>JAPPVO010000014.1:63145132-63745132 GCA_030407325.1 Camellia japonica | reverse complement strand
CCCCTCCACTTTTGAGACTTTTAAACCATGTTTCTCAGCTTTTTTGAGCTCTGAAAATCAGTATAAAAAACAAAGAAAAGAGTGCAAAAACAAAGGGTATGAGCTATGGGATAAGGTGTAAGAAAGGGTGTTAAGCCTCTCTACCTTTGGTAGCTCTTCAACCCCAAGTTCCAACACTTGAAATGGATCCAAAACAGTCCAAAAACAATGTATAAATCAAGGAAAAAAGTGAGAAAGAAGTGAGGAAGAAGATGCAAAGTTATACCTTTTGCAAAGAGAGATAACTTCTTAGTTAACAAACTTAATTCAAAACACCCTCAAGTTTGTGAAACTTAGGTTGAAATCTCAACAAAAAGCTCCAAGAACAAGCTCTAATGGTGTATGTATTGTATATGTATAGCTAAAAGAGGTTTGAGGGTCCAAGGAGGAAGGAAGATGGAAGGAGGTTTTTTTAGCTCTTCAAAGCTTTTTGAAGATTTGCTAACCTTGAATTCCGAAGGAAGGGGCTCTATTTATAGAGTTTGAGCTAATTTGGTCCAAAATATCTTCAAACAAAGATATTTGTTCAATTCTCGCCAGCTGTCTATTTGGCGCCACTGAGGCCCGGCCGGACCTAAAAATACAAGGAAAGGTCTAAAGAAACACTTTGGAGAAATTTTCATTGAGGCCTGGCCGGGCCTCAATGAGGCACGACCGGGTCTCAATGGACCCGACTGGGTCTCAATGACTGCACTTCAAGCCCGACTTCAAATGGGCATATCTCCCTCATCCGGACTCGACTTTAGGTGATTTTTTAGTCTAAATTGAAGCCCCAAAAATCTACTTTCCACTGGTGGTAGCCTCACCTCTAAATACTAAATGTGAAAAGAGATATGCCTATTTTAGTAAAGGTTTCTCATTTCTATCTTAATCAGATTGATGCCTAACTTCTCCGAACGAGTTTTTTTCTCTTCCCTCCTATTTTCTTCAACTCCAAACCTATAAATAAGATGTTTTAAAGATTTTTTTTCAAAGAGTTCACCTCCCTTTCATGTATCTCCACTTTGTCCTTACTCAGTTTACTGAAAGTCCAATGTTTTAAACGAAATGCGAGCCTTGGAACATTGTAGAAGTATTTGGAAAAATATTTTGAAAGGAGGGTTTTAAGGTCTAAAATAATTTGGCTAAAATGGAGTGCAAGGTTTGGGATTAGAGCTTGAATCAAATTTCTTTGCAAAGAATTTCAAAAGATTGGACAGTGCAACTTTTATCATCGGGTGTTCGGAATAAAGCGCCCAAGTTTTAAGAGCGGTCAAAAATGGGGCTTTTACACTGGGTTGCATTCCTAATGAAGTCACCGAGCTACTTTTTGGCATGTTTGCCAAGCAATGTTGGTGGCATTGCAGCCCGGCCTTCACCGTCCCTGTGGTGGTTTGAGAAGGTAGTGTTTATGTTAACTACCCTTTTGGCGAAATACAAAATTGATCATTGACACCAAGTTGTCTAGAACTCCCGAGATGGTGTTGATGATGCCACTGAGTGAGCCGTGGTGTTGCTAATATACCATTGTTGTATACTTCAAAATAGTTCTCCACTTTGTTTAGTGAGTTTAGGCCAAGTGAGTTGCTGATATAGCATTGTCGTACCACTTTGGTTCTCTTACATTTAGGGTACTACTAATCCTTTGTCATCGTAATTACAGTCATTTTTTCCTGTAACTCAGGATGTTTATCAATTAGTTATTTGGTCAACCCTTGCTATCAGGCATTTCACTTGGTGTGAAAAAATTGTCCAATTGTGAGTCCATAAACAATATTTATTTATTTTTTTTTATTTTTACTTAAACAATTATAAATCAATTCAATGATCTAAGTTTCATAAATACACAATTGCATGTATGTGTATACATAAAACAATAAAAAATGTTTAAAGAAAAAGTGGAATAGCATGCCTTTCTTGTTCAGCTCGTCATTGTCATTGGTGGAGGTATTTAGTCCGAAGATGTGGTTGGTTGAAACTTCTTGTGGAAAGTTGTTAGATCAATGGACTATTTTGTAGGAGTCAGCTAATGGGACTACATGCATTAGTATTATAATGTGTTGGTTTTCCTGTTTCAATTGTGTCGATCATGCAAATAGAATTGTCGAATGTTCTTTGATCGGTTAATGCCCTACCGAGACGACGTGTGGCCCAAGAACTGCATGGGCTATAAATTAGTTCGGTTTGTAAATAATAATATTTGATTTTTTGTTGTTGTTGTTGTTGTTGTTGTTGTTGTTGTCAATCATAGGCAAAATGTACTTTTGGTGCCGATCATATTAATGGTTGTTGAAATAATGTTCTCGGTGGACCTACGGCCATTAATTTGCCGAACATCAATTTAGAGAGAAATATGATCCAATTTGCTAGTAGACATGCAAAAACCTTCACAAAGTTCCTAATTTCAAGCATATATAACAAAAGTTTATGTTCATAATTTGGAGAGAATATATGTTTAGAGAGGTAGAGTTGGGGATAACTTATCTTGGATTTTGGCTTGTCGAATCCCTTGGTCGGCAACTCTTCTTAATCTTTGTCTTCCCGAAACTCTTGGACATCAATTTCTCTTGGTTTTTTGGCTTGTTGAAATACTTGGTTGGCAATCCGAACAATCATGATGTATAAAGTCATCTAGGATAACTCGGAACATTTGGTCGGCCAAAATGGTGAACCAAACTTAGCATTGTAACATTCACCATTTCATTGCATTGCTCGAACCATGATTGACAACTTTATTAAGTTTCTTACCGAACAAATTTTTGAAGCAATTGTGTAAAGCGTCACTGAATCGGGCTTTAGTGCTATCGATAGGGGCTATAACGCTACTGAGTAGCCTTGTGTGAGTTGTAACTGTCGAGCAGTTGTGTCTCTACTGTGTAATCTTGTATGAGTTACGGTGTTGCCGAACTGGATTCAATTGATAAGCAACCAATTCTTCTGTGTGAAGAGTTTGTGCTGCTAGATGCAAATGAGCCTTCTTCAATATGATATTTATTTGGCAGAAGATATCTAGGATGAAATAATAGTTGCTCATTACTTCTATCAGACTTGGTCGCTTTGCTTGTCACTTTGTTCTTAGCTCGGCAAGTCTTTCTTACCGAGGTGCTGGTGCTATACCGAGGTGCTGGTGCTATACCGAGGTGCTGGTGCTATACCAAGGAGCAATGCCAAGCTTTGTGGAATAATATTCTAGAGAGAAAGTCGACTAACTGGTCGGCGAATGTTCCAAGTTTGTACCTTTTTGCAATGTTCATAAATTCAATTATAAATATTAGACAAACAAAGTTATGAAAATTCCATGATCATATGTGTATATATATATGTATTAACATATATTATAGAGAGAGAGAGAGAGAGAGAGAGAGAGACGGTTTTTTTTTTTTTTGCAAGCTCGTTGGTATTTTCATTTCAATGTTTAGGAAATAGTGAGGGAGTTTTCTCCGTCGGTGATCGGCGCCGAGAAGAGGCTAGCTCATTATTGGTGCTGATCAATTTTGGTTGCTCTGGGTCGTCTAAAACATCATATTGCCGAAACTCTTGCTTTTGAGCTCCCTTCAACAAAAAAATAATTTGATAATGTTTTTCAGTAAACCAATACTCATTTATATGTATATATATACCTCTTCACTTGCTATTTGATATTATTATTAATCATGAAGCTCGGAAAACAGACCACACATTAATAAGAAGAACATATTATAATTGTGACAATGATTGATTATAATCATGATGATCGGTAGATTATAAATCAAAAATTCAAAATGATGTTTTGTCATTTTCTTAGTTAATCTCTTTCGTTCCCACAGACGGTGCTAATTGTGAAGGTAGAAAGTATCCCACATATATTAATCGAGATATTAACAAACAATTGAGCCGCACTATTCCGAATCTGCAAAAAGAATAAACAGTTAGTGCCTTTCGACTGACGATCGCCAGCCGAAGGGCACTCCGACAATCAAGTTAGATAACATATATTTAAATCAAACTAAATAAGTAAATAGAATAGTTTAGGCATATAGCCCCCTAGAGTTGAAGATTACATCCCTTTATATAGGTTAAATTGCCACTTATTTTGCCCAATGAGCTTAAGCCATCAATTTGGTCCAATGAAAATGAGCCACTTGTATGGTTCAAAATTCATATGATGCATGTATGCCAGAGCAACTTGGCAAGTTAGCAAGTTGTATTGTAAGCTATTATTTTATTATCTTAATTCCATATCCATGTAGGCATTGGGTGAGCCTACATCATATGGGTTAATTTTTATCCCTCCACACCCAATTTATTCAATCATCTGCAACAGCTGTTTCAACACCAACGCTGTCAACAACTTGTGTCTCACCTTCTTATGTTGAGGTCTTGGATGGTTGTCCTGCACATATGTCCAGCACACCAATCCAATCAACTTCAACTCCAAGTGATATGAATCCATTGCTTGTACTCTCTAACTCTTTTGTGAATTCGACAGACTCCCTTTCAACAAATGAATCCTCATTGGACAATGGCATGGATCCAACAACTAGCGGTGTCTCGCCACCTGCACATAATTCAAACTCAATGTCTTTTCATCCTGTGCAAACCCAAACTCATACAGGACAACACACGAGGCATGTTTAAACAGTTTTTTGACATAATCCTCATGCATTAGTGGCTACCACTGCATCATAATCCCTAGCAGGTTTAGATATTCAAGAACCTAATTCAGTTTGAAACATACTTCGTACTTCTCACCGGTATGCTACAATGCTTGAGGAATTGAATGCACTACAACACAACAATACTTGGGATCCAGTTCCTTGTCCACTTGGGGCTAATGTTGTGGGCTCCAAATGGGTATTCAAAACTAAACTAAACCCTGATGGAACTGTGGAGTGTTTCAAGGCTTGATTAGTAACAAAAGGATCACACAAATGACTAGAGTTGATTTTGATGAGACTTTCAGCCCTGTTCTTAAGCCTACAACTCTTCGTCTTGTGATTTCTCTATTTATTATGATGTCATGGCCCATTCGCCAACTTGATTTTAAAAATGCCTCTCTTCATGGGTATTTAAAAGAGACTATCTACATGGTGCAACCTCCCGATTTTGTTGATCCACAACACCCAGATTATGTCTGTCACCTTAAATGGTCAATTTATGGCCTTAAACAAGCTTCTCGGGCCTGGTTTGATCATTTTACACTTCACCTTTTGTAGATAGGTTTTCAATGCAATCAAGCAGATTCTACTTTGTTCACTCTTCATTATCCACAAGGTCTTGTTATTTTCCTACTTTACGTGGATGACATTGTCATTATAGCCACTCAAGAGGATCTTCTACAAGATGTTATTGATTGTTTTAGCATGGAATTTGCAATCAAGGACTTAGGGACTCTCCGTTATTTCCTCCGTATTGAAGTTAATTACTTTTCTAGTGGGATTTTCCTTTCACAAGGAAAATATGCTCATGATATTCTTCTTCGTGCCTCCATGTTAGAAGCCTATTCAATTTCTACTCCACTTGCTATTAAAGACAGTGCAACATCTTCAGCTAATGAGCAAGTCAATGCTACTGCATATTGACGTATTGTAAGAGCTTTACGAAATCTTATTATTACACAGTCTAACATAACTCATGATGTGAACCGAGTTTGTCAATTTATGCAAGTCCCTACATGTAAAACCCAAGTTGTGTGTAGGATTATTTTATTGGATAGATTAGTAATTAAATTAATTTATATGGGTCATTTATTAATATCAAAGAATTAGTTATGAGATGGCATTATATTTCCTATTACCTAGATGGGTAATTTTGTAACTTTGAGAAATTACGTTAATAACCCCACCTATTGTGGCTTTAAGTCTTGGAAAACAAACAAAACAGAGGCTGTGAATTGCTCCATAGGCGGGTAGGGTTTGAGAAGGTAAAAGAAAAAAGAAAAGAAAAAGAGAAGAGAGGTTCAAGTGAGGCTACAATAGGGATTGGAGGCAGCACGTTGGTGATTTTGGGACACCCATTGGTTAAGGTAAAATCTGTCTTTATTGTTAATTATTAAGTTTATGTTGAGGAATTTAACAATCAATGCATTAAGGGGATTTGGAAGATCTATAGGTGCCTACTTAGGTTTTGAGAATTGGGTGCAATGTGTAAGTGTAACTTTGGGTGGGTAATAGAAACAATGGAGTTTTGTATCATGGGTAAGGGTGTGTTTGGCTTTAAAGTTGGGTTGAATGGTTTGATCTCTTGGATATTAAAGCAATACATTAATCTAATATAGTGGGGCTTTTGTGGGTGTATGTAACATGTAAAAATATTAATTATTTGAGGTTTTATTTATTAGGTTTGTGTGATTGAAGTGGTGGAGCTGGGTGTTTGGAGTTGGTGTTAGAGTGTTATTTCTAAGCTTTTGAGGTAAGTAACCCTCTATCACTGTTGGTTCATTTTTATTCCTATCGAATCGTTTAGAATCATAAATATTTATTTATAGCCTTCATGTTCTTTTAAAATAAAATATGGGTCAAGTATAAAACAACATCGAATATTATTATGAAAATTATTTGAATATTTTGTGAAATTATTCTGAAAATTGTACCAAATGTTTATTCTGAAAATATCGAATATTTTATTTTAAAGTTGTGTATTGTTTGAATTTTTGAACATCACTCTAGTCTGACTATGATTTGGACCCTAGCCAATGGGGGTTATTTATTGGCACAGAAATTAGTTTCTTTTGAGGCTTTACCACCGGCCTATGTGTGGTTCTGGGCCTTGTCACGGGCTAAGTGACCGTAGTCACCAAGACTTGGGTTTTGTGAATTGCATCATTGAACCATTTGAATATCGAACCATCAATTTTGAACAACGAAATTTCATCGAATTACCTCATTGTCTTTTCAATTAAAATGTATTGCTACACTGTTTATTTTCAGCTACGAAACCATCTTACAAAATAATTGTTCATTTATTGAATGGTAGCAAAAAATATATTTATTGGTTATCGACTTTTTTTTTTTTGTATACTTGATCCAGCTAACAGTGATGGTTGGTTATTTACTAGGCTGTCTAGCTTACCCTTATTTTATTTTTTGAAATTCTGAAGAGTAGAGCTGCGCGGATTTTTTTTACATGTGGGAGTGCCGAGAGTAGGACCATGATTTAAGTACTTGGATTATTGTTTTGTTAGTGGATTAAATTAGTGGATTTGGTGGACATTTTCATATAAGAACTATTTATTTTTATAGATTTTGGCATTATGACAATTAAGGATTTAATTTGAGTATTTTACCTTGTGGGTTATGTGATTGGATTCTTAGCCTTGCATGCTCACTTATATGAGTGTGTGGCGTTGTCACAGAGCTTGGGGCGTGACAATTTTATGGTATCAAAGCCAGGTTGTAATTTTAAAAGTTGGTATAGAATAGTGGTGAGATTGGGTAGATGTAGGATTGGGAACGTTTATAATTTAGTATAATGTTAATTTTAATTACATGTTATAGGGACTTAAGAATAGAATAAGATGAGATTTTATTATTGATGCTTATAGGTTGCAATGGAACATGAGGAGACATTGGCAAATCTCGTGTGGTTAGTATAGATGGCAGGAGATTGCTTATAGACTTGACTGTTTTAGATATGCAGGACTTTGACATAATTCTTGGAATGGATTGGTTGGCAACCAATTATGCTTCTGTTGATTGTCGAGGCAAAAGGGTAGTATTTCAGATTCCTAACCAACCAGAATTTTGTTTTGTGGGTAGTGGAGTTAACACTCCTCTTCTGGTAATCTCAGCTTTGCAAGCTAGACGGTTGTTAAGGAATGGTTGCGAGGGCTATTTAGCTTCTGTGAGAGATACCCGTGAGACTGAATTGAAGTTAGAGGATATTCTAGTTGTGAAGGAATTTCACGATGTTTTTTCTGAAGAGTTACCGGGGTTGCCACTAGATAAAGAGATTGAGTTTGCCATCGAATTGATACCCGGTACGGGTCCTATCTCCAAGGCTCCGTATCGGATGGCCCCAGCAGAGTTGAAAGAGTTGAAGGAACAGTTACGAGAGTTACTAGATAAGGGCTTTATTAGGCCTAGTGTTTCTCCTTGGTGTGCGCCCGTTTTATTTGTGAAAAAGAAGGATAGTATTTTTCGCCTTTGCATTGATTATCGAGAGTTGAACAAGCTGACAATCCGAAATAAATATCCTTTGCCTAGGATAGATGACCTATTTGATCAGTTGCAAGGAGCACAAGTCTTTTCTAAGATTGACCTTCATTCTGGCTATCATCAGTTGAAGGTTAAGGCGGAAGATATACCTAAGACAACCTTCCGAACTAGGTATGGGCATTATGAATTTTTAGTGCTGCAGTTTGGGTTGACCAATGCGCCTGCAGCTTTTATGGATTTAATAAACAGAGTATTTAAACCCTTCTTAGATCAGTTTGTGGTAGTTTTTATTGATGACATTCTTGTGTACTCAAAGAGTAAAGAGCAGCACGAAGAACATCTGAGAATAGTGTTGCAGTTATTAAGGGAGAAGAAATTATTTGCTAAATTAAAGAAGTGTGAATTTTGGCTGGAGAGTGTATCATTTTTGGGTCATGTGATACCTAGAGATGGGGTGTCTGTTGACCCCAAGAAAGTGGAGGCGGTGGTAGAGTGGAATAGGCCTACTAGTGTCACTGAAATTCGTAGTTTTTTGGGTTTAGCAGGTTATTATAGAAGGTTTATTGAGGGATTTTCCCGAATTTCTATGCCTTTGACTCGTTTAACACAAAAAGGGGTTAAATTTGAATGGTCTAATGATTGTGAGAAGAGTTTCCAGGATCTAAAGAGTCGATTGGTGTCTGCTCCAGTACTTATAGTTCCGTCCGGAGAGAAGGTTTTACCATCTATAGTGATGCATCGAAGATGGGCTTGGGTTGTGTCCTGATGCAGAATGATAAGGTAGTGGCATATGCGTCTAGGCAGTTGAAGCCATATGAGCAAAATTATCCTACGCATGATTTGGAGTTGGCTGTCGTGGTGTTTGCATTGAAAATCTGGAGGCACTACTTATATGGGGTGAAATGTGAGATATTCACTGATCATAAAAGTTTGAAGTATATTTTCACTCAAAAAGAATTGAATATGAGGCAAAGGCGATGGTTGGAGCTATTAAAGGACTATGATTTGACTATCAATTATCATCCAGGAAAAGCCAATGCAGTGGCGGATGCCTTGAGTAGAAAGACCCCGAGTAATTTGGCTACCTTGATCACTAACCAAAAGAATATCTTAGAGGACTTACAGAGGTTGAATATTGAGATTAGATGGCATAGCCATGGAGTGCAGTTGGCAAACCTTAGAGTTCAACCCACATTGATTGATAGAATTAAAGATGCTCAGGGAAGAGATCCTCAGTTGCAAAAACTTAAGGCAGAAATGGAAATAAGGCTACAGATGGAATTTTGTATGCATAAAATGGAACCTTGAGATTTGGAGAGAGGTTGTGTGTGCCTAATGATTTAGAGCTCAAGAGAGAAATCCTGAGAAAAGCTCATAGTTCAGAGTATACTGTACATCCAGGGAGCACTAAAATGTATACAGACTTGAAGAGGAACTTTTGGTGGAATAATATGAAGAGGGAAATTGCTCAGTATGTTGCTCAATGTTTGGTATGTCAACAGGTGAAAGTTGAACATCAGAGGCCTGCAGGTAAGTTACAACCTCTTCCTATTCCTGAGTGGAAGTGGGAATATATTACCATGGATTTTGTGACGAGGTTGCCTAGGACCCAAGGTGGTAACAATGCTATTTGGGTTATTGTTGATCGATTGACCAAATCCGCTCACTTTCTAGCTTTTAAGGTAGGGTTCTCCTTAGAGAAGTTTGCAAAATTGTATATCAAGGAGATTGTGAAGTTGCATGGTATTCCGATGACCATAGTGTCTGATAGAGATAGCAGATTTGTATCTATGTTTTGGAGGAGTTTGCATACAGCTTTGGGCACTAGTTTGAATTTTAGCACTGCCTTTCATCCTCAAACTGATGGACAGTCAGAGAGAACTATTCAAACCTTGGAAGACATGTTGAGAGCTTGTGTTATTGATCTTGGAGGTTCTTGGGATGAGCATTTGGCCTTAGTGGAATTCTCTTATAATAATAGTTATCATGGGAGCATTCAGATGGCACCATATGAGGCTTTATATGGACGAAAGTGTAGATCACCTATTTGTTGGCATGAAGTGGGCGAAAGGAAGTTGTTAGGGCCTGAGATTGTGCAACAAACAGTGGACAAGATCAATCTTATTAGAGAGCGACTTCGCACTACACAGAGTAGACAGAAAAGTTATGCAGATAACAGGAGAAGCGATTTGGTGTTTGGGTTTAGAGACCGTATGTTCCTTAAGGTGTCTCCTATGAAAAGAGTAATGAGGTTTGGTGTTCATGGCAAATTGAGTCCTAGATTTATTGGACCATTTGAGGTTTTAGATCGAATTTGAGAGGTAGCTTACAGACTTGCCCTACCACCTTCACTAGTTGGAGTTCATAATGTCTTCCATGTTTCGATGTTGAAGAAGTATATACCGAATCCCAATCATGTGATTGATTATGCACCGTTGCAGTTTAAGGAGGATCTGACCTATGAAGAACACCCTGTAAGAATTGTTGATAAGAAGGAACAGGTTTTGAGGCATCGAGTCATCCACTACGTTAAGGTTCAATAGAGCAATCACTCGGAGAGAGAAGCTACTTGGGAACTTGAGGATGAAATGAGACAAAAGTATCCACAACTTTTTGAGACTACGGGTATGTCAAATTTCGAGGACGAAATTTCTTTTAAGAGGGGAAGAATGTAAAACCCAAGTTGTGTGTAGGATTATTTTATTGGATAGATTAGTAATTAAATTAATTTATATGGGTCATTTATTAATATCAAATAATTAGTTATGAGATGGCATTATATTTCCTATTACTTAGATGGGTAATTTTGTAACTTTGAGAAATTAGGTTAATAAGCCCACCTATTGTGGCTTTAAGTCTTGGAAAACAAACAAAACAGAGGCTGTGAATTGCTCCATAGGCGGCTAGGGTTTGAGAAGAAAAAAGAAAAAAGAAAAGAAAAAGAGAAGAGAGGTTCAAGTAAGGCTGCAATAGGGTTTGGAGGCAGCACGTTGGTGATTTTGGGACACCCACTGGTTAAGGTAAAATCTGTCTTTACTGTTAATTATTAAGTTTATGTTGAGGAATTTAACAATCAATGCATTAAGGGGATTTGGAAGATCTATAGGTGCCTACTTAGGTTTTGAGAATTGGATCCAATGTGTAAGTGTAACTTTGGGTGGGTAATAGAAACAATGGAGTTTTGTATCATGGGTAAGGGTGTGTTTGGCTTTAAAGTTGGTTGAATGGTTTGATCTCTTGGATATTAAAGCAATACATTAATCTAATATAGTGGGGCTTTTGTGGGTGTATGTAACATGTAAAAAATATTAATTTATTTGAGGTTTTATTTATTAGGTTTGTGTGATTGAAGTGGTGGAGCTGGGTGTTTGGAGTTGGTGTTAGAGTGTTATTTCTAAGCTTTTGAGGTAAGTAACCCTCTATCACTGTTGGTTCATTTTTATTCCTATCGAATCGTTTAAAATCATAAATATTTATTTATAGCCTTCATGTTCTTTAAAATAAAATATGGGTCAAGTATAAAACAACATCGAATATTATTATGGAAAGTTATTTGAATATTTTGTGAAATTATTCTGAAAATTGTACAAATGTTTATTCTGAAAATATCGAATATTTTATTTAAAAGTTGTGTATTGTTTGAATTTTGAACATCACTCTAGTCTGACTATGATTTGGACCCTAGCCAATGGGGGTTATTTATTGGCACAGAAACTAGTTTCTTTTGGGCTTTACCACCGGCCTATGTGTGGTTCTGGGCCTTGTCACGGGCTAAGTGACCGTAGTCACCAAGACTTAGGTTTTGTGAATTGCATCATTGAACCATTTGAATATCGAACCATCAATTTTGTACAACGAAATTTCATCGAATTACCTCATTGTCTTTTCAATTAAAATGTATTGCTACACTGTTTATTTTCAGCTACGAAACCATCTTACAAAATAATTGTTCATTTATTGAATGGTAGCAAAAAATATATTTATTGGTTATCAACTATTTTTTTTTTTTTTTTTTTGTATACTTGATCCAGCTAACAGTGATGGTTGGTTATTTACTAGGCTGTCTAGCTTACCCTTATTTTATTTTCTCAGATTCTGAAGAGTAGAGCTGGGCGGGATTTTTTTTACATGTGGGAGTGCCGAGAGTAGGACCATGATTTAAGTACTTGGATTATTGTTTTGTTAGTGGATTAAATTAGTGGATTTGGTGGACATTTTCATATAAGAACTATTTATTTTTATAGATTTTGGCATTATGACAATTAAGGATTTAATTTGAGTATTTTACCTTGTAGGTTATGTGATTGGATTCTTAGCCTTGCATGCTCACTTATATGAGTGTGCGGCGTTGTCACGGAGCTTGGGGCGTGACACTACAGTGACTCAGATTCATCAAGTAAAACGAATTTTGCGATACATTAAGGGATGATCAACATTGGCCTCCACTTTCTTTTATCTAGCCCTATTTCCTTAATTGCATTTTGTGATGCTGATTGGGCTAGCTGCCCTCTCACATGTTGAAGCACCACTAGTTTTTGCATTTTTCTAGATGCTAACTGTATCTCCTAGGCCTCCAAGAAACAATCTACCATTGCTCGGTCTACTGCAAAGGCAAAATATCGTGCCATGGCTGTTACTGCAGCTAAACTTGTATGGATCACTTATCTTCTACGTGACATTGGTGTTTCTCTCCAACATCATCCTCAATAGTTTTGTGATAATCTGAATGCTCTACACATGTTAGTCAATCCATCTTCCATGCCAGAACAAAACACATTGAATTGGATTACTATTTTGTTTGAGAAAAGGTTGCTATGGGTAATCTTATTACTCGATTTGTTCCTAGTTTGGACCAGGTTACTGATATCCTCACTAAGTCTTTGTTGCGCAAGCCTTTTCATATTCTTCAATTCATGTTGGGAGTTCATGACATTCCCTTCTCCAGCTTGAGGGGGTGTGATAGTGATAAATATTTAGCTCAGAAAAATCAGCAGATTAATCAAGCCATTCAAGCCAATGATTCAGTCAAGGAAATTGAATGAATCATTCCATAATCAAATGGGATTCCATTACAGATTTTTGGCCATAATAGTTGCAATCTTATTCTAATTTCCTCTGCATAATTTCTGCCTGTATAGTTGTGATAATTCCCTTATTGATTGTAAATCATTGAATATATATATATAAACTAAAGACTCACCGAAGGAGGGTGGTGAATTCTCTTTCAAAAATACTCTTTTCTTTTGTTTTTTCCAACTGCATGGTGTTTTTAAGAGCAAAATAATACATTTAGTTATATCCTACGGGGAGTTACCCATCTAACTAGAAGATTTATTCATAATGAGTTATCTCATCTCACTAAAAATATCTAAACCAAATAGATATTGTTATCTCAAGTATATAATATATATAGAGAGTGAGAGATTGATGTAGCATGAAACGTGAAATAGTAACAATTTTAAAATCTATTGATTCAATAATGAATTTCGGAAGCAAGATCATTCTTTAGACTCATTGATTGGTAATGAATACTGAGAATAAAGATTCAACAATGGTTGATGTTCAAAAGAATACCAAGGTTGGAGAATAATAATAGTATATCAACTTACAATTTCATTAATCATGAAAAGCAGTTTTTTTTCTAACACTTACAACCATTATTTATAATAAACCTAATTCTTGCACAACATTTAACTAATAAAACCATAAATAAAATCAAAACTAATAAGATAGGAAAATTAAACTAAACAATCTCATAGCAAGAAACTAAATAATTCTAATATTATTCCATACTACATTAGAATATTCTTTATCAAATATTAATAGTAAATAATATAATAAAAATATAGATATCTTAAAAATCTCTTATGTATCATTCATAACTATTTGATAAAAACTTGTCCTTGAGTTTCCATTGGTTGAATTAATTTTGTATGCCTAAACTTGTCAGTATCAATCTTGTACTTCAAATTAACTTTCTCCAACATGAACTTGAAAATAAAATTTCAAAGATAAAAAAAGAATATCACCAACTTGGGTCCAAAACACATTTACCGTTGACAACTTTGACGGAAAGCCAAAAAAAATGTTAATAATTCATTTGTTGAAAGAACCACTACGTCTATGGTATTCGTTGAACAATATGAATTCAAACTCATGTGTACCCTTGATAGCAACAATGCCAATGAAATAGACTATTTTAGTTTGATTGGTCATTGATGCAATAAGGTAGTTAGGATATGTCCCACAAATTTGAACTCCAAACAAATCTATCTCTTCAAATCTCAATTTAAAGCTTGACCCATCTTCTTTTTTCTTTATTTTTTCAACTGGTGCTTTATCGAAAATTAGTGATATACTCCAATCTAGATATGAATGGCCACTCAATTGTATCCTTTTATTGAGTGACTTGGTTCACGTTATCTTGATAATTCTTTGATGTCTAATCTCTCATCAGTCTTTCACTACGAAAACTCGGCAAGTTAGAATCATCATCTATTACCTCCTCAATAAGAACGACTCGAGCACCATCGTGAGTCCTAGACATGGCACAAGAACGATTACAAGCTCTATTACTAACTGATGCAATGCGAAAAATGAAATAGTAACAATCTTAAAATCTGTTGATTCAAGAATGAATACTGGAAACAAGATCCTTCTTTATACACTCATTGATTCACAATGAATGCTGAGAATAAATGCTCAATAATGGTTGATTCTCAAAAGAATACCCAAGGTTGGAAAAAAAAAATTAAAAAAAATAATAATAATTTGTATCAACTCACAATTAATCATCAAAAACTGTTTTTCTTTAACAATTGCAACAATTATTTATAAACCTAGTTTTTTACGGCAAGAAACTAATAAAATAAGAAATATAATCAAAACTAATAAAAGCCAAACAATCTTATAGCAGGAAACTAAATAATTATAATATTATTCTATACTAAATTAGAATATTCTTAATCAAATATTAATGTAATAAAAATATAGATCTCTTAAAATCTCGTCTGCATCAGAGATGGGGGCAAAGGGTTGATGGATGGGAGAAAAGATAGTGTCCTAGGCTAGAGAAGTAGAGAGGGATAGGGTTAGGACTAGAGAATATAATGGATGAAAACAACGGCTGGGAGAAGTGAGGAGTAGTGGTAGGGTTCAAAAAAGGGAAGGGGTGCCATCGGGATTGGTGAGGGAAAATGGGCAACATCGCAAATCTATGGAAGAGAAGATGTGGCGTCAGGGATGGAAGGTGTATGGATAGGTGGAGACAACGACTATATAAGGGAATGAGGTACCATCTGGGGTTTGAGAAGGAGATAATGTGACAATGCAGATCTAAGGAAGTAAAGATGGTGGCATATAAAGGTTAGGGAGGGGGAGTGGTGGATAAAATAGGGCTTAGAAGAGTGGAGAAAGTCAAAGGGGAATTAGAGATAAGGTGGGGGTTGCATCAAAGACCCTACTTTGTATAACATATACAAGCCTGACCGCTTTTTCTCTTTATCTCTCTCCTTTAGTCGATGTCCTTAATTTGAAAAATGCATCAATTTCATTGGTGAGTGTCGATGAGGCATCAGTTTCAATTACGATCCAGAGTTTTAATTATTGTGAGTCATGATTTTGAGTTTGATGGTTGTAAATGGCAAATGTAGGGTGGAGTCGGCTCAAGGTAGTATACTGTTGGGTTGCAGAAAAGTCTGGTGTGTATACTGTTGCTTCTGCCTACAAGTGGATTGAATTACCTTCGACTCTGCCTGCAAACTTAAGGGATTTCATCTGGAAGAATGTGGCCCCACCGAAAGTGCAATTTTTTGGATGGTTAGCATGGAAAGGGAAGATCAGGACATCTTGCTATTTGCAAAGAATTGGAGTCCTCAGTGCTAATTCAGATGTTAACTGTATCTTCTGCAAGAATGAAGTGGAAACTGTCACTCATGTGCTGCTGTGTTGCCCTTTTAGTTGGAGAGTTTGGTCCAATGTTATCAGGTGGTGGGGATTATCTTGGGTGTAGCCGGGGTCAGTGCCTGGCCTTTTTCAATGGTGGACTGGTTATAGATGCAACAAAAGGCTGAAGGTGCTTTAGAAGATCATTCCATTGGTGATGCTATGGTCTATACGAAAGTAGAGGAATGAAAATCTTTTTAATGGCACACAGGTGGATTTGGAAAAGTTGAGTGAACTTATTAAAATATGGATTGCATTGTGATTCAGAGCTTCTAACTCTTCTTTTTGCTACTTAGTCAATGATATTGTGTTCAATTTGCAAAATATGAAACTCTGCATTATGCACTGATGTGGGGTTAACCTGAGAGCTGGTATTTGTTGGTTTTTGTTGGTTTTGGATGCTGTGTTGGGTTTTGCTGAGTTTAATCTCATTGGTTCCTCAACCATACTTCTGGTTTTTTGTCTACTTGCTGATGTCTTGCTTTGGCTTGTTGCTGCTCCAGAGTTGCTGGTGTTCTACTCTGGCTTGCTGGTTTTCTTTGGTTTTTTTGTTGGTCTCTCACCAACTAGGAGGTTGGAGCTTAACCTAACTCCAAGCTCCTCTTTATTGATATAATTTATCATACTTTGTATATGTTTATCACCAATAAAATCTTTTGTTTGCCGATCAAAAAAAAAAAGGTAGTTGTGGAGGAATGTTAGGTGGCCTGAGGTGGTAACTGATATAGGTAACAGAGGTAAATGGTGTTGGTAGGTGGCTATTTGTTATAGAAGAGAGTGAATAAGGCAATGAAGGGTAGAGGAGTGAAATGTCCATTTTATCCTTATAAAATAATCACATGCTTGTATGTGAACAATTTTTTTCAAAATATCTAACAACTATTTTTGATTGGACAAAATTGATACAAAATTTAAAATTTAGAGTACCACAAGACACAAATATATGAGTCCACATATACTGTATTTATTATTTCTTAATGTGTATCTCACTAACTGTGTCTTAAAGGTAAGAAAATTCATTAATGTAACTTTGATAATAGACACATGGTATGTCACGCTCGCCCCAAATTTTAAGAAATAAATTTGGAAGAAACTAAGTAATTTAAAAAACACATCCATTTTATACATAAACCGTTCTCAAAATTACCTCGTTTAACCAATTCTATAGTTTTGGTTGAAGTGCCTCATAAAATGTGCCTAAAATTGGTTTTTTATATTATTATTTTGTTAAACTCAAAAATGCAATATAATAAACTCAAAAATGCAATATATTTTCCTTTATTAACATTATCTGTGACAAAAAAAGATTTGTTTGTTGGAAAACTTATTCAATTCTCATATTTTAAAGAAATTTGATTTAAGTCATAAAACAATGATATTCACTCATAAACTTGAGTCAGGCTACCGATGCCATGCACTCCAAGAAAAATAAAATGATATCGTCAATATGCAACAAACTAAACAAAGTTAACTTTGAAACTATAACATTAATTACAATAAGTACATCCAAAAGAATAAAAGAACGCAAGCTTAATTATCCTATACTCTAAACTAAAATGCTCAAAATATAAAGTAGTAAAATAGCATGTTCGGCGTTTAAACCTATATGTGCTCATCTGTACCTGTAAGGTAAAAGGTGAGCAAACCACACACTAATCAATATAATATCAATTTGTTACTTTAAATAAGGTTCATGTGCGGTGATACATATAGTTATCTGGTGCAATTATAGGATTTAATTACTTTACTGGTTTTAAGATTCATTTCATTTACTTAACACACACCGGTTAAGTCAAATTGCAAGAATAATTAAATTCAAAATCAATAACTGGAAATAGGGTGCTTAACCAGTATCACGAATACATGTAATATCTATATCGAAAAAATATACATAGAGGTCCTACTGTAGATACCCTATTTTGACTGGCCCTAAGACTTTGGGCATTTCAAAGCTCCTCGATTATGAAATGGTAATTACTTCATCTCTAGAGATATTTAAAGTTGTAATGAGCTACTTTTTTTTTTCTTTTCTTTTTTTATCAGTGATGATGCAGCGTGTTCCAGATGGAACGGTTCGGAATGATCCATGCTTCCTGAACCAGTGTCCGAGATACCAAGTACGCAGTGGAACCTGCACAAGAGTTCAACGGGGAACGGGAAGTCCCCTAGCGAACCCTCCGACGAGCAAGTTAGAAAGAGAAGTGGCATGTAGAGATAGATTAGAGATAGAAAGCTTAACCTTTTTTCTTGTCTTCGATGTCTGCTTATATCCTTTGGTAATCATTCCGTTGTCCCTTCCGACCTACCACCTTGGCCGAAAGTCTATGCTCTAGCTTGCCTTGTTCGCGGTGAGGCCGTTCTGTCTCGACAGGGAAGGGTTATCGCAATAAATGCTGTAAGAGGCTTCATTAATGGCTGATGTGCAGTGCAATAACTTTGCAGGATCTTTGTCTGCTTATGTGGCCTGTCCTTCACCTGCCACGTGTCTAAGTGTCATTGGTTCTTGATGACATGTTGAGCTCCAACAACGCTGGGCTTAGTATTTGAATTGTGCATTAGACCTTAAGTGGTGGGCTGTATCTTTTATGGGCTTACCCATGTCAATCAGCAAAAGAACAAAAACTTTATTAATGAACCAATCATACAAATCATATGAAAAATACCTCAATAAAGAAGAGGATAATACAAAGAGCATCAAAGTATAACTTTTCAATCCCAACTAGGTTAGCACCAAAAAGCATATCCAATCATTTGCTAGCATAATCATTAAGAGTTGGTGAGAAACCAACAGAAAAATACAACCCCCCTTTGGATGAAAATGTTTTCTCTAAGGGTGTTACCAGACAGGAAGGGTGTTTCTGAGGACTAGATGTTGGCTTTGAGAAGACCATTGAGGGCTTGGGATGTGGCTAAGGTACATAAGCTCAACACTTTGCTAAATGCAGCTCTTAGTAGTGTCAGGTCATGAAGACATACTTAGCTGGTTGACATCTCCTACAGGTGAGTTTAGTGTGGCTTCCATGTACAATAAGAATGAGGTTGGGCCAAATTCTGAAAATCCTATAGTTTGGAAAGTTTGGTCCAAGTTCCTAGATTTGTGGGGAATTCAATGGGTTGTTCCTGAGACAATTGAGGGGCTATTTCACTGGTGGGATGGGTTTAAGTTCAGAAAGCTTGATTGATCGATTTGGAAATCTATCCCATTGGCACTAATGTGGTCCATTTGGAAATGTGGAAATGAGTGTTTGTTTAATAGAGCACAGCCCCAAATGGATGAGCTCTGCGAGTTGATAAAGGTTAGGATTGCAGTATGGATTAAGTACTATTTCCCTGCTTGTGCTTGGTCAGTCCATGATTTGGTGTTCAATTTGCCTCAATTTCTCTATTGCTTTACTTGAAGGATGGCTACTGGTATGGTGTTTGGTTTATGGGCCTAGTCTTGGATTGATAGAGTTAATGATTGCGGGTGTTTGCTACTTGTTTGATGTTGTTGTTAGCTAGCTGTTGGGAGGTTTGTTTTGTTATGAGGTGTTGTACCACCCCATCTTATGCCAAAATTATCTTTTTGCATTTTACCACTGAACTCATTTTTATCCAAAACTTAACTTTTTGCTCCCACTTAGGAGAAAGGAAGAGAGATGAAGGTCCAGTTGAATCTAAATTGATGAATATTTTCAAAACCATTGACTGATTTTACATTAAAAAGTTGATTGAGCGTCAATTGGACCTACTTAGGGAACAAGAAAGTCCAAAGGCACAAAATCCCGCACTTATACAGGCATGGGTGGCACTCACCCCAAGGTAGCATGTGTGTCGTGGTACGGCCACACATGGTTTGTGCGCCCGTACATCCCCTTGACACTTAAAGTTTGGTTTGCAGCTAAAGTGTTGGTGTGAATTGGATGGGAGGCGCAAGGGGAAAGCGATGGTCAAGGTTCTAAATTGCGGTATTGGGTAACGTAACGGTATCGATCGCGGAGTATCGGTATCGGTACGTATCGGGAATCGGGTGTCGCGGCGGTGAAATTTTAAAAATCATTTTACAGGTTTTTCAACTTTTTTTTTCCCATACCGGTCCGAACCGGTGAGTATCGGCCTGTTATGGCTTGCGGAACGGCTTGTGTAACGATTACAGGCTGATACGTATCGGGACTCGGCCGATACTCCTTCGATTTTCAATCTCAGCAGTATATCGGCCTGTATCTGTCGCGACACCTCATTTTTCCGATACGTATCGGCCGATATGTAACGTATCGGCCGATACGTAGCGTATTGGCCGGTATTTAGAACCATGGCGATGGTGCAACCCTAGTCGCCTCTTTGCTTGTTCTCCAAGCCCTTTATTGTCTATAAATACAGCACTCCACCCTCCTCTTTAAAGGACCAAGCTTTAAGCAAATTTTAGAGTGTTTTTAGTGAGTTTTGAGTTGGCTCCTCTCACCCTAAACCCTAAATCCAAAATTCCTAAACGCTAACAGCAGCTCTACAATGAAAAGTAGATCTACGGTTCGAAACAAGGTGAATCTAATCGAAGCCAAGCATGAGGGAAGTGTGCAAGTAAGGGTTTCAAAGCATTTCTCATGTTCTTCAGTTTGGTAATCAAACCAACGCGTAAGTGCTTCTTTTCTTGTATTTTCAGTAGCTTTTATTTATGTTTTCATTATATAATCATAGTTAAGATGTTAGTTTTGTTCAAAGCATCATGCAAGGTGGTTATCTTGCATGTTTTTGTTTTATTTTGCATGTTTTGTTTAGGTTATATAAACATCATGTTTAGCTTAGATTATTCATGATATAGTAATGCATTAAACTTGGTTTAAGCATTGTATAATATTCAGCATCTGTATATGCTAATTGCTTTTTGTGCATAAAATCATGTTAGTGGCTTTAAACCGGGTTTAAGTTTACATCTTGTGTGTGTATAGTAGCATGATTAGGTCATTGTACATTATTTAATTCATGTCTTGCATGGTTTGACGCTTTGTGGTGAAATCTAGGTAAGTCTCTCATTTTTCATATCATGTTGCTTGTATTTTTGCATTGCTTTTAAAAAGTGCGAGTTTATGTGATATTTGGTGATCCATTGGTTGTTTTGACTTTTTTTTTTTTTTTTTATGAATATTGCTCGATTTGGGTTGTGTTTATGACTACATGTACTAAAAGTTGACATTTTGATTAAAGATAATGATTTTATGAATTTTTTTTAGCTGTATTTATTTAATTCAAGTTGTGACAACCCTTGCCACTGATTACTGCTAAACTGTGACTGAACATAATAAGTAACTGGTTAGACTAAAATTCTAAACTGATTGTGTGTGTATGTTGTTTTAGTGCGTTTCTATCTGTTTGCCATTGATTTATCTGTTCATGTTTTAAGTTTCGAACTATAACTTGAAGGCCTTATCGGCGGCCGAATCAGAAATTGATTGGTATTTCATGCTAATTAGAATTTTATGTGATTTTATGATAGATTTAATTTAAATTTGATTTGGAATGATTAAATTAGATTAAATAAGCTAAGTTACATTAGTTGGAGTTTATTGCAATTTTGCCATTGAGTGGCCATTTCCTATACACTTGTTTGGGACTTAATTAGTACATTCCATACATCATTTCATCATCCTTCTTGAGACCAAAACCGTGAGCAAGAGAGGGAGAGTAGGAGAGCTTTGGTTTCAACAAGAATTGCTTGGAGAATTAGAAGAATTGAAGAGTAGATTGCATAATTGAGCTTCTAGACTTGAAATTGAGGACCTAAGGTAGGATATTTATCCTTTAGTTTATGAATTCAAGTTGGTTCTTGCATGGTTCATGAGTCATTAGTGATCTAAGTCAAGAATTGGTTTAAAGAGTTGATTTGAGTAGCTAAATCATGCATGCATGTACACATTGTTGAGTTTTGAGGTTGATTTCATGGAAATCCTCACATGCATGTCGATATTCTAGCTATGGTCCATGAATTCATCATGTTTTTTGAGTGAATTGACTCATTTGACCAAGTATTTGAAGCTTTGGTTTCAATTGAACACTTGCATGTTACATATACATTATGTTTATGAAGTTTTGTTTGGGTTTGTGTTTAATTGAACTACCTTTGGGCTTTGATTTTTCCAATTGATCTTTGAAATATGTCATATTATGAGTTTTAAAGTGTTTTCCAGAAAATTGGCTCAAAAGAATCGAATTTGATGCTTTAAATGTTGAATTTGAGCTTGGAGGTTCAATCTGGAAATTCCAGATTTTGGACCCACGCTCGAGTGTAATACTTCACGCTCAAGCGTACACTCTGAGTACATGTATCCCGCTCGAGCAGGGAAAGTAATGCTCAAGCGTGAAATGCGTGTATCTAGTACTTTTCATGTGTTTGCAGTCTGCTCGAGCAAGGGAATGCACGCTCGAGCGAGGACTTGTGTCTCACGCTCAAGCGGAGGTCGAGCACCCATCGAGCGTGAATTGCATGCATCCAGTACTTTTGCTTGAGTTTACAGTCCGCTCGAGCGTAGAAAGCCATGCTCGAGCGGAGATCCTTTGTCTGCATGTCTGCTCGAGCATAGAAAGCCACGCTCGAGCGAGACCCCTGTTTTCTGAAAATTTTGAAAAGTGTTTTAAAGTACATGTTTGCATCCTCATTTCATCCTAGGCATTCCTAGGCCTAGTTTAAGGCATCTTAATGAGGCTATTGATGTAGAACCACACCGAGTCAAGATAGGGACTAAGTTGTTGATTCCCAAGTGTGTAACTTAGTGTGTGTTCATTCTGTAACTGTGTAGGGTTGGCATCCGAGGACGCTCATTAGCTGCTTATAGCCCAGTGCTCTGTGAGTAACAATGTTGTAAAGATATGTTCAATTATGAATATTTTCTGAATGATCAACTGTTCTGTTTACTGAAACGTCATTGTTTAATGAATGAATGTTTGTCCTATTTGTAAACTGTATTCGTGGTATCCATAGCAATTTACTGTTACTGTACTGTTACTGCTACTGTCACAGAGATCTCTGTCGGTTCCCATGTTTGGAACCACTACTGTTTACTGTTATGATGGCCATCAACTGACTGTTCGGTCTGTTAAGACCTACTGTACTGTTTGCTATTGGATGTACCACATATAACTGCTATGGTTTCTAAATGACTGATATGACTGCTTAATGACTGAAAGGACATTCATTCTTAACCCCTTTACGCATCTGTTATTCACTGGGCTTTAGCTCACTGTTATATTTATATGTAGGTGTCCAGGCACCGAATCGGAGTTAAGAGCGTTGGGTTAGCTCCCTTTTTGTCAAGCCAACCATCGTGCCTCACTTCGAGGTTCCATGTCAGTCCAAGCCAGGGCTTTTTGGGGTGTTTCAGTTCACCCTTTTGCTTCTGTTCTGTAATACTGTATAAGACTTGTACTGTACTGTGCTAATTAGGGATTTGGTCCCTAACCTGAATGTTGTACATATGGTGTATATATGTTTTGCTTATGAATGTGAATATGTTACAGAAAAGTCTTTTTGCATACAGACTGTCACAGCTCATTGGACATCTTTTATTACTGTTTTGGCTTCCGCCAGCCCCTGTACTCTGTATTACTGTCTTTACTGTTAAGCAGGCCTTCGGTAATCACGGATTACTGGCCGGTTACGGTACTAAACCCATAGGGGCGGGTTTGGGTCGTGACAGAGTGGTATCAGAGCAATACTAAACCACGAGTTATACCGCACACACGTGTCCAAATGAGCTATAGGATGTCCTAGAAAAGTAATTTGGGCATTGCATGAGCATGAAAAGTGTGTGTGGCCATAACATGAATATATGTGCTAATGTGTTAATATGTTTAAAGTATGCAACTGCCTATGTTTATTATTGCCATAATTGCCTATAGTGAAATGGATAACGCAAGAAATGTCGATGAGTCTTAATCATCTGAGGCAAGAATGGCAAGGTTAGAGGGAATGGTGGAACTTTTCACTGAGAGT
The DNA here is from genome assembly GCA_030407325.1 of Camellia japonica. NCBI lineage: Eukaryota > Viridiplantae > Streptophyta > Magnoliopsida > Ericales > Theaceae > Camellia > Camellia japonica. The sequence continues at coordinate 63,721,072 of JAPPVO010000014.1, read as the reverse complement.
CTAAGACAACAACAGAACCAACAGCCCCCACCTCCTCCAGTACAGCCAGAGCCACCTGTTAATGATGATATAATTGCTCTGACACAGAAGTTCAGTAAGATGAAACCGCCATCATTTCAAGGAGGCCTTGAACCATTAAAGGCCGATGCCTGGGTTCTAGAAACCGAGAAATTGTTCGAAGTGTTTCCATGTTCTGAAGCACACAAGGTGCTATTGGCTACCTTCACTTTACAAGAAGAGGCCAGAAGGTGGTGGATGCTTGTCCGTGACACCAATACTGCTATGACTTGGGCTCAATTTAAAGAAGCCTTCTTTGAGAAATACTTCCCTCAGTGTGTTAGGGTCGAAAAGTAACTGAATTTGAGCAATTGAAACAAAGTACTATGTCAGTGGCAGAGTATGAGTCAAAGTTTACTGAACTCACCAGATATGCACCACACATGGTGGACACTGATTACAAAAAGGCCAGGAAGTTTGAAGGTGACCTTAACGTTGAAATACTTGACAGAATCAATGTTTTGAAACTACTGAAATATGTAGATGTTCTTGACTGAGCAATAATAGCCGAGTCGAATATCAAGGCACTAAAACAGACTGAAACACCAGGAACTGAATGGCGCGGTAAGAGATGAAGCTTTAAGTTCAAGAAAGGCCGAAATAATTCATCGAACAAAAAACAGAATACAAGGTCAACAACCAGTTCCAGTCAGGGAAGTGGCTTCATACCGCCATGTTCAGAATGTGGTAAGAGACACAAAGGGGTTTGTTATAAAATCTCAGGTGCTTGTTACAGATGTGGCAAGGTGGGCCACATGGTCAAAGATTGCCCTTCTGCTCCTCAGGGCAATAGTAAAGTTGCAGCCAGTGCCGCAGCATCAACTGTTGCACCGAAACCTAACCCAAAAGCTACTGGAAAAGAGCCTATGAGGCAAGGCCGAGTATTTGCACTTGTTGTAATAACCCTCGTACTGATTACCGTTAAACTACTGAACTAGCTACTGGTTACTGCTAAACTGAACTGATAATGACTGATAATTGAATTAACTGAAGTACTAAATGGACTGATTGAAATCGAAATTGAAATTGAATAAGTTTATTTATTATATTGCATTTCTGTCTGTTTGATTGATTGATTATCTGTTTGAATTCATATGTTTAAATTACTAATTGAAGGCCTTATCGGCGGCCGAATTAGGAACCATTTAGAGTTTTGGAATCAGTAGAATATTTGTGATTTAATGGTATATTTATCTGAAAATTGATTAGGATTGATTAAACTAGATTAAATAAAGCCAATTAAGGAGTTGGTCGAAATTTCAACTTTGCCATTGAGTGGAGCATTTGTTTATTCATGTTTGAGACTTGTATTTCACTTGAACAACTTCATTTCTTCAGCCATTCCTCTTGCTCTAGCCGACCAAAGAAGAGACTTAGAGAGAGAGTGAGAGATTTGAACTCAACTTTGGGGATTTAGCTTGAATCTTGTAGATTTGGAGTGTAACTTGCTAAATTGAGCTTGCAAGATTTGTAATTGAGACCTAGGTAAGGGATTTCGCCATCTTCTTGTTGTCTTCAGCTTCATCTTGCATGTTCTAGGCTCCATTGTAGGATTAAACCATGATTTAGTGCTAAGAGGTTGAATTATGCTTGAATTCATGCATGCATGGCCATTTTGGTGATTTTTGAAGTTGAATTCATGATGGATTGTACATGCATGCCCATGTTTCTAACAAAGCCCATGTTTTCATTTTGTTTTCCAACTATTGAGCTCAATTGAGCAAGGATTGAAGCTTGATTTTGGTTTAAAGCTCATGCATTGCATGTTTTAAATGATTCTTGAAAATGGGTTTGATGTTGGATTAAATTGTTGGCTTTAATTGACTCACCTTGGCCCTTGGCTTTTGAAAAATTGGCTTTTGAAACTTGTTATTCATTGTTTTGGGATGTATTTTCCAGAATTTGGGCCCAAGAGGTTGAGTTTTGGGTTGTTGAATGCTTGGTTCGAACTTGGGAGACAAATCTGGAAATTCCAGATTTGGCTTCCTCGCTCGAGCGAAGGATTCCTCGCTCGAGCGAGCACCTTTGTCCAGGGCTCCGCTCGAGCGAGCATCGAGCGCATCGCGCGTAAAATCTGCATCCAGTACTTTTGCATCTTCAGCTCGCTCGAGCATCGCGCGTAAAATCCAGCAACCAGTACTTTTACTTTCATCAGACCGCTCGAGCGAAGGATTGTTCGCTCGAGCGAAGCCTTTGATTTTGGAAGCTCGCTCGAGCGAAGGAAGGCTCGCTCGAGCGAAGCGCCTATTTTCAGCAACTTTTGAAAAATGCCTTCCAACTGTATTTTTGCATCCTCATCCATCCTAGGCATTCTTAGGCCTAGTTTAAGACATCTTAATGAGGATTTAGACGTAGAACCACACCGAGGAAATTTAGGGATTTAATTATCATCCTTCCCGACTGTGAAACTTAGTGTGTGTTCTATTTGTTAACTGTTTAGGGTTGGCTCTCGGGGACGCGCTCTAGCTGCTATTAGCCCAATCTCTGTGAGTAACAATTGTGTAAAGATATGTTCAAAATGATATCTTTTGAATACTGAACTGAACTGTTTATGAACTGATATTATTTACTGAATGAATGTATGTCCTGTATTCTGAACTGTACTGTGGCATCCTTAGCACCTACTGTTATTGTTACTGTTACAGAGATCTCTGTCGGTTCCCTTGTGGAACCATACTGTTTACTGAATGACTGGCCATCATTACTGTTCGGTCTTTTTGACCTACTGTTACTGTTATGCTAATGGATGTACCACATATGATTGTTTATTGTACTGAACAACTGTAATACTGATTGAAATGAACTGTTTTCATTACTGTAAGGACATTCATTCTAAACCTCTTTACGCTTTATGTTATTCACTGGGCTTTAGCTCACTGTTTATATATATATGTAGGTTCTCAGCAGCCAGACCAGAGCTAGGAGCGTGGGTTGGTCCCCAGTTTTGTCAAGCCAGCCTATGTGCCTCACTGCGAGGTTCCGAGTTGCCATGCTATGGCTTGGGGTGTTTTTGTGTCCCCCATCGGTCTCCTTACTGTTTTGTACTACTGTATAGACCGTCTACTGTTTTACTGTACTGTTATCGAGGGATTAAGTCCCCGTACTGAATGTTTGTGTATGATTGTATAGACTGTACTGTTCTGAACTGTATGAATGCATGAAAAATGTTTTTGGCATACAGATTTTACACAGCTCAATGGACACTAGTTATTATTGTATTGGCTTCCGCCAGGCCCTGTACTCTGTTTAACTGTATTACTGTTCAGCAGGCCTTCGGTAATCTCGGATTACTGGCCAGTTACGGTGCTAAACCCATAGGGCCGGGTTTGGGTCGTGACAGAGTGGTATCAGAGCGATACTTAACCACGAGTTATACCGCACACACGTGTCCAAATGAGCTATAGGGTGTCCTAGAAAAGCAATTAGGGCATCTCATGAATTTGAAAAGTGTGTGCTTATGACTGACTGAATATATGTTAAAATGTTAAACTGTTTAATTATATAACCGCTTATCATGATAACTGTTATAACTGCTTATAGTGAAATGGATAATGCAAACACCACAAATGAAACTGAACCATCATCCTCTGAGGCTAGAATGGCCAGACTTGAACTAATGATGGGACTGATAATTGAAAGACTAGATCAACAACAGAATCAGCAGCCCCCACCTCCTTCTCCGGTACAGCCGGACCAAAATGTGAATGTGCAAAATGTGAATACAAATGAGGGGGATATTATTGCTCTTACCCAGAAGTTCAGCAAGCTGAAACCGCCATCCTTTCAGGGAGGCCTTGAACCATTGAAGGCTGAAGCTTGGGTACTTGAAACAGAAAAATTGTTTGAAATGTTTCCGTGTTCCGAGGCCAACAAAGTACTGTTAGCAACTTCACCCTACAAGAAGAAGCAAGAAGGTGGTGGATGTTGACCCGCGATGCAAATACTATTATGACTTGGGCTCAGTTCAAGGAGTCCTTCTTTGAAAAGTATTTTCCCCAGTGCATCAGGGACAGAAAAGTAACTGAGTTTGAACAACTGAGACAGGGCAAATGTCTGTTGCCGAGTATGAGAAGAAATTCACTGAACTTGCTAGGTATGCACCACACATGGTGGACACCGATTATAAGAAGGCCAGAAGGTTTGAAGGAGGCCTTAGTGTTGCTATACAGGACCGAATAAATGTTTTGAAACTACCGACTTTTGTGGGTGTTCTCGACCGGGCGTTGATGGCCGAGACGAATATTGCAGCAGTGAAACAATCTGAAACACCAACAACTGAGTGGCAAGGTAAAAGGCAGGGTTTCAAATTCAAGAAAGGCAAGCATAACCCAGCAAACAAGAAACAGAATACGGGGTCGACGACTAGCCCCAGCCAAGGGAGTGGATTTACTCCACCCTGCTCCATATGTGGCAACAAGCACAAAGGGGTTTGCTATCAGATTTCTGGAGCTTGTTTCAGGTGTGGCAAGGTGGGCCACAGAATTAAAGACTGCCCTTCTGCTCCACCAGTTAGTGGTAAAGCTACACCGAACGCAACAGCATCAAATGTAGCACCGAAGCCTAACCCCAAAGCTACCGGGAAAGAGCCTATGAGGCAGGGCCGAGTGTTTGCCCTAGTACCGGGAGACGTGCAAAACACTGAGACTGTTGTGTCAGGTATCCTCTCTATCTGTGCTCAAAATGCATATGTGTTGATTGATTCGGGGTCTACACATTCGTATGTATCGCATGCTTTTTCGCGTAAATTGAATAGACCCTTAGAACCCATGAACTATCTGCTAGCTGTATCATCACCTGTTGGGGGATCCATGACATGTGCATATATGTATCCTGCTTGTGAGATTATTGTTGGGGATATGCATCTGTTTATTGATTTACTGCCATTGAACATTGATCATTTTGATGTAATATTGGGGATGGATTGGTTACAAAAATATCATGCTACTATCGATTGTGTGACCAAACAAGTTGTTTTCCGTCCACCGGGTTTACCTGAATTTGTGTTTAATGGGGTTGGAGTAGTACCTCCTCCGTATCTGATTTCTTCTGTGAAAGCTGTTAAACTGATTAGAAAGGGTGTAAAGGATATCTGTGTTCTGTACTGACTGTCTCTACTGATGATGTGTTAAAACTGATGTGAATTGTATTCCTATAGTCAGAGAATTCCCAGATGTATTTCCAGATGATCTGCCAGGGGATTTGATTGACAGGGAGATTGAATTCACCGTTGATGTAGTTCCGGGTACACACCGTATCTAAAGCTCCTTACAGAATGGCTCCAACTGAACTGAAGGAATTGAAAGTACAATTACAAGAACTACTAGACAAAAAGTTCATCAGACCCAGTACTTCACCGTGGGGTGCATCGGTTTTATTTGTGAAGAAGAAAGATGGCTCACTGAGACTGTGTATTGATTACCGCGAATTGAATAAGGTAACGGTGAAAAATAAATACCCATTGCCACGTATTGATGATTTATTTGATCAGTTACAGGGTGCACAAGTGTTTTCCAAGATTGATCTCAGATCGGGGTATCATCAACTGAAAGTTAAACCAGAAGACATTGATAAAACTGCTTTTAGAACGAGGTATGGCCATTATGAATTTTTAGTTATGCCATTCGGAGTCACGAATGCCCCTGCTGCATTTATGGACCTTATGAACATAATTTTTAAACCGTACCTTGATGATTTCATTGTGGTCTTTATTGATGACATACTGATTTATTCTAAGACTGTTGAAGAACATGAACACCATCTAAGACTTGCCCTGCAGACCTTAAGAGAACAGAAACTGTATGCTAAACTGTCTAAATGTGAATTTTGGCTTGATCATGTGATGTTTTTGGGGCATGTTATTAGCAAAGATGGAATTTCTGTTGATCCGCAGAAAATTGAAGCTGTAGTGAACTGGCCTAGACCAACGAATGTAACCGAAGTCCGAAGCTTTTTGGGATTGGCTGGATATTACAGAAGATTTGTCAAAGATTTCTCCAAAATTGCCTTACCATTGACTCAGTTAACACAGAAGGGGACATCATTTGACTGGACTGACCAAAGAGAATCAGCATTTCAAGAATTGAAAACCTGACTTGTGACTGCACCGGTTCTGACTCTACCTTCAGGTACAGATGGTTACACTGTTTTTAGTGATGCTTCTCATACGGGTTTGGGATGTGTTTTAATGCAGAATGGGAGAGTTATTGCTTATGCTTCCCGACAGTTGAGACCGCATGAAAAGAATTACCCAACCCATGATTTGGAACTTGCTGCAGTGGTTTTTGCATTGAAAATTTGGCGTCACTATTTGTATGGGGCAACATGTGAAGTATATACCGACCACAAGAGTTTGAAGTACTTTTTCACCAGAAAGAACTGAATATGAGACAGCGGAGATGGCTTGAACTGATCAAAGATTATGACCTACAGATTCTGTACCATCCGGGAAAAGCCAATACCGTTGCCGATGCTTTGAGCCGAAAATCGATTGGGAACTTAGCTTGTTTACTGACTGGACAGAAAGAATTACTTTGTGACATTGAAAAGTCTGAAATTGAAATTGTTTTGAAGGAACAAGGTGGAACCTTAGCTGCCATTACTGCTCAACCAGCATTGATTGAAGAGATTAAGGAAAAACAACAACTGGATGATTTCTTGAAAAAGGTTATTGAAGAAAAAGATTCTAAACCGAGACCGGGGTTCAAATTTGACAACAATGTACTGAAATTTCAAGATAGACTGTGTGTACCAAATGACACTGAATTGAAAAGAAGAGTTCTCCAAGAAGGCCACAGTTCGAAGTTTTCGATCCACCCGGGGAATACGAAAATGTACCAAGATCTGAAACAGAATTTCTGGTGGCCGGAATGAAGAAAGAAATTGCCGACTTTGTGTCCAAGTGTCTTCATTGCCAACAAGTCAAAGCTGAACATCAACGACCTGCCGGATTACTGCAACCCTTACCCATACCAGAGTGGAAATGGGAGCATATCACGATGGATTTTATCGTTGGATTACCTCGCTCCAGGAAAGGTATGGATTCTATTTGGGTTATTGTTGATAGACTGACCAAATCTGCTCACTTCTTACCTGTCAAGACAATTTATAATGCGGACAAACTGGCTGTTATCTATATTGATGAAATTGTTAGACTGCATGGAGTGCCTGTGTCTATTGTTTCTGACAGGGATTCGAAGTTTACATCGAGGTTTTGGCAAAGCCTACAGACTGCATTGGGTACTGAATTGAGGCTGAGTAGTGCCTATCATCCTCAGACAGATGGACAGTCAGAAAGGACCATCCAAACTTTAGAGGATCTATTGAGAATGTGTGTCCTTGATTTCCAGGGAAACTGGGAAAGTCATTTGTCGTTGGCTGAATTCGCCTACAACAACAGCTACCATTCGAGTATTGGTATGGCGCCTTTCGAGGCATTGTATGGCAGAAAGTGTAGAACTCCAATTTGCTGGGCAGAAGTTGGAGATGGGCCTTTGCTTGGGCCCGAAATTGTTTATGAAACGACTGAAAAGATAAACTGATACAACAGAGACTGAAAACTGCACAGAGTAGACAGAAGAGTTATGCAGATGTTAGAAGACGGGACAGAGAGTATGAAGTGGGTGATCACGTGTTTTGTGAAAGTGACACCAATGAAAGGCCAGACTCGTTTTGGAGTCAAAGGCAAGTTAGCGCCGCGATATGTCGGACCGTATGAGGTGATTGAGAAAATCAATCCGGTGGCGTATCAAGTTGCACTTCCTCCTGAAATGGAGCATATGCATAACGTCTTCCACATTTCGATGTTGAGAGATTATCTCCGGGATCCGTTTCATGTGATTGAGCCTACTCGTAGTGTTGAGTGATGACTACACTTACGAGGAACGGCCTATACAGATTGTAAACGACGGATCAAGAAACTGAGAAACAAAGAGATCCCGCTAGTGAAAGTTGACTGGCAGAACCATGGTGGTGTGTATGCCACTTGGGAAAGGGAAGATGACATGGCTAAAAGATATCCTGATTGTTCCCACTGAACCCTGTTTTCTTCCAGACTGAAGGTAACTCGAGTTTAGAGGACTAAACTCCTTATAAGGAGGGGAGACTGTAACAACCCTCGTACTGATTACCGATAAACTACTGAATTAGCTACTGATTACTGCTAAACTGAACTGATAATGACTGATAATTGAATTAACTGAAGTACTGAATGGACTGATTGAAATCGAAACTGAAATTGAATAAGTTTATTTATTGAATTGCATATTCATCTGTTTGATTGATTGATTATCTGTTTGAATTCATATGTTTAAACTGCTAATTGAAGGCCTTATCGGCGGCCGAATTAGGAACCGTTTAGAGTTTTGGAATCAGTAGAATATTTGTGATTTAATGGTATATTTATCTGAAAATTGATTAGGAATGATTAAATTAGATTAAAAAGCCAATTAAGGAGTTGGACGAATTTCAACTTTGCCATTAGTGGAGCATTTGTTTATTCATGTTTGAGACTTGTATTTCACTTGAACAACTCATTTCTTCAGCCATTCCTCTTGCTCTAGCCGACCAAAGAGAGTTAGAGAGAGAGTGAGAGATTTGAACTCAACTTTGGGGATTTAGCTTGAATCTTGTAGATTTGGAGTGTAACTTGCTAAATTGAGCTTGCAAGATTTGTAATTGAGACTTAGGTAAGGAAATTCCATCTTCTTGTTGTCTTTAGCTTCATCTTGCATGTTCTAGGCTCCATTGTAGGATTAAACCATGATTTAGTGCTAAAGGTTGAATTATGCTTGAATTCATGCATGCATGGCCATTTTGGTGATTTTGAAGTTGAATTCATGATGGATTGTACATGCATGCTCATGTTTCTAACAAAGTCCATGTTTTCATTTTGTTTTCCAACTATTGAGCTCAATTGAGCAAGATTGAAGCTTGATTTTGGTTTAAAGTTCATGCATTGCATGTTTTAAATGTTCTTGAAAATGGGTTTGAATGTTGGATTTAATTGACTCACCTTTGGCCCTTGAATTCACAAATTGGCTTTTGAAACTTGTTATTCATTGTTTGGGATGTATTTCCAGAATTTGGGCCCAAGAGGTTGAGTTTTGGGTTGTTGAATGCTTGGTTCGAACTTGGGAGACAAATCTGGAAATTCCAGATTTGGCTTCCTCGCTCGAGCGAAGGATTCCTCGCTCGAGCGAGCACCTTTCTCCAGGGCTCCGCTCGAGCGAGCATCGAGCGACCATCGCGCGTAAAATTTCTACATCCAGTACTTTTGCATTTTTTCTTCAGCTCGCTCGAGCGAGCATCGAGCGAGCATCGCGCGTAAAAATCCAGCAACCAGTACTTTTACTGTTCATCATCTGACCGCTCGAGCGAAGGATTGTTCGCTCGAGCGAAGCCTTTGATTTGGAAGCTCGCTCGAGCGAAGGAAGGCTCGCTCGAGCGAAGAGCCTATTTTCAGCAACTTTGAAAAATTTTCAACTGTATTTTTGCATCCTCATCCCATTCTAGGCATTCTTAGGCCTAGTTTAAGACATCTTAATGAGGATTTAGACGTAGAACCACACCGAGGAAATTTAGGGATTTAATTATCATCCTTCCCGACTGTGAAACTTAGTGTGTGTTCTATTTGTTAACTGTTTAGGGTTGGCTCTCGGGGACGCGCTCTAGCTGCTACTAGCCCAATCTCTGTGAGTAACAATTGTGTAAAGATATGTTCAAAATGATGATCTTTTGAATACTGAACTGAAATGTTTATCGAACTGATATTGTTTACTGAATGAATGTATGTCCTGTATTGTGAACTATACTGTGGCATCCTTAGCACCTACTGTTATTGTTACTGTTACAGAGATCTCTGTCGGTTCCCTTGTGGAACCATACGGTTTACTGAATGACTGGCCATCATTACTGTTCGGTCTTTTTGACCTACTGTTACTGTTATGCTAATGGATGTACCACATATGATTGTTTATTGTACTGAACAACTGTAATACTGATTGAAACGAACGGTTTTCATTACTGTAAGGACATTCATTCTAAACCTCTTTACGCTTTATGTTATTCACTGGGCTTTAGCTCACTGTTTATATATATATGTAGGTTCTCAGCAGCCAGACCAGAGCTAGGAGCGTGGGTTGGTCCCCAGTTTTGTCAAGCCAGCCTATGTGCCTCACCGCGAGGTTCCGAGTTGCCATGCTATGGCTTGGGGTGTTTTTGTGTCCCCCATCGGTCTCCTTACTGTTTTGTACTACTGTATAGACCGTCTACTGTTATCGAGGGATTAAGTCCCCGTACTGAATGTTTGTGTATGATTGTATAGACTGTACTGTTCTGAACCGTATGAATGCATAAAAAATGTTTTTGGCATACAGATTTACACAGCTCAATGGACACTAGTTACTTATTGTATTGGCTTCCGCCAGGCCCTGTACTCTGTTTAACTGTATTACTGTTCAGCAGGCCTTCGGTAATCTCGGATTACTGGCCAGTTACGGTGCTAAACCCATAGGGCCGGGTTTGGGTCGTGACACTTGTACCGGGAGATGTGCAGAATACCGAGACCGTTGTGTCATGTATACTCTCAATTTGTGCTCAAAATGCTTATGTTCTGATTGATTCGGGGTCTACACATTCATATGTCTCGCATGCTTTTTCGCGAAAACTAAATAGACCGTTGGAACCCATGAATTATTTGTTAGCTGTATCTTTACCCGTTGGGGGATCCATGACATGTGCTTATATGTACCCTGCATGCGAAATTATTGTTGGGGATGTGCATTTGTATATTGATTTACTGCCTTTGAATATCGATCATTTCAATGTGATATTGGGAATGGACTGGTTAACAAAATATCATGCTACCATAGACTGTGTAACAAAACAAGTTGTTTTCCATCCACCTGGATTGCCTGAATTTGTGTTTAATGGAGTTGGAGTAGTACCTCCCCCATATCTGATTTCATCCATGAAAGCATTTAAACTGATTAAGAAGGGATGTAAAGGGTATCTATGTTGTATATTGACTGTATCTACTGATGCTAAAGCTAATGTGGACAGTATTCCTATAGTTAGAGAATTCCCAGATGTTTTTCCAGATGATTTGCCAGGGGATTTGATTGACAGGGACATTGAATTCACCATCGATGTGATTCCGGGTACACAGCCAGTTTCCAAAGCTTCGTACAGAATGGCACCTACCGAACTAAAAGAACTGAAAATTCAACTACAGGAACTGTTAGATAAGAAGTTCATCAGGCCCAGTACTTCACCGTAGGGCGCTCCAGTTTTGTTTGTAAAAAAAGAAAGACGGCTCACTGAGACTTTGCATTGACTACCGTGAACTGAACAAGGTAACAGTGAAAAACAAATATCCATTGCCTCGTATTGACGATTTGTTTGACTAGTTACAGGGTGCCCAGGTTTTCTCAAAAATTGACCTTAGATCTGGATACCACCAGTTGAAAGTCAAACCAGGTGTAGACACCCCATTTTTGACCGACCTTAAGACTCAGACGTCACCGATTGAGCGCTCGGTGATGTTGCATATTGTGCTCGTTCAGAAGTCTCAGAGTCTCGGCCGTGAGCCCTGCCTCCGGACTTCCGAACCCTTTTCTATACTTTGCCTCGGTTCGCGAACCAGGCTCGGTTTTCTCTGTTTTCTTTCCTGAGGGGAGGGAGAGGTCCCGTAGACTATCTCTCAGTGGCCGTGGGCCACGTTTCGTGCCCGTAGGCCATTTTGCCCATTTCGGAGCCCGGTTCCCGGAGCCGTCAGGCCGTGTGCCTCGGTTCGGGACCGTCTAACCATCTCCGATTCCTCCGGTTTTTGGCATGCATCTTATTTACTCCCTTTCGAGGGACACTGGGGTCTTAGATACCCACTTCGTGGTTGAACACCACTCCCGGTACCCAACAGTCAGTTTTCGGGGTCCCGAACTGCGCGTTTCGGCCCCCGAACCTTCATTTCGCATCGATTTGGGTTCATTTTTGGTGGAGGCCTTATTTTCATGGTTAGGAAGCTTTTAGGAAGGTGGGAGGCCAGCAATTTTTTTGACAACCAACTTTTTGTTTGGTCAAAAGTGGTTCAGCATGAATCCGGGAAGGAGAAAAGTCTGCGCGGCTTCACCGAAACGGGCGTAACTCTTTGCACAAAAGGAATCAAGCTATGAGGCCACCACCGTTGGAAAGTTTACTCCCGGGGCTTCATTTTGCACTCAAGAATCTCTTAAATTCAATTCCGGATGGAGGAGATATGGTTGATTGAAGTAAGGCATCACTCCGGTTGAACCGAAATCTACGCGGCTTCACGGAAACTGGCATAACTTTTTCCACAGGAGGAATTTTGATGCAAGGTTTGCGCCATTGGAAAAATAACTTCTGGTGCTTCAATTTGGACACTTGAATGGCCACATTTGGACTTCCCTAGTACCCACCGGCCAGTCTTCTTCCCGACAGCTCCTGAAAAGTAGCTGGCCGGCCAGAAAACCTAGCTGGCCGGCCACCCTTTTTGTGAAATGACCTTTTTGCCCCTTTAAGCTGGCCGGCCATTTTCCTCTCCCTCAGTGTATTCCAGCTGTGCCAGCTGGTTGCCAATTGGACCATCCTCCATACACGTGTATGGAGGATTAGAGAGGTACCTTAGATATTTTTCATGCCTCTCCTCTATAAAGGAGAGGCTTGGCTTCTTGGCTCAAGGTTAGACATTTTTTAGACACATTTGAGAAGGAGCTATACCTTCCACCTCCCATTTCTCTCCATTTCTAAGCTCCAAAGTCATTTTTCTTCAAGTTTGGTGCCATTTCTTCATCACTATCAAGCATCCCCATCACCACTCCATTTCCAGCAGCAAGGAGAGGTTCTCAGAGGCTTAGAAGCAACATTCCTCAAGCCAAGAGGTAGAAAAGAAAAGGTCTACAAGGGTAAGTCTCCATTTCCCTCTTTTGTAGCATTTTCTTGCTTCATTTCTTAAGCCTATTTTCTCACTGTTTTAGGCTCCGACCCTAACTTAAAGGGTCACTCTTTTGATCTTATCTTCATGTTTGTTTAAGGGCTCAACCCTGTTTGAGCCCTCCATTTGGCACTTGCTTCAATATCATCTTATATGCCATTTTTTTGCATGAAATTTCTAGCCTATGAGTGATCTGTTTTCGAGCATAATTTAAACTGTAAGTGGGCCTATTTTGAGCCCCTCTTCAACATTGAAGAAGGGATCAACCCTGTTTGGGTCCTCTATCTTGCACTTGCTTCATAATCTCTCCTATTTACCGTAAATTTGCATGATTTGTTTGGCCTATATTTAAATTGTTTCAGAGCATGTCATGAACTGTGAGTTGGCTTATTTTGAGCCCCTATACAATATTGTAGAAGGGATCAACCTTGTTTGGGGCCTCCATGTTATACCTACCATTATACCCCTCTTTGGCCCCCATTTTTGCATGCTTTTTTAAGCTTATCTAGCTTCTGTTTTCGGCCATCATCAGAACTGAAAATGGTCATATTTTGACCTTCTTGGAATATTTCATGAAGGGTATTTTCTTGTTTGATGAATGTTTGGCCTACCTCATGATATAGCCTCTTTTGAGCCTCATCTTGCATGGCATTTTTGGCATGTTTTCATACTGATTTGGGGGATGTCATCTACTGTAAATGTTCATATTTTTAGTCCCTCATCAGTGTTGTAGAAGGGTATTTTGCTGTTTGAGCATCGCATGTATCACTTGCTTCAATACCCCTCTTACGGAGCCATTTTTGCATACTTGCCTAATCCTATGTGTGCTTGCTGTTTAGCCCTTTTTATGACTGAAGAATTCTTTTCTTGGGGCTGTCTTGCTACTGTATTTTCATTCCATGTCCATATTGTGCATGTTCGGTGTAGCTATAGGCCATTTCGGGTGCCAAAATTCATGTTTCGGGACCATTCCTCGCATTTGGTGTCATTTCGCCATTTTTCGGGACTGTTTTCCCCCATATTTCAGTGCTGAAATTCCATTTGCATGTTTACATATCATATTCCATGCCATTGCATTCCGTAGGCCATTGCCTCGGTTTGCGTGCCCGTGTGCACGCATTTCGAGGTACCTCATTTTCATCCATCGGCCTCTTATGTGAGTGTGGCTGAGGCTCACTCATGTTAGTGTAAGTCCATTTTGCATTCTGTATGTCATTTTAGTCTCATCGCATTGCGTATGCCATTGCCTCGGTTTGCGTGCCCGTGTGCACGCATTTCGAGGCATCTCATTTTCATCTATCGGCCTCCCGTGTGAGTATGGTTGAGGCTCTCTCATGTTGGTGTAAGCCCATATTGCATCACATATCTCATTTTAGTCCTGGTGCATTCCGTATGCCATTTTCTCGGTTTGCGTGCCCGTGGGCATGCATTTCGAGACATCTCATTTTAGTCTCATTGTATATCATATTTAAGGCCGTTTCATGCCTTTATGTCATCGCCTCGGTTTGCGCGCCCGTGTGCACGCATTTCGAGACGCTTCATTTTCATCCGTCGGCCTCTTATGTGAGTGTGGCTGAGGCTCACTCATGTTAGTGTAAGTCCATTTTGCATTCTGTATGTCATTTTAGTCTCATCGCATTGCGTATGCCATTGCCTCGGTTTGCGTGCCCGTGTGCACACATTTCGAGGCATCTCATTTTCATCTATCGGCCTCCCGTGTGAGTATGGTTGAGGCTCTCTCATGTTGGTGTAAGCCCATATTGCATCACATATCTCATTTTAGTCCTGGTGCATTCCGTATGCCATTTTCTCGGTTTGCGTGCCCGTGGGCATGCATTTCGAGACATCTCATTTTAGTCTCATTGTATATCATATTTAAGGCCGTTTCATGCCTTTATGTCATCGCCTCGGTTTGCGCGCCTGTGTGCATGCATTTCGAGGCATTTCATTTTCATCCGTCGGCCTCTTATGTGAGTGTGGCTGAGGTCCACTCGTGTTAGTGTAAGTCCAATTGGCATTGCGTATGCCATTTCATGCCTTAGGATCATCGCCTCGGTTTACGTGCCCGCGTGCACGCATTTCGAGGCATCTCATTTTCATAGCATTGTGCATGCTAGGATTGTATTTTAGTTGCATTCATGCATATCATGCATATTGCATCGTGTTCAAGATAGGAGTTAGCCCGGGCACGGGAAACGAGGCGCGTTTCGTACTCCGAGTGACGGAACGGGTCTCAATTCCCAAGTCACCGACACTCCGGATTATCCATGATGGAGTTAGGTTTTGTTGTAGCATTCATCTGCATTCATCCTATATTGAGTTGTGCAAATCGGCTCCTCGGCCATCATGCACCAAGATGCGTGATTGGTGGCACGAGGATCGAGGCATGCATATATCTGTGAAATACATTGCTGTGCCCCTTTCCTGCTCTCTGTTGCAGCATATCAAGAATCAGTAACTTTTCGGAGTCTGGCACGCTTTTCAAGAAACATTATAAACAGAGGCTAATTGGGGCATCCCAGTGGATTTCCGCGCAAGGCAGCCCAAACATGCGGCATTCATCAGAATCAAGGCAGCCCCCTGGCTTGCATGCCAGTTTACAGTCTTTCTTAGTTAATTTGTTAATTAATTAGGGATCTGTATATTATTTGGACTGTATTATTCGGACTGTATTATTTATTCGGACCCTCTGCGCGAGGGCATAATTGTAATAAGTGTGGGTGAGTGTGATGTATGTCTTCCAACTCCACGTTTTTCTTCCCTTTTATTTACCCGCTTATGATGGTTAGATTAGGGCATATTTCGATTAGCATACAGTATGACAGCATGTTTGCATCATTCATCTGTTTTGCACGCACCGGGCTCGGCGCATCATACAAACTGCATTTGTATTTCAATTCCAAATTGAATACGTGTTAGTTGTAGCATTCCACATACCATGTTTAGAATAGCCGAGCCTGCTATAGTTGCATTATTGCATGTGTTGCATTAGGCAATTCTGTGTATCTAGGATCATGCATTGATTTCTAATATGTTTCTGTTTTGGCTTGGAGTACTCGGTGAGTTTTATGCTTTAGCATCCTTGCATGCGTGTGAGTGTTGCCATGAATAGCATGCTTACCATGAGGCTATATGCTTATGTGATATAACTGCCTTGAATGCCTGTGGGTGGAGGCTGAGTTACTTGATTTGGACAATTCATCAAATGTTTGTTTTAAGCCCACTAGATAGTGGCAAAACCATGTTTTCTTAAGCCCACCCGAGGGTGGCAAATCCACGTCTTAGCCTACCTGCGGGTAGCACCATCAAACCATTTTCAAACAAACAAACATGAAATGTTTTGTTCCAATTCAGGCGGCCCAGTCTATACTTATTTGCTGTGCGCATCACATAGTAACCTAGGCTAATAACCGGAATAAGAACACATAGTGTTTTCAAAATCAGATATCATTGTTAGTAGAGGCCGGTCTTTGACCGGGCGAGCGGGGGTGCTCACGAAGTGACCTTCCCCAATCGTACCCAAGTTCCCGAGCCGAGGCAACTTTGGTAATGACGGACACGTGGCCTTTGGCACCGAGTCAGGGTTTCCTAAATTTCCCATAAAAAAAACATTTAGGTGGCGACTCTGTATCTGGCAAAGCAGTCCATGTTTGGCACTTCTTTTCAAAAAATCTGTTTTCAAAATCGATTTGCCGGATTTGGACTATTTGGTTCAAGATTAAGAACCGTGACATTTGAGTCCTTGAACTATAGTGACCCCAATATGAACGGAACGGGACTTAACCCTCCGGGATGCGTTTCGGGGACGTCTACACCAGGGGACATTGAAAAGACTGCCTTTCGAACGAGGTATGGACATTATGAATTTCTTGTTATGCCTTTTGGAGTTACTAATGCACCTGCTGCATTTATGGACCTTATGAACAGAATTTTCAAACCATTCCTCGATGAATTTGTAGTTGTTTTCATAGATGACATTTTGATTTACTCCAAAAGTACAGAAGAACATGAACATCATTTGAGAATTGCCTTACAGACCCTAAGAGAACAGAAACTGTATGCAAAACTGACAAAGTGTGAATTTTGGCTAGACAATGTAATGTTTTTGGGACATGTGATCAGTAACGATGGCATTTCAGTTGACCTACAGAAGATTGAGGTAGTAGTGAATTAGCCCAGACCGTCTAATGTTACTGAAGTTCGAAGCTTCCTAGGCTTAACCGGATACTACAGAAGGTTTGTAAAAGATTTTTCCAAAATTGCCCTACCATTGACTCAGTTCACTCAAAAAGGAAAACCATTTGACTGGACCGATCAGACGGAATCAGCTTTTCAAGAGTTAAAGACTCAACTTGTGACTGCACCGATTCTCACCTTACCCTCAGGTACGGATGGATTTACCATATTTAGTGATGCTTCTTATAAGGGTTTGAGATGTGTTTTGATGCAGAACGGTAAAGTTATTGCATATGCTTCCCGACAACTGAGACTTCATGAAAAGAACTACCCGACCCATGACTTAGAACTTGCCGCAGTGGTATTTGCATTGAAAATCTGGCGTCACTACCTATATGGGGCAACATGCAAAGTGTACACAGACCACAAGAGTTTGAAGTACTTCTTCACACAGAAAGAATTGAACATGAGGCAGCGGAGATGGTTAGAACTGATAAAAGATTATGACTTGCAAATTTTGTACCATCCGAGGAAAGCTAACACCGTTGTTGATGCACTGAGTCGGAAATCAGTTGGAAATTTAGCCTATTTACTCACCGGGCAGAAAGAATTGCTATGTGACCTTGAAAAATTTGAGGTTGAAATTGTTTTGCGTGAACAAGGTGGAACCTTAGCCGCTATTTCTGCTCAACCAGCACTGATTGAGGAAATTAAAGAGAAACAACAACAGGATGACTTCTTGAAAAAGGTCATTGATAAATGGGAGTCCAAACAGAGGCCGGACTTTAAATTTGATAACAATGTGTTGAAATTCCAGGGAAGGTTGTGTGTACCGAATGATTCTGAACTAAAAAGACGAATTCTACAAGAGGGCCACAATTCAAAACTGTCTATCCATCCAGGAAATACGAAAAATGTATCAAGACTTGAAACTGAATTTCTGGTGGCCGGGAATGAAGAAAGAGATTGCTGACTTTGTATCGAAATGTCTTTATTGCCAACAAGTTAAAGCTGAACATCAATGACCCGCAGGCTTACTGCAACCCTTACCAATACCGGAGTGGAAATGGGAACATATCACTATGGATTTCATTATTGGTTTACCTCGCTCCAGTAAAGGTATGGACTCAATTTGGGTTATTGTTGATAGACTGACTAAATTTGCTCACTTCTTACCTGTCAAAACAATTTACGATACGGACAAATTGGCTATAATTTATATTGATGAGATTGTTAGATTGCATGAAGTGCCTGTATCTATAGTTTCTGACAGGGACTCGAAGTTCACATTGAGATTTTGGCAAAGTCTGCAAACTGCATTGGGTACTGAACTGAGACTAAGTAGTGCATATCATCCGCAGACAGATGGCCAGTCAGAAAGAACCATCCAGACTCTAGAAGATTTACTGCGAATGTGTGTTCTTGATTTCCAAGGAAATTGGGAAAGCCATTTACCTTTAGCTGAGTTTGCCTACAACAACAGTTTTCACTCAAGCATTGGTATGGCACCTTTCGAGGCTTTATATGGTAGGAAATGCCGATCTCCTATCTGCTGGGCAGAAGTAGGAGATGGGCCTTTGCTTGGGCTTGAGATTGTACAGGAAACCACCGAAAAGGTGAAACTGATTCAGCAGAGATTGAAAACCGCACAAAGCCAACAGAAAAGTTATGCGGATGTCCGAAGGCGAGATAGGGAATATGAAGTAGGTGATCATGTTTTTGTTAAAGTGACGCCAATGAAAGGGCAGACTCATTTTGGAGTCAAGGGTAAGCTAGTGCCAAGATATGTCGGACCGTATGAAATCATTAAGAAGATTAATCCGGTGGCATATCAAGTAGCGCTTCCTCCTGAAAATGGAGCATATGCATAATGTCTTCCATATTTCAATGTTGAGGGATTACCTTCGGGATCCCTTCCATGTGATTGAACCTACCCATGTAGTGCTAAGTGATGACTACACTTATGAAGAACGACCTATTCAGGTTGTAAATCGACAAATCAAGAAGTTGAGGAATAAAGAAATTTCGTTAGTGAAAGTGGATTGGCAAAACTATGGTGGCACTTATGCCACTTGGGAAAGAGAAGATGATATATTGAAGAGATATCCTGAACTATTCCCTCTGAATCCGATATTCTTCCAGAATGAAGGTAATCCGAGTTTGGAGGACCAAACTCTTTTTAAGGGGGGAAGACTGTGACAACCCTCGCCACTGATTACTGCTAAACTGTGACTAAACATGATAAGTAACTGGTTAGACTGAAATTCTGAACTGATTGTGTGTGTATGTTGTTTTAGTGCGTTTCTATCTGTTTGCCATTGATTTATCTATTCATGTTTTCAGTTTCGAACTATAACTTGAAGGCCTTATCGGCGGCCGAATTAGAAATTGATTGGTATTTCATGCTAATTAGAATTTTATGTGATTTTATGATAGGTTTAATTTAAATTTGATTTGGAATGATTAAATTAGATTAAATAAGCTAAGTTACATTAGTTGGAGTTTATTGCAATTTTTCCATTGAGTGGCCATTTCCTATACACTTGTTTGGGACTTAATTAGTACATTCCATACATCATTTCATCATCCTTCTTGAGACCAAAACCGTGAGCAAGAGAGGAGAGTAGGAGAGCTTTGGTTTCAACAAGAATTGCTTGGAAAATTAGAAGAATTGAAGAGTAGATTGCATAATTGAGCTTCTAGACTTGAAATTAAGGACCTAAGGTAGGATATTTATCCTTTGTTTATGAATTCAAGTTGGTTCTTGCATGGTTCATGAGTCATTAGTGATCTAAGTCAAGAATTGGTTTAAAGGTTGATTTGAGTAGCTAAATCGTGCATGCATGTACACATTGTTGAGTTTTGAGGTTGATTTCATGGAAATCCTCACATGCATGTCGATATTCTAGCTATAGTCCATGAATTCATCATGTTTTTGAGTGAATTGACTCATTTGACCAAGTATTTGAAGCTTTGGTTTCAATTGAACACTTGCATGTTACATATACATTATGTTCATGAAGTTTTGTTTGGATTTATGTTTAATCGAACTACCTTTGGACTTTGATTTTGCAAATTGATCTTTGAAACATGTCATATTATGAGTTTTAAAGTGTTTTCCAGAAAATTGGCCCAAAAGAATCAAATTTGATGCTTTAAATGTTGAATTTGAGCTTGGAGGTTCAATCTGGAAATTCCAGATTTTGGACCCACGCTCGAGCATAATACTTCACGCTCGAGCGTACACTTTGAGTACATGCATCCCGCTCGAGTCGGGAAAGTAACGCTCGAGCGTGAAATGCATGTATCCAGTACTTTTCATGTGTTTACAGTCCGCTCGAACGAGGACTTGTGTCTCACGCTCGAGCGGAGGTCGAGCGCCCATCGAGCGTGAATTGCATGCATCCAGTACTTTTGCTTGAGTTTACAGTCCGCTCGAGCGTAGAAAGCCACGCTCGAGCGGAGATCCTTTGTCTGCATGTCCGCTCGAGCGTAGAAAGCCACGCTCGAACGAGACCCCTGTTTTCTGAAAATTTTGAAAAGTGTTTTAAAGTACATTTTTGCATCCTCATTTCATCCTAGGCATTCCTAGGCCTAGTTTAAGGCATCTTAATGAGGCTATTGATGTAGAACCACACCGAGTCAAGATAGGGACTAAGTTGTTGATTCCCAAGTGTGTAACTTAGTGTGTGTTCGTTCTGTAACTGTGTAGGGTTGGCATCCGAGGATGCTCATTAGCTGCTTATAGCCCAGTGCTCTGTGAGTAACAATGTTGTAAAAATATGTTCAATTATGAATATTTTCTAAATGATCAACTGTTTTGTTTATTGAAACGTCATTGTTTAATGAATGAATGTTTGTCCTGTTTGTAAACTGTATTCATGGTATCCATAGCAATTTACTGTTACTGCTACTGTCACAGAGATCTCTGTCGGTTCCCATGTTTGGAACCACTACTGTTTACTGTTATGATGGCCATCAACTGACTGTTCGGTCTGTTAAGACCTACTGTACTGTTTGCTATTAGATGTACCACATATAACTGTTATGGTTTCTAAATGACTGATATGACTGCTTAATGACTGAAAGGACATTCATTCTTAACCCCTTTACGCATTTATTATTCACTAGGCTTTAGCTCACTGTTATATTTATATGTAGGTGTCCAGGCACCGGATCGGAGTTAAGAGCTTTGGGTTAGCTCCCTTTTTGTCAAGCCGACCATCGCGCCTCACTTCGAGGTTCCATGTCAGTCCAAGCCAGGGCTTTTTGGGGTGTCTCAGTTCACCCTTTTGCTTCTGTTCTGTAATACTGTATAAGACTTGTACTATACTGTGCTAATTAGGGATTTGGTCCCTAACCTGAATGTTGTACATATGGTGTATATATGTTTTGCTTATGAATGTGAATATGTTACAGAAAAGTCTCTTTGCATACAGACTGTCACAGCTCATTGGACATCTTTTATTACTGTTTTGGCTTCCGCCAGCCCTTGTACTCTGTATTACTGTCTTTACTGTTAAGCAGACCTTCGGTAATCACGGATTACTGGCCGGTTACGGTACTAAACCCATAGGGGTGGGTTTGGGTCGTGACACAAGTTGAGTGGTATATATTTTATCAAATCACCTAGTTGTTAGGTTAGTAAAGGAATATGGTTAATCACGAAGTTTGTGAAATAATTAATCTTGAATCTCACAAAATAAAAGGTTAGTATAAGCCAATCACTTGATTGGACAAGAGAGGGTTCATCAGTTAATGACCTTCTACTTTCATGCCTAAGCTCCCGAGCCTAAATTGTTTGGTTATAATGGATCGTTGCCTTTATTTAGTTTTCATTGTTAAAGATTTATTAATTTTCCATAAAAGTTAAGTGGCAACTTTATCAATGTGGGAAAGTGAGTTAGTACAAATAGTGTAAAAACACGCCTTATACTTGAAAAACTTACGGTGTCCACACTTACCATATCACACATCCATGTAACTCCAAAACATGTGATCATCTTCTCCACCATCAACAACAGAGACTACTACTCATCTCAATAATACATAGTGTCTAAGGTAGGGATGCGTATCAGTCCGTTGGCCTGGCCGACCTGACCTTATTTTTTTAGGGTATGGGAATGTTGTTTTAGCCCATAGATCTAGGCTAAGCTAAGTCAACATTTTCATCCCAATATATTAATGTGTTGAGCTTGAAATTTATACTTTCAACCTACCCCAGCCCGACCCGCTATTAAATTAATTAATTAATTATAATATAATATATTAAAAAATATATTTTTATTGGGATCTAAACTTTATCTTTTTTGATTTTATTAAAACTTATATTTGTGGTGATATTTTATTGAATTTATTTAAAAAATCTTTCAATTTATGCACAAAATTTTTTTCAATTTATAATGATACCAATATATTTATTTAAGAAATATAATGCGTGATTCAATTTGATTATGAAATGTTTTAAATTTTTTTAACATATAGCTCGATATGTAGGTTTGGGATTTATAATCATTTTTTGAGCTGGACTTAAACAAATGTAGAGATCCAATATTATGACCGGGTCAAACTTGAACAAATACAAAATCTTTTATTATATAATGCCAGTCTAACACGGCCCAACCAATACCCACCCATAGTCTAAGGGTTTAACCTGCAGATAGTAGCCACTATCTCCATCAAGCTTATCGGACCATAGCTATTGCTCTACGCCTATAAAGGTATGCAACCCAACCAAATCAATCCAAATTGGGCCAATCATGAAAAATAACCAAGTAAGGAAAATCAAATCACATGAATAGCCTCAGGTAAATTCCATCTCGTCGTTACTTGGGCATTTTCCAGCACTTGTATACAAACTAACGAATTTTCTTTCCATAGGCATTTTACCTAAATGCCCCTATAGCTAATAATATAGAACAATACCCAAGTACAAATTTATCATTTTATCATTCAGAACTGAAATTTACCACTTTGCCCCTAATTGTGCAAATTACCATTTTATTCGTATTATTTTCAAGTTGATTTCCTAAGTGACAACTTCAGCAAAATAGCCCATGTTAACCCCAAATGACGATTATGCTGCTAATGATTCTCCACTAATCAGGGATACAGGAGCTTGGACACTATGAGCTAGCTAGGCTATTCAATCAGCAGCTTTTCAATTGCGTCACTCTACAAGTGTTTTGAGTCTTCCCTTGGACCAAAAGTGAAGCGGATAAATATTGTCTGGAGAAACGCAGCCCCTCTGAGAGTGAGATTTTTTGGGTAGTTGGCATTGTGTGGCAAAATCAAATCGGCAGAAAGGTTGAAGAGAATGGGTATTATCAGTACTCAAGAGGAGGGATTATGTCGATTCTGTGGGGAAGATGTTGAGTCATCCGAGCATGTGTTACTGTGGGGACATAATTTTTTAATGACGACACATGACCGAGGTGTCACCGGAGTGCCAGTCAAAGTGCCACATGTCATGGTCATGATGCCGAGGTAATCTCGGCTAGGCCGAGGTTATCTGCGAGAATACCAGAATCCGGGGTAAACGGATAAGGAACATGAGTCCTACATTGAGAGAAGACTCCAGTTTGGGTAATGATAAGACTCTTGGACAGTTTATCCCAATCCTACTTGGAATCCAAGATTAGGTAAGTGTTGGTCATAAAAGAGAGGCACCCCTATGAGTCTAAGGGATGTTTTTTATGCTCTGAATAGTGAGTTAAGCACTTTTGCTATCTTTGAAAGATAACTGACTTGATTGTCGAAGGGCCTTCGGGTGGACGAACCACCGCCGGAATCTCTTCTTTCTGTTACAGGTCGTTCGGGCTTAATCTATTCTGCCAGTGTTCTCCAGCTGAGTACTAGTTTGTCAATGTGGTCGGAAATTGACACACACAGTTACTATGGTGTAAGAGAGTATGGCAGGTGTGGTCAGCAATTATTGTTGGTGGGTGCTGGACTGGTGGCAGAGTTGGAGGTTCAAAATTTCGAACGAAGTGATTTGGGAGGTAATACCATTCCCTGTTTTGTGGTCAATCTGGGGGTTGAGAAATCATTGTTTGTTCAATGAGGCGCAACCAAATTGGGAGGAACTCATTGAGCTAATCATGTTTAGGGTGATATTATGGGCAAAGTTGAAATTGAGTTCTAGGATGGCATCAATGACTGAGTTGCTTTCTATTCAGAATCAGATTTCAGGGTACCTATGAAGTTTGGGTTGTTTTCATTTATGGATCTAGAATAGCTGGCGGGTGATGCTACTGATGCTGTCAAGTGCTGCTGTTGTTATAATGCCTCTAGGATTGTGTTGTTGTTGTTGCAGATTAGATTTACATCAGGGGGGAGTTTGAGCAGCCTCTGGAAGTTTGAGAACTGTTGATGGTGCATTGCAGAGTGTGTGTTGGTTGATTGATTTTGCCTCTTCTGATTTAATTTGGCTTTGGTTGCACTGATGCAAATGGTGGTTGCTAGTTTTGCTCATGATTGGATGGTCTTATGTTCTTGGGTCTGAGTTGGTTTTGGTGCTTTGTTGTTTGTTTTGTTGTTGTTCGTTTTGGTGTTTGTTTTGTTCTGTTCTAGTTTGTTTCGTTTTCGGTTGGTTTCTCACCCCTTTTGGTGGTGTGTTAGTAAGTGATTAGGCGTGCATCTTAGTGTTAATGTAGTTGGGATCTTTTTGTCCTGCTATGATACTTTTTGCACTCATCTTTTCTTTCTTTATTGATGTATTATCTTGTAATTAGATTTTCATCAATAAATATTTTTCTCTTTTGCTGATATATATAAATAAAAAAAAAATGCTGCTAATGAGTCCAAATTACCATTTTGCTCTTTATAGTCCAAAAGTCAATAATTAATTCAAAAAACTCATTTAATTAACATAAGACATGGAAATATTATTTAAAACATCGAATTAGTGAAACTAGTAACCAAATCAACTTGTAAGAGCATCTCCAACCATTTATCAATTTTTTCATCTAATTTGATTCTAAATTTTAGTAAAAATCTTGGTTGCGTTTGGTAGAGTTTTCTAAATATGATTTGAGAATAGAGTTGTATTTTGAGTTTGTAAGTTTTAGAATTATGATTTGAGTGTGGAAAATTTGTTTGGTAAATGAGTTTTAAAAAGAATTTTGAATTGAGTGGAGAATTTTGAATGTAACATATGATATTTTATACAAAAACTTACAACTCATAACCAAACACACAACTCAAAATTCTATTAAATCTCATAAAAAAATTTAAAAAAATTCGGAAAATATGTTTTTATATTATAAAAATTAACGTGTCAATTGCAAAAAAAAAAAAAATTGCACTGTTCCGGACGACCGATCAGACGTCCTGTAGGATGTCCGGTGGGACGACCGGTTAGCTCAAATTTTCCCGCTTGCGTTTTCAAAAGTAAGCGTGGAATTAATTTTTGAAATTTGTAAACAACCACCCTGTTCAAATTAGCTCTGGAACGTACCAAACACAGCCCTTGATTTGATATGATTTTTTTTTTCTATCTTTCATCAAATATTTATCAAATCTTTTTTTTTTTCCCCCTTTAATTCTCCTCCTATCCCCAATTTCCTTTTTCATCAAATTTGATGGAAAAAAAATAAAAATCATTTCCAATGTTTCATCTTTTTAAATTTTCATCAAATTCAAATAAATGAAGAATTTGATGAGTTCTCAATTTGATAAATAAAAAAATAAAAATAAAAATATGTCTCCATTGATTTGATGATTGAAAGAATTTGTGATTATTTTTGAACATTTTTTCATTAAAAATATTGATGAAAGAAAAGGTGAAGGGTTGGATATACTCTAAAATACACCAAAAATAACAAATCAACTCTATATCATAAGGCCATTTAAAAAATTAAAAAAATAATAATAAATAAATAAATAAAAAGTGCTTAGGCAACTGCCTCAATGGACTTGGGTTGGGCCGACCCTAGTCCTATGCTTCTAGTATTGACACATTGTCACAATTAAATATATATATTTTTACATTTTTAAAAATGCTTTTAAAAATTATCGAACATTGAATGACAAAGTTGATTTTTGAATTCAAATTATAGTGTCATAGCAGTATTAGAAGCGTGAGACAGAGAATTAAGATAGACGATCCAAACCCCGCAGCTTGCTGAGGACCCGCATGCATGTGACATGCAGCATGTCTATCGTTTATGTGTGCAAACAAAGTAAAACATCAGAACATACATTCAAGTGCAAAATACTATTTGAATGCATTGTTGTAAGAAGAAGAAACTTGGCATGGTTTATTTGGGAATATTGATGTGACAATTCTAAGGGCTTTTTTTTTTTTTTTTTTTTTTTTTTTTTTTGTGTGTGCTAGTGTGAAAATTCTAAGTTGAAAGAAAGTTTTACCGTTTCTTGGCGCATATTATCAAACTGCACAGGTTGAATTGCGGGGCAAATCTCCTTTGGCAGCAAGCTAACTAATTTTCTGCCTCGTGATATAAATCACAACCAGTCATAGTTGTGGGCCACCTGCCAAAGGAGGAACTGCCCAGTAATACAACCATACATACATACACCAGCTATAGATTGCTCGCTTGGATGATGAATGAGCTCAAGGTTTGAATTAAATTTATACTGTAGTTGGAAAGAAAAATCTAGTATTTTCCGTGGAAAACTGGATATTCCAAGCACAATCCATTGCTTTGTAACTAGTAAGAGAAATGTGGTCCGGTTATTATTATCTTCTTTTTGGTGCAATGAAATGGAAGTAAAAATTTTGTTCCGAACGATATTTTGGGATCAATTCATACTGTTGCGAGGATAGTTAGTAAAAAGTAGCTCAGAAAAGTTAAAATAAAATATAAAAAAAAACTTTTAGCGACAAAATTTAAAGAATTTCGCTAATAAATACACTTTTAGGGACAAAATAATTCCGTCCAAAAAGAATTATTTTGACACAAATTTTGATCTCAAAATGATAATAATTCATCACTAAATATCCAATTTCGTTGCTAAAAATACACAAATGACACTTTTGGCAAACATATGAATATATATTTCGTCCCTAAAAAGTGATTTTGTTCCTAAACTTTTGCCTCTCTAAAATTTTAATTTGTTGTAGTGATACTAATTGAAATGAAAAAAAAAAATTTTGATATGTGAATATTACAAAAAAATAACATAATAAAAAGAAAAGGGAACCATTTGGAAGTGATATTTCCTATAGAAATGCCATTTTTTGAAATATTTCCGTTAGAAATTAATTATACTGTGGGTTTAGATTCTCTCAAATTAGTTACTTCAACTTGAGAGAACTTTTGGATTTGGTGGGCTCATTTTGGGCTAATCTCAATGATTTCAACTGTTCATTTTTAGTACTCATTTGGCATATTTGATTGGGTGGATTAGAGCATGGGATTGAGATTATTAATCCGTGGGCCCAATTGTCCTATGTTTGTTTTAACATTTTGGTTTATGATTATTAATCCAATGGATAATTAATCCAACAAATTTGTAGGATTATTAGTAATGGGATAGGGGTGGGATTATTAATCCAATGGATATTAATCCAATTGGATAGTGAATACCACACTAATTTAATAGGATTATTAATACTTCACTATTAGTCTTGTGAATCAAACATGACCATTGAGTAAAATATTTGTACAAAAAATTATGATGATTAAATATCGGTAATTATGTGTTTGAATCACATTTGACCCACTTTTCAAAATGATGATGTGACAATTTATTAGAATTAAGGATGTAATCGGTTCGGTACGATCGGTATTTAGGTAAAAAAATTTCACCAAACCGATAATGTCGGATTTTTTATTTTGAGTACCGATACAGACCGCTTCTCCCATCAAATCGCACAAAACTGAACCGATTGAAATGGTTCGGTTCAATTCAATTTAATCAGTTTGGGACCTTTTAAAATTGAACCAGTTTTTGGCATAGTCACTAATTTATCTAAAAACATTGAACACCATCTCAAACATATTCAATCCATCCATTTAATAAATACTTTTCAATTCCTAAATTAACAAAAATAAAAAATGTAAAAAAAAAAAGTTTAAAAAATGCTAAGGTTTTAAGAATAATGAGTTAGAGTTAATATTATATATAATAAGAGCTTACAAACTTAGGTTATAGAGATGATAATGTTAATTAATTAAGGTTAATAATTTATTATACTTATTAATATAATTATATTATTAAATTATATATATATATATATATTAAATACAATATATGTTGAAATGGTCTGTTTTGATTTAGTTCGGTGTACAACATGCTTGAACCGATACCGAACCGAAGATCGAAAAAAAAAATCAATTGAAAAACTGCACAGATCGATTTTTATTAAAAAAGCAGACCAAATATAACTGATTTGGTCCGATTCAATCATTTAGGTCAATTTTTTCAACTTTTCTTACATTCCCTAGAATATCTCAGACAACTCTCTCTCTCTCTCTCATATATTTTCTAATTATCAGCCATGCAATCATTTTCCTGACACCCGAGTCTAGAAAGTGAGTTTATATATAATTTTCTACAAAAAAAAAATGGATGACCACTATAACTGTTGTCAATTATTTTAAAACAAATATGAGTGAAACATATAATTACTAATATTTTAGTCAATTAATCCTAAAAAGTGAATACTAAAATCGACTAAAAAATAAAATTCTAACACATTCTTAAATGAGTAGTGATATATAACTATAAAATAATACTCCTAATACGAGCTCTAATGAGATGGAAGAGAAAGAGAGTAGAGAGATAGAAAGAAAAGTGTGGACCCCCATATCATATAGACACTCTTCATATTATTAAAACTCTATTAGAACTCTCAACTTAAAGGAAAATGGCTGAGACCCCAGTGGGGGTACTGGGGATCCTCTCTAATTGGTCCAAAAATTGATTTTTTTTTTTTTTTTTGGATTTCCGGCCATTGGCAGTGTCTCACCTGGCACTGGGGGGTGCTGGGGGTCACCCACTGGGGTCCCAGCATGCCCCAACTTAAAACTCCCAAACATTATTGTTCTCAAATTGTTGGATCCAATCCCATACACTATATATTCGTGGTCCTTCTAGTGGCTCTAATATTTTGAGATGCTCACAAGTCCCAAACAACAATTTCAACTCTACAGACAGGATACTTGAAAGGGAATCATCAATTATATTGTTGCCTGGCTTCTGTTGCCCACATGCTCACCACAAGTCAAAATGAAAAAGAGAAGAACAAAAAAAAAAAGAAAAAAAGAAGCACATTTCAGAAGATCCAGTGGCATGTTCTGACTCTTCTCTTTAGCCATCTGTGGTCGACTTTCATCTTCAACTCTTCCCTCATGAGCTTTGATTTTTCATTCCCCTGTTTCCTTTCGATATCATGTGAAGATGATCGCTTCACTGGCTTTCTTGGGAGAAAGAAGAAAACGAAAGGTAGAGAGAGAGAAAGTAACAGCTCATTGAGGAAGATACCAGAGCATGTTCTCTCTTTTATCCTGTTTTATGAATCTTCATGCCCATATTAACCATGCATTTGAAACGCTAACAGGGGATGTTATGTTATACGTATACAAGTGTATAATGCTTCTAGAAGTTGCCAAACACGTACAAGTATTACTATTGTCGAATGAGTTAGGTTAGAAATCTCAAATAATCTACTAAAATTTTTATCAAAATTCTTACATGAGTATGGGACCCACACACTGTTTGTTTGTGTGGATCCCACATCCATGTAAGAGATTTAATAAATTATTTAGGGTCGATAACATTTTCCTTATCGCATAGGCGTTGAGATTTGAAGACATTATAATATGTACTGTCTGATCTGATAGCAGCACCAATTCATTTATATGCTCAATAAAAGCCGTCAGTTAGGAAAGATGATATTGTCTGATACATGTGAATTGCGAAGAGACATCAACCTGTGCACGAAATCATACCATGACTAGATGCAAAAATGTTGATTTTCATTTCATGAAATGGTTGATAGAAGTCAATTACAGATTTTATTTCCCAGATCAATGAAGGGTAATTAAATACAGTTTTCATTTGTGAAATTCATGAAATGTATGAAAACAAAAGCAAGTTGATGTTTGAAGTGCCTCATTAGGATAAGGGGGACCATGACTGTAACAGTTGCTAACCGCCTTGCAACACCGAAGGTAAAGCATTAAAGGAATGATACCTAAGCATATATATGAATTCTTTTTCGTGGAATATCAATATAACGTGCGAATCACTCAGAATATAATGCAGTACTTGAAATTCAATTGAAAAAAAAAAAAAATGCATGTTGAAATACAGTTCTTATGTGAATAAACAAATTACATGTGCAGATTAAAACATATATACATGTGCGTACAAATGTATTTAGTAAATCTACAAATCATTAAGATTTTTGTTGAGATTTTCTGTCAATATGAAATAATATTTATTGATATTAAATTGTATTTTATCATAGGTAATTATTTGGTTGAAATAATGAATTTAGGTTTAGGTGAATTATTGGGTAAAGAGTAAATACAATTCTTGGAATCTGCCAGCAAGCATGCATGGCTGATATGGCTTCGTGAGTCTTGGAAGAACAAAGCTCATATTAGGATGTGTGTGGCTATTGGTTTGAGTCATGAAGTGGCAGATTTCATGGAGCAATGTGAAGGCACTGGACCATTCATTACAACATTTTCTTAGTTTAGTGACATTTGAAAGTGCCACAAAATTATTAGTTTAATGACATTTTTTAGTTTTGTGGTATTTTGAACAAGTGTCATTTGTATCTTTTTTTTGATCGGCAAAAAAAAGACTTTATTGATGGAAAAAAAAATCAATTTACATCAATAACGAGGAGCTTGGAGCTATAACAAGCTCCAACCTCCTAGGTGAGAAACCAACGCACAAAACAAAAGCTAAAAAACCAAAAGATTAAACCAGATAGCCCTTTATTCAAAATAACCCCAGCAGCCCTTCAATCACTACAAGAAAACTAACTATTTACGGCATCATGTTTACGGCATGCATTAAATGCATGTTGTAATTAGTACATTCTACGACATTTTTTTTTTTGCAAGCCGTTAATGTTTTGTCAATAACAGCATACATACTATGCAAGTCGTTAATTCATATATTTATGGCATGCAAAAGTATGCCGTAAAAAATATATGTTTTTACGACTTACAAAAATATGTCGTAAAATATTTGTACTTTAGACGACATACATTTCATGTTGTAAAATATTATAACTTTACACGACATGCTAATGAATGTCGTGAAAACTTGTACCAAAAAAAAAAATGCAATTTGATCTTTTTATGGCATGCAAAAGTATGCCGTGAAAAATGTATATTTTTACGGCATACAAAAAATGCAGAAATGGCATGTCGTAATTTATGAGCTCATCACATTCTTCTACGGCTTTATGTTTACGGCATGCATTAAATGCATGTCGTAATTAATTGCTTTTCGATTTTTTTTTATCTGTATTGATATTTTTTATTTTAATTATTTTTTTACTTTTTAAATATACTTAAAAAAAATATATTTTAAAAAAAAATCTAACAAAATTCACTAAATATGAAAAATAAAAAAAAAATACTTTTTTTCCAAAAAAAAAAAAATTCACTAAATATGAAAAAGAACAAATACTAATATAGTCATCTTTGAGCATTATCTAGTCATCTTTGAATGTTAAGATAGCAACCACCATGATGAGTTACATAAATACTAATATATTGTTCATTGTTTTATTTATTTTATTCCCACTACTACTGCAATTGTGTTTAATTAAAGTGTATGTAGAAGTGTGTGCAAATGTTCTCAGAGCAGCCACTTTGTGAAAATGATTATATAAAAGAGTAAATTACACTTTCACCTCCTAAAGTATGGTTAAGTTCTCACATTGGTCACTCATCACATCTTATGGATTGTTGTAATTTCAGGACTTACTATGCTGAAATAGCACACAATGTGTCGACTCAGAAAATGAAGGAGATTGTTGAGCATGTAGCACAACTATATATTGTTGTTACCAACAAATTGGCCAGGTTGCGCAGCCAGGAAGATGAATGATCATTGGTGCGGATATTAGATATGTATTTGCCTTGGATTACTCACTTTGCATTAGGTGTATCACAATTTTGGATCATTCAGCTTTTGTGGGAATTTTTGTTTTAAATTTTATGGTTTTGTTGCTAAATCTGTTGCTACACTTAGCCGGTTACAACGTTTGTCGCTTATGTCTTGTTTAATGATTATGCCGTGGCATTTCATGTTTTTGAAATATATCTGGTATTTGTGGTGATAATTTTATGCTTGTTATATAGCAGATGCTCTGCAAGGCTTCACTGATTTGTACAAGAAAATTCTCATTCAAGTTTTATGTTTCTAGCTGGTGAATTAGAACAACTGAGCCTGCCTGCCTGCCCTTTTTTTTTTAAAAAAAAAAAAATTTTATGTTGATAGTTACATTATGATTATTGTTTCATTGTGGTTATTGTTTCTACGGCATACAAAATTATGTCATAAAAAGTGTAATGATTTATGACATGCAAAAAAATGCCGTAAAAGACTATATACGACATACAAAGTATGTCATAAATATATTAAAAATGACCTTGTACGGCATACAAAATTATGTCGTGAAAAGTGATGATTTATGACATGCAAAAAAATGCCGTAAAATATTATATACGGCATACAAAGTATGCCATAAATATATTAAAAATAATCTTCTACGGCATGCAAAATTATGTCATGGAAAGTATGATGATTTATGACATGATAAAAATGTCGTAAAAAGTTATATACGACATACAAAGTATGTCATTAATGCTTAATTTATTACTTTTTACAACTTTACCTGCATGTCGTAAATGACGCTCAACTTTCTACGGCATGTCATATAACAGCATTTGTGTGCATGCCGTGAAAGAGTTTTTACGGCATGCATTGCAAGCCGTAAAAAGTCAATTTTGTTGTAGTGTGTATATTTGTATTTAGCTAAAAAAATAGATTTTGTCAAAAATATTTTACTTTCCAAATTGAAATATTTTAAGTAAATTTAGAAAGTAAAAAAAAAAATTAATATGAAAACATTTACTAAAACATAAGAAAAAAAAAAACTTAACAGTTTTTGAATTTCAAAATCAAACTGAGTTATACGTAAATTAAAAATTTTAGCATTTATGCAAAATGATAGGGTATTTAGGTGTTGTTTGGCATGTCTTATTTTAACACATTATTTTATTTGAAACATATTATTTTTTTATCACATCATTTTAATCTCAACAAACATTTTACATTTTATTTATAAAAAATTTAAAATTGACAATTCCCAAACAATCCCTTGTTATCATTTTAACTCATAATCGTTCCATACTTCATATTTGCTAGGTATTTATTTATTTAGTTAAAAGGACATGAGAGTCCCGATCTTCATTGTCGAAAACAAAAGCCCTAGCATTCGCTCTCAATCTTTCACGTCGAGCTCTCTGAAATTCCATGGCTATCCCTGCCTCTCACATTGCGTTGAAAATGGATGATGAAGCTATCGCAGATGACTTCTCTTTCGGGAGCTTCTTCTCTCGAGAGTTGTGTCTCAGAAGGTGTGCCATCTCTATCTCTATCGCACAAGCGTTGCCCTTCCTATCTAAGATCTGAATTTGATTTTCATTTTTGATCTGATTTGCTTTTGTATTTGATTTTCATTTTTGGTCTGATTGACATTTGTATTTGAATTTGAAGGGTTCATGCCCTAGTTCTACATAATTGCCTTTGCATTGATTGAGCTACTGATTGTCTTGCTTTGATTGAGATATTGATTCAATTTTGGGATTGGCATTGATTAAGAAGAAGTCGACGAACAACGACGAGATGACGAACAATTCATCACTGAACTGCTCTGGTTCTCCCTCAATCTCTCCGTCGTAGGGTTTTGACTCGATCTTCCTTCACATTGTAAGATAAATTTTTCTCTGTTGCATATATGTAGGTTTTTAGTTCATGGTTATTTACATATTTTTAGACAATAGCAATTAGATAATGAGCTCCATTACATGATGAATATTTTCTTTTTGCATCCAAATTTGGCAGTTGAATGTCCATTCCAGCCTTCTTCCTTCAATTAATCTTTCCTATAATAAGGACAAAAATTCAACATTATAAAATTTACTATCTTGCTAAGAGCTACTGGTTGGCAGTTTCCTCGAGTTCCCTGACAGCTATGCTATACCACTGATGATGATGAAGAATGAAATTAGGAAATGAATCTACCAGAGTTGAGAAAACAAAAGCATGTATTTGTTCGGACGAAGGTATATTTTCCCCTGATTTAATTGGAACTGGTTATTTTTTCTTAATAAATTGTTTTTATTTTTTATTTGGGCGATTTATATCCTCTGGAATTTAAGATACATTTATCCTGTTGCAGCACCAGAAAGTGCCAAAAAGAAATCTGGATGAAAATTATAATTCAAGAAAGGGGTGGCTCTTAGTTTCTGCCCCCTGGACACTTTAGTGCAACCCGGCTATATTCTTACAAGAAGGCTCTGGTCATCACTTTTTTACTAGTTTATTGCAAACTATTTCAAAACTAATATTGCAAACCATATAATGTACTATGTAGATATTTGATTCGATCTTAAAGTGCATCCTTGCTCTACTGTTCACAGTTAATTCAGAGAAGTATTTCCCATATGCATTGAGACAATCCAATTCTGTTGTGTTAGGGAACTTGGAATATCCACCTTTTAATTGAAATGAACAACCCTACTTTAACTTTAAACACATGCCGTTGGATTATCCCAATAAGACCATAGCAAAAAAGGAGGGAAAAAAAAAAAAGATTGAAAGCCATCCACATAAAGTATATTAGTTGATATACCTGGGTCATACAAACAACTACTACTAAAACAGAGGAGATTGAGAAGATTGAGAACATTATCATTTTTTTGGAGACCATAGCAGTCTATTAGTTAATATACCTGGGTCATACAATCAAACGGTTACAAAAAGGTAAAGTCGACGAGTACAATATAAGCAGTACACACACCTTATCATTTTCACTGCTTGAATGATTCATAAACTTCATTTTCTCTGTTGAATCAGCCATTCTCGCTCTCTGTTTCCTCTGTGGTTTAGTCAAAATGTCTTTTAGTTTGATTTTTTCTCAGATTGCTGAATCTTTAGGGTTCACAATCTTATGTTCTTGCTTTCTAGGGTTTTGGATTTTTGAAACTCTGTCATTTGAGTATTTTGATACTTATTTGGCAAATATTCATAGATTTGGGGCTCAGTAGATCCTCGCCATTTGATATTTGATTTTATCTTATAGTTTGATGAAAAAAAAACTTTTTTTTTTTTTTTCCATGTTGCAGTTATAGTTTGGTTGATCTCCCAGGTTCTAGCTCTGTCTGTGTTGCTTGGTTGTGATGGTTGTGATGGCGGTATGTGAGACACTGATGTTACTTCCAACTTATCTCTGTCACTTCCTTTCATTGTTACTATTTTATTGACTCGGTGATTTTTAGGTTGAGAGGCTTTTATTAGTTGATATACCTGGGTCATACAAAAAACTACTACTAAAACAGAGGAGATTGAGAAGATTGAGAACATTATCATTTTTTTGGAGACCATAGCAGTCATTAGTTAATATCTGGGTCATACAATCAAATGGTTAAAAAGGTAAAGTCGACGAGTACAATATAAGCAGTACACACACCTTATCATTTTCACTGCTTGAATGATTCATAAACTTCATTTTCTCTGTTGAATCAGCCATTCTCGCTCTCTGTTTCCTCTGTGGTTAGTCAAAATTTTTTAGTTTGATTTTTCTCAGATTGCTGAATCTTTAGGGTTCACAATCTTATGTTCTTGCTTTCTAGGGTTTTGGATTTTTGAAACTCTGTCATTTGAGTATTTTGATACTTATTTGGCAAATATTCATATAGATTTGGGGCTCAGTAGATCCTTGGCATTTGATATTTGATTTTATCTTATAGTTTGATGACAAAAAAAACTTTTTTTTTTTTTGTTCCATGTTTTGCAGTTATAGTTTGGTTGATCTCCCAGGTTCTAGCTCTGTCTGTGTTGCTTGGTTGTGATGGCGGTATGTGAGACAACTGATGTTACTTCCAACTTATCTCTGTCACTTCCTTTCATTGTACTATTTTATTGACTCGGTGATTTTTAGGTTGAGAGGCTTTTTTTAAAGATGAAGCTACTGAAGAGAAGGGTGGGCGAGCCAGAATGGTAAGTTTTCACTCTCACTAATTTTATTTATGTCTTTAAGTGATTTATGTATGTGTTTATGGCATTCATTTCCATTGATTATGTAGTTGTGTGAAATCAAATGACACATTACATGGACAAACTGCTTACAGTAAGCTAGTTCAGTAACAGTATTACAATTATTGGCTATATTATTGCCCTTGTATTTCTGACAGTTTCAGAGGTGAGATTTGTTGATTATAGCTACGCTGGTTAGGTTAGAAGTAGTATTACAGTTTTTGGGTTTAAAATTTGATATTCTCTATTTTTGTAGTTTTAGTAGTGTCATGTTCTGGTTGTGAATTACATTTCTTATGGAACTTTAAGTCAAATTTGTAACTAGCTTTTTGTACTAATGAGTAAGCATTGCTCTCCTTTGGTTTTTAGGCATCCTTTATTGGTGCAATGGCAATAATTGCTGACTTGGTGAAGACAACTTTAGGGCCTAAGGGAATGGTAACCTTATTCTTGCCTCAGTTTGTTGCTAAATCAGAGTTACTACTCTTTAGGTGTTTGGTACCCATTTTGTTCTCCAATTTAATTTGCTGCTCTTGCATGTAATTTCTTTACAGGATAAAATTTTACAATCAACAAGCAGGGGACACAGTGTTACGTTGACAAATGATGGTGCTACAATCTTAAAGTCCCTTCATATTGTAACCCAGCTGCTAAAGTTCTTGTTGGTATCCTGCTTTCTTGTTTTTGGCTTAACTGTTTAGTAGGTTGTTTATATGGCTAGTGGAAATTTTCCTGCTGCTCATGGAACATGTTTGTGCATGGGGGATATGTCTCGGACTAATGTTCAGACAAATAGTTATTATTCAGATATTTATCCGGCTGAAAATGAACATTATCATTTCAAAATATATAAACTAGTCAACAATTAAGCCTTATGAGATATGGGGGTTTTTTTTAGTGTTTTTTTTTTTTTAAATAAATAATTTACAATGAATTGCAATTTAAATTAATCATTTTTCCTTTTTTTTTTTTTTTTGGTAACTTTAGTTTTTTTTTTTTGCCCTTTTGGTTAAACCTTATTGTTTTCTCCAAACAAGCCATCCACAGAGGAGATTGAGAACATTTTGCAACTTTGGCCATGTTAATTTTCCATGTAAACTAATTTTTATTTCTGTCATTGACATTTATTATTTCTGTCTCTTTTCTCCTCTTTTTGTTTATTAATATCTTAATGTTACCTTTATATGATGGTTGGAGGTTGTGGAGATCCTTCAAGAAACAGTATGCCCTGGTTGAAGGTTGTGGTATGCCCTGTTTGATTATGGTTGATTAAGAAAAGACAAAATCATGCATTCCTTTATCTCTAGGTTGTAAGTCGTGTGTTTGGAGGAACATAATATGGGATTGGATTACATGTCTTATAAAAAAAATTGAACATAATATGGGATTGGATTACATGTTATATAGAGTTTGGATGAAAAATTGAGCTCGAAACTAATAGTCTGGTTTAGAGATGGATGAAAACAATGGATTAAAATGGACCTCATTTATGTTTTATATTTATACTATGAAATCTATGTATAATGATTTTAAACAAATATGAGATACTATAGAATTGTAATAATTCTTCCTCTTGATTCAGGAATATTTCAAATGTGAAATAAGATACATAATCTTAAGAAATTAATATTTTCAAAACTATATTCTACCGTACTTTATTTATGGTTATATGGGTTTGTTTTCTAATACGAATCCTTTGGGTATAACTTACCCTTGAAAATCGGTATGGCCAAGGTTTATGTTAACTGGTATAGGATCATAACATACCAACTGATATAGGATGTAAGGTTTTATCCTTGATTCTAATTCAATAAAGTTCTTTTGCCGATCAAAAAAAAAAAAAAACTGATATAGGATCATATAACATACCAACACTTTCTATTGTCGTGTCCACTCTATTGACACTGACAGTATTCGACACTTTTTTAGATATCTTACTCCAACCTATAGGTCAATCCTTATGCAGTTTGAACCGCAAAGTCACACTCTTCAAATTTCATATCTCACATAGATGCGTTCGATTCCATACTCAACTCGACTTTTAATGCATGTAGTAAAACCTGTGTTAACCAATGTGAAATTATTACATTTTCTTGCATTTTATGGACAAAGTTACTCTCCATTACATGAGTAAATGGTTTATCCATCTTCATGTTTAATGCCTCAAATGTCAAAACCAACTTAATCTAATGGTTTGCAATACAGACCTCAATGGTTCATCTACAAATTGATCATTGTACAATAAGGTATTTAGAAATATTCACTTGGAAAAAAGTCAAAAATTTTAGAATGTGTTGATAAAATTCGTTGTAAATGTAATTCATACTACAATAATTTTAAATTTATATTAAAATATATTTGAATCAATGGATTCTAAGATTGTCACTATTTTGTGTTTTGCGCTGCTTCAGGGCATTAAGGGAGTCAAACGCTTCATGAGATTCAAACTCATGACTTATGGTTTCTAAGGCCCATTTTTGTTTATTGATATCTTGAGAGTAGTTCCGCCAACACTAACCAAATATAATTTAGATGTATTGAAGATCATTGAAATGGAAGGGCAAACTATTGAATTGTGATATGATGCTTGCGGATTGATGCAGAATCCATATGTGAAATCTGCAGACCCAGGTGGATCAAGCATAGGATCAGCAGTATCAGTAGCAGCAAATATGGTTACAGTATCACTTGGTACAGAGACGGCCGGGTCCATCTTATGTCCATCCAGTTTTAACTCGGTTGTTGGGATCAAACCACAGTAGGCCTCACCAGCCGGGGAGGGGTCGTCCCAATCTCAACTAGACAAGACACAGTCGGTATGTGATGCTTCGCAATATGCAGTGTTGCTAGTATTTCATTGTTACATTTGAGGATTTTTCGTGTTTTTTTTTGTTTGTGATTGGAACCTAAATTGTAACTCTACCATGTTGGACATGGCAGGCCAATCTGCAGGACAGTATCAGATGCTGTTTATGTGCTTGATGCCATCGTGGGTTTCGATCCTTATGATGCTGTGGCAACTAGAGTGGTTGCTCTTTTCTGTTTATGTCTCTCTCTCTCTCCCTCTCATCTTTAGAGTGGTTGCTCTTTTCTGTTTTGTTTCATTGATTTAATATGATGTTTAGCAAAGCATATACATAAGTTATTTATTTATCAGAGTTCTCCTTACTGTTATATTGTTAGCTGCTCTTATTCCATCGTAGCAAGGTTTTGAAGCATATTTAAGGTTGCTATGCAAATATTTCAAGTGCCACCCCCTTTGGTTGTCTGAAAATAAGGTTCATTTATGGATCTTGTATTAAGTTGTCAAGTAGGTTACTTAAAGTGATGATCGGAAAAAAATTCATAAGTTTGTAAGTTTTGAAGAAGAGATTTCCTCTTAAGATGGATTTATTTTTTTGCAGGTTGTTGAGTTTTGCCCTGGCTTTGCAGGAAGCTGGATGCTTTTCTGTTGTTCTGGAATGTGTGCTTGCATCTGTTGCTGCTGCTGCAACATTTGCTCTTCGAATCCCTACAATTGATATTGGGACAAGGCCTTTTTGTATTGGCCAAGTTAATTGATGCTTTAGCTCTCTCTACTACTCCTAATTATGAATTGGACTTGACTAGCTTGTGTTGTGTATAATCTTTTGCTTTCATTTTACATATAATTTGCTATCTGATCTTGTAATTTACTTTTCAAGTACTAAAGTGGGCATTTTAATGATATCACGTGTTCATATATTGAGTTTACTCATGTAATGAACTTGAATTTGCTTCTCTCTCTTCTCTCTCTCTCTCTATATATATATATATATATATTAAAAATAACCTTCTACGGCATACAAAATTATGTCGTGAAAGTGTAATAATTTATGACATGTAAGAAAATGCCGTAAAAGATTATATACGGCATACAAAGTATGCCAGAAATATATTAATAATAACCTTTTACGGCATACAAAATTATGTCATAAAAAATGCAATAATTTATGACATGCAAGAAAAATGTTGTAAAAGATTATATACGGCATACATAGTATGTCATAAATATATTAAAAATAACTTTCTACGGCATGCAAAATTATGTCATGGAAAGGATGCTGATTATGACATGCCAAAAATGTCGTAAAAAATTATCTACGGCATACAAGTATGTCATTAATGTTAATTTATACTTTTTACAACTTTAGCTGCATGTCGTAAATGATGTTTGACTTTCCACGGCATGTCATATAACGGCATTTGTGTGCATGCCGTAAAAGAGTTTTCACGGCATGCATTGCAAGCCGTAAAAATTCAATTTTGTTGTAGTGAATCAATCCAAGCCCCACTTTTGTTTAATCCAACACAGCAGCAACCCAGCTGAGGCACCTGATCATAGCATTCACCAAGGGCACCCCATACACACAGACCAGCATCAGAACACCATCCTCAGACCAGCATCACAGCACCAACACAGAACATGCAAAGAAGACACCAAAACAGAACAACCTTAGAAGTAGAGATAACATAATCAACACAGCCACAAGCAGATTACAATCCAGAGTAGCCTACCATAACAGCATGCCAACCAAGCAGAGCAGCCTCCTAGACTCTGAGTTGCAGCTTGCAATAGGACAAACAGCAAACCAGTGCTACTGCACTGCACACCAGCAACCATTAGCACCAAGACCTACCAGCAGCAGGTCCAGATGTGTTGACTCACCCAAATGATATTTGAAACAATCTCAGCCATTAACACCCAATTGTGATGCATCACTCTTCAGAAGATTCATCAAGACCAGTTGAAGCTCAAATTCCATTTCTGATGCAAAACCAACCACTGTACCTGATGCAGCTGAGCATACCTTTCAACACAGCAGAGCAACCCCTCCACCCAGCAAATCAGATCAACCACCAAGCCCTTATGGCATCCACCAAACCTTATTGCCACCCAGGACATATAGCATAATCCAGCCGACAGAGCAGCCCCCATAAATAACCCAGTCCAAACATGACAAAAAGGAGAGAAAACCCAAACAACCAGAGCACCCACCCCAGGGCTAATCATCAAGACCAGAACAACAGACAACCAGCATCTACCATGCTGCTTAGAAAACACACCAGAACCTATTGTGCTGAAACCCTGCTGAGCTGCAAAAAGACCCCATAATTCCAATCCTATATTGCCTTCCAACTCTATACCTAAGGCAAGCACCTTCTAATCTGCTGCAGATTATGCACCAGATCATGGACAGAGTAGTTCAAAGCTGAGACATAGGACTTAACCCACAAAGCAATTCGTACCTCAATGGTTTCACACAGAGCTACGAAATTAGGTTCCACCACATTGAACATAGAGTCATTCCTCTGTTTCCATATGGACCAGAAAATAGCATATGGTATTACACTCCACAACTTATTTTCAATTTGCCTCATTCTACAACCATACCACCACTGAAGAGCACTCTGAACCGAACCAGGTGAAACCCACTGTAGCCCCCACCTTTTGACAAAATAAGACCAAATTAGCCACACACGAGGGCAGTGAAGTAACACATGATTAATAGTTTCCTCTGCTTCTTTGCAGAAAACACAACAGACATCCACATTGGCATTGAGGATACCAATCCTACGCAAATAACTAGCAGATTTGATTCTTCCCCTCCAAACCAACCAACCAAAGAATAGTGCTCTTGGTGGAGCAGGGGCCTTCCACAAACAAGTAGAGATCAAACTATTAGACCCAAAGCCCAATTCAAACCACTGATAGACAGATGCTACACTGAAGCAACCAGATGAAGTAGCATTCCAAGTTAGACAGTCAGCAACATTATCTCTGAGCAAAGGGGGCCTACTTAGATGCTGTAGCAATCTACTCAATTCTTCTTCCTCCCAAGCAAAGAGGGGCCTCCTAAAATTAAACACCCAATTCCCATATACATCTCTATTGCTGTGAAACATGAATATAGACCCTTGCTTGTCAACTGATAGGGAATATAGTTTGGGAAACTCATCTCTAAGACAAACGCCCTCTGCCCAACAATCAGACCAAAATCTAATTCTTCTGCCATCCCCAATCTTGACCACAACATTGCTCCTAAAAAATTGCATAAGCTCTGCCCTAGAAGCCACAGTGTAAATAATGTCAGCCCAAGTCTTGGAGAAGGTGCTAGCCCTCTCACTAGAAGGAAACCATGCCCCACCTAACTCCCTGTACTTACCACATATAACATCCTTCCAAGAGAGTTCTCTTCAGTACCAAACCTCCACCACCACTTCAGTAAAAGGCATAATTCATAATTCTAATTCTCTTAACACCCAACCCTCCTAAGTTTTTACTTTTAGAAACATCCTCCCATTTCACCAAGTGCACTTTCCTCCTCAAATCTGAGCCACCCCAAAGAAAAGCAGACTAAATACTTTCCATCTTTTTAGTTACCATCTCAGGCATCTTAAAGATTGAGAGATAAAATATAGGTAAGCTGGCAAGAACAGACTTAATCAAGGTTAGCCGACCTGCAAATGATAGATATCTCCTCTTCCAAGAAGCAAGCCTTTGTTTGCACTTATCAATCACTGGCCGCCAAGTTCTACTACTTCTTGGGTTGGCCCCTACTGGCAACCCCAAGTATTTGATGGGCAATTTCTGGAATTTACAATTCAACCTACTTGCAAAATCTTGGCCCAGCTCATCTGGAATCCCCACCCCCACAGACCACACTTTTGTTAAAATTAATTCTAAGGCCTGACAAGACTTCAAAGCACCTGAGAATTTGTTTTATATTAACCATTTCCCCCCAATCTACTTCACAGAACAAAATGGTATCATCCGCAAATTGAAGATGAGTAATCCGAAGACCATTGGGCCCAACAGACGCCCCT
The DNA here is from genome assembly GCA_030407325.1 of Camellia japonica. NCBI lineage: Eukaryota > Viridiplantae > Streptophyta > Magnoliopsida > Ericales > Theaceae > Camellia > Camellia japonica. Next base: position 63,677,790 of record JAPPVO010000014.1, on the reverse strand, counting down.
CTAATCAGGCCCAAATTTTTAGCTCGACCCAACAAGATATTAAGTGCTTCAGCCACAATGATGAACAGGAAAGGTGACAGTGGGTCTCCCTATCGAAGTCCCCTCTGAGGACAAAATTCAGGAGTTGGAGACCCATTAACCAACACTGAAGTTCTCACAGAAGCAACACATTCCTTCATCCAACTTACCCACTTAGGCCCAAAACCAAATTTAGATAACATAAAATACAAAAATTCCCAATTGACCGAATCATAAGCTTTATGGAAATCCGTTTAAGCACAACTCCACTTCCTCTAGCCTTCTTCCACCCATCTACTATCTCATTAGCAATAAGTATGCCATCTAAATGTGTTTCTGCCCCTCAAAAAATGCTGATTGAGATTCACTTATGATCCTAGGTAGCACCTGTTTCAACCTATTTGAAAGTACCTTGGCCAATTCTTGTATATGGAGCCCACTAAGCTGATGGGCCTATATTCATTAAGGCTAGCTGGGTTCTCATTTTTTGGGATTAAGGCTATGAAGGAACTGTTTAACCCTCTGACCAACTTGGCATTTCATGAAAGAGTCTCATAACCTGCAAGATCTCCTCCTTCACAATATGCCAGCATTTCTGAAAAAAAAAAAAAAAACCCATATTAAATCCATCAGGCCCGGGGGCCTTGTTTCCCCCACAAGATTTGATAGCACTAAAGATTTCCTCCTCAGAAAAATTCTGCTTCCAAAAATCCAGAATAATGGCCTTCCACAATTGACTTAAAGGGGCCATCTAAAGTGGGCCTAACCGACCAAGACTCCTCAAACATGTTGGTAAAGTGTTTCAAGACCTCATCCTTAATAGCTATTGGCTCTTCTACAGTATTCCACCCACCAAAATAGAGCATAAGGCATTCCTATTACTTCTACATCTGGCCATAGCATGGAAAAAAGGTATTTCTGTCACCCAATAATGCCATTTAAGTCTAGATTTTTGGAACCACATCCTCTCCAGCATTTTACTTAATTCCAAGCATCACCTTTTAGCTCTCTCTTCCTAGCTAATTCATCTGCAGATAAAGCCCTTACTTCAGCCACTATATCAAGTGCATGAACTTCTTCCTCTGTAGCTTTGAGCTTGCTCTCCATATTTCCGAACACCTCATTATTCCACCTCTTCAAAGCTGATTTTAACCCTTTGAATTTGACTAAACATCTGAATCCAGCCCAACCCGTCACATTTAGAGCAGCCCAAGTTTGTTCCACAAATGACAAGAATTTTGGGTGCATAGATCAAGCACTTATAAACCTGAATGGTCTAGGCCCCCAATCCCTCTCATCCTCCATCAAAATAATAGGGCAATGGTCAGAGACCAGTCTAGGTAAACCCCAGAGCTTGAAATTGAATGTCTGCAACCATTCTAGATTTAATAAAAATCTATCAAGCCTGCTCCATCTATCACCCTCTTGTGAATGACACCAAGTAAACTTCCTTCCACACATAGGTAGATCAAAGACCTCTAATTGTTCTATCATTTCATTGAACTCCCTCATCCCCTTATCCCTTCTAAAACACCCTTATCTTTCATAAATGCTTTTAATCTCATTAAAATCACCCCCCAAGCACCATGGATCCAAGAATTGTGATTGAAGATTCACAAGAATATCCCACACCCTTTTCCTTCCTACAGGATCATTTGGCCCATAAACATTAACAATTACATAATTAAAAGAAAAAAAGAGCGAACCTGCCAGGAGAATAAAATTGCGATTGCAACAGCAGTTGTTGAGCTGAAAACCTTTAGGATTCCATATTCAGAGAAGCCCACTAGCAGACCCTATTGAATCAACTGACACAAACTCCATTTTTTCCCCAGCCCAAATAGATTGCACCAGCTCTGAATTAACCACCTCTTTTTTGGTCTCTTGCAAGAGAGCCATGTCTATCTTCCTCTCCTTAAGCACCTGCTTGATTTTCCTACATTTACCAGTTCTACCTAACCCCCTAACATTCCATGATAAAAACTTCATTTAACAAAAAGCACTCCCAAATCTCCTAGAAGAAGTCAATTACCTGACTACTCCCTTTCCCTTTTTGTGCCACGGTAGATATTTGCAAGTGTCACTACACCATAATGGCTAAAAACTTTCAATGACATTTTGATGTCATGGTAGATATTATTTGTGGCACTATCAAGCGCCATTAAAAAAAGAGTTAGTGACACTTATTAGTGTCATTACACCATCAAGACTAAAACCTTTCAGTGACTCTTTAATGTCATAGTAGGCACTATTCGTGACGCTATCAAGTGCCATTCATGACGATAATTCGTTATAGAACAATTTGATCCGCTCTTGCGGATACTCGAATCGCCAACCTCCCGCACCATAAACCTTATACACCACACTCTTCCCACTACACCTCTATAGCACCACATGATTTTCAGCAACCAAATTGTTTTTGGTCAGGAAATTTAGTCGCTAAATGTGCTTTTTCCTGTAGTGTTTATTGAGTTTAATTTATTTATTTTTAATCATTTACTGCATTTTAAAAATTTAGAAAATATATTGGCATTTTTTGTTTTTTCAAAAATGCCATTATAAGCTTGGAAAGTTTTTGGCTTAGTGGCATTTCTCAAAATACTATAAAATATTTGTTTATGACACTTTTCACCTAAGTGCCATAAAAAGTAATTTGCACCTACCTAGTGTCCTGACATTTTTTAGAAAATGCCATTGCGACTAAAGTTTAGTGGCATCTATTGGTAAATGTCACAAACATAATTTTTTGTGTCATTATTTTATAAAATGCCATAAAATTGATGTGACATTTCTTTATTGAAATGCCACTAGAGTCTTATATGTTTGTGGTTCTGTGGCATTTTTATAAAACATTTAATGCCAATTTTTATTTTTGTGGCATTTTCTAAAAACATGCCACTAGTGTAGTGTCACTAAAGTGTAAATTTGTTGTAGTGACATTTTTGTTGTAGTGAAGTGACTTTTTTTTAATTGAAATGCTACTAGAGCCTTGTATGTTTGTGGCTCTATGACATTTTTCTAAAAAATGCCATCAAATATTCTTTTTGTGACATTTTTTAAGAACATGCCACTAGTATGGTGTCACTAAAATGTGTTTTTGTTGTAGTGATTATATTATTATTATTATTATTATATTATTATTATTATTATTATTATTATTATTATTATTATTATTATTATTTGGTACATCAAAAAAGGAAACAAAAAAATAAACAAACTAAGGAAAGGAAAACTAGGTGCCCCCATAACGCTGCCTGAGATAACACTAGCTGACCATATCCACCACTAGTTGATCTCGGATTTCTTCCGAAGGATCATCCATAACAACCAACACCTCATTTTGATCATTTTTGCTAGTCCATCAGCACTCTTGTTGCCCTCCCTCATAATATGTTGAATCGTATAGCCACATCTTTGGATGAGGAACTTGGAATCCTCCACTAGACTTCTCAGAGGGTATGTGATGTCAATGTTCTCCTTTAACATATCAGTGGCATATTGGGAGTCTGTTTCAATGATAAGATCCTCGTAGCCTTTTTTGAAAGCTATCGTTATTGATAGCCCAGATTTCAACCTCAATGCCGGTAAAATTTGTGAGCTTGTCGTAATACCAATGAAGCCATATGCCTTTCTCATCATGGATTAGCCCCCGAATCCACCATTACCTGGATCTTCCTTCGAGCTTCCATCCATATTCATCTTCAATTTACTTGGAGGAGGAAGAGACCAACTAATTAACACGTCAACCAAATTATTCACAATAGACATTTTGAAATGCTTCTTTAATATCAGTTGCATATTTATGGATAAGGTGGATACTTTGCTGCCAAGGCAATTCAACATTGTCAAATATCTTAAGGTTTTGATTTTTCCAAGTCTGCCATAGTGAAGTAACAAAAAGAGTAGGTTCAATGGAAAGATAAGATTTAGATTTTAAAGTGGACTCCACCCAGATTTTAAAAGATAAGTTCCTACAATTAAACAACCAAGTAGCAGAATTCAGACCAATCTAGATAGTTCTAGCTTTGGGACATTTTCTGAAGATATAGCCTAAGTCTTCAACCTAATCACCACAACTATTACACACAGCAAAATCAGTCAATCCTCTTGTACCTCTTGGGTTGTTGGTTAGCAACTTATGGTGCAATGCAAACCAAACAAAGCCTTTGAGTTTTGGGGGGATTTTCAGTTCCATAACTAAAGCCAATTCCTAGAATCAACTCCCTAATCAGTCACTAACTCACACGCTGAAGCAATAGTGAAAGCACCACTACTTGAGCCCTTCCAATGTGGCATATCTAGTAAATTACAGACCTAGGAACCTGAATCTTCAGAACAAGATCCCAAACTTCCCTACGCAACGTAACAGATATAACATCAACATTCTATCTACCCTCCTCATCCAAGAGAGTATCCACCGTCTCCGAGCTAATGAGGTGTGAGTTAGGGAATAAAGAGACCAAACTGCACTCCCCACACCACCAATCATACCAAATGGAGACATTGGAACCATTGCCAATGCACCATTTGCTACCCTTGACAATAATATCACGAGTTTTAAGAATACCCCTCGAGGTGAGAGAAGCCTTTCTCTTACTAGAATAGTTGAGAAAGGAATCCTCATGAAGGTATTTTTCACTAAGAACTTTAGCCCACAAACAGGACTTCCCATTGAGGAGTTTCCAACCCAGTTTAGAGAGTAAAGAAATGTTACTTTCCTTGGCTTTCCTAATGCCAAGACCACCCATTTTCTTACTACTGCACACCATGTCCCAATTCACCAAATGAATCTGAAAAATCTAGAAACCTCCTAGATGTTGATTTGGGATTATGTATCAATTTTAAGCAGAATATAACAATCCCAATCAAACAATCAAGAGAAAGAGACACAAAGATTTTACGTGGAAAAACCACAATTGGACACCTTCCAATTGTGATCAAAAAACCACGGGCAACAGCCACAAGAACAATCCACTAAGAAGATATAAAGGAATTACACAGGTATCACTCTCAATTATCTAGCGAATTCACAACGCCTAATTGAACCAACCTCTATGTGCCTCTTCCAACCCCATCTTCAGCACGGAATTGTCTTTCTGATGAGCCACTCCGGATTCCCTCCAAAGCTTCAGGCTCGAATTCTTCAGAATTCACAACTGAAGAACAACTCTCTCTTTTGTGTATAACAAACAAACCTTTGATGTACTCTCTTTAAACCATGAGTTAAATACTCAATAAAACATCAAAGAAAATAACAAAATATCCCCAGATATAAACCTTTAAGAACCAAAAAAGAAGATCTGGAGGACTTCAATCAATTACTTAGTTTTGGGAGAAAACCAAGTATTTATAGAGAATCAAAAGTAATCCAAGATTGGGAAGAAAACAAACTCCTTGAGAAATCCGGATTCTGAGGCTCGCTCGAGCGAAGATTTCCTGGCTCGAGCGAGGAGAGTAATTTTCATGATTTCTACTAGTGCCCTGGCTCGAGCGACGGATCCTTGGCTCGAGCGAGGAATACACTTCTTCAGGTTTTTGTATGGACGCAATCCTTGGCTCGAGCGAGAATTCCTTGGCTCGAGCGAGAAAGTCTTAGCTCGAGCGAGCACTCCTTGGCTCGAGCGAGCAACGGCTGATATGCAATTTTGAATGCAATTTTGAATTTTGCTTCGGCCGCGAGCTGACCGGGCAGCTCGACCCCCGTAATAATCAGCGAAGTGGCAATCTTGGAAGCATTAACATCACAAACTTCTCCGCAAAGCTCGATTCGGGTTGGATTCGCATCTAATAAACTCATAGCCTCACTGAAATAAAAATGCGAATAAAATTACAACTCAAAAGAGTTTTGTCAAACGGGATTGCCAAGAATAAAAACCTAACAGAATCTTTTTGGAGGTGCCCATATCACTCCATAAAAAATTCATGTTCAGTATATCCAAGTCCTTACACACTTTCACAGGTAAGTCCATAGTTTGCATCATGTACGTAGAGAGGGCTGAAGTAATCGATTTAATAAGGGTAGCCATCCTTGCAGTAGATAACATGTTCGCCTTTCAACCAGTCAACCTATTGTGGAGTTTCTCAAATATGGATGCAAAGTTTGCCTTGCTTACTTTGTTATGAAGCAGTGGGATACCAAGGTACTGTCCCAAGTCATGAGTGAGGGGTATACTATAGTTGCTACTCAAGCTCCTTGCCTTGGAGATGGCACATTAGGAGAAATGAAAAACTTTGACTTAGCAAGGTTAATTTTCAAACCCCAAGCAGTTACTGAATTGATTTAAAACATCTATAATGGTATCACAATTCCTGGAATCATCATTGGCAAACAAGTGGAGATCATCTACAAAAAAACAGATGTGAAATAGCAGGGCCCCTTAGCAAAAGCCTTAATGTCCTTCCACTCCCCACTACTAACTTTCAAAGTGATCGAGTTCGACAACCTTTCCATGTAAAGAACAAAAAGATAAGGGGATAAAGGATCTTATTGAAAAGTCCCTTCTTAAGATGAAACTCACGAACTTTTTCCCCGTTCCATGAGGAATTGACCTTAGTTACACAATTTATGATAAGCTCAATCCAATGATGATTAAGATTAAAGTCAACCAAGGTATCATGAAGAAAAGACCAAGAGACATTATCATATGCTTTTTCAACATCAATTTTGAAAATCAGATCACACCTTGTTTGCCTTTTTTGAACCTAAGAGTGTGGATGATCTCTTGGGCAATAATGATGTTGTCATTGGTAGTCCTACCCAGGATAAAGCTACTTTGGTTAGGGCTAATCACACTCTCAAGAAGGTGTTTAGTCTACTCACTATGGTTTTAGTAAGGGTTTTATAAAGGACATTGCACAAATTAATGGGCCTAAACTGTAACACCCCGATATTTTAACATATGTTATAATTACCAATCATTTATTAATCTCCAATTTCAAAGTATAAAGAGAGATTATAGAAAATTAATCAAAGTACAACCATTTCATAAATCCGGTGTTTATCCTTCTCATAGATGATACATTTCACTTTACAACACTAGTGATCACAATAATAATACATTATAGTTCAAGAAATAAAAGAGATACAACAAAATGCCCAAAAATGGCTTACATCTTTCAAGACTAGGGCCTTAATTACATACATAAGTGGAATTTCTATCCCAAACACTTAAGTCTGATGGTTGTAATCACATAAAACATCCAAAATAAGTTTTTGTGCTCCATCAAGATCTCCACCAATTCCTACCTGAATAGAGGCATATCATCACAACTTGAAATGTTTGTTATGATAGGAATGAGCTAATGCCTAGTAGAGAATGCCTTTAACAAGGTATATAAACATTTGATATAATCATGTGTAACCCAAAATCTGTTACTCTTAGACTTTTATTCAAAACAAATCCACATGAGTATATATATATATATAAGAATATAAAACCTTTCCAAACAATCCCACATTTACTAACCAAATTCCACATTTTTTCGTCCTCACACGGATGCCAGTGGGCACCTCGCACTTTCCACATTTGTTGTCCAATTCTACATTTTTTGGTCCTCATATGAATGGCCAGTGGGCACCTCAACTCTTCCATATTTGCGGTCCTCATACGACCGGGCACGTGGATAGCTCAAAACATTCCCACATTTTTCGTTCTCACACGACCGAGCATGTGACGCCCCAAATTTTGGGAACATCAAGGTAATGTAATACGACAATAGACCAGGGCTTGACTAGCAGATGCACAACATTATACAAGGAATTAAGTACAAAATATAAGTAATTACACTAAAAGGAAATATTAATAATAGTTACAGATAAAATTCTTCAAGTCATTAAAAATAGATCAATTCCTTGATACAAAACGATTAACCAAAATACAGTAAATACAAAATCTACTCTCTAAGATAGCCATGGTTCCTCAAAGCTTTTAGAGATTCCATTCTTGGTGTAAAACTCGCCTCCACCTGGCATAAAACACCATGAGCTTGGAATGCCCAGTAAACATACACACCCCAATCCTTTTCCCATTCCAAATACACAAGCAACATAATGGCACGATCATAACATACAGCGAAAGCAATAATTAAGCAGAGCTTATAATTAAATTTCAATTCTTAAGAATATCAGTCAATTAAGTTAGTTCTAGGCAACTACCCGCGGGATGCCGTTCCTACCCAACCACTAACACTGGCCATAGGCAATTCTGACTCCCCCTTCGTTAATACAATATCAATGTGTCGCTTACCGCATAACCACCAGTGCGTCGCCTACCGCATAATTACCAATGATACCCACACACCTAGGTTACATACTCGAGCGGTAACATCACGGTCTGCCCCAAGGGAATGGGTTTCCGGGGATACTTTCCCTGTGTGAGACCCTCACTACCACCCTTATGCCTCCCATTTCCGTTAAGCAGCTAGAATATCTTTCGTGCCATGACTTCACAAAAATAGAACACATTCCACTATATCATACTTTCGAATCTATCGTTTATTATCTCATAAAATTTACTACAATTATCGTAACTCATTAGCATTCCATTTGATTTCCCCTTTATTAAGTGCATTATGTTCTCAGTTATAGCAAAGCATGATCAATATAATTACGAATCCAAACTAAACAACAAGTAATTTATTCATGGTAAAACAAATTCACAATTTATCATAGATTACATATCAAAACTAAAAACATTCAAGAAACATATAATATAAGAGTTGCAAACCAAATAAGAGTATATTAACACAAATTTCCAAATTTTCAAATTTGAACTAGTTTGAAGATAATTATGAAAAAAATACTTTTATTGGTCCTAAGTACCTGGCCTCATGTGAGTTTGTAGATAAATAAGTCTAGTTTCAAACTCAATTTACGAAAGTAGGATAGGTATTTTAGATTTTAAGATAATTTAGAATTACCAAGATCTAGCCAAATTCATTGACCGTTGCGCAAATCGGTTTTTCTCAAACCCCTCACTCTCGAGTTCAAACAAATTTTAGTTGAAATATAACACCAATATTCAAATTTTGACATAAAAGTGGTCTCAAGATTATTTTTTTGGAATTTTCTAAAAATAGAGAAAGTTGACTGTTTTTCTGGTTCTGTGAGTAACAAACTTAGAAAATTTGTTTAGGCTATAAAATAACATCCTTAGGCCCTACCAAAATTATCACATACTCTAGACATACCAAATATTACCCCATAAAAATGGATTTTGAGTTTATGGAGTTTTGATTGGAAAATAAATTCAAGAGAGGGAAAAGATTTGCTGCTAGAAATTTAAGAAAGAAAGAGAAGCACACCATTTCTTGATTAATATACATTTATACAAGAGTGTAGGCCTAGAATACAACATATATATATATATACAAATAGCATGTATTAGGAGGGGAAAAACAAGTGGTAAAAGAACTTGAGAGAAGAGGTAATGTAGATTTACCTTTGTTGTACAAGACTCAACACAAAACTTCTTTTTCTTCTTCTTCTTCTCTTTCTCTCTCTCTCTCTCTTCCAAGATCACTCATTCTCTCACTTCTCTAGTGCATGGCTGAAAATGTGTAAAATGAGGGGGAGAAGTGTGCGTATATATAGAGAAAGGATTGGGAGTTTTCTTAGGGACTAAGTTCCGTAAGTGTAATTTGTCTAAGTTGTCCATCAATGCCATCAAGGCCCTTTCATCCATCACATGGCCAACTACTTGGGCTCCAAGAAATATATATATATATATATATAGGAGATATTTGTATTTATAAACATAAAATAATAGGCACAAGTACATTAATTAATAAAATATTACGATTAAGGTTTGGAATGAAATAAAATAAAAGTATATAGGGACCAAGTCTAAATTTATGAAACCTTGATATTTATAATTAATATACTAACATTAGAAAATATTTAAAATAATAAATTCGGGTCTGGTTAAATTAAAGTGCAAAGAAAGGCGAGAAATCGAGCGAAAACAGCGTTGTCGGGAATTAAGATTTTAAAATAATTAATCTATAATTATAGGCTCTAACAATTAATACCAGGGTTTTAAAGGTGATTATTAATCTACCGAGATCAATTAGGGTTTAGTCGAATTAATCTGAGATACTTCCGAATTCTAGGGTTTAAACGCAATTAAGCGAAAATTCAAAGACTTTATTGAAATAAGCTCAAGGTTAGGGATTTGATGGTAATTACAAAAATTAAGGTCTCCATAGAGCAAGTGGGCACTTCAATTTCCCCGCGTGGGTACCAAACATATCACACAACATATCTATTCAACAAACCCCTAAAATTTACATTATCACAAAATGTCTCAACACATCCACACAACATCAATTTATTTCCAATTATCTCTTAAACACCAAAATCCATAGCTAGGATTTTGTAAAATTTAGGGTTTTTTCCCATATTCTCCATCAATCCAAGAATCATGGAATCAAGGTTGCTTTTATTCAAGAAAATTCAAACGTTACAAAAATTATTGAGGCAAAACCTCTCTTTTTCATAAATACTCATTAAATCAAATCATCTATCTCATACCATACATATATTATGAAAACTACCACATAATGAAATCAAAATATAGATATACAAGATTAAAAGTATTCTAACCTCAAAGATAATGATGAAAAGATGAAAACATAACTTGACGCTTCAATAAATCACTAATCAATCGATAGAAATCTTGATCAAAGCTTGTTCTTCAACTCTCTTGAAAGATCTAAGGTAGATTCTTGGTAGAAATGAGAGAAATCAAGGGTATGTTTGGTTTGAATTTCTAGAGTGATTTTGGGAAAAAAAATTTAGAAAATTTGTTTGGTTTGTAAATTTTTCAAAATAATTTTCAAAATCACTTTCTCTCTCTTACCTATCAATCAATCACTTTTTCTCTCTCCTCTCTCATTCTCAATCACTTTTTCTCTCACACACATCTACTCAATTATAACAAAATATCAAATCATTACAAATTCCCAAACTCCAAAACTACTTTCAAAATACACAACCAAACAAACCAAAAAAATTTCTAAACTCTCTCCCCAAAACAATTTTCAAAAACTACTCTCCCAAAAACAAACCAAACAAGCCCCAAGTGTTTTGGGGGCTAGGGTTTTAGAAATGGGTGTTAGAGAGGGAGAGGAGATGAAAATGTGAGAGAGAAATGGGTATGAGTCGACTTTTAAATCTGCTGACCTGAATAGACCGCTCGAGCGAACATTTAACCGCTTGAGCGGTGAACAAAATCACTCAGAAGTTTTACAGGTGTATAGTGAAGATACTAGAAGTCTTGCATCTCCGCTCGAGTGGTCACCCTAAACATAACTAGTCACACAGCTCAGCTCCTAAGGCACTCCCAGCACATCAATCTTATTTTTATATGTAACCATTTAAGTCAATACTTTCATTTAGCCTCTTACATTTATTATTAATTTAATTAAATTTGCAATGTAAATAAGGAAATACCCCTCATTTGGATTCAAAGAAAAATACAAAAAAAAAATCAAAATCAAAATCCAATTAAATCATAAAGTGATTCCCCTACTTTTAGTACAAAATAATTTTCTGACTGAAATTTCCAAGTTTGACGTTAAAGCAAAAGAGGTTAATACTTCGTAGAAAAATCTCATAAGTTCCATTTAGACTATTTAATATATAAAGAATAATTACCGTCAAAAATTATTTCCAAAATCATAAGTTTTGAAAAACCCAATTTTCACATTTAGAAAAATTTCAAGTCCAGTCAAATTTTCGATAGCAAACCTTTTTAATCCGAACTCTATTATATGAAAGGGAATAAGGGTCGGGTTTCAACCCAAGTCATTACATAAAGTATTTAATGGATTCAGGATTGTCAATTTTTGGGATGAGAGTGATTAAAGTTTTGTTAATATCATGGGGGATATCTCTCAAGTTAAAACAAGATTTAACAAAATTGCAAACAAAAGGACCCCCAATGTCCCAATAAGAATGATAGAAAAGAGATTGTATGCCATCACAACCGGGGGCTTTAAAGGCTTTAATAGACTTCATGGCTTTCTAGATGTCCATGTTGGTAACAAGTCTACCTAACTCAGCATTATCATCCATAGTGAATTTAGAGAGCATCTCATGCTCCCATCTAATCCCATTAACCTTGGGTGAGGCAGTGAACATAACCTCAAAATAATTTCCAACATGATTTTTCAAAGCAGTGGGGTCAAAAATCTAGTTGCCACTAAAGTCTTTCAAAGTGATAACTCCAGAATGCCTTCTCTTGGCCGAGGTAGAAATATGAAAAAATCTAGTATTTCTTTCAACCATGGAAATCTAGTTAGACCAAGATTTTTGAAACCAAATTTTTTTCTCTTAGTACAAAATATTATTGTAATCTTTTATTAACTCTTTTTCTAAAACAAATAAATTTTGAGAAAATTTTAGAGATTAGGCCTTTTGGATGCCTTCAGTTCTACCCAAAAGCCAACATTTGTAACGAAAAATATTTCCAAAAACATTTTTATTCCAGTGAGAAGCTTTAAAAGTAACCGAGGTGATGGCTTCTAGGATGGAGTTGTTGTCTTCATTCCAAGAATCTTTAACCACATTTTTAAAAACCAGGTTGCTTCCATCTTGAAGGGACACAAAATAGGGTTGGGGTGTTGCATACCTCCATAATCATAGGAGCATGGTCAAAATAAGCTGTCGGGAGATTTCTCACTGCCCCTTCTTGAAATTGCAATCTCCATTCCGTATTACAAACATCTCGATCAACTCTCTCAAGTGTATTTGCTATTCCTTGCCTCCCGTTGGACCATGTGAGCTAGGGTCTTGAGCACTCTAAGTCCATGAGATTACACTAATTCAACCTAGCTTGGAATTTGCGAGTTCAGGCCTGATCTTGATTTGTGGAAAAGCTACATTTTTCATTTTGGCTCGCGAAGTCATTAAAGTCACCCGCCACAAGCTAGGGTTCAGTAGTGTTATCAGCCATGGACTCCAAATTATTCCATAAAGCATCTCTATTTCTTGGGTTAGGGCAGCGTAAATTGCCAAAAGGATTTAACCCTGAAAATTATCCATTTGATCTTAGTATGAATCACTTGGGGGTTAGCATAAGGCCATAACGGTAGCTTTGAAGGGGTCCCAAAGCATCCAAATACCTCCACACTTACCCACCGGGTCAGCATGTGTAGAAATTGTGAACACCTTGTTCCCAGCACCTCTACAATTCCATACAAGTATTTTCATGGATGACGAGTTTGGAAATTAGGTAGGGGGCAAAAATTAGGAGTCCCCAAAATCTTTCGTACCCGAATTCGGTCATTCACCATAGCCCTTGTTGAGCCGATCTGGAGGCTGTGGGTTTTGGAATCGTAACTCTCCATGTTGAGTTCTATTATGACTCAGGCTTTCTCTATCCACCACTCTGTTGCGATTAGGAAAATAGCTTCTATGTTGGGATCTATTGTAATGTACATCTGGTTACAGGTTACAGGTGATCTTGCGGTGAAACACTTCTGGGATCTCTATCTTCTAGAGTTTGAAAGGAGTGGGAAGGGGGTGTGAGGGCCTTCATGGATTTAGAGGGTGAGGGGGATGAAATGGTCATAATATTTGATATAAGAGGGGGCTTCTCCTTCTGTGTATCAACAAAACTTTGTTGAGATGGATATTCACATGCCTTGCTTACTCCCAGATTAGACTGGTTTATCTACATCTCAAGGATTCCACTGTACTCTTCTTGAATAGGGGTAGAGGTAGCTCCCTTAGGTTTCCTGATAGAAGACTGTAAGCATTCAAAAGGTTTTGATGTGGTTAGAGAGCATGGATCCCCTCCTTGCATTTCCTACTTGCAAGCCCATTGGCCCCACTTTTAGGCCCAATTTTGATAATCTGAACCGTTCATATTTTAAGATTTGTTCAGTATATCATACCTTGTAAAAAATCAAGTTGATCGGATATCATAAAGTATGTGTTCGGAAAACTGTTTATTAAATTCTTTAAAAAAATAGTTTTTAGTTCGAGTTTTCCGAACACATACTTTTTGATATCCGATCAACTTGATTTTTTACAGGTATGATATACTGAACAAATCTTAAAATATAAACGGTGCGGATTATCAAAATTGGGCCTAAAAGTGGGCCCAATGGGCTTGCAAGTAGAAAATGCAAGGAGGAAATGCAAGAAGAGGATCCTGATTCGTGGTTAGATGGCTTGGACAGTCAATGGTTGAACCAAGTACATCACGTGAGCTCCTGTCATTAAAGTTGGTTTTTTGACCACTAGTTTTGTAGGTGGTTTTATGGTTCTGGTTGTGATTAGTCTTTGAGGATTAGGCTAAGGTTATGGGATTTCTCTAATGGTCTTTATGGGAATTTAGGCAGGTGGTTCTATTTGTCAATTTGGTAGCGGACTTAACAATGGGTCCATTCTTATGGCCTTAGTTAATATTTCCCTTCCCCCTCTGATCTACAAGCATCCACGGCCCATAATTATTGTTGCCAGCATCAACAGGCCCATTTGGTTCTAACTTAGTATGAGATGGGCCATTATGGCTGTGAGAACCCGAATATACAAATAAAATAAATAATTAGATAATAATAATTTTACAAATCTCAAATATTTTATTATGAATCTTTAAATGCAAATTAAATATTATTGGAGGATCTTTTAATTAATTTTAAAACTTAAAATAAATTTATGGTGAAAGTCTTTAATTTAGAGGCAAGATTTATTATAAATAAATAAAAATAGAGAAGAGGGTGTGACTTGAACTCTAGACCACAAAATTAATAAATAAGGCTCTTACAATTTGAGTTGAATATAACTTGTACATATATTTTGCATATTTATCTATTTATTTGACCTACACATGCTTTAGGTGTACCCAACCATTAGTATAAAATAAAAAACAAAAGAAAAACCCTAACTCTCTTATTATTTTCACAACACAACAGCAGCTACTTTAGGTTGCTTAGCAACCGTGAGTCATTGTGAGAGGGGGAGGGGGGGGGAGAGAGAGAGAGAGAGAGAGAGAGAGAGAGAGAGAGAAATTTCTAGCATCTTGTGGTTCTACAACTTTAAGGTATTGTTCTTCTATAATATATTATATCTATGATTATTGTGTATAGATGTTTCGGTGTATTGATTGGAAGAAAAAGGAATGGATTGGCTGATTGTCTTAGTATTCTGTGTATATTATTATTATACAAAATTTTAAAGTGAATTAAGGAGCTAAAGTCGTTAGATAAGAATTCTGCACAGAACCACAAACTTTAAAAATCAAGAAACCATATCAAATGAATGAATTTTGAAATGAAATTTTTACAGTAGATTAATTACATATTGAATTGCATATATGAATTTTTTCATAAGTTTTGGGAATCAAAATCCATATAAACTGATGCGTTCAAATCTGTCCAGAAAACAGGTTTTAAACAGTAAATTCGGGAGTGTTGTTCTATTTGGGTATAAATCCAAAAATTATCAAATCAGTGTCATTAGAACCGGTTAGGAGTCTAGTTTCTTACATTTTTGGCCTTGCATTGATTGCTCGTGTATATTAAGAGAACCGTCAATTTCTTTAAAGTGCTGCAGAAAACAACCTGTCTAGATATAATAAATTGTAGATAATTATTTGGATAAGCAAATCAAGTGAAACCAATTGGGTTTGAAACTTAGGATATATTAGTTGATATCTGGAGGTTTTTAGAATTTTTCAAACAACGTGGAGTGGGTTTTTAAATTTTCAAAGTTAGCGAATAGATTGGGAAAACTAGTTTAAAATTCTGTTTTATCTTAAAGTTACTTTTAATTAAGTTTCGATTTGAATCCACGTCTTGGGTGATTTTAGACCATGAAGAACATGAACTTAGGTAATATTTAAGAGTAACGATGAGTTGGGTTGACCCGTGTTAGTGCGCTTTAGTTTGGGGTTACTTAGTTTATTATTCCGTTTAGTATGTTTGAATTAGTAGTGACGTGTAGTTTTAATACTTTGTTCAGGGCACTAGTTGGACTTTCATACTTTATTCAAGGATTATATTATTTCGTTTTTAGGTGAGTAGTTTCATGCTACATATTTTTATAAATGTTCCCCTACCTTGAACTATTAGAAAATTAAATCGTTGTTTCATGACTAAACTGTTTTGATAAATTATTATATTATTAATGGAATCAAATTATTTCTGAAACATATGTGAACTTGGCATATTGTAAACTATTTGTTTTGGTCTCATGTTTATAATGATGGATTACCATGTTTTGTGAAACTGATGTGTATTGATTACTGGGACCATATGTGTATTTAGTTCAAGGAAATTATTCCACTGTGTGTGGTGACTCTGGCCACTAGGGAACAGATCCGGGTTGGGCCGTGATGACTTTAGTGCTCAACAATTGTAAGGAAAAGACCTTAAAAAATAGCTAGGTGACCTTCAATCAGATCGTCTTAGAGAAAAGGCCCAGGTTGCCACCCTGAAGATGACTCTTAGTTTGGTATTGGATCCAACGGGGCTTATAGCCTTGAGAACTGTGTGGCATATTATTTGTTTTTTTTCTTGGTACCCAAAAAATTATTGGTGTTCACGTTGTAATCTGTTTTAAGTGGAAAATGTCATTTATCATGTTCTTAAGAGACATGAGTATTTTAACTATGGAACTGTGGAACCTTCTTTTTGAAACAGATTGTCTTTACCAAACTGTATGCCAATCTAGTTTCTGTGATATATATCTTATTTTGGAATTTATCCCTGTTTTCAAAACTGTATTTACTATCCATGTTGCTACTCACTGAGCTATCAGCTGACTTAGTTTTTTTTATCACTTCCAGGTGTTAGAAGGACTTAGGGTGGACTCATGGCGTAGCTGAGACTCGATTGCATGGACCTCTAGGACATTCATTTATTTTGTTTTAGATTGTCATGTCCAGTTTGTGCATATTTCTTTTTATTTTTATTGAGGTTCGTTTAGGATTATTTTGATATGTGGGCTGTTTATACCCCATAAGTTTGGATGGTTTTGATTACGGTTGATTTTGCCATTTATACTTGTGGCATGTCACTGGATTGAGTTTGGTTATTTATTACTGGACTTTTGTATAGTTGCTCAATGTGATTATGGATTAGTGGCTAGACTCACGTGTGCCTTGGGCTGAGTCCCTGTGGGCCACGGCCGGTCATACCCGGATTTGGGGTGTGATAATGGCCTTTTGACTCAACTCCTACAGCCGAAATCAGACTTGCAGCGACTCCAGTAGAGACTAGATTTGGCACCGTTGCCGATTTCTTGCTACACCATTCCCTCTGATGACCTACCCTGCCACAATTGATACAAAAAGTATGTAAATGTTCGTATTCAATTGGGTAGTTATACTTACTAATAGCAAAACACGATAGAAGAGGGCTCTTGAGGTCCATCTCTATACACACATGAGCGTATTTTCCACTAGTCGAAGTGGCTATGTTCAAATCGATTGGCAATGTGGAAAATCACTTTTTCATTGTAGTACTCTATGGGCAATTGGGGAAATCTGACCCACAGGGTTATTTTCACCTATTTGGTCACCACTGGTGTGAAGTCGTGTTGCTATTTACGAACTGTGAGGTAGTGGTCAAGAACGATCCAAGGCCCCCCTGTATAAACATACACACAATCCTCTTTCATTTGGAATTTTATGAGAAAGAAACCTGAGTCGAGGTAAATGGCTTCGAAATCTCCTTGGAGGTCCCAGAATTTGCGAATCTTTAGCATTAGGAGTTTATGGCCCACCCTCTTCCCCAACAGCTTGATTATTAAATAGTCCTTCCATGGCCTTCTAATTTTAGCCAATAATTTCTTAGGTTGTGATATCTGGGGAATGCGCAGCACTTCAGCTACCAGTGACTCCGTGTCTTTGATCTCTTCACCATCATCTTCGAACTTATCATCCGTGGAAAGATCATCCAGATTTTCTTCAAAAGGTCTCTCATTCGAACTTCTAGCAGTGAGAGCATCCTTGAAGGATTTGGGGATGGAGTTATGTACTGATTGGTTGGCCAAAATGTGGGTCTCTGTTTGACCTATAGCGATCTCAACCAGAGACCCCACAAAAGGGGTATCTAGCATGGTGTCATCGCCATCGGCGTTGGCTCCATTTATCTTCTTGGTGCTCCGGATTAGATGGTCTTTTTCCTCGAAGGATTTACCATTGGTCTCATCTTGTTGGGTATACCTCCTTATTGGAGTATAGAACCCAATTGGTTTATTAAAATATTCAGTTTTGTTTGGTGTTGGTTATAATATATTTTTAGTATATTATACCTAACTTTTGGAGACCCAATGGGTATTTAAAATCTATTTGGTGGTAACTAGGGTTTTGATATAAAACCTAAGAATCAATTATATTTTTTGGGAGATTGTTTTGGTTTTCCAAAAAGATGCAGTGGCTGTGATAGAATAAGAGATCAATCAATTCGGTGTGCAACGCGGGGTGAAGGAAAAATTGGTGCTTTGCTTTTTTGAAGATTTGATTGTTCAAATATGTGAGGTGGTCTTGTCTGTTTTTAGTGCATCTTCGGATGGTTTGGTGAAGCTAATTTGGACTATTATTTTAGGTCTTCTACAATTCTGTTTCGAAGACTTTTGTTCGTTTATTTGTGAGGTCTTTACTCTTAATTATTTGTGATTATTTGGAATTCACCTAAGGGTGATTTTGTGAGACCATTCGTGTCTCGTTTGTAATCGTTTAGAAACTTTTTTGGTTGATAGTGGAATCGGATTTCGATCCCGTGAACGTACCTCACATTGAGGGAACCACGTAAAATTCTTGTGTTGCTATTGATTTAATTTTTCTGCATTAGTTTTTATTCACATTGATTGGTTTACTTGTGGGAAATCATATATTTTCCCTAACAATTAGTATCAGAGCTTATGGTTTATTTGGGTTTATTTATTTGCGTAAATCAATGGAGGGGAATGTGGATCGTATGTCTAGCTTCAATGGAAGCAATTAGATAACTTAGAAAACTAAAATGGATAACCTATTATTTTGTAAAGATTTGTATGGGCCTATTGAGGGTGATAGTAGCAAACCTAATGATATGAAAGATGAATGGAAGAGGCTTAAGCGAAAAGCCATTTGTGTTATCTGTCAATGGATTGATGACATTGTGTTTCATTATGTTGCTATTGAAACTTCGACACATGATTTATGGAAAAAATTAGAAGGTTTTTATGGCATAAAATCAGCCACAAATAAAGTTTTTCTATTTTGGAAGTTGGTTAATTTAAAATATAACGATGACAGCCCCATTCTGGAACATTTGAATGAAATAAAGAGTATTGTTAACCAACTTGCTTCTATGAAAATTGTTTTTGATGATGAGTTATAGGCTTTGACGCGACTTAGTTCTTTGCCAGAAAGTTGGAAGACTTTGGTTGTGACGGTTAGTAATTCGGCACCAGATGGAGTTGTCACAATGAGCCAAGTCACTAGTAGTTTATTGAATGAAGAAACTAGAAAAAAATCAGCGGGTTCATCTCATTCGAAGGCATTTGTTGTGAGAGGCCGAAGCAAAACAAGGGGGGAGGAGTAAGATTCCTCATGGTCATGATCAAAGCCGTGACAAATCAAGAGATGGTTCTTTTAAAAAGGACATTGAGTGCTATTATTGCTATGAGAAAGGGCACATGAAGCGAGAATGCCAAAAGCTCAAGAACAAGGAGAAAAGACATGACGAAAGTGTGGATAAGAAGCAAGAAGACACAACGACGGTTACTACCGATGATATCATGGTCATTTATGAAGATGATTGTATCAATTTTGTGGGCCAAGAGAGCAATTGGGTGATTGATTCCGATGCTTCTTTTCATGTGACTTCTCGAGTTAATTTCTTCACTACCTACACCAAAGGAGATTATGGTTCTGTTCGAATGGGTAATGAAGGTTTGTCCAAGATTATTAGCATGGGTGATGTTTGCTTGGAAACAAATTTGGGCTGCAAGTTGTTGCTTAAAGATGTGAGGCATGTTCCTGACATTTGTCTCAATTTGATCTATACCGGGAAACAAGATGATGAAGGCTTTGGTGATGGAATATGGAAGCTCACAAAGGGTTCTTTGGTGGTGGCTAAGTGCAAAAAGACTCATACACTTTATTCGATGCACGGAAAAATTTGTAAAGGTGTTGTCAATGCACTTGAAGATGATACTTCTACCGAATTGTGGCACAAGCGGCTTGGCCATATGAGTGAAAAGGGGCTACAAGTTTTGTTCAAGAAAGAGCTTTTACCAGGTTTGAAAGATACACATTTTAAAACTTGTGTTCATTGTTTGGTGGGTAACCAACATAGAGTTTCTTTTCATAAAAATGTTATTTCTAGAAAAGAAAATGTTTTGGAGTTGATTCATTCAGATGTTTGTGGTCCTTTGAAAATTAGAACACATAGTGGTGCACTTCATTTTGTTACTTTCATTGATGATTATTCAAGGAAAGTTTGGGCTTTTATACTAAAAACTAAGGATCAAGTTCTAGATATATTTAAGCATTTTCAGGCCATAGTTGAAAGAGAAACAAAACAGAAATTGAAGTGTATTCGAACAGACAATGGTGGTGAATACATTGGGCCATTTGATGAGTATTATCGCAACCAAGGTATTTGGCACCAAAAGACAGTTAAGAAGACTCCTATAGACGTCCTCGAACGTCCCGGGAGGGAATCCCGTTTTGTTCTTTTGGGCTCACTACAGTTCAGGACTCAATGTCACGGTCCTGTATCTAATCTCGCAGAGTGCAATGCAAAACCAATGAATCATCAAAGAGTCCAAATCCGGCAAATCGTTTTTGAAAACAAATTTTTTGAAAGAAGTGCCAAACATGGACTGCTTTGCCAGATACAGAGTCGCCACCTAAATATTTATTTTGGGGGAATTTAGGAAACCCTGACTCATTGCCTAAGGCCACGTGTCCGTCATCACCAAAGTTGCCTCGGCTCGGGAACTTAGGTACGATTGGGGAAGGTCACTTCGTGAGCACCCCCGCTCGCTCGATCAAAGATCGGCCTCTACTAACCATGATATCGAGTTTTGAAAATATTATGTGCTCTTATTCCGGTTTATTAGCCTAGAATTACTATGTGATGCGCACAGCATACAAGTATAGACTGGATCGCCTGAGTTGGAACAAAACATTTCATGTTTGTTTTTGAAAGCGGTTTGCTACTCGTAAGTAGGCTAAAATGCGGATTTCGCCACCCTTAAGTAGGCTTAGAAAACATGGTGATTTGCCACTATCTAGTGGGCTTAAAACTCGCAATCAATGAATTGCTCCAATTCAGATAATCCAACCTCCACCCACAGGCATTCAGGCAGTTATATCAGATAAGCACATAGCCACATGGTAAGCATGCTATCATGGCAGTCACTCACACGCATGCAAGGATGCTAAAGCATAAACACTCACCGAGTACTCCAAGCCAAAGAAAGAAGCCAATTAGAAATCATGCATGAATCCTAACTATTCTGAAATGCCTAATGCAACACATGCAAAAATGCAACTAAAATAGGCTCGGCTATTCTAAAATGGCATATGAAATGCAACAACTGATATACGTATTCAACTTGGAATTGAAATACAATGCAGTTAGTATGATGCGCCGAGCCCGGTGTATGCAAGACAGAATGAATGCAAACATGCGAGCATAAGTAAGCTAATTGAAACGTGCCCTAAACTAACCATCATAAGTTGGTAAATAAAATGGAGAAAGACGTGGGGTTGGAAGACATACATCACACGCACGCACACTTATTACAAAATTGCCCTCTCTCGGAGGATCTGAATAAATAATACAGACCGAATAAATAATTAAGTGTTCTAGCTAATTAAATATTACAAAACCCTAATTAATTAACAAATTAACTAAGAAACGAAATAAATTAGTATGCAGATCTATGGACCACCTCAGCTCTGTTTCGAATGATGAAAGATGCATGCATGCTCGAGTCGCCTTGTCGGGAAATTCCTCGCGATGCCCCGATTTGCCTCTGTTTGCAATTGATCCCGGAATATTGTACAAAGCTTTAGAAGGCCGCTGGTTTCTGGTTTGCTGCAACAGAGAGCAAGAAAGGGGCATGGCAAAGAATTTTCAACACATGTGCGCACGACCACTCTCCCCGTCATTGCACAAGCTCTAGGGAGTGTAGTCCTCGATCCTCGTGCCATCAATCACGCATCTCGATGCATGATGGCCGAGGAGTCGAATTGCACGACTCAATGTGAAATGAATGCACATATAAACACAACAAGGCCTAAACTTCATCATGGGTAATCCGGAGTGTCGGCGACCAGAAATTGAGACACGTTTCGTCACTTTGAGTACGAAACGCCCCTCGTTTCCCGTGTTTGGACTAACCCTACTCCAAACACAATGCAATGAGATGGCATACACAATGCGACTAACATGCCACCCTAAATGCAATGCAACCTAATCATGCTGGTATGCGAGGGATGATATGCACACATGCAACCTAGCATACACAATGCTATGGACTAAAATGGCATACACAATGCACACATACGAAGATAGACATACACAAAGGCATAATCAAAGCATACACAATGCAATGGTCAAACATGCAACAACATGAACCAAATGGCATACACAATGCAAGGTGGACTTAAACCAATATGAGTGGACCTCAGCCACACTCAAATCAGTGGCCATGTAATGAAAATGAGACAACTGAAATACATGCAAACATGCACGAATGCAATGGACCGATCCTAAAGCACAACATGCAACTCTAACAAAGCATGGCAAATGATGAAATATGGCATAGAATGGCACATGATCCAGCTCTGAAATGGCATAAAAGATGGTCTCGAAACATGCAAACACCTCACATAATGCATGCTAGATGACCCGGATACCGAAACTAGTGGAGTGGATTACACTATAGGTATACAAAGTGATGCACAAATGACCAAACCACCCCCAAACAGACCTTAGGCAGGTCCAAAACAGTGGGAAAATGGTCTAAAAAGATGGCTCGAAATGCATTCAAATGAAGCTCATGCAATGGTCGGTAAATGAGGCATACAAGTATAACTCTCAAATGCACTAAAAGAGTGAAAATCATGGGAATATGGCATACATATAAGCTCTGAAATATGATGTGCAATGGCCCCAAAACATGAAAACACCTCAGTATTGTAGACGTCTCCAAACGCCCCGGGAGGGTTCAGCCCCCCGTTCCGTTCATCTTGGGCTCACTACAGTTCAGGACTCAAATGTCACGGTTCTTAATCTGAACCAAAGAGTCCAAATTCGGCAAATCGTTTTAAGAAAACAGATTTTTTGAAAGAAGTGCCAAACATGGACTGCTTTGCCAGATACAGAGTTGCCACCTAAATATTTTATTTTTGGGAAATTTAGGAAACCCTGACTCGTTGCCTAAGGCCACGTGTCTGTCATCACCAAAGTTGCCTCGGCTCGGGAACTTGGGTACGATTGGGGAAGGTCACTTCGTGAGCACCCCCGCTCGCCCGATCAAAGATCGGCCTCTACTAACCATGATATCTAGTTTTGAAAACCTTATGCATTCTTATTCCGGTTATTAGCCTAGATTTACTATGTGATGCGCACAGCATACAAGTATAGACCGGGTCGTCTGAATTGGAACAAAACATTTCGTGTTTGTTTTCGAAAGATGGTTTGCTACTCGCAAGTAGGCTTAAAATGCAGATTTTGCCACCCTCGGGTGGGCTTAGAAAAGATGGTTTTGCCACTATCTAGTGGGCTTAAAACTCACAGTCAATGCATTGTTCCAATCCAAATAACCCAACCTCCACCCACAGGCATTCAGGTAGTTATATCACATAAGCAAATAGCCTCATGGTAAGCATGCTATCATGGCAGTCACTCACACTCATGCAAGCATGCTAAAGCATAAAAACTTACCGAGTACTCCAAGCCAAAACAGAAGCTAATTAGAAATCATGCATGATCCTAACTATACAGAAATGCCTAATGCAACACATGCAAAAATGCAACCTATAGCAGGCTCGGCTATTCTAAACATGGCATATGAAATGCAACAGCGAACATGTATTCAACTCGGAATTGAAATACAAATGCAGTTAGTATGATGCGCCGAGCCCGGTGCATGCAAGACAGATGAATGAATGCAAACATGCTATCATACTGTATGCTAATTGAAACATGCCTTACTCTAACCATCATAAGCTGGTAAATAAAAGGGAGAAAGACGTGGGGTTGGAAGACATACATCACACGTACGCACACTTATTACAACATTGCCCTCGCTCGGAGGGTCCGAATAAATAATACAGTCCCGAAAAAATAGTTACAGTCCGAATGAATACAAAATCCTAATTAATTAACAAATGAATCTAGGAAAGCAGTAAATTGGCATGCAAGCTAGGGACTACCTTGACTCTGCTCCGGATGATGAATGATGCATGTTCGGGTTGCTTGGCGCGGAAATCCATTGAGACGCCCCAATTAGCCTCTGTTTAAAATTAAATCCGGAATATTGCGCGAAGCCCCAAAAGGTTGCCAGTTTTTGATTTGCTGCAACAGAGAGCAGGAAAGGGGCATGGCAATGTATTTTCACATATGTATGCACGACTACTCTTCAGGGAGTGTAGTCCTCGATCCTCGTGCCACCAATCATGCATATCGATGCATGATGGCCGAGGAGTCGATTTGCATGACTCAATATGGAATGAATGCACATATGAACAAAACAAGACCGAGACTCCATCATGGATGATCCAGAGTATCGGTGACTGGGAATTGAGACACGTTCCGTCACTCGAAGTACGAAACGTCCCTCGTTTCCCGTGCTCGGGCTAACTCCTATCCCAAACACAATGCAATATGCATGTCATGCATGAATGCAACTAATATACAACCTAGCATGCACAATGCTATGAAATGGCATACACGATGCACGGGGTAACATGGCATACACGATGCGCTAACATACAACCTAGCATACGCAACGCTATGAAATAAAATGGCATACACAATGCATAATGGACTTACACCAACACAAGCAGACCTCAGCCACACTCACATAGGAGGCCATTAGATGAAAATGAGACACTCGAGATGCGTGCGCACATGCACGCAAACCGAGGACCGATCCTAAGGCACGAATGCCACTCTACCAAAGCATGGCAAGGCATGGAACATGATATGCAAACAAGCAAATTTCAGTGCTAAAATATGATGCTAAACAGCCCCGAAACATGGCAATATGGCACCCGATGCATGAGATGAACCCCGAAACACAAGACTAGGCATACACAATGACCTATAGCTATACAAAGCATGCATTATTTGATCAGGAATCATGAAGACAGAGTCAAGGCAGTCCCAAAACATGAAATTTCTTAGTTCAAAGCATGGCCAAAAGATGCTAGCAAGAGGGCCTAACATAGCATGCAATTTTGACTATCAAACATGGATTACATGGCACGTATATGAAGCACATGGAATCTAACTAAACCAGAAAAAATCAGTGAACTAAACATGCCAAAATATGCCCAAATACACATGGAAAGACAGCCAACACATGCACAAATGAGGGGCTCCTTTAGAGGGCCATGCAAGGAGTTATTAAGCATATACAAGATAGACATGTGGAAGCCCCAAATCAACTTTGAAAATCAAATATGATAGTCTTAAAACTCACCAAATTGACCCTGAAATGTGACTAAGAAGCATGCAAGATAGGGTCTCTTTGGAAGGCCAAAATGACCACCAAACAAGTCAAGGAGAGAGGGGGTCACCCCCCTCTGATTTGGAGGCTCAAAATAGCATCAAAGCCACTGTAAATCCACTATATTCCAGTGGCTAGAAGGTCAAACAAGGCATGCAACAAGGGCTAGGGTGTAAGGCTCAAAATAAGAGGGAATCAAGCATACAAGGCAGCATGTGACGTCAAATAAGAAAATACCCTTAATCAAACATGAATATGATGTCAAAACAAGACGTTTTCCAGTTTATAACATGTCTCAAAAATGAACACAAATAGGGCTAATCTATCATGCAAAAATGGCCCTAAAAGAGAGAATAGAGATAAGGGACAGCAGCTGGCCCCAAATGGCAAGGAGCCCTTCAACAAAGTTGAAGAGGGGCTCAAAATATGGCACTTTACAGTTTATATCAAGCCAGGAAAATAAACATAAGTGAGGCTAAACCATCATGCAAGAAAAAGGCCTAAAAGAGGGATAAAGAGACAAGTGGTAGCTGCTGGCCTCAAACAGAGGAGAGCCCTTCAAAAACGTTTAAGAGGGGCTCAAAACAAGATATTTTATAGTTTATGACCAAGTCCAAAACAGCTCAAAAATAAGCCTAAAATACTATGCAAAAAAAGGCCTAAAAGAGAGTTAAAGAGGCAAGTGATAGTAGGAGACCTCAAACAGCAAGAGGTCCTTGATCAAACATGAAAAGGAGCTCAAAATATGACTATTTACAGTTTGGGTCGGAGCCCAAAAATGTAAGCAACAAAGGTTAAGATTGCATACAAAATGGGAACAAAAAAGAGGGAAAAGAAGCTTACCCTTGTAGCACAAAGCTCCAGTAGCTTTTGCTTGAAGAAATGGTGCTCCTAACCTCTGGAAATAGCCTCCAAGTGGCTGGAATGGAGTATGGAGGTGTGGTGCTATGGATTGGTGCAAGAACCTTAGGGTTTGGGGGGATTGAAGTAGAGAGAGAGGGAGAGTGTATGCAAGAGCTCAACACAAGATTTTGTAACCCTCCAAAATGGAGCTGGAGGGTCTGGTTATATAGGCAAAAGAGTGGAGGAAAGGGGGGGGAAATTGAATTCAAATTTCCCTCCCAAAAGACCCCCAAAAGACCCCCCTCGGATACAGGATCTGGGGGGGAAAGGAGGGTGCAGCTGTAAGGAACCAGTTGAGGGGAGCATGGCCGGCCAGGTTCAGAGGGTTCAGGTGGCCGGCCAGCCACCTCCCCTGGCCGGCCGGCCAGGTTCAAAAGGGTCAATCAAGAAAAGCTGGCCGGCCACCCACATTGGTGGCCTCCCATGTGTGCACAACACAACCATGTGGTCAAAACCCAGAAAAAGTGAACCAGGAGAGAGAAAACCCAACTTTTCAGAGGGGTTCAAAAGGGTCAGGAACAATTGCTGGCCGGCCATGACATATTGGTGGCCTCCCAAGTGTGTACAACACAAATATGTGGTTGATGGCCCAAAAAAGTGGCTCGGGGGTAGTCAACGCTAGCTTTCTAGCGAGAAAAACGGGGGACGGAGGGCGATGAAGGAATAAAGCTGGTCCTCAGAACAATTGCTGGCCTCCCACCCTTCTACGACCTTCCTAACAATGAAAATGAGGTCCCTGCCAAAAATGAACTCAAACCGATGTAAAACGAAGGTTCGGGGGCCAAAACGCGCTGCCCGGGGCCCCGAAAACTGACTGTTAAGCACCGGAGGTGGCGTTTGACCACGAAGTTGGTCTCTCGAGCCACAGTGTCCCTAAAAGGGAGCACATAAGATGTGTGCCAAAAACCAGAGCAAACGGAGGTGGTTAAGCGGTCCCGAACCGAGGCACACGGCCGACGGCTCCGAAAAACCGGAAACCGGGCTCCAAACGGGAAAAATGGCCTACGACCACGAAACGTAGCCTACGGCCACTAAGAGATGATCTACGAGACCTCTCCCTCCCTTCGGGAAGAGAAAACAGAGAAAACGGAGCCTGGTTCGCAAACCGAGGCAAGGCGCAAAAGAGTCCAGAAGTCCGGAGGCAAGGCTCGCAGCCGAGACTCTGAGACCGCTGAACGAGCACAATATGCAACATCACCAAGCGCTCAATCGGTGACATCTGAGTCTTAAGGTTGGTCAAAAATGGGGTGTCTACAGTTGCCCCTCTTTGACAGAACTCGGAAGTCATAAGTGGCGGGAGTGAATGTCAAAGCCAGGAGACGACCCATTTTTGACAAGGCCGAAGACTTAGACAAACAGGCAAGATAAACCAAGATGTGCCCGCAGGCATGGGGCAAAATGCAAAGCGATATACAAAAAGCCTGATGTAACTCAATGATCATGCAAATGCAGCAAGCTGTAATGAAGCAAGTATTCACAAATAGATGCAATAGTTTTAAGCAAGGATGCAAAGCAGCAACTACATTTCATGCAGTTAAGAATGCGGAGAATTGTTCAATTCTCGCCACGTCTCACACAGAGAAGATACGATACCTGCGCGATTCGTCTGGTCGCACCAGCCTCAAATGAACCGTACATACAATATCGTGCCTGAAAAAAGAAGAAACTTAACAAGCACAACATAGTTAACAACATATGTTCAATGTGATATCGAAATGCCGACAAATGTGATGTCGATGGGTGAGTGCATCGTAATGCGAGAAGAAACGCGCGTGACAACGCAAGTTTAAGCACGGAGGCATGATAATATCGAGGAGACGTGCACAACAATGCAAGTGTATGCATGGGAATGCAAGTGATGTGCATAACAATGCAGAACAAGTGTAAACTAGGATGCACGTTTGTCACAAAACAATGAGCGAAGAAATGCGCGTTTCGGCGAGGGCGACTCGATCGCGACCTCCGGTTCACCCCCTGGAAGGGTCACAACATATTCAAAAAGGATACATCTTGCTTTTGATGAGTAATGATGAGACACGCATCGAAAGTTGAAGTTGAAGTTCCGGCGGAGCGATTTCGCGATGGAAAGTGCACTTCCCTTGTACTTTTTCAGGTCCCGGGGACTCCAATCATCACCAAAATTTGCAGGGAGCTTGGAGACCATGTTGGGAAGGCTACCGGCCATGTATGGTCTCAGAGGGAGGCTGCCGGCCAGGGGTAAGGGAGTGGGGTGGCCGGCCTACCAGAAAAGGTGGCCGGACGGCCACCTAGCCTAGATTCGGGGCAGTTTGGTCCTTTCACCCTCTTTTCTTTAAATGTGCTCATCCAAAGCACTTTTCCTCACAAGTGCAGCTCCGAAATTGCTCTCTCCTCCTTCCCAAACCATTTTCTCTCTCAGATCTGTGCTTTATACGCGTTTTCCAACGTCCCACGCAAGTTGTTTTCGCGAAATCTTTCAGTTTTCGCCACTTTGAACCGATTAAATTTTGATTTCGGTGCTTCTTTTCTCATTTTCGCCACTTGAGGTGAGTTTGTCTCAACATTTGGAAGATTTTCTCGGGAGTTGACTTTTGTTGACTTTTTCATTTCCCGAGAGTTGACTTTTGTTGACTTTTTTCAATTTTGGCTCATTTCGCTCATTTTTGCTCCTTTTTGCAGATTTTTGAGATGGCTGGCCATTTCCCACATGGCGGAGGTCCTCCGGGTGCCGGAGATGATCCCGATTTTATGGCTTTGCCCCGAGAGTTCGGCCATTTGATCCCGAGAGGTATCATCCTCAGGAGCACGTCCTTCCTCAGGCGGTTTTCTACCATTTCACTGACTTTGATGATCGAGCGCCTAGGGATCTGATTTTGCGGGAGCCAGAGTCCCACCTTTCTCATGAGGCACGAGAGGTATTTACTTCACTTTACATTTTCTGCAATGTATTCTGCATTTTCAGTGCATTTCGTGCTTTCGCTATGTTTATCGGCTCATTTGAGTACACAGCTTGTTTAGAATGCTTAGTCTATGACACCATATTCTATTTGCATCTTGAACACATAGTTCAATCACTTTGAATTTCTGAACTTGCAACCCATAAATTAATTGTGAACACACGGCACACACTGATTGAGGGTAGAACACGCAGCCCAAACTCTGATTTTCTGAACACACAGCCCATTGTTGAGGTGAACACACAGCACACACTGATCGAGAGTAGAACACGCAGCCCAAACTCTAATTTTCTGAACACACAGCCCGAATTGAAGGTGAACACGCAGCACACACTGATTGAGAGTAGAACACGCAGCCCAAACTCTAATTTTCTGAACACACAGCCCGATTGAAGGTGAACACGCAGCACACACTGATTGAGAGTAGAACACGCAGCCCAAACTCTAATTTTCTGAACACACAGCCCGTTGTTGAGGTGAACACACAGCACACACTGATCGAGAGTAGAACACGCAGCCCAAACTCTAATTTTCTGAACACACAGCCCGAATTGAAGGTGAACACGCAGCACACACTGATTGAGAGTAGAACACGTAGCCCAAACTCTAATTTCTGAACACACAGCCCGTTGTTGAGGTGAACACACAGCACACGCTGATTGAGGGTAGAACACGTAGCCCAAACTCTGATTTTCTGAACGCACAGCTCGTTGTTGAGGTGAACATATAGCACACACTCTAGGGTGAACACACAGCCCACTAATTGAGAGTAGAACACGTAGCCCAAACTCTGAATTTCTGAACTCATAACCCAAATTTTGAAGGTGAACACGCAGCTCATTGTTGAATTTTCTGGACACGCAGCCCAGATTCTGTATTTGATCTGATTTTGCACATAGCTCATACATTTCACTTGCACGCAGCTTATCCATTTCACTTGCACACGACTTATTCATTTCACTTGCACATAGCTTATTCATTTCTTTCTGAAATTGAATACATATGTTCATCCTGAACGCAGGTGACTGCTCGGACTGTGCGAGGATACGGCTCTATCACGGCGAGAGAGTGGTACGTCGAGCTCCCGGAGGCTGTCCGGGATTTGGTTGATGTGGCAGGGTTCGGGACCTTTTGCACTGGGATCTCTCGCTGTCCCGCTAGCAGGACTCTGATGGGCGCTTTGGTAGAGAGATGGTGGGACACCACCAACTCTTTCCATTTCTCTGCCACCGGGGACATGACCATGACCCCGTTTGACTTCGCCATACTGACGGGCCTTGATGTGGGAGGTTGGGCCATCCCATACGACGAGGATATGGGCGAGTGGGAGGCCGCTTGGTTATACTTATTGGGGGCTCGCCCGCCAGTTGATCGATCTTCGGGCAGAGTCCGATACACCTGGTTCTCTTCCCATTTCAGGAGGCCGGAGATGGAGCCTGAGACTCGCGAGGAGGTGGCACAGTATACTCGCGGATTCCTGATGTTCCTCTTTGGCACCACTCTGTTTGCCGATAGGGGGAATACTGTCGGGCTTTATCTGCTGAGCGCTCTAGTTGACCTTTCACAGGTTAGCCGGTATGATTGGGGCGGCGCCAGCTTGGCTACCTTATATTGCTATATGAGCGCGACCTCCCGCGGACGGGGGAACATGGTTGGCGGCTATTGGAGAGCCTGGGAGGTACTTTCTGCCCTCTTGATTTTACATTTCTGCTCCTCATTATTTGTACATGGCACACACGGCGCACTTTACATTCTGCACTTTGCTCTCAGCATGTTGTATTTACATTCTGCACTCAGCATTCTGTATTCTGATGGCTATTGCTCTGTTTCTCACAGTTATGGGTCTATGCATACTTCCCGATACTAGCCCCAGAGCTTATAGTGGAGGTGCCCCTCACGACCCCGTATTCACTCGTATTCGAGGGCCAGTACCGGCCGAGACCTCGGGAGTCTCTCGTCTACCTGCGACAGTACTTTGATACAGTGCGGTCGCCGGAGGTATTTCAGAACTCTCGGTTCTCCATGTTTTCATGGCTTTGATTTTTCTTGCACATTCACAATTTCTGATCAGCTTATGCATTGGTTATCCGCAGATCACATGGCAGCCTTGGGCTCCTTTGGGCAGAGACCTCCGATTCCATTTTGCCGGAGCGTAGGGTGCCTCTCGATATAGGATCCTCTTCGAGGGGCCAGTTGGGAGGGCTTGGTTTTTGGGAGATCGCTTTTTGCGTCAGGTATGGGGCCACCCTGAGCAGGACATTCCTTCAGTGCCTCCAGACGATATGCGGACCGCCGATAGGCTCTCTCCTCAGGAGGTCGTTGATGCTATGCTAGGTACCGATGCCTTCCTACATCTGGAGCAGGGGGAGTATGTGACCTACCGCCACACCTACTTGATGCCTCCGCTGACAGGAGTCCGTACTCCGACGAGGAGATCTGCTGGTATGCCTTCATCGAGCCGGGCTCGAGCTGCAGGTGCCCCTTCCACCAGCAAGGCTGGTACATCTAGAGGTGGGGGTGGACTGGTTCCCCCGATTCCTCCGACTCATCATCATCCTGGATGGCCAGATATGCCGACCGAGTTGATGGGATGGCAATATGGGACCACCTCCCTGATTCCGATTCCGATTCCGATAGAGCCCACGATGCCTGGCCACCGATATGTCAGCGACCCTGACTCACCACCGGTATGTTCCGCTGTTTTCCGTCTATCACACAGATACTTCGGCATTTGTTTATTCATTGATGATTTGAGCTTGTTTCTACAGCCACCCAGGGAGTACATGGATGAGGTGCTCGGGATGGTGGCCTCGCTTGAGGGCATGGTCCTGCGGATAGAGGCGCAGTTGTCCATCATGGGTTTCCAGGTACCCTTTAGTTTTCTGGCATTTATCATACTTCTGATGACATGCTGATCTCGGACATTTTACTGCATTGATAGGTTGCCTGTGTAGAGCACATCTGACACACACCACATTTACATATTGTACCTGCATGCACCCACTCTGTGTAGTTTGCTTGCATCTATATCTGATATACATGTCTTGGCTGATGTATTCAAATTGCATTCTTCATTTTCAGATGCCTCCAGTGTACGCTCAGTCCCAGGCCGGGCCATCTGGATCTTCCCGAGGAGCTGGGCCATCTAGGCCTTCTCGAGGAGCAGGGAGAGGGGAGTCGTCTCGCGGACGAGGCAGACGCAGGGCACACATCATAGAGGAGGAGCCCGAGGAGGAGGAGGAGGAGGCTGCAGATCCCCAGTCAGAGACATCTGCTGACAGAGAGGGTGGCTCTGATCCTGGTTCCGGTAGTGGAGGTGAGGCCGAGGAGGATCCTGAGGGCGACAGCTCCGACTCAGACGATGATGCCGGTGGTGCAGAGGCTGCCTCGCAGAAGAGGATGAAGAGGGCCTCTTATTCCTGCTCTTGAGAGCA
This sequence comes from Camellia japonica, assembly GCA_030407325.1. Lineage (NCBI taxonomy): Eukaryota > Viridiplantae > Streptophyta > Magnoliopsida > Ericales > Theaceae > Camellia > Camellia japonica. The sequence goes on along the minus strand of JAPPVO010000014.1, from coordinate 63,644,809 downwards.
TTGATGCAGCTGTTCCCTGTTTTATTTACCTTTTTGCTAGTAGTTGTAGCACATTGTATATTGTTAGGCAGTTTTATTTTCTGTAAAACTTGTACCCTTGTTGTAAAATGTTGTAACAAAGGAAGCATGATGGAATGAAACAGCTTTTGAAAAAGTGTTGTATTTTAAACTCTTAGCATCATATCGCATCATTTTGCACCAAAATGAGATTGAATGGAAATGTGCATTGTGTATTTGCCCAGTCAGGTAGTGAACCGACACAACAAACTAAACAACCTAACTTACTAAGAAATAACAAAACCTTAGCAAGTTTACAACTCGATAAGCAAAACACAACAAAGTTGATGACTCGATAAATAAGGCAACAAAATTAAACAAAAAGTAACAACTCAACGCATGCACTCGACAGCTCGACAAACTTAACAACTCGATAAGCAAAACAACAACTCGATAAGCAAGACTTAGTAGCAACTCTACAAACAAAATGTATTTCGGACGATCTGGGTGACGGAACGCATCCGAAACTGAGGGAAACGGAGGCCTTTGACACTCCCGATGCATGGAAATGCTTGGAACTTCCTTCTAGAGGGTAAAACAGGACCAAAGGCATATATTGGAGCATGGCCGGCCACCTTTGGGAACTGGCCGGCCAGCTTTTTGCATTTGAAGGGAGAAAGGTGGCCGGCCTGCTAGGAAAGGTGGCCGGTCGGCCGCTTAGCCCAGCAACCATCAAATTTTTGACACGTGTCCCCCGAACAGTGCCTTATCCTCTTTAAAAGTCCTAGCTCCGTGGCTCATTCATTCCATCTCAGTTTTGCATCAAAATGGAGGCGTTTCTCATCGAAAATCTCGCAGCTTGGATCGCTTCTCTAGATGGCTCGGAAAAGTTGAACTTCCGGGGTTTCGGCTTGAATGCACTATTCACGCTGAGCCGTACTCCGCTGCACCTTCCTTTCCTTCATGCCGCGGCGAGGTTTTGGAACCCGGTAACGCATGTGTTTAGCTTCGGCGGGCAAGAGGTATGTCCAACTTTCGAAGATTTTCAAGTTTTGATGGAATCTGAACGTCATGAAGAGATCTTGCCCCAGTTTCGCTTTGGCCATGCCCAAGCTTTAGGGCGAATGTGTGGACTCACCATTCATGACGCTCGGTCTCTGATCTGTAATGGGGAACTGGACATCCTCGGCTTGATTCATCGCTTTTCTGAGGCCGGTGACCGCGGCGACCATTATTGGCAAGGTTTTCGACAACATGCCCTCTGCTTGTGCCTGCTGTCTCACTTTCTGCTTTCCCCGGGCTTCGGCGGATCTAGCATTCGTCTGATTGAAGTTGCTCAAGGCTTGAAAGAAGGAAAGAGCTGGATCGTCATGACCTTGGCCGAGACACTGATGGGCTTAGATGCTTTCTATCGCCGGGAGACGACCAGATTCGCGGGAAGTCCACTACTGCTGCAGGTAATGTTTCCCACCCAGTCTCACATATGTATTGCTCACATCACTCGGCCCTCAGGCTCGGTTTTTCTCACAAAACCTTTTTCATACCTTTTTTTTCTCATCGTTCATCTCTCTATTCTTTATTCTCTCATTTTTCATCCCTCCCCAGGTATGGTTGATGGATAAATTGCGGGTTGTGGACTCTTGCCCAGCCTACTCAGCCCGCGGCTACTTCTTTCGACAACGCCTAGTCGATGCCCTTGATGAGGGATGGTGGTTTGACTGGATGTGCAATTTGTCTGCAGATCGCATTGCTTGGCGTTGCCCTTGGCTCAATCTCCCGGCAATGAGTTATAGCATGTCCCGGCTGATCGGGATCCAGTTGATTGGTCTGACTCACTGTGTGTTCTACTTTCCGTTCCGGTTCCTACGCCAGTTCGGTCATGATCAGACTTGCCCGCCAGAGGGGATTGAGTACCCGGCTGCTTTCCCGGTTCGAGGCGCACAGCTTGCCCGGTATGCCACAGCATGGAGGACTAGAGAGCTCCTGGCCCCCGCTCCCACTTTCAGTTGCACTTTGTCTGATGAGTGCTTGGATTGGCTCAATGAAGAGGCGCAGATTGGGCCCAGCTTGGCATCAGAGGCTTCGACCAGCTCTGGGAGGGGGCGCAGGGACACCTGACTTGACTATGCCCCGATTTATTGCTTTATTAGTACTTTCAAGTTTTCTTTATGATTGTAATAAAAAGCAACTTCAATTTGTATGCAAGAGCAGGAGAACTCTGTTTTGAAATCAATGAAATTGAAGGTTGTGGTACTGAAAATTTTCCGCTTTGGTCCAAAAATGGTCTTAGTTGTAAAAAGATTAATTTGAACAAAGTCAACTTTTATTAAAACTTTTCAAAACCATTTTCGATATGGATCAGAACTGGACACGCCTGAGATCTGTCACTGAGATGCACAACCCCGGATCCTAGCAACTGGAAAGTTGCCCCTAGTCTGAATAGTACCGCAGCACTGCACAGCAACGGAAAGTTGCCCCTAGTCTGAAAGCACTGCACCGGAGATCACGATGAATGCTGATAGACAAAGATGACTGAGATGATCAAATGGACAAAGTTGATCGGGGAAAAGTTTATGGCTGAACTTCAGGATGAAGTTGCCTACGTATCCCAAAGATGGGAATCAAGCCTTACGTAGTTCAGGCTCAGGTTCACTCGAGTATTTTCACTCTCCTTTTACGCTCTAACTTTTGCCAAGGCCGCCCTTTGCGGGTTTTCAACCTTGCGAGCTCAGTTTTTATAATTTCAAATTTTTTGTGCTCTGAGTTTTGCCTAGGTCGCCCTTTCGGGTTTTCGGCCTAGCGAGCCTCTCAAGGGTAATATTTCTTCAACTTGTCCATATTGATCGGTTGAAAACTCCAAGCCATCTAGATCCATCAGAACCACAGCTCCACCTGACCAGATAGACTTAATGATGTAGGGGCCAGTCCAATTGGGTCGGAACTTGCCCCTTGGGTCGTGGATGGGAGCTCGGTTATCCTTGAGTACCAAATCTCCTTCCTTTAAATTCCTGGACTTCACTTTCTTGTTGAAAGCCCGGGCAATTCTGCGCTGATAACCTTGAACATGGTACAGTGCTTTCAGTCTTCTCTCATCAAAGAGCATGAGTTCCTCAAACCTGCTCTGCTGCCAATCTGCTTCGGCTATTTGACACTCAGCCAATACTCGCAATGACGGAACCTCAATCTCGATAGGTAGAACGGCCTCCATCCCATAAACTAATGAATACGGAGTCGCCCCAGTAGAAGTTCTGATTGAAGTCCGGTAGCCCCACAGAGCAAACGGCAGCTTATCTGGCCAGTCCCGGTAGGTTTCCACCATCTTCTGCAATATGTGTTTGATATTCTTGTTGGCGGCCTCAACCGCTCCATTGGTTTGCGGCCGATAGGTAGACGACTTATGAAAAGCCACGTTGTATTTTTCCAACAAGTCACCACCACTCCTTCTTGAAGTGGGAACCGTTATCTGAAATTATCTCGTTTGGGACTCCGTAGCGACAGATGATGTTGTTTCTGATAAACTTTGCAACATGCGAAGCCTTCAACACCGCATAAGACTGGGCCTCGACCCACTTCGTGAAATAATCTATCGCGACCAGGATGAACTCATGCCCATTCGACCCCTTCGGAGTGACAGCCCCGATCACATCAATTCCCCAGACTGAAAATGGCCATGGCGAAGTCATATTGTACAGCTTTGACGGCGGAATGTTCATGCGATTTGCATGAATTTGACATTTGTGGCATCGCCGAACAAAACCGATACAGTCCTCCTCCATGGTGGACCAGTAGTAACCCTGTCTGAGGATCTTCCGTGCTAGCATTACTCCATTCATGTGCGCACCACATTCCCCCCCATGGATGGCTTCCATTAGACGCTTTGATTCTTCGGCATCGACACACAGCTTATGCATTCCCAGATGACCCTCTTTATACAGCTTACCCCCACAGATGATGAACTGAACGGCCATTCTTCTGATTGCCCTTTTATCCTTGGCATTTACCCCTGGCGGGTATGCTTCCTTCTCCAGGAAATTCCAAATGTCGTGGTACCAGGGGTTTTCGTCCTGAACCTCATCTATAGCAGCAATCGACTCGTAGGCTGGTGCAAATTTCTGGTCAATGATGACTGGACGCATCCGGACTCCGTACGGGATGTCTATCATGGAAGATAGAGTTGCTAAAGAATCTGCGAACCTGTTGTTCTCTCTTAGTAGATGAGTAAAGTTTAGCTTCTCAAACCGAGGAATTAACAAGTCCAAGGTCTGGTGATACATCATCATCTTTTCTTCTTTGACTTTCCAGTCTCCTTTTGCTTGAGACACAACAAGGTTCGAGTCCCCGATGACGTCCAACCGTCTTGCCCCTAGTTCCAGGGCTGCTTCTAGACCGGCGATGCATGCCTCATATTCTGCTTCGTTGTTCGAGACTTTGAACCGGAGTTTGAAGGCTAGAGGGATACGGGAATTGTCGGGTGCTATCAGCAACACTCCTATCCCATACCCGTATTGATTTGACGCTCCGTCAAAGTACATCGTCCAAGTTTCATCGTCGATGTGCAAAATGGCTTCATCTGGGAATAAGTACTCGACTGCTTCACCCCCTTCCACTGGATGGTCGGCTAAGAATTCTGCTACTGCTCTTCCCTTGACTGACTTGCGTGTTACATATTTCAGATCAAATTCGGAGAGCAACAGCAACCAACGAGCTAGCCTACCCGTAAGTGCTGGTTTCTCGAAAAGATATTTGATGGGATCGAGTCGTGAAACCAACATTACGGAGTGAGCTAACAGGTAGTGCCGCAGCTTCCTGGTAGCCCATACCAAAGCTAAGCAAGCCTTCTCCAACGGTGTGTAGCGAGTCTCATACTCTAGCATCTTCTTGCTCAGATAGTAGATGGCTTTCTCCGCTTTGTCCTCTGATTCTTGTGCGAGCATACAGCCCATTGTAGTCTCAGTCACTGAAAGGTACAATATCAACGGTTTCCCCGGCTCTGGCGGTGACAACACGGGCGGGTTCTGTAAGTATTCCTTGATTTGTTCAAAAGCAGCTTGGCATCGGCCGTCCCATTGGAATTTCTTGCCTTTCTTCAGGAGACCAAAAAGTGGTTCACAAGTCAAGGTTAATTTTGAGATAAACCGTCTTATGAATTGCACTTTACCCAGAAAGCCTCGCACCTCCTTTTCAGTCCTTGGTGGGGGCATTTCTAGGATGGCCTTGATTTTGGAAGGGTCGACTTCGATACCTCTCTGTGTAATCAGAAACCCCAGCATTTTTCCCGCTGTAACACCGAACGTACATTTCTGAGGATTTAGCCGCAACCGGAATTCTCTGATCCTTTGGAAGAACTTTTGCAAGGCGGTGTAGTGGCCCTCTCTTTCTTTGGACTTGACAATCATGTCGTCCACATACACCTCAACCTCTTTGTGGATCATGTCATGCAATATTGTGGTCGCGGCCCGTTGATAAGTAGCTCCAGCATTCTTCAACCCAAACGGCATTACTCTGTAGCAGTATGTCCCCCACGGGGTGGTGAATGCAGTCTTTTCTCGGTCTTCAGGTGCCATTACTATCTGATTGTACCCTGAGAAGCCATCCATGAACGAAAGCAAAGCATGCCCCGCTGTGAAGTCCACTAACTCATCGATATGCGGCAAGGGAAAGTCGTCCTTCGGACTGGCTCTGTTCAAATCCCTGAAATCCACGCATACTCGGATCCTGCCATCCTTCTTCGGCACCGGAACAATGTTGGCCAACCAAGTCGGGTACTCGGATACCAGCAGGAAGCCTGCGTCGATTTGCTTGGTGACCTCTTCCTTAATCTTGAGAGCCCAGTCCGGGCGGATCCTCCTGAGTTTCTGTTTGACAGGTCGGGCCTCGGGGTCAAGAGGGATCCGGTGCTGTACAATCTCAGGATCGATCCCAGGCATGTCTTCGTAGGACCACGCGAAAACATCTTTGAAATCTTTTAATAAAGCGACTAAGCGCTCGCGTTCCTCCGAAGACAACGTGGACCCGATCTGGACCAGCCGCGGGTCCTCCTCAGTACCAATATTCACGGTAGTGATTTCATCCATTAAGGGTTTGACAAACCTCTCCTGCTCTTGTTCAATTAAGCGTTGCAAAACCGGAGGAATTTCGTCCTCGTCGTTTTCATCAAATTTTGAAAGTCTGAGTTAATGCAATAAATCAAGGGCACAGAAAAGTACTCAGAAACCACAGTTACTTGATTCTCATTAAGCACATCCAAATCGTCCGAATTCTCGGTTACAACAGACTCAAATGAGAAAGAAAAAGACGACCTGGACAAAACTGTGGCATCCGGGTTATCATCCCCAGGATTACCAGACTCAGACTCAGTCGAGCTGGAACCTGATTCCGACTCACAAGATTCGGTGGAATCAGATTCCGGCTCACTACCTGACCCGGTGCTGCTGGACAAAAATCCCTCTTCGTATTGCCAAGTGAGAGAGGGTGCGATAGATGCATCCAAAATAGTTGCTGATAGGCCCACAGCCGTTTCATCCCCAATCATGGAAACCGAGAAGTTATCCCCCAAGCACTTATGGTCGATCGGAGGATCTGAGAGTAGACTTGCCAGTGCTACCCCCATTTCAATTTCAGCGCCCTCGGAGTCCACTGCCTTACACTGCTCAACCTCAGCTGATGGGTCTGTCTGCTCTTCGGCAACGTCATCCCCAGGTAATTGTAGATCAAAGAAAATCTCGAAGCCTGGCACGCGCTTCTTCTCCGCGTTCAGCCACGGCTCGGGGAAGCCACAAAACGGAAAGTCTTCCCCCTCCCGGACGAAGCGTCCGTTCAGGGTACCCTGAATGGGCCTGTGCATTAAGTCAAAAGGCTTCCCCGCCTTCTTCGCTTTGGCTCTCCCAGCCATTTCCTTCCCCTTTCGCATCCAATCCTCTTTGGTGGGCAGATAACCCAAGCCAAAGGTATGAGGGTTGTGTGGCACTTCGGCCAATGCTGCGACGCCCTTCCGGCCGCTCCTTCCTAATCCCATCCCGGGGATGTGTTGTAGCTTGTTCATGAGGTATACAGATTGAGCACTGACGTACACTCCCTCATTAACAGCCATGATATTCTGCACAACCCGAGCCTCAGCCAGAGTAAACCCTGATAAGAACACATCCTCCGTGCCGTGCTCGATTTCTAGGACTGGTGTAGATACCTCCGGAGGTGGATGGATTGATGAATTCCCGAAAACAATGGCTACTCCCTTTCCATAGGGGTATTTCACCATCTGATGTAGAGTGGAAGAGACTGCCTTCACTTGGTGCAACCACGGCCGCCCCAAGAGTAGGTTAAAGGTTGCAGGGACGTCCAAGACATGGAATTCAATGTTGTGTTGTCCTGGGCCAACCTGGGTCTGAATTTTGACAGTCCCCATCACTTCCTTGCTGGTGTTATCATAGGCTCTGATCACTTGAGTAGTTGGCACGAAATTCGCAGGCTTTAACCCGATTGCATATGCCGTCCTTGACGGGCAGACATTAATGGCGGATCCTGTGTCGACAAGAACCACCGGCACCCACGTGTCTCTACATTCTACAGAGATATAGAGGGGTTTGTTATGATTTGCGCCCTCAGGCGGCAGTTCTTTGTCTAAAAAGGTTATCATCGGGGAACCTCCTCCCGGAAAGACCAGTCCAACCAGCTGCTCTGGTGTGGTATCTATAGAAAGTTTAGCCTTGTCCATAGCAGATAGGACAGCCTGTCTGTGCACTCGTGACGCCATAAGCAGTCCCCAGATGGAGATGTCTGCTTGTATCTTCTTCAGCTGCTTCAATACAGCTTCCTCCTCAATCTGCTTCTCTTTCTGCTTTTCAGTTTCCTTGTCTTTCCCAGATGCCTCTGGTTGGTCTAGGTGCGGGGGCTTGAAGTACCGCCCGCTTCTTGTCATGTGATCAACTTCATCGAGATACCAGGTATCGTCAGGTTGATTGCTCCCCCAATCCTCGTCTGTGTGGGCAAGACACAAGTCATCGTCTTCCCACCACATTCCGTTGGCATTCAAAAGGCACCTGTCTGGCTCCGGCAAGATTGTACTCGCAGCACTCTCAGCCCACATGCTCACAGCATCTTCTGTCCTTGTGCCCACAGCATTTTCAATCCCCTCATGGGTTTTGGCTTTCCCGGTTCTCTCAGAACCCTGTTGTTCTACCTGCGTCAGCGCAGTTTGTTGTTCAACTTTCCCTGCATTCACAATGCTTCTGTCCTGAGCGAAATTCTTTGTACCGGCGCTCTCCGGCAATGTACTCTGACTTCCGGCCCTTCCGGCCACAATTGATACCCTCGCCCCTGCCGGGCTCTGTTGGAATTCTACAACATCCGGTTGATCATCCAGCCATCCGGTAGCCTCTGCCGATTCCTCATACTCAAACCAGTTGACTGCTGCGTCCCCTGATTCTTGGTCATTGAAAAACTGGAGGTTGGCAAGACCCTCTTCCACAGTTGTTAAATCATCCGTTCCTTGCTCAAATCTGTCCCCCTGGATCACACACAGTTCTGCTCTTTCTGGCAATCCTACACTCGGCTCAGACTGGCCCACTGACAGGATGTAATTGCTCGGATTGTAGGCTTCTCCAGCAAAATTCCCAGACTGCTCAAACCCCAACTCAACAGTTCCATTCTCCTCTGCGATCTGCCCTGCACCGTCTTCAACAGTCGCCACCATTGGCTCAGGTTGGGTTGTAGAGATGTCCAGCATGCACAAAAAGTCAGTGCAGTCGGGAAGGAGCACTTCCGGCTTAGGTAGATGGGAGGGAGTGATATAGATGCTAGGATCGTAAGACACGACCCCAGTCTGGATGAAGTTGATTCTTTTGGGAGGTGGAGCTTGGTTGTGTGTAGGGAGTGGGTTGGTTGTGACGTTGGGTCTTTGGCAAAATCACCTTTTTGTCAACGAGATCCTGAATCTCGTGACGCAATCTGAAGCATTGGTCGGTGTCATGACCGTGTTGCTGGTGATATGCACAGTATTTGGCTGGGTTGTGAGTGGGGGGAAGTGGATTTGGCAACGGCCTCGGCTCTAAGGGTTTTAGATGCCCTTTTTTCTGATTAAGACCCCTAGAGCCTTGGACAAGGGCATGTACAATGGGTGAAGGTTCTTTGGCCTCTGGGTTGGTATTTAGTGGTCTGTGTATTGCTTCCAGATGCACCGGGGAAGGGTGTGGCTGCCATGGGCCTTGGAGGGGGAGGGGGAATGGTGGCGACCATGTTCACCTCCGAAGTTCTTGCAGTTGCAGCGCCACTCGGGCCTGCATTGTTGTTATGGTTAAAGGTTCTCCGGGGTTGCTCCCTATCTTGGTCAATCAGACCCTGTTTCATTGCATCTTCAATTTGTATCCCCATCTCGTGTAGATCCGAAAAGGTGGGGAAGGGGAGTACAATCATCTTTGCATCAGTTTTGGCTGGAGATTGCGCACAATCATCCTGATCTGGTCCTTATCGGTGGGCCTTAAAGTCATCATCGAGGCCTTCGCCCTCCACCGAGTCACAAAATCCGAGAAACTCTCTTTGAGCTCCTGCCTTGTTGTTTCGAGATCACGAGTTGTAATCTCGATCTGGGTGTTGTAAGAGTATTGCGCAACAAAGGCCTCGGCCATTTCATCCCAACTTCGCTTGACATCATCCTCCAACTTCGCATACCAGATAGCGGCCACACCCGACAGGGTCCGGCCGAATAGCGAAAGCTTCTGGGGTCTGGTGAGGCCCATTGGTCCGTAGTATATCTGAGAATAGCCGGAGGTGGACCATGGGATCACCAGATCCGTCGAAGCGATCGATCTGCGGCATCTTGAATCTATCCGGCAGCGTCACAGCCACATCGGTATATCCGTCCTCGATATCCGGGATAGCTTTTACCCCCTGGGATTTTTTGAATAGCTTCTCGAGCTTGCTCAATTTCAGTGCTGTAGGGTCTACTTCGAACTCGAAGGGAGAGTCCGGGTGGTTGACGGGTGTATGTACTTTGGATGATTGAGGTGGAAGCGGGGGCGGAGCCGGCCCCGTTGGAAGGTCTGTGTCCTCCTGGATGTTCTGGACATTCGGCAAGGTGTTTTGGATTTGGCAGGACATTCTGGGTAGTTGGTGTTTGCTCGGGTATGGGGACCCCTGGTGGAGGAGGAGCTGGATGTGAGGCTGATGCTCCGGCTTGTTGCTGTAGCCGGGTAATTAGTTCCGCCTGTTGGGCCATGATTGTGGCCTGCTGTTTAGAGAATTCCGCTTGGCGGACAGCGTCCTCCTGCATTTGCTTCATACTCTCTTGGATTTGGCGCATCATTTCTTCCATCTCGGCTATGTTCTGCTGGTCCTGCTGACTGACTGGTATGTGTATCTCTATGGCAGAAACTGGGACCTCAACCCGACTGTTCACTGCTAGGGTAGACCACTGCTCTGGTAACCTCTGTTCAGACACACTACGCCTTCTCGGCCTTCTCCTGACAACCGGGGGTAGAGAATGGAACACTGGCTGTCCGTCAACCAGATCCTCAGATCGATTGAGCCGACGACCTCTTGTCCAAAGTGCTTGGGGAATATCTACTGGGTCGGAAGCAATTGTGCTAAAACTGTCCTAGCAAAAGATAAATAAAGCAAAAAGGAAATAAATAACCAGATAAACGAACAGCATAACAGCTTAAAATAAATACACAACACACAGCTGGGCATAACACACACGGTCGATAAGCTGAATACACACTGTCCTCAAACACTGATCATTATCCCTGAATCACTGTCCCCAAGACTGAATCTGATACCCGCAGATAACTGATTCTCAAACACTGACTGATGCCCGCAGGCCTGATGCCCAAACTCATAAACTGATACATGCATTCCCTGTAGAGACGCACTCTAACAGCACATAACAGATAAGTGAGAGCCAAAACACCCCTATGTTGGGGTAGGGTTTCCCTGTCCTATTTTGTCAGGAGCTAGGGTTTCACTACGCACGCAGCGGTTTCAAAACAACCTATATCGGGTAAGCAACCTGTCCTAGTTTGGAATGGTCACTACGGATTTCGATATGCACTAGGTCGAATGGTCAAAAGGGTGCCCCGGTAAAACCGGGGTTTGTGTTCCCATACTGGCAGAGCCCACACCGGTCAGCCTTATGGTCATGCCTTGACAAGACAAGCCTCCGGCAAACCGTTCAGGAATAGCAGATGGCAAACACGGTGTCCTAGGCGCACCAATGCAAATGCAATGCAAAGAAACACAAGTGTAGTCAAAACCAGATATCATGGGTTCGAGTCAAGTTCTCTAAATCCCCAGCAGAGTCGCCAGAAACTGTAGACGTCCCCGAACGCCCCGGGAGGTTGAGTCCCCCGTTCCGTTCATTTTGGGCTCACTACAGTTCAGGACTCAAATTCACGGTTCTTAATCTGAACCAAAGAGTCCAAATCCGGCAAATCGTTTTGAGAAAACAGATTTTTTAAAGAAGTGCCAAACATGGACTGCTTTGCCAGATACAGAGTCGCCACCTAAATATTTTATTTTGGGAAATTTAGGAAACCCTGACTCGTTGCCTAAGGCCACGTGTCCGTCATCACCAAAGTTGCCTCGGCTCGGGAACTTGGGTACGATTGGGGAAGGTCACTTCGTGAGCACCCCCGCTCGCCCGATCAAAGATCGGCCTCTACTAACCATGATATCTAGTTTTGAAAACTTATGCATTCTTATTCCGGTTATTAGCCTAGATTTACTATGTGATGCGCACAGCATACAAGTATAGACCGGGTCGCCTGAATTGGAACAAAACATTTCATGTTTGTTTTTGAAAGATGGTTTGCTACTCGCAAGTAGGCTTAAAATGCAGATTTTGCCACCCTCGGGTGGGCTTAGAAAAGATGGTTTTGCCACTATCTAGTGGGCTTAAAACTCACAGTCAATGCATTGTTCCAATCCAAATAACCCAACCTTCACCCACAGGCATTCAGGCAGTTATATCACATAAGCAAATAGCCTCATGGTAAGCATGCTATCATGGCAGTCACTCACACACATGCAAGGATGCTAAAGCATAAAAACTTACCGAGTACTCCAAGCCAAAACAGAAGCTAATTAGAAATCCATGCATGATCCTAACTATACAGAAATGCCTAATGCAACACATGCAAAAATGCAACTATAGCAGGCTCGGCTATTCTAAACATGGCATATGAATGCTACAGCTAACATGTATTCAACTTGAATTGAAATACAAATGCAGTTAGTATGATGCGCCGAGCCCGGTGCATGCAAAACAGATGAATGAATGCAAACATGCTATCATACTGTATGCTAATTGAAACATGCCCTAATCTAACCATCATAAGCTGGTAAATAAAAGGGAGAAAGACGTGGGGTTGGAAGACATACATCACACGCACGCACACTTATTACAACATTGCCCTCGCTCGGAGGGTCCGAATAAATAATACAGTCCCAAAAATAATTACAGTCCGAATAAATACAAAATCCTAATTAATTAACAAATTAATCTAGGAAAGCAGTAAATGCATGCAAGCTAGGGACTGCCTCGACTCTGCTCCGGATGATGAATGATGCATGTTCGGGTTGCTTGGCGCGGAAATCCATTGCGATGCCCCAATTAGCCTCTGTTTACAATTAAGCCCGGAATATTGCGCGAAGCCCAAAAGATTGCGGTTTTTGATTTGCTGCAACAGAGAGCAGGAAAGGGGCATGGCAATGTATTTTCACATATGTATGCTTGACTACTCTTCAGGGAGCGTAGTCTCGATCCTCGTGCCACCAATCACGCATCTCGATGCATGATGGCCGAGGAGTCGAATTGCACGACTCAATATGGAATGAATGCACATATAACACAACAAGACCGAGACTCCATCATGGATAATCCGGAGTGTCGGTGACTGGGGAATTGAGACACGTTCCGTCACTCGGAGTACGAAACGTACCTCGTTTCCCGTGCTCGGGCTAACTCCTATCCCAAACACAATGCAATGTGTATGACATGCATGAATGCAACTAAGATACAACCTAACATGCACAATGCTATGAAATGGCATACACGATGCACGAGGTAACATGGCATACACAATGCGCTAACATACAACATAGCATACGCAATGCTATGAAATGAAATGGCATACACAATGCATAATGGACTTACACCAATACAAGTGGACCTCAGCCACACTCACATAAGAGGCCATTAGATGAAAATGAGACACTTGAGATGCGTGCACACATGCACGCAAACCGAGGACCGAACCTATGGCACGAATGCCACTCTAACAAAGCATGGCAAGGCATGGAATATGATATGCAAACAAGAAAATTTCAGCACTAAAATGTGATGCAAAATGGCCCCGAGACATGGAAACATGGCACTCGATGCATGAGATGAACCCCGAAACTCAAAACTAGGCATACGCAATGACCTATAGCTATACAAAGCATGCATTATTTGATCATGAAGCATGAAGACAGAGTCAAGGCAGTCCCAAAACATGAACTTCTTAGTTCAAAGCATGGCCAAAATGCTAGCAAGATGGCCTAAATAGCATGCAATTTTGACTATCAAACATGGATTACATGGCAAGTATATGAAGCACATGGAATCTCACTAAAACCAAAAATCAGTGAACTAAACATGCCAAAATGCCCAAATACACATGGAAAGCAGCCAACACATGCACAAATGAGGGGCTCCTTTAGAGGGCCATACAAGGAGTTATTAGGCACATACAAGATAGACATGTGGCAGCCCCAATCAACTTTGAAAATCAAATATGATAGTCCCAAAACTCACCAAATTGACCCTGAAATGTGACTAAGAAGCATGCAAGATAGGGTCTCTTTGGAAGGCCAAAATGACCACCAAACAAGTCAAGGTGAGAGGGGGTCACCCCCTCTGATTTGGAGGCTCAAACAGCATCAAAGCCACTGGAAATCCACTGGATTCCAGTGGCTAGAAGGTCAAACAAGGCATGCAACAAGGGCTAGGGTGTAAGGCTCAAAATAAGAGGGAATCAAGCATACAAGGAAGCATGTGACCTCAAATAAGAAAATACCCTTAATCAAACATGAAGATGATGTCAAAACAAGACTTTTTTCAGTTTATAACAAGTCTAAAAAATGAACACAAATAGGGCTAATCTATCATGCAAAAATGGCCCTAAAAGAGAGAATAGAGATAAGGGACAGCAGCCAGCCCCAAATGGCAAAGAGCCCTTCAACAAAATTGAAGAGGGGCTCAAAAAAGGCACTTTACAGTTTACATCAAGCCACGAAAATAAACACAAGTGAGGCTAAACCATCATGCAAGAAAAAAGGCCAAAAGAGGGATAAAGAGACAAGTGGTAGCTGCTGGCCTCAAACAGAGGAGATCCCTTCAACGATGTTGAAGAGGGGCTCAAAAAAAGATATTTTACAATTTATGAACAAGTCCAAAACAGCTCAAAAATAAGCCTAAAATACTATGCAAAAAAAAGGCCAAAAAGAGAGTTAAAGAGGCAAGTGATAGTAGGAGACCTCAAACAGCAAGAGGTTCTTGATCAAACATGAAAAGGAGCTCAAAATATGACTATTTACAGTTTGGGTCGGAGCCCAAAAATGTAAGCAATAAAGGTTAAGATTGCATGCAAAATAGGAACAAAAAAGAGGGAAAAGAAGCTTACCCTTGTAGCACAAAGCTCCAACAGCTTTTGCTTGAAGAAATGGTGCTCCTAACCTCTGGAAATAGCCTCCAAGTGGCTGGAATGGAGTATGGAGGTGTGTTGCTATGGATTGGTGCAAGAACCTTAGGGTTTGGGGGGATTGAAGTAGAGAGAGAGGGAGAGTGTATGCAAGAGCTCAACACAAGATTTTGTAACCCTCCAAAATGGAGCTGGGGGGTCTGGTTCTATAGGCAAAAGAGTGGAGGAAAGGGGGGGAAAATTGAATTCAAATTTCCCCCCAAAAGACCCCCCCTCGGATACAGGATCTGGGCGGGGAAAGGAGGGTGCAGCTGTAAGGAACCAGCTGAGGGGAGCATGGCCGGCCAGGCTCAGAGGGTTCAGGTGGCTGGCCGGCCACCTCCCCTGGCCGGCTGACCAAGTTCAAAAGGGTCAATCAAGAAAAGCTGGCCGGCCACCCATATTGGTGGCCTCCCATGTGTGCACAACACAACCATGTGGTCAAAACCCAGAAAAAGTGAACCAGGAGAGAGAAAACCCAACTTTTCAGAGGGGTTCAAAAGGGTCAGGAACAATTGCTGGCCGGCCATGACATATTGGTGGCCTCCCAGGTGTGTACAACACAAATATGTGGTTGATGGCCCAAAAAAGTGGCCCGGGGGTGGTCAACACTAGCTTTCTAGCGAGAAAAACGGGCGACGGAGGGCGATGAAGGAATAAAGCTGGTCCTCAGAACAATTGCTGGCCTCCCACCCTTCTACGACCTTCGTAACAATGAAAATGAGGTCCCTGCCAAAAATGAACTCCAACCGATGTAAAACGAAGGTTCGGGGGCCAAAACACGCGGCCCGGGGCCCCGAAAATTGACTGTTAAGCACCGGAGGTGGCGTTTGACCACGAAGTTGGTCTCTCGAGCCACAGTGTCCCTAAAAAGGGAGCACATAAGATGTGTGCCAAAAACCGGAGCAAACGGAGGTGGTTAAGCAGTCCCGAACCGAGGCACACGGCCGACGGCTCCGAAAAATCGGAAACCGGGCTCCAAACGGGAAAAATGGCCTACGACCACGAAACGTAGCCTACGGCCAATGAGAGATGATCTACGAGACCTCTCCCTCCCTTCAGGAAGAGAAAACGGAGAAAACGGAACCTGGTTCGCAAACCGAGGCAAGGCACAAAAGAGTCCGGAAGTCCGGAGGCAAGGCTCGCAGCCGAGACTCTGAGACCTCTGAACGAGCACAATATACAACATCACCAAGTGCTCAATCGGTGACGTCTGAGTCTTAAGGTTGGTCAAAAATGGGGTGTCTACAAGTATATGCATGCAATAGGCCTCAAAACTCAAAGCTAAGCATGGACATTGTACTACAAGCATGCAAAACAAACATCATTTGACCATGAGACCCAAAAACAGAGCTAAGGCAGTCCAAAACATGCACAAAATCAGTTTAAGGCAAGGCCAAAATATGCTAGGAAAGGCGGCCAAAACATCATACAAAACAAGCTAGTGAACCATGACTTACACTACAACTATATGAAGCATGTGAAGGACTACCAAACCAGCCAAAAAAAGAAACATGGCATGCCAAAATATGACCAAAAAACCACTGGAACTCAGTCAACACATGCTAGAATGAGGTGCTCCTTTGAAAGGCTATGCAAGGGGTTGTTCTACACATGCAAGATAGACATCAAAAATGGAAAAACCATCTCTGGACAGAGGTTATGAGGGCCCTAAAAATCATCAAAAAGGGCCTGAAAGGGGGCTAGGAAGCATGCAAGTGAAGGCTCCTTTGAAAGGTGTAACACGTCCGCGGGGGACCTCGCGCTACAGTTCGGACTCTCCTTTTGTTTGTCGCGGTTCTAAATCTGAACCAAAGAGTCCAACTCTGGCAAATCGTTTTGAAGAAAAACAGATTTTGAAAAGTAGTGCCAAACGTGGACTGCTTTGCCAGATTACAGAGTCGCCACCTAAATATTTTAAAATGGGAAATTTAGGAAACCCTGACTCGGTGCCGAAGGCCACATGTCCGTCATCACCAAAGTGACTTGGCTCGGGAGCTTGGGTACGATCGGGGAAGGTCAGCTATGAGCACCCCCTTTCGCCCGGTCCGAAGACCGGCCTCTACTAACCGTGATATCCAATTTTGAAAACTTTATGCGTTCTTATACCGATTATTAACCTAGAATTTACTATGTGATGCGCACAGCACAAAAGTATAGACTAGATTGCCTAATTCGGAAATAATCATTGCATATCCGTTTTGTCTCGAAAAACGTGTTGGTTTTGCTACCCGCAGTAGGCTAAAATACGGATTTCAATGAGTTGTTCCAACTCACGCAATCCAACCTCCACCCACAGGCATTCAAGCATTTTATCTCACATAAGCACTTAGCCGCATGGCAAGCATACTGTCATGTTTAACATTCACACGCATGCGATATGCTAAAGCATAAATACTTACATCGTACTCCGTGCCAAAACAATAACCCGGTTAGCAAACATGCATGACCTAGTTCATGTTAAGTGGCTAATGCATCACATGCGGAATGTAATCTAGACAGGCTCGGCTATCCTAAGCATGGCACATGAAATGCAACAACTATCACGTATTCAATTTGGAATTGAAAGTACGATGCAGTTTGTATGATATACCGAGCCCGGTGCATGTAAACAAATGCATGAATGCACGCATGCATTGCATAAGGTATGCTAATTTAAATGTGCCCTAATCTACCATCGAAAGCGGGTAAATAAAAGGGATAGAAAGAAGTGGGGATTGGAAGACATACACCCACTCACACACACTTATTACAAATTCGCCCTCGCTCGGAGGGACCAAAATAATAATACAAATAATTAACTACGCAAGCTAATTAATTATTACAAATTCACTAAATTAATTAGACAAATAATTAATCTAATTAAAACAGTAAATGCCTCGGGAGGAGGGCCCAAATGCAGCGCGCGCTCGGAATTGGCTCGGAATCGCACTGTCATACAAGTGTGCCTCTGTTTTCCCTGCTATCCTCCTCATAAAATTACCAAAATCCCAGGAGTGCCTCTCAGGGCACTGGGGAGTTCCACCGGCTGGGGCAGAGTACCACCGGCTGAAGGGGAAGGCCACCGGCACTGGATTTTTCCATCGGCTGGGGAATCACTGCCGGTCGGCACTAAATAGTGCCGGTCGGCACTTAACACCTGCAGAACCTGCAACTCACAGCAGCAGAGGGCAAAACTTGCATGGCAATGCAATTCAAGGCATGTATGCACCAAACACACTCCCTATCATACTTTTGACTCAAAGGGGGATGTGCCTCGGTTCCCGGACCACCAATCACGCATTTCCATGCATGATGGCCCAAAGAACCGAGAGTGCAATTTTAATTTCAAATGCATGCAATGCAATCAAGCAAACAAGGGTGCCAAACCTCTATCATACTTCACTTCAAGAGGCCTAACATGCATGCGAATGTGATGCAACCCTAAGCATGTTATCTATCATGCAAAGTGAACAATGTAATGCACTTATGCAAGGCATACAAGGAAACATGCAAACCAATGGGGGATGGACTTATACATGAATTAGGCAACTCTAAAAGGCCTAAAACAGTGGCCAAACATGCCTAAAACCATACACAAAGTGCTATGCAAACATGCAAGTTAATGAGCCTAAAGCTAAGGCACAAAGAGAGTACTCCACCACCACTAACAAGATCATTCATGGCATGAATTTAAGCAACCAAAAACAGATTTTCAGCATGCAAAAACACACCTAAAGCTCACACACATGGCATCCCAAAAGCTCTAAACACATAGGCACACACAATGCACATTTCAAAGGATAAAAGGCACACCTTCAAAGCATGAATGAGATAGCAAATACAAACATGTGAGCATGGATTAAGGTCTGAAATAACATGTTGGGCGTTTCCAAACCACTAAAATAATGGAAGCAATGCATGCTACATACTCACACACCTAAGGCTAGCAAGCCAAAATGCAAAGTGACTATATAAGACATGTCATGGATGGCCTAAACAACCAAAAACAGATCTTAAGCATGGCAAAACAAACACATTTTCAGTTTATGACCATCCACAAAAACAAAAGCAAGATAGGCTAACAAAGCATGCAAACTTACGGTAAATAGAAGAGATTACAAAGCAAGTGCATGATAGAGTTACCAAACATGGTTGAGCCCTTCAACAATGTTGAAGAAGGGCTCAAAATAAGCCTACTTGCAGCTTACATTATGCCTCAAAACAGATTATAAATCAGCCAAATATACTATGCAAGAATAGTGGCATACAAGGGGGTAAAGAGATAGGTGCTAGATGCAACCACCAAACAGCAAGGGGTCCTCAATCAAACATGAAGAGGACCCCAAAATAAGACTATTTGAAGTTTGGGTCGGAGCCCAAAAGTGCTTGCAAGCAAGGCTTAGATATGGATCAAGAAAAGGCTAGAAAAGGGAGAAAATGATCTCACCCTTGAAGACTACCCTTTTGGTTGCTTCTTGGCTTGAGTTGCAGCACCTTTGGCCTCTGAAAAACTTCTCCAAGCTGCTGTGATGGAGTAGTGATGGTAGTGCTATGGATTGGTGAAGGAATGGCCCAAGAACAAGGGTGTTTGGAGGTTGAATGAGAGAGATATAGTGATATATGGAGGGATATATGTATCTATATCAGATATATGTATATATCCTCTAGTTTTTTGTTCAAAACCACCAACCCTAATCAAAGGAGGAGAGGGCCTCCTTATATAGGCCAAGCAAAACAAGACTTAGAGGCTAAGTTTCAAAGGGTCAAAGGGTGCAAGGCTTGTAAGGGAAGCTTGGACAGCTGGTAAGGCTTCTTGAGGAAGCCAAGACAAAGGGGTCAAGGCTTCCTCAAGAAGCCATGAGCAAAGGGTGCAAAATAAGGGCCAAAAGGTGCAAAATGGTGCAAAATAGGCACATGGATGCACGTGGGTCTGGTTCTGTGCATCCCAGCTGGCACAGCCGGTGTGCACTATGCTTGGGGGGTTCAAAGAGTTCAGGTCGGCCAGAAGGTGTGATCATCGGCCAAAATAAAGTGCCGGTCGGCACTCTTTTCTGCCGGTCGGCTAAATAGAGTGCCGATGGATGATTCCTTGGTCAAAACATGGCCGGTGGGTATGCAAATCGAAGCCCCGGAAGTTAGCTTTCCAACCGCGCAAACCTTGCATCAAAATTCCTTCTGTGCAAAAAGTTATGCCCTTTTCCGTGAAGTCGCGCGGACTCGATCCAACCGGGATGATCCCCTGCTTCAACCCAACATATCTCCTCCACCCGGACTTGGATGTGGGAGATTCTTGAACCAAAAGTGAAGCCCCGGAAGTCTTATTTCCAATGGTGGTGGCCTCATAGTTTAAATCCAAGCATGCCGATGAACAGGCTTGATTCAGCGAGGGCTGCTCGCCTCGCTTCTACCCGGATCTCTGCCGATCTTCTCCCAAACCAGTTTTCTCCTCTCCTTTCCCCTTTTCTTCAACTCCAAACCCCTAGACAAAGTGTTTGGAAAGGTTTGCCTCTCTTCTTGCCGAAGAAACTGAACCTGTGCCCTGCACATCTCTCAACACCGAGCAAACTATCAGTAATGCCCAAGTCTTGAGGGCGGTCAAAAATGGGGTGTCTACAAAAGGCCATGAAGAGGGTTACTCTACACATGCAAGATGGACACTTAACATGGAAAAACCACCTCTGGAAAGAGGTCATGCAGGTCATAAAACTCACAAATAATAGCCTGAAACATGGCTTGAAAACATGCAAATAGGGGCTCCTTTGTAAGGCCAAGAAAGCTAGTAAACATGACAAGGGGTGAGAGGGTCACCCCTCTCTGATTTTGGGGCTCAAAACAGCACGCTAGCCACTGAAAATCCACTGGATTTCAGTGGCTAAAAGGCCAAACAAAGCACAATACAAAGGCCTTAATGCATGGCTCAAAACAAGATGAAAACAAGCATGCAAGGGGGTAGATGACCCCCAACAGAAAAACGACCTTAAACAAACTTCAAAAGGAACTCAAAATAAGACTTTTTTCAGTTTATGACAAAACCAAAAAATGCTTGCAAATATAGCTAAGATATGAAGCAAAATAAGGACCAAAAAGGGAATAAGAGTGTTACCCTTGTAGCCAATAACTCCAGCAACTTCTGGACCAAAACAACAACTCCTTAGCCTCTGAAAATAAGCTTCAAGGTGCTCAGATGGATGATGGCGAGGTTAGGTTGTGAGGTGGTGTGCAAAGGAGGGCAAGAACTTCACTCTTTGAAGCTTAAAGGGAGAGACAAAGAGAGATATATGGTGTATGCTCTCACCAAGTTCTGAACCCTAGCAATGGAAGAGGACCTCTTCCTTTATAGAGGAGAGGGGCTAAAGCTTCCTCGAGAAGCTTAAAACCAAGTTCAAAGATCCTCCATACACGTGTATGGAGGATCATTTCTGAGGCTTCCAGCTGGCACAGCTGGCTAACACTCAGTGAGACAAAAAAGCAGGAAGCTGGCCGACCCGTTCAGGTGGTCGGCCGACCCCTTGCCCTGGTCAGCCGACCAAGTTCAAAACGGTCAACGTCATTTAGGTGGTCGGCACCCCCTAGGGAGGGTCTCCACACTCAATGCAAGCAAGTAGCCGTATGGGAGACTTGAAAAAGTGGCTCAAAAACCAAGGAGACCAGCTTCCTGACAAGAAAATCGGCCGGCGGGAGAAGAGGTGGTCTCCCACCCTTGTACCACCTTCCAAACAATGAAAATAGGGTCCATACCAAAAATGAACCAAGACAAATGCAAAACGAGGGTTCGGGGGCCTAAACGCGCAGCCGGGTGCCCCGAAAACTGACTGTTAAGCATCGAAGGTGGCGTGCGACCACGAAGGTGGTCTCCCGGGCCACAGTGTCCCTCTAGAGAGAGGAAACAAGGTGTGTGCCAAAAACCGGAGCAAACGGAGAAAGTTAAGCGGTCCCGAACCGAGGCACACGGCCGACGGCTCCGAAAATCGGAAACTGGTCTCCAAATGAGAAAAGCGGCCTACGACCACGAAACGTAGCCTACGGCCACTGAAAGATGGTCTACAAGACCTCTCCCTTCCTTCGGGAAGAGAAAACAGAACCTGGTTCGCAAACCGAGGCAAAGCACAAAAGAGTCCCAAAGTCCGAAGGCAAGGCTCTCAGCCGAGACTCCGTAACCTCAGAATGAGCACAATATGCGCAATCACCGAGCGCTCAATTGATGACGTCTGAGTCTTAAGGTCGGTCAAAAATGGGGTGTCTACAACTCCTCAACAAAATGGCGTTGCCGAGAGGATTAACCGTACCGTTGTGGAAATAACAAGGTGTTTGCTTTCACATGCTAAATTGCCAAGATCCTTTTAGGGTGAGGCAATGAGGACAGCGATTGACATGATCAATTTTTCTCCTTCCTATCCTTTGAATGGTGATGTTCCTGAAAGAGTTTGGACCGGCAAAGATGTGTCTTATAAGCACTTGAGAGTGTTTGGTTGCCAAGCTTTTGTTCATATTCCAAAAGATGAGAGGTCCAAGCTTAATAGCAAGTCAAGACAAAGTATTTTTCTTGGCTATGGGCGTGATGAATATGGTTATAGATTGTGGGATCTGGCCGACAAGAAAATCATTCGAAGCCGTTATGTTGTGTTTCATGAAGACCCAACAATTGAAGATTTTGGCAAAGGTGATCAACTGGAGCAAAAAATTAGTGATTTCATTGACATGGATCCATCTCCTTCATCTTCGGTGGATGATGAAAATGGGGGAGATGTGCAGCCACCTATTGAAGATGTGGAGGTTAATGCTAATCCTAATGAAGTTGAGCTCAAAATTGAGGAAGAACATCTAACTTAAGAAACGTCACCACATCTTGAGCTGAGAAAATCTACAAGGGACCAACAACCTTCAAGAAAGTATCCTCCCAATGAATTTGTGTTGATTTCCAATCAAGGGGAGCCCGAGAGCCACCAAGAAGCAATTAAGCATGCAAAGAAAGATGATTGAAAAAAGGCCATGGAAGAGGAGATGAATTCCTTACTTGAAAATCACACTTATGATTTAGTGAAGTTGCCTAAGGGGAGGAAAATTTTTAAAAATAAATGGGTTTTCAAATTGAAGAATAATGGCAAGAATCTGAGATACAAAATACGTCTTGTTGTGAAAGGCTTTAGGCAAAAGAAAGGTATTGACTTTGATGATATTTTCTCACCAATTGTGAAGATGTCTTCTATTCGGGTTGTACTTGGCATGGTCGGAAGTATGAACCTTGAAGGTTAGCAACTTGATGTGAAGACCACATTTCTTCATAGTGACCTCAAAGAAGAAATTTACATGGAGCAGCCAGAAGGTTTTGTGGAGAAAGGGAAAGAGAAATTTGTTTGCAAATTGAAGAAAAGTTTGTGTGGCCTCAAGCAAACCCCGCGGCAATGGTACAAAAAATTTGACTCTTTCATGATGAATAATGGTTTTTCTAAAACCACTTCAGACCATTGTGTATTTGTGAAAAAAATTTTGAATGGCAGATTTATTATTCTTTTGCTTTATGTTGATGACATGTTAATTGTGGGTCAAGATTCTACCATAATTAACAGGTTGAAATTAGAGTTGAGCAAGTCTTTTGCTATGAAAGATTTGGGACCTGCAAAGCAAATACTTGGTATGAAAATTGTTTCTTGATCGCAAAGAGGGGCTGATTTGGTTGTCTCAAGAAAGGTACATTGAGAAAGTTTTTGAGATGTTCAACATGGATAAAGCAAAACCGGTTAGTTGTCCACTTGCAGGTCAGTTCAAGCTTAGTTTGAATCAATGTCCTACAAGTGAGAAAGACAATGAAGAGATGCAGAAAATTTCTTATGCTTAAGCGGTTGGTTCTTTGATACACGTCATGGTTTGTACAAGGCAGGATATTGCTCACGCCGTTGGTGTGGTGAGTCGTTTTCTCTCTAATCTGGGTAAAGAACGTTGGGCAGCGGTAAAATGGATTCTAAGGTATTTTCAAGGGACTTCGAAGGTGTGTTTGTGTTTTGGGGATGGTAAGCTGATGCTTGATGGGTTCACAAATTTTGACATGGCCGATGATGTTGATTCTAAGAAATCTACTTTGGGGTATTTGATGACATTTGTAGGGAGAGCTGTGGCATGGCAATCTAAATTACAAAAATGTGTTGCTCTCTTAACTACCGAAATTGAATTTATTGCCATTACGGAAGCTTGCAAGGAAGAGTTACGGTTGAAGAAATTTTTGCAAGAATTGGGTTTGAAGCAAGAAAGGTATGTGCTTTATTGAAATAGTCAAACTGCTATTCATTTAAGTAAAAATTTCTACTTTTCATTCGAGATCAAAACACATTGATGTGAGATACTATTGGATTCGTGATATGTTAGATTCGAAATTATTACAACTCGAAAAGGTTCACAAGGATGATAATATTTCGGATATGTTAACTAAGACTTTGTCGAGGGACAAACATTTGAAGTATCGAACTTTGGCGGGTATGGTTGATGTCTTCACCTAAGTCAGTAGGGGGAGAATTGTTGGGTATGCCTCCTCATTGAAGTATGGGACCCAATTGATTTATTAAAATATTTAGTTTTGTTTGGTGTTGGTTATAATATATTTTTAGTATATTATACCTAATTTTTGGATACCCAATGGGTATTTAAAATCTATTTGGTGGTAACTAGGGTTTTGATATAAAACCTAAGAATCAATTATATTTTTTGGGAGATTGTTTTGGTTTTCCCAAAAGGTGCAGCGACTGTGATAGAATAAGAGATCAATTGATTCGGTGTGCAATGCGGAGTGAAGGAAAAATTGGTGCTTTGCTTTTTTGAAGATTTGATTGTTCAAATCTGTGAGGTGGTCTTGTCTGTTTTTAGTGCATCCTCGGATGGTTTGGTGAAGCTAATTTGGACTATTATTTTGGGTCTTCTACAATTCTGTTTCGAAAACTTTTGTTCGTTTATTTGGTGAGGCCTTTCCTCTTAATTATTTGTGATTATTTGGAATTCACCTAAGGGTGATTTTGTGAGACCATTCATGCCTCGTTTGTAATCATTTGGAAACTTTTTGGTTGATAGTGGAATCGGATTTCGATCCCGTGACGTACCTCACATTGAGGGAACCACGTAAAATTCTTGTGTTGCTATTGATTTAATTTTTTTGCATTAATTTTTATTCTCATTGATTGATTTACTTGTGGGAAATCATATATTTTTCCTAACACATCTGAACTCAGAACGTTGGAGGACAGAGGGATTCTAGAGAGAGAACCCATTTTCTCATTATTGTTATACACAACATCCACTTTTTGAAGATCAAAAGAGTATTTATTTTGTATATCTTTTTATTGTATTATGTATGTTGGTGATGTTATTTAAGTCCAAAAATTAGATATATTTTTTAAATCCAATAATGAGGCATTGCCTTAGAATATCTAAAGTAATTATCTCTCTCATATTTTCTCTAATTATCAATCAATTATCACACTTACATATCATTGGATTTAGGAAGTGAGCTTAGAAAATGAACTTGTAAATTATTTTCCTATGTATAAATATGAGTTTTTGGGTTGAGTTGAGATTGAGAGAAAGCGAGAGGAGTCTCTCCAATGGGTTAGAGAGAGAAATGAGAAAAATGTGTAATGGAAGTATATTGGTGAGAAAAAAAATACAATAACACCGCGATGAGAGCAGGGATCAATTACCTTGACATGAGATTTGGCTTATAGTGTGGGTTTTGGGTATTTTTTGTCATCTAACTTTTTTTTCTCTATTTAAACCCATATCACCAATCTAAGTCACCCAAGCTTGGTTAAAGAGAAGGAGAGTAGTCTCTCCAATGGGTTAGAGAGAGAAGTGAGAAAATTGTGTAATGGAAGTATATTGGTGAGAAGAAATACAATAACACCGCGATGAGAGCAAGGATCAATTACCTTGACATGAGATTCAACTAATAGTGTGGATTATGCGTATTTTTTGTCATCTAACCTTTTTTTTTTTTTTTTCTCTATTTAAACCCACATCGCCAATCGAAGCCACTCAAGGTAGGTTAATATTAAGGATGTAAGAAAAATTTATAAAATCAAGCCGACTGATCGAAACGACCGAAAATTTAGTTTTCAGTATGTTTTTCATAACATACGATTTATTTCGATTTTGAAATTTTTTATATTGATGAAAACCGAACCGACCGAATATTATATTTAAATATTTTTATATTATAATCTCTTGAACATTATATGAGAAGTAACTAATATAATACACTTTTGTGATAAAAATTAGGGAGAAAAATATTTATAGAGCAATTTTCATATATCTTCATTTATTTTCAATGTAAAATTCTATAATCTACTATAAAACTTTTTAAAATTTCATGTAAATTTTTCTTCTACATCAAAGCAACAAAACCGATAAAACCAAACCGTAACATACGGTTTGTATCGGTTTCTTAATCATAAAAATCGAAAGAATCGGTTTAGTGCTAAATATACCCTTAACAGTGACCGAACCGAACTGTTTACACCCCTGGTTAGTATAATGCAAGAGTCTCTTCACTCATTGCCAATTGATTTTGAGTTGGATGGTTTAACATAGTATCAGAGTTAAGTCTTGGGCAGCATCTTACATCATGTGGTTCAAACAGTTCATCTCTCAATCGGAACACTCAATCATCTCCACGTGCTATTAGGTAGCACGTGAGGGAGAGTCATAGACTTAAATCCATAATGCCAGTTCAAGCCACTCAAGTTTGATTAATATAATGAAAGAGTCTCTACTCACTACAAGAAAATTAGGATTTAACGGCGTTTATTTAACGGCGTTTAAAAAAATGCCTCTATTTTTAACATTTAACGGCGTTTTTATAAGCGTCGCATTTTTCTGTTTAACAATACGGCACCGTTTTAATTTCAAAGTCGTTTTAAAAACGCCTTCGAATGTGTTTTTTTATTTTTTATTTTTTTAACATATGAACATAAAAGTAGCGTGTTCTCTCAGTCTCCCTCTTTCTGAAACCTTGATTTCAGTCTCTCTCTTCTCTTCAAACTCCGTATTTGTAGAACCGCAGCTGAACCCCTTTGTATTTGCAGATCGATTCATCTACTCGTAGATCGATTCAAGTATTATTCACTCTCAGTCTTGCTCTCTCTTTCTCTAAACCCTTGATTTCACTCTCTCTAGCTTCAAACCCCTTCGTTTCAGAGACAACCCTTCATATTTGTAGAACCATAGCTGAACCCCTTCGTATTTGCAGATTGATTCAAGTATTCATAGATCGATTCAAGCCTCTTCTCTAGTTCGTGTTTGCGTTCGCGTTCGCAGCTCTTTCTTCATAGTAAGTGTTGATCAGTCTCATCTCGATCTTCTTACTGACGGAATCTTTCGATTCAAGTATGCTAGGTTTGATCTACTTTATCATTCTTAGATCAGATTGAAGATCTATTGATTCGATTCAAGTATGGTAGGTTTCGATTGAAGATCTATTGATCGATTGAAGATCATAATGTGCATTGTAGATGTTAAAATTGAACACAAAATACATACATACATATATATGAATAGATTGACAAATTTTCTTTTACAGTCAAGGTCTCTCTCTCATTCTTTATTTGTTTTACATACATGTTTATATGTGTTTGTTCAAATTGTTTTGTTTGGATTTTGAGAAAGTGACTGAAGTTTATAACAAATACAAAAAAAAGGTATGGAATCTTTCAATCACTCCATTTTTTGGGGGGCTTTTGCTTTTTGTCTCTAAAAGTATATAATAACCGGAATAATCTCTTTATATTTGTGTAAACTTTTCAGTTAACTATGAAATACACTCATAAATTTTTAAGTTTTTACTTCAATTTTACTTTTCACTCATCTTTTATGTTTTCATCTGTGTTGGGTGGGTTCTGTCACAGAGTTGAACTTTGTGTGTCTATATTTTCTTCTCATTGAGAAAGTTACCTGCATAATCTGCATCAATGCATTGGGATCAACTTCACAATGTATGCTTAATGCCTTAACCTGAACAACAAATTATTTAAATGGTCTCAAAAGTGGAAATCTGCGTCTTGCCTATTGCTGCTATTTTGTAAAAGGATCCTAATATTGCTATTCAATTTTCTGTGGCATAATGTATTACAGATTTTTTACCATACTAAGCTGCCTTAACAGCTGATTGTAAAAATATTTGACTAGTACAAGTCGAAAATTTTCTTGTGAAGTTTATTTGTTGCTTGACTGCCACAATAAGCACTCAGTTGATGAAGATATTTGTGAATCTTTTAATATATTGGTCTCAGCCTCAAGCTTAAAGGTTACAAAGAAGCTAGATCTGAATTTCTAATTTTGTGTTTCGTTCTACTTTCAAGTACTAAAGCACCTACTTAGGCCAAGCTATTCTAACCTAGCTTCTAAATTTCTGCATCATTAGATGTCATATAGTTATTGGTTTTTCTTACTTTCCTGTTTCTTTTCTTTGTATTTTGGTTCCTATCCTTTTGCTGACTTAATTTTCTGATTTACTCAGATCAAAATGATTTTTGTGCTTGGAGAACTTGGTGGCCGAGATGAGTAATTCCCTAGTGGAAGCCCTGAAACAGGGGAAAATTAGTAAACCTGTGGTTGCTTGGGTCAGTGGAACTTGTGCACGTCTCTTCAAGTCAGAAGTACAATTTGGTCATGCGGTGAGCTACTGCTAAATTTCCTTGGATATAATTTTTGTTTATTTATTTTATTTTATTTTTGGTGTTAATTTCTAATTTTGCTCAACGTTGCTTAAATTAGGGAGCCAAAAGTGGTGGTGAGATGGAGTCTGCACAAGCCAAGAATCAAGCACTTCACGATGCTGGAGCTGTTGTCCCAACTTCATTTGAAGCATTTGAAACTGTGATTAAAGAAACATTTGAGAAGCTGGTAAGCTGTTGCACATCTCATACCCATTACTGCCATTATGTAGGCATTCCTCACTACCACCAGTTTTAGTAAATCATTTGCTTACATTTTGCTTAGGTTGAGGGGGGCAATGTTACTCCTACAAAGGAAGTTTAAGCCTCCACAAATCCCTGAGGATCTTAATACTGCTATTAAGAGTGGAAAAGTCCGAGCTCCAACTCATATTATATCCACCATATCTGATGACAGAGGTATGATATATGCTATATATATTGTGTATGGGTTTAGGGTTTTCTTTCTCTTATATATTTAGGTGCCATAACTGCTGTAACAATATAGAGAATTAATGCAATATTAATCTTTTGTTGTTAAACTCACACCATCTAGGATACCGGGAGGACAGCAGTCCTGAATTTCTGCTTCAAACTGGAAATAAACTCTGCTAAATCTGTCTTTTTATCTCTGTTTGCAGGCGAAGAGCCATGCTATGCTGGTATCCCAATGTCTTCCATTGTTGAACAGGGTTATGGTGTGGGTGATGTCATTTCCCTGTTGTGGTTCAAACGCAGCCTTCCCCGTTACTGCACAAGGTTCATTGAGGTCTGAATCACTTATTTATTTATTTATTTATTTATTTTATTATTATTATTTTTTTTTATAACAAGCCACATTAATTTTTTTTTTTTTTGTTCTGTTGATTTTTTTTTTTTTATAATTGTTTTTTGATATTTGAATTACTATATTGAGGTCTATGTTCTCACTATCTTATGCAACCTTATCAGATTTGCATAATGTTGTGTGCTGATCATGGTCCTTGTGTCTCTGGCGCTCACAACACCATTGTAACTGCAAGGGCAGGAAAAGATCTTGTGTCCAGTCTTGTTTCAGGTATACTCCTATTACAAATATTTGTTGACTTGTTATGATAAGATTATATCCTCTTAAGTTACCAGACTGAATAATGTGTGAGGAAAACTGAAATGTGCTTCTGAAACAGGTTTGCTAACAATTGGTCCCCGATTTGGTGGGGCTATTGATGATGCTGCCCGATACTTCAAGGATGCTTATGTCAAGGTGATTTCTTGTGTATTACCTCGGTAAATCAGAGATTACTTGCTGTTTGGTGACTTAATTTTTTTGGAGTCTAAGATGTCAATGTGCTGTGTTTTAATAGAAAATTTCCATTTGGAGTCGGTTTGCAATTTTGGCCTAAATACTCTGCTCAAGCAGCACTACTCATTCTTCTTTAGAGAATCAACTCTATTACTGTCACAAGAAACATGCTCTCCCATGAGAGGAAAGCCCCTCAACCCTTGGGCGTGTTAAAACCTTGGGCCTTGTTGGTTGATGAATACCTCAAAAGGGTGGTTGATGAATCTATTGACTTATGGTGGGTACTAGACTTAACTCTATTATATATTGATCTGTTATTATGGATTCTTATTTTCATTGTTCACATAGCTGACCTTGTTGGTTTTAAATACAGATTTTCCTGTTTTAACAGATTTTATTTTCATTCTTATTTTCCTGTTTTAATAGATTTTAAATACCTCAAAAGGGTCAATAACAATCGAGTTATACAAAGAAGGTTCTCCTAAGGGTGGTTGATGAATCTATTGACTTATGGTGGGTACTAGACTTAACTCTATTATATATTGATCTGTTATTATGGATTCTTATTTTCATTGTTCACATGGCTGACCTTGTTGGTTTCCCAATTCCTTATTTAGTTTGAGTGGTTCTTTAGACATGTCAACAGCGGTGAGATGAGACGGTTTAGTGTTTTTGTGGTCTTTATGCTTCTCCACAGGTATTTGTTTCTTGTCTTGTCTGTTATAATTCAGAATGCCTTCATTTCAAGGACGTGTTTGGAGATGTATGTGGAATTGGGAGATTAATTGTCTGTATGAACTGAAAGTGTACTAAAAATTATTATTCTTGGTGTTACCCACTTGAAAATACACAAAAAGAGATCTAATAAACTGTTAATTTTAAAATGGGAACAGTCTAATAATGGAATGAAATATTGTAATGTGTACATATATATATTGAGTGATATATTGAGATTTAAGAGTTGCAATATTTTGCCTGTGGATATCGATGATAAATTCCATCATGTATTGATGGATATATCGCAAACACTAGTACTACAGATACAGAAGCAACATCTGAACATGTATAAAATGGTTTGTATATATAGATGTGATCCCCCTCAACTTTAAAAACCTACCCTTAAATCCCCTCTACTCCTGTTTAAAGTGAATACACAGATGGCCTCAACAAGAAATGATTCTCACTCAAATTTAATGCCTTTGTTCTTATCTTTTATCTCACCCTCCCATTTTCTCCCTCGCTGTACCTGGACTATGGATTTTGTGGTGTGCCTTTCACCTGATTCAATGAGGCCTCTTGAATCTGATGAGTAGTTCATGGATAACGTCTATATAAGTAGTTCCCCATGCTCATTTTTGTGGTAAATTAAGAATTTTAGAGGGACATATTTACTCAGCAATTATGCTGGTATGACTTTGATGTTGAAGTGCAAAATCCTCAAGAGCTGTGTTCTTCAGATAGCAGAGGGGCTGCAGAGTGGGACCGGTAAGGTGTGGTGGGGGTTAACCTGAGACAGTGAACTCGGCTGTGGCGTTGGCATCCTTCCCTTGTGATTATCCTTGTCGAGAGCGAGTTCAAGCATTACCTTCTCAAACAAATCATGGTTTTTATTGAATTTAGGTAGAGTAATAACAGTCTTGCAAATTTGCAGAGCACCATCAAATATATTTCAATCACTTTTAAGGGTATAAAAGCAAATTTGTTGATGAATATGGGAGGTCTGATGCTTCTTAATTGCTCTTCTTATTTGAAAAATTTTTGCTTTTACTTTTTTTTAGTACTTAAATATGATGTTTTGTCACGATGGGAACTGTTAAACATAGTCATTGGTTGTCTATCTATTGTTTCTGCTGGATATCAAGAAAATGAGTTAGTAAAGTAGTAATCATGTTTAATGCTAATCAATTTGTCGCATGCGTTCACTTATTCACTTATAGTTATTTTGTCTCATAAAACTTTATATTGTCATTATTCTCAATGTATTCAACAATTCAGTGTATAAAAACTTTAGAAGAAAGTTACTATGTCCATTCACATAACTGGATTGGCTGAATGGAAGCAATTGTACCTTTCTAATGATGGAGACCAAGTTGTCAAATAATGTGTCGTGTTGTGTGCCCTTTCTTATTTTATTTTTTATTTTTTTTGTATTGCATATCATAATTGTTTTACATCTTGAAAATTGGTAAACATGGATAGGCAACCTTACATTTATCATGCCTTGTAAACTGCTATATGCCTATGACATAGTTTTTCAATTTCGAACCTGGCTCTGATTTTCTTTGCAGGATGTGGATGAGAAACTTTTGTATGATACTTTCAGTGCATTTGGAGTCATTGTTACGATGGAGACCAAGTTGTCAAATAATGTGTCGTGTTGTGTGCCCTTTCTTATTTTATTTTTTATTTTTTTTGTATTGCATATCATAATTGTTTTACATCTTGAAAATTGGTAAACATGGATAGGCAACCTTACATTTATCATGCCTTGTAAACTGCTATATGCCTATGACATAGTTTTTCAATTTCGAACCTGGCTCTGATTTTCTTTGCAGGATGTGGATGAGAAACTTTTGTATGATACTTTCAGTGCATTTGGAGTCATTGTTACGATGGAGACCAAGTTGTCAAATAATGTGTCGTGTTGTGTGCCCTTTCTTATTTTATTTTTTATTTTTTTTGTATTGCATATCATAATTGTTTTACATCTTGAAAATTGGTAAACATGGATAGGCAACCTTACATTTATCATGCCTTGTAAACTGCTATATGCCTATGACATAGTTTTTCAATTTCGAACCTGGCTCTGATTTTCTTTGCAGGATGTGGATGAGAAACTTTTGTATGATACTTTCAGTGCATTTGGAGTCATTGTTACAAATCCCAAGGTCAAACTTCTTTTCTCTTGCTCCCGTATAGTTGTGTTGTTTGTTTCTTATTGATATATATAATAGAACTGAGGACATGCACTGCTCTTCCATCCTTAAAATCTTATCACTATGTTTTCATTCGTGCATATTATTATTTTTAGTCCTCTGGTTATGAAACTCAGTTTACATTATAGAGATTGTTCTTTGTTTTGCCCGTGTGTGCTTTCTTGTCATAGGTTCTTTGACTAGGGCATGAACAAATTGACAATGTTTTAATTTTTTTGGTATGGACTGACACAGTAGTTTGAGATAATATGTGGATTAAGAGGATTAGTCTTTACCATTTTCTGTTGGATTGGGGGAACGGGTAACGTAGGTATATTAGACAGTTGAGAACTTGAACGTTAAGAGAAACAAGAAGACAATAGGAGGAAAATTCTTGTCAGTTGCATCCAAATTCGTAGGCGCGCGCGCGCGCGCACACACACACTAAAGAGAGTACGTGCAGATTTTCAGTCACGAATTGGGATTTTGGAATCTCAATTGCAAGCTGCGGGCGTGCCCGTTGCACCAGCTATTGCACCCTCGAACCCAGTACATAGGCAGCATGTATTTTCATTATTTTTACTAGTTATTACTTTAAATTGTCCAGAGCTACTATACAACTTTAGCCTCTTATTCAATGATAGGTTGTTGATTCACTTAGTAGTCGTCCCACTGTTTGGCCAATGTCACATCGACAACAATCTCATGCATTTTCATCCCAAGAGGTGAGCAATCATTTAATCAAAGTTTTTTTGACAATACAATATCTTATTAATTACAATACTTGTCCTTATTAAATATAGGTTCACCTTTCAAAGAAAGGGAAGAAGAAGAAGAAGAAGAAGAACTAACAAGGTAAAAGTATTAAACATCACTAGTTTTTCATTTCTCACTTTTCTAATTCTATTAAGACATGATGTGATTTGGTGTTGGAAATTAGTATTTTGTCATGGACCTGACTAGCCATTGTGTAGTTGGTTAGAACATTAGGAGTCTAGTATGTAGACCTGACGAGTCTTCACATGAATTCTGTAAGTGGGTTAATTTATAATGTCCCATTACATCATGGTTCTGTCTGCTTGACCCTTCCATATTGAATGGAGACCCTTACCTCATGGTTAAGTTACAATTCTTTTTTGTTGGCAATCAAAAAAAAAAAAAAAAAAAAAAAAAAGAAAAAGAAAAAAGAATAGGCCTTATTGATTCTACATGTTCAATTTGAAAGTTGAGGATCTTGTTTAATGTGTGTTTTGCAGGTTGTTTTTGACTTTGTTTTACTGCTGGGACATTTGTTGCTATTTTGGGAACAGTCGGAGCTGATTTTTTTGTTGAATTAATGGGTTCTTTTTAGGGTTTTTTGTATTTTTCTGCTGTCCTATTCTAGAACTTATATTCTACAGGAGGGAGGGAGGGAGAGAGAGAGAGAGAGAGAGAGAGTCAATTTGTATTTTTTTTTTCAGCACTCAATTGAGAATTTGTATGTGTGGAGATCATATGATAATGCTTGTTTTAATTCCTCTGGTTTTGGGCATTTCTTATGGATATGTAGGTTGGGTGAATGGCAATGTTAAGTTGGGAGTTGCACCACTCACTTTTATGTACATTAATGTAATAGGAAGGCTTTTAAACATAGCAACTTTATATTAGTGTTATTTTTCAGTTTTATTACATGGATTTTTTAGTTCAATTACATAAAATTTAGAAGAAAAAAAAACAAGGCTATCGCGGCGTTTCTAAAAACGTTGCTAAATGTCACACCAAGGGCTGCATTTCTTTTAAACAGAGATACGGCGGCGTTTTAAAACGTCGCTAAATAGCATGGTGACGTCATGTTAACGTTAGTAGAACTTTTAGCGGCGTTTTTAGAAACGCGGCCTATAGTCATATAGCGACGTTTCTAAAGCGTCATAAAGTTATAGCGACGGCCGCGTCTTCGGCGTTTGGCAAAAGGTTTTAACGGCGTTTTTAAGACCTATCGCGGCGTTTTTTAAACGCCGCTAAATCCTTGATTTCCAGCAGTGACTCATTGTCAATTAGTTTTGAGTTGGATGTTTTAACATCGTCATATATTGCCAATTGATTTTGAATTTGATGTTTTGACGTGGTATCAGAACTTTAGAGGAAAATCCTTGCTCTCTTTTCTTGCTTCCAGCAGTCCATACTATACTATCCCAGCGGCACCATCTCTTCACACAATAACACTGTCTTTGCATCTATCTATTTTCCAGAAAGACCAAAACCAAAAATCAACATCATATATTGCCAATTAATTTTAAGTTGAATGCTTTAACAAATATATAGTGGATTTATCTCTCCAATGGATGTAAATATTTAAGCCAAATAACGTTAAAATTGTGTAATTTTTTTGTGTATGCATATTATTTGTGGGCATACGTCGATTGCCACATAGGTTCATATTTATCATGGGGTATCATAGTTTTTAGGTAGGGTTTATTCCCCAACAATTTTCAATGAATAGAGATTGCTTGACAGTTTTGTTTGACGATGGAGTTAATTGGAGGTGAGGTGAAGTATACTCTAAGTTATTTGGTTGTCATCTTGTCAACTAGTATGTTGTTAATCAAAAAAAAAAAAAACTAGTATTCTTTATTTTTGTAAAATTAAGTTTGGACCATTGATTTGGATAGGGATAATCCAAGCACAGGCTAAAGTACCGTTGGTAGACATGAAATTTCTGCTTGGACTTATTGGCATCTTAAGATATTCGAGCAACTGGAACAAGGACCACAAATAGTGTAATTAATTTCTAACCAAAATATCGCAAAAAATTGTAATTTGGCGAAATTGCAAAATTCACTTTATCCTATGTTACACCTTGGAGTACCTTACCTTTTATAGTTCAAATATTGGTAAAAAATTCCCTTGTAATTTTAAACTAAGTGTTACGGACAATTTTTGTGTTCAAAGTGAGCCTTCACACTCCTAAGTTGAGAGTGGAAAATACAAAAATCTCAAGTCAAACTTAAATTTTGGATCAAATGTCAAAACCACCTTTATCTTCATATTCTTCTACAAATTAAATTCTTATCCCAATCAAACTCTAACCCTAACTATCATCTTGCATCATCAATTTAATTTAAATTAAAATGCTATTAATTGAAAATGTTGGTTAAAAATTAAAAATTAGATTAAGATAATTTTATGACAATAAAATAGGGTCTTCACAGAAAAATTTCTTTTTCACAGAAAAATTCTTTTAATGGAGAAATTTTATTTCTTCAAAGAGAAATTTCACACCAAAATTTTAACTCTTTACAGAGAAATTTTTTTATGATGAGTTGAAATTTTTCTAATAATATTATTAAGCGATCTTAACTAATAAAAAAAAACACATTGGATCACTTTTACTATTCAAAGTTGGATAAGAATGTTTCATTAATTTTTCCTAATTTTATGATAATAAATTAAGGTGTTTACGTTAATTTATGGTTTAATTTGTCACACACACACAAATATATTTATATATATATATATATATATATATTTAATTTAAAATGTTATTAAATAAAAAATGGCATTGCTATTCTAACCCAAAAGTTGGATCCACTTTTCAAACCCAATGATATAACAATTAATTAAAATATCTAAGACAAGTTTCTCTCTCATATATTCTCTAATCATTAGTCAATCAACTCTTTACACATCACCAGATCTAAAACATGGGCATGTTTATCATTTTTCAATAAAATTTAAAAATTATACTAAGGTATTTGTAGTTTAATTTTATAGTAATACATTAAGTTCCTTGGATTATTTTTTGATTTACAGAGTTAGATTTATATTTCAGTTCAAAACTATAAGCGGGCTTCCTACTTATATTTAAACCATAAGAGGATAAAATATTCTGAAACAAAACTACATGAGATAAAGTGAATTTTGGATGCCTCTATTTGCATCTCAAAAAAATTGGTTGGACAACCCCGATACTCTAGACACTCCATTTTTAAATATAAAATTTATTCTATTACTATTTTAGACACCCCAAATAATCCTCATATTATGTCCTCAAAAATTCTAGAGAGATACTTAACACACCACACAAGCCAAATTGGTCCAAATTCTCTCAAACTCAACTTCTCACGCAGAGCAACACCACAAATCAAACCTCAGTCAGAGCCCACCTTTCGGAGCCTACCCCCGTCGTCACCGTCATCGCCTACAAACAATGTCAAACACTACTGTAAAATAGAGTAGAAGTCAGAAATTTTAAAGGTATGAAAATATAGAGTCGGATTTTTTTTTTTTTTTTTTTTTTTTTTTCAGATACTCAATATTGAATAAAATTGAATTTATATAGAAACAAGTTTTCAAACATATGTAATTTGTTTGGAGATATAATACTAAATAGTTCTTTTTGTTCATAATTGAAATATGAAAAGGTTAAAAAATTAAATGTGACAATTTGTTAGAATATTAAAATACTGAACAATGTCAATTTATTTGGAAACACGGTGTCAAATATATGAAATCTTTTAGAAATAAGTTTCCGAATAAATGTAATTTGGTCGGTACTAAATTTCTAAACAAATTTTGAAATTCCACTGACCAAAAATAATGAAGATGAACAAAAAACATATATTTTCTATTAAAAAAAAAATAGTTTGAAAACGTCTTCTTCATTATCCATTGTTAACTTTAATATGAAATAGAATGGAAGAATAAGGTAAAGTGAAAAGAGTGGGAGGAGAAGAGAAAAGGGAAAGATTGAGACTGATTATGAAATGGAGTGTCTAAAATACTATAATTTGTACTTTTTCAATATCAAGTACCTTTTAATCATTTTAATAAAAAACATAATAGTAATAAAAAGAACGTTTCATTAAATTATGGTATGCAACCAATCTTTTTTAAGAGCAAATAGAGCAACCTTGAATTTTCCCCTTTCTAATTTCTAATGAAAATATCAATGCCAAATAATAACTCTGTGTCTACTTAGAACCCAAATTTTTTCACCATATATATACATGCCTTCACAGCTTTTGCAGAAAACTGTTAAATCATATGCTTTACTTTTTTGTAACTTCTTTTTTTGAATATTCATAAATCATTTTTCTTTTCAGTTAGTAGTATGAATGGAATCCAAGATTTAAAAACAAAAATACAACTTTTGATCGGCAACCCAATATTAATTTTGTTTTTGTTTTCCATAGTAAAAATTAATGCAATTTGCGTTGAAGATTATATTTGTTGCATAGTGATTATTTTCTCTTCTTGATATTTTAATTTATTTTCCAATATTTTTCTTGAGAAAATTAACATGCACTTAATTGACCGATGTTTTTCATAAGATCAGTAATATTTTTATTTACTGTTGGGAAGAAAATACTGTGGCATTTACGTTTTCAGTTTATATTTACAAAAATTTTATAAACTGGTTTTTGTTTATTTTTAGAAAAACATAAACTACAAACGCGTTTGGTAATTGACAAAATGTTTAAAAAATTTTAAAAATATAAAAAAAGTAAAAAATGGCAAGTGGCGGCGGAAGACGGTAGTGGAAAGTGGTGACGGTGGGTGGTGGTGGTGGTGGTGGTGGTGGTGGTGGTGGTGGTGGTGGTGGGTGACGGTGGCGGGTGGTAGCGAGTGGGTGGTGATGGTGGTAGTGGTGGCAGGTGGTGGTGGTGGTGGCAGGTGGGTGGCGGATGGCGGGTGGTGGTGGGTGGTGGCGTGGGTGGTGGTGGTGGTGGGTAGGTGACGGTGGTGGTGGTGGGTAGGTGGGTAACAGTGGCGAGTGTGGGTGGTGTGGCAGGTAAGTGGCGGATTGGCGGGTGGTGGTGGTGGTGGTGGTGGTGACGAGTAGGTGGCGGTGGTGATGGTGGGTGGTGGTGGGTGACTGGTAGCGAGTGGGGTGGTGGTGGTGGTGGTGGTGGTGGGTGGGTGGGTGGTGGGTGACGGTGGCGGGTGGTAGCGAGTGGGTGGTGATGGTGGTAGTGGTGGCAGGTGGTGGGTGGTGGTGGCAGGTGGGTGGCGGATGGCGGGTGGTGGTGGGTGGTGGCGGGTGGTGGTGGTGTGGTGGGTAGGTGACGGGTGGTGGTGGTGGGTGGGTAGGTGGGTAACAGTGGCGAGTGTGGGTGGTGTGGCAGGTAAGTGGCGGATTGGCGGGTGGTGGTGGGTGGTGGGTGGTGGTGACGAGTAGGTGGCGGTGGTGATGGTGGGTGGTGGTGGGTGACTGGTAGCGAGTGGGTGGTGGTGGGTGGTGAGTGGTGGCGGCGGGTGGGTGACAGGTAGCTGGTGGCTGGTAGTGGTGGGTGGCGGGTGTGGATGGTGGTGCCAGGTGGGTGGTGAGTGGTGGTGGCGGGTGGTGGTGGCTGGCGGTGGATGGTAATGGCGGGTAGATGGTAGGTGGGTGGTGGTGGTGGTGGTGGTGGCGAGGGATGGGGTGGTGACGGGTGGGTGGCAGGTGGTGTGGCCGGTGGTAGCTAGTGTGGTGGTGGGTGGTGGTGGCAGTGGGTGGTGGTGGTGGTGGCGGAAGATGGTGGTGGAAAATGGGTGGCGGGTGGTGGTTAGTGTTGGGTGGTAAAAAAAAAAACTGAAAATTCAAAACGGAAACACATTTTTTGAATTTACATTTTTTGGCCAAATTTATAAACTGAGACCACTGATTTATAAATAAAAAATTTACCAAACAAGTTTTTATTTGAGTTTTTTAAATTTTTGTAAATATAAATAGAAAACTGAAAACGTAAGTGTTACCAAACGACACCTTAGATTCATTGTAAACTTTCAATAACTATTCCAAGTTGAAATTTCCAACTTAGGGGTATTCAGAGCTAATTTGTTGTCACTTACCTCATGAAAGTTGATCCACATATCATTTCTTTGTTCACTCTTTAGGAAATTTAGCAAAAAAAAAAAAAAAAATTTAAATGGGAAGCTTTTTACAGGGTGTGTTAAAACAGGACCAAAAAACTAGTTTGCTTGCTGCCAAAGGAGATTTGTCCCGCAATTCAACCTATACAATTTGATAATATGCACAAAGAAATGGTAAAACTTTGTTTTAACTTAGAATTTTCAAATTTGCATCCAAATTGAACCGTCCCAAGTTTCTTCCAACATCAATGTATTCAACTAAAGCATTTTGCACAAGAATGTATGTTCAGATGTTTTACTTTAAAAAATGTCTCCAAAAATATATATCAAATATTCTACATAATACTTACATAGGGCGATACATGTGAGACTTACACATGTAATTTGGTTGATGTAATTTCTTAACTCCAACCTCCTCTTTATTGATTTAATTTGATTGTTTTCATCAATAAAGTTTTCTTTACCGATCAAAAAAAATGTAAAACTTACACCCCTATAATTATTATGTGAAATATTTAGTAATTTTTTTTTGAAATCCTAGCATTGCTTTTTACTTTTCTTACACAGAACCAGCTCAGTAGATAGATGCATGCTGCTAGTTGCAGCCTTCCAGAACCCGTCCCCTCTATCTATCTCAATTCTATGTCCCACCTACCCTTTTACTTCCGCCTTCATGCCATAATTTGAATTTAAAAACTAAACTTCGTCACTTGAAAAGAATCATTTGGTAACGTTTAGAGTTTATTATTTTCAATTTATAGAAAACTCTAAACATATATCAGTTTAGAAAAATATTTGAAGCTCGTAAAAAACTCTCACAATTTAACTCACAATAATATAGTGTGATAAGTTTTAACTTTTGATTTGTTACCCACAATGATATAAGGCCCAAATCTTTTGCCACATTATTATGAGTAAATTTGTGAGTTTAAAAGTGTTGGTCTCAAGCATTTCTCGCATGTTTATTTTAGATAAAAAAATAAAAGAAAAAAAGAGAAGAAAATAAAGATATATATATATTTGGTATACATATATTTTGACTATTTTATCATTTTAGTTTCTATATATACGTGAGTACCAAATACAATGATTTAATCTTTAGAAATTAAAAACAAACCAAAAATATCTTTTCAGATTTGAAATTATTCAAATTTAATTTCAATTGAAGAAATTTAAGGGGAGTTTTTTTTTCAAGGCGGGAGGGTTTGGTTCCCATTTCACCATCTTTTCACTTTATCCCTAAAATATTTGTTGTTTGAAACTCTTTTGAATTTACTTTCCAATGTACGTTGGTATAGCCAGGTGGCGTTATGTCACGTGGCATAAAAATGAGTAAGGGGTGGTTTGGAATGTTCCAAATAAATACACTTTTTTACTTTTTTATGAAATATGTGTTGGATTTGGATTGGGTTTGAAGTGATATGGTAGAGAGGTGATGTGACTTAAATAAGATAATGTGACTTAAATAGGATAGTGGCTTTTTAACTTTTCGACTTTTTTAGTATATGACAAACAAATTAGACTTTTGTCTCTTTAAATTTCACAATTTTTTAACTTTGGCTTTAAAAGTATTTTTTTTCTTAATTTGATCCTCATTATTTGTAATTTTTATCAATTTATTTCCAAATCAAAGTACCATCCAATTTTGAATGACAAAATGCCACTTTGATAGCCATATTGTATTAAAAAAATTAAAATTTGGTTGAGTTTTCACAACTTGTTTTATTTTTTTTTTTCTTTGTTTTTTGAATAATTAGAACATATTTGACAAAAATAAAGACTAGAAATATATTTTTGAATATTTTCACCCAAAAGAGAGACCATATGAAAGTAATTAGTGTTTTATTTTTCATTTTTTTTCACCAAACTAGCATTTGATTTGATTTTTTTTTTTTTTTTTTCAAAAAACAGATTATACAAACTCAACAAAATAGAGAGGTCTTTAGGTATATATGAACGATAATCATCATACAGGGGCATGACAATTAATGAAGAGAACAAAAGGAGGCAACAAGGTAGAGAAAGGTGGTGGAAGTTGGGGTAGAGGAGAAGGATGAAGAAGTAATGGAAATTTGAGGGTGAATTTGAAGAGAAGAAATAAATGAAAGTTGGAATTGAGGTTTGGATTTTGAATTTTGGGTTTTTGAGTCTTAAAATTGGACAAAAGTTAACTTTTGGAGTAAATTGAGAAAAAATATAAATATTAAGGGTCAAAGTGAAAAAAAAAAACTTTAAAAGCTAAAATGAAAAACTATAAAAACTTAAGGGGCAAAATGTAATTTACCCTTTAATAGACATGCAGAAACTATGAGGCCTGTAACTATAACTTGCGAACTTTCAAAAAATTGCAGTATTCTATTTTTTGGGAGTTTTACGGGCCAGACCCATAAAGTGGTTTTAATTATCATTAAGTCATATTGACCTTTCAAATAGATTTTGACCCTCTCTATTCCATATATCTAATGGAGGATTCCCCTTACATATCTAATGGTTATGAAATAAGAATGCAAATTTATAATTAATTTAAATTTTAAAAAATCATTACACTAATCATTAGACGATGGAATGGAATCACTCCATTACAAATATGGAATATAGAAGATCACAATCCCATCAGTAACTCCTAAACTGTCCATATTACCCTCATGAAATACCTGCTCTTCTCCTCACTCTCTAATATTTCCCAGATTTTTGTGCTTTCTCTGATCTCCCTCTCTCTCTCTCTCTCTCTCAACCATTTCTGAAGCTTCACACAACCACCACACCTACCACCACCATCCACCATTGGCTATCACTGCCACTGCCACTACCATCGGTCGCCGACCACCTTGACTATCGATGTACACTCTACTATCTCTGATGTGCAGTTTATCACTACTGATCTACCACCACTGCCATCGATTTACTCTATCTTCTCTAATTACACTTTATATCTTCGTTCGACACTTTATCTTCTTCGATCTACACTCCACTGTCGCCAATCTATACTCTATCATCAAAGATCCTCAGGAAAAACTTTAACAATCATGTCAAAATATGACAAATCTCCCTAGTTAGATGTTTTTGCTTTTTAATTTCATTTTGTTTGGATTTGTTTTTTAGCAATTTTTTTTGGAGTTTTGTTTTGGATTTGTAAGATGATGATGATAGTAATGAAAGATTCTTCAAATCACACATCTCTTTCTTATTCTCTTTGTCAATTGCTTGTAAACAAATGTTTGGAAAAATTTGTGTCAGTGATAAATTTATTACTGAGAAAACTATTTTCTATATGTAAGTGTGTGAATGTGTTTTTTTGAATGAATAAGTGAGGAAGTGTGCATGTATGTAAGTGTGAGTGTGATAATGAAAGAGAGTAAAGTGATTAACTAGTTTGATAAATATTGATACATTGATAAATTTATCACTGATATGTTATCAGTGATAAATCTGAATAAATCTATTACACTAATAAATTTATCGGTCTTACTCATTTTTTATATGTAAGTGTGTAAATGTATTTCTTTGAATGAATGAGGAAGAGATGGTGTATGTATGTATGTAAGTGTGAGTGTGATAGTAAAAGAGAGTAAGTGGTTAATTGGTTTGATAAATATTGATAAAGTAATAAATTTATCACTGTTAAATACTTCTATTTCTTTTGTTACCACCAAATTTGAAGACGTATGAGAAAGTGACATGGTGGAAATGGATGCTGACTTTTCTTTAAAAAAATGATAGAAAAATTGTCAAAAATTACTACTATAAAAATATCGCCGAAGATGGCTACCAGTGGTCGGAGACGATGGCCGAAGGTGGTCTCCAACGAGAGAAGGTGCAGTCATGGCAATGTGGATAATGGGAATGAAAAAGATGAGGAGATGGCATTTTTGAGATATTAATAGGTGAAAAATAAAATAAAACTTGTAGATAAATAAGTTTAGTCGACAGCACGTGCATAAGTGCACCTTCTAGCAAACAATTTTTTTCATTTGGCTTGGCTACTTTTCAAAAATATATATAAACATAAACACTATATGGGCCTTAACTGCAATAGGTCTTATAAAATTTAGGGCCAATTGCAGAGGATTCGTGGGCTTCATTGGTGAGCGCTTACAGGCCGTTAAGTAATGAAAACAATTATTTGTTACAGTAACGATGCAGACCCCCTCCAAACTCCCACCCCCCCCCCCCCCACACACACACCTGGGGGTTGGGGATTGGGAGAGAAGAAAAAAAAGAAAAAAGAAAAAAGAACAATGGACCAATCAAAAGCAAAAGGGGTGGGGAGAAAGGAGGTCTTAAACATTTTTGTTGATATTTGCTGCCTTTCACGGTATAAGGTGCCATCATCCTTTCAAAAGTTAAGGGATAATTACCTCTTGGTCATAT
This sequence comes from Camellia japonica, assembly GCA_030407325.1. Lineage (NCBI taxonomy): Eukaryota > Viridiplantae > Streptophyta > Magnoliopsida > Ericales > Theaceae > Camellia > Camellia japonica. The sequence continues at coordinate 63,601,026 of JAPPVO010000014.1, read as the reverse complement.
TGATTGGATTTATTGACTCATAAGTTTTGAGTGATTTTATTTAATTTTAATTTTTTTTTTGTTTTTTTGTTTTTGTCTTTTTTGTTTTGTTTTGTTTTTGTTTTTGTTTTTGTTTGTTTTTTGTTTTTGTTTTTTTTTTGTCTCTCATTTTGATAATTAGAAAATATTGAGATGTTTTAGGTATTTTGTGTTTGTAGAATGATCATTTGGTATTGATAATAATACTGATATATTTATCAAGGTGATAAATGATTGTAACATTTGGCTTTTGTTTATCAGTTTTGATTAATTTTTAGTGTATTCGTGTTATTTTGTATTGAAATATAATGTGGGAATTGTAGGTAAGTGAATTGTATTTTTTAAAAATAATTTTACAGTTATAAAATTATCACTGAAAAAGACTTTTTAATAATAAATAAGTGTAGTCCACAAGACTAGCTCATAACTATCCGAAAAGTTAAGCCTCTTGACGTCGTTCTTTTTTCTTTTCTTTTCTTTTTTTTTAAATTTTTTTCTATGTGAAGAGAGAATGAATGAAATGCTTTCACTGATTAAACTTGATCATACATCAAAGATATTTTTATAACACCTATACATGTCGTATCTAACTAACTATCTAACAATCTGTGTTAACTACTGAGAGAGTAATTTATGTGAAAATTGGGCCGAGCTGGGTAGTGGGCCGTTGTGAGCCGCAGTACAAATGGCCGAGTAGGATGGTCATGTAAGTTACTCCGGTCTTGTGGATATTTTGAAGTTAGTCCGGTCCCAAGGCCGTGAAGCTAGTCCGGTCCGAGAGAAGATCGAAGTTAGATTGGTCTAACGGTACTTCGGAGTTAGACCGGTCTTAGAATTACACCGGTCGTAACATGTTAGTTTGGTCTAACCACGCCATGGGTTATACATGAGAAGCCGAAGTAAGAATTGTAGAGGGAAGAGCCGAATTAAGTGTAGTTCGGCCTATTCTGCGGCTAAGCAGAGTCATGTTTATTTCGGTCGTATGGCAGTTCGGCCATGATAAAACCATCTCACTTGGTTTAAAGCAGTGAGGGGGTGTTGACAGATAAGCATTATCTGTCAAGAGTATGAAACCTAGGAGGACTCTACATGGAAGATTAAGAGTCCTACTAGGATTGTGCCACACGAAACCTATAAAAGCTCACAGACATCACCTATGGAGAGGTAACGCAACTTTGATTCCCGAGTACACAGAGCTTTTGTCTATTTGTCTAGTTGACTGACTTAGGCATCGGAGAGGTTTCCGGCACACACCCGCCGGCTAGCTCACTTTGTGTTTTCAGGTGATAAAGCGACGTCGTACGAAGGAGCGCATACTTGATCAACAGGATTATATGAGAAGGTTTATCTCTGTCCCGTAAAATTGGCCCCGTCTGTGGGAATACAGACAAGAACAACCTCTTGATCAAGCTTTTTCTCTCAAAAATTAATGGCGAACAACGAAGAGTTACCGCAGTCCGCCCTTGACGGACTAACTCCAGAAGGGGGTGCAAGGCGCGAAAGCCTACACTTGGTTACTCCCATGGCGAACCTAGAACCACAAAGACAAAATTCCATGAGGGATGCAAGGGGACGAAGGCGGAATAACAGCCCCCATCACTCTCATTCACAAAGCCCAGAAAGACAAAGGCGCATAATTGATCCCCAAGCTTTGGAGGATCGCGTCAGAGAACAAGATGAATTGATCCGTCGGATGGCATCGGACATGGAAACTCTAAAGCGCCAGGTGAAGGGAAAAGGAGTGGCGACAGGAGAGGGGCGCACAAACAAGACACCTCCTCGCCACTTGGAAAGTCGTAGTAGGAATACTGCACCCTCTCAAGCGGAGAACAAGAGCCTCAGGACAGGCGACACGCAATCCAGATCTTCCAGAACTCGTCACTCCAGGTCTGAGAGGACGAGATCTGAGAGGTCGTACACCGAAGGAAGCACATATTGGCCCTCACATACGCACCAGACAAGATCTAGGCAGACAGAGTTGCCCAGATCGTCCGACCTACGATCCGTGCTAGAATAGAAGGCACGATGGAAGGAGGACGCCAGGGCACGTGATCCGCATAGAGTCTCTGCCTTACAGCGGTTGGCTCCTTGGACGCACGGAAGCGTCGAGGTAGGAATGCCGATACCGCGCCCTGCCTACGAACCAACAGACAAGGCATTGGCGAGGCTGCAGACCTCACCGTTCGTTCCGGCAATAGAGAATGCACCCCTATCGTCAGGCTTCCTACAGCCCAAATTCACCACATACGAAGGGAAGACGGACCCCTACTCACACCTGAGCCACTTTCGTCAGGTCATGGCTGTATACCGACGGAACGAGGCCTTGATGTGCATCCTCTTCCCATCTAGCCTTGGCGACCTAGGCTTGACTTGGTTTGAGAAACTTCCAGAGGGCAGCATAGCCTCTTGGGCACAATTAGCGGAGGCGTTCGTAACACGGTTCCGAACAAACACTAAAACCCCGGTGGAGATCGACCAGCTACTCTCCATCGACATGGGTGACAAGGAGACCCTAAGATCCTATAACAGTCGCTACTGGGAGACCTTCAACCAGATTGGGGACTGTCCCACCAATCTCGCCATTGCACAGTACAAAAGAGGCCTTCTAGTCGGGAACAGACTAAGGGACTCTATCACCATGACACCGCCCCTCACCATGGAAGCCCTGATGGAAAGAGTGCATCAGCACATCAGGGTGGAAGAGGATGGCGCACGTGCTAAAGCAAAATCTAGCGCGACCGCAGGACCAGAAAAGAAGGCTTCAGTAAAGATCAACACGGTAGACCGTCCGAACAAAAACGAACATGGCAGAAGAGACAACGGAGAAGACCAGGACAAAAGATGGTTGAGAGTCCGCACTGCCATAACCACGGTCTTCAAGAAACCGATCTACCGAATACTTAGCGAGATTCGAGACAAGCCTTTCGTCAAGTGGCCAGCCAAGCTAGGCGAAGCTCAAAAGGACTGCGACGACAGGTCACGGTGCACCTTCCATAAAAAAAAGGGGCACCGTACTGAGAATTGCACACCATTGAGACAGCACCTGGAAGAATTGGTGGCAGCAGGCCACCTGGATAAATACATTGAAGGAGGGGCACAACCAGCCCCCCAAGACCAGAATATGCCCAATGGAATGCCAATCGACACCCCACCTCAAGGCGTTATCAATGTGATCCATGGAGTCTTCGAACCTGAGCGTGTATGCGAGCTCAGAGGATCAATTAAAAAGGCTGAGCACTTGAGAGAAGTGCTAAGTGCCCAACCTGCCATCAAGAAGGGGAAGACAGAGGCCACAAATGTCATGTCTTTTTCGGATAAAGACTTGGCAAGGATATATTGCCCTCACAATGATGCCCTGGTCGTCACTCTCCGAGTCAAAGATTTTGACGTCAAGCGGATTCTGATTGATCAGGGTAGTTCATGTGAAATCATGTACTATGAAACCTTCAAACAACTAAAGTTGCAAGATAAAGACTTGGCGCCTGCCGTATCTCCCCTAATTGGATTCAACTCCATGCCAGAATGGCCCGTCGGCAAAATAATCCTCCCAGTCAGAGCAGGGAGTGTGACGAAACAAGTGGAGTTCTGGGTGTTGAAGGTCCCCTCCACTTACAACATTATCTTGGGCAGGACATGGCTACATGCCATGCGCTCGGTGGCGTCCTCTTGCCACCAAGTGATGCGGTTCCCTAACGACGCCGGGGTAATTGAGGAGGTCTATGGCGACCAGATCATGTCAAAACAGTGCTTTGTCACAGTGAATGGCAGCCGCGCTGCCAAAGGATACGTTCATTCGGTGGAGGAACCAGAGAGTAATGAACTGTTCGCAGATGTTGGCAAAGCGGCTAGTCAGAAAGCGGTGGAAGACTTGGTGGAGGTCAGAATAGATGAAAGAACCCGGATAAGTTCTTTTTACTTGGTTCGTCGTTGTCCAGCACTGAGAGATTAGAGGTCTTGGAATTCTTGACCTCTAACATCGAAGTGTTCGCCTGGACTCCATACGACATGCCAGGCATTGATCCTAGTTTCATCTGCCATCAACTCAATGTCCACCCATCCGCCAGACCAATCATTCAGCGCACCCGCAGATCGGCACTCCACCACGCCGAGATAGTGGCGGAAGAAGTGGGAAACCTGTTGGAGGCTAGGGCAATCAGAGAGGTGCACTACCCCAGATGGATCTCCAACACAGTCGTAGTGCCAAAGAAGAATGGCAAGTGGCGCGTCTGCGTCGACTACAAGACGGTCAACAAGGCATGCCCAAAAGACAGCTTTCCTCTACCACGGATAGATCAACTGGTAGACCTAACGGCGGGGCACAACCGACTTAGCTTTCTGGATGCATACAGAGGCTACCACCAAATCGCCATGCATGAACCAGACCAGGAGGTCACATCCTTCACAACTCCAAGAGGACTCTACTGTTACAAGGTCATGCCCTTTGGCCTAAAGAACGCAGGGGCGACATTCCAGAGAATGGTCACCAAGATGTTTGAGCCATTGTTAGGCAGAACAATGGAGGCTTACATCGACGATATGGTGGTCAAAAGCAAGGATGAGAATGACCATCTCAAGGACCTAGGTGAGATGTTTGAGATCCTAAAGAAGCATAAGTTACGCCTCAACGCGTCGAAGTGTGCATTCGGAGTAGGATCTGGCAAATTCCTGGGCTTCCTGGTGACCAACCGGGGTATAGAGGCAGACCCCTCCCAGATCAAGGCAATTCAGGACCTGGAGAGACCAAACTCAGTCAAAGAAGTGCAGCATGTCACTGGCATGGCCGCTGCGCTCAATCGGTTCATAAGCCGGTCGTCCGACAGATTACGACCATTCTTCTATGCTCTAAAGGCCAAGTTCGAGTGGGACGACGAATGCGACTGAGCTCTGGAAAGCTTGAAGGAATACATGTCTTCTCCACCATTACTTGTAACCCCAATCCCTGGAGAAGAACTCTTCCTGTACCTAGCAGTCTCACAAGCACGCAATTAGCGCAGTGTTGGTCCGTGCAGAAGGAATCCAACATCTGCCCATCTATTATGTCAGCAAGACATTGCTGGGAGCCGAAACAAGGTACTTGCCACTGGAGAAACTGGCATTGGCCTTGATGATGGCCTCAAGGAAGTTGTCGCACTACTTTCACGCCCACACCATAGTTGTTCTCACAGCCTTCCCATTAAAAGCTTTGTTTGAAAGGGCGAACTTTTCTGGGCGAATTCTGAAGTGGGCAGTAGAGCTGGGGCAATACGACATCAAGTTCCAACCCAGAACCGCAATAAAAGCTCAAGCATTGGCGGATTTTGTCGCAGAATTCACACCAGGAAGTCATCACATCTGCCCAGTCGACCTAACTGAAACAACCGAACTAGGGATGGAAGTCGACGCCGGAATAGCGCAACCCCTGGTGCAATATGCTCAGCCAGACGCCAAGGCAGCCCAAAACAAAACAGGGAAGGAAGAAGCGAACCATGTTACACCAAGTCAAGACTCACCAACAAAACAAAACTTGGTACAACCAGAGGGCCAGGGGCAGACAGCAAGCATGGACCTTAAAGAAGACACCTCCAACATGGAAGATCCCAAGGCATCATCCGATCCCTCCACTTGTTGGAAGTTGTTTGTTGGAGAGATGTGGAAGCTCTTCGTGGATGGAGCATCCAACCGACATAGAGCAGGACTTGGCATAGTCCTCATCTCTCCAGACGGCCTAGTGGTGGAGCAAGCAGTCAACCTTGGCTTCCTAGCTTCAAATAATGAAGCGGAGTATGAAGCGCTTCTTGCAGGTCTAAAGTCAGCGTTCTACATGAAAGCCATCGAGCTAATGGTTTATAGCGACTCACAGCTGGTGGTAAACCAAATATCTTGCGACTACGAAGCAAAGGATGACAGGATGGCCAAGTACCAAGAGTTGGTCAGAACAGAGATCAAAAAATTTGAAGTAGTCAGGATAGAGCAGATCGGCAGAGAGGAAAACAGCAGAGCAGACGAACTGGCAGGCTTCGCCTCAATGGCAGATACCTCCATCCCTCATCCACTACTGATCGACTATCTGCCTAGGCCAAGCATTGAAGACCCAGAAGCAGAAGAGGTATGTTGCGCCGATCTAGGCCCTTCTTGGATGGATCCCATCATATTATTCCTGAAAGACGGCACCCTACCAGAAGAGAAGAAAGAAGCCAACAGAATAAGAGCAAAGTCGCAGCGATTTTGGCTCTCCCCATCTTTGGCATTGTACAAAAAGTCGTTCTCAGGACCTTACCTAAAATGTGTTCACCCCAGCAAAGTGGAAGCGTTTCTGTTCGAAATACATGAGGGTGTTTGTGGCAGCCATCAAGGAGGAAGATCATTGGCATACCGAGCAATTTCACAAGGATATTGGTGGCCATACATGCAAGCGGATTCAGAGAAGTATGTCAAAAAGTGCGAAAAATGCCAAAAGTTCGCGCATCAAATACACCAACCTGCCAGAGAACTTCTACCTCTCACTAGCCCATGGCCTTTCGCAATGTGGGGCTTAGACATAGTAGGGCCACTTCCAACAGCACCAGGCAACAAGAAGTTCTTTCTTGCAGCAACCGACTACTTCACAAAATGGGTGGAAGCAGAAGCCTTGGCGTCAATCAAGGAAAAAGATGTGAAAAAGTTTGTCTGGCAGAATATCATCACTCGATTTGGCATACCAAAGGCACTGATATCAGACAACGGCACTCAGTTCGACGGCAGAATCTTCAGAGGCTTTTGTGAAGAATACAAGATCGAGTTCTACAATTCTACACCGGCATATCCCCAAGCAAATGGTCAGGCAGAAGCATCAAATAAAGTGGTCCTGGATGGGTTAAAGAAAAGGTTAGAGAAAGCGAAGGGCAAGTGGGCAGAAGAACTCCCTCATGTTTTATGGGCTTACCGCACCACACCTCGCCGATCAACAGGGGAAACACCATTCTCCTTAGCTTATGGCATGGAAGCAGTCATCCCATTAGAAGTTGGCCTCCCCACAATTCGAAGCGAAAACTTTGACCCAGACTTAAATGGCGAAGCCATAGCATTGGAGCTTGACCTTGCAGAAGAAAGAAGAGATAGAGCATTGGTTCACATCGCCTCCTACCAACAAGAATTGTCCAGAAAGTATAACAAAACAGTGCATCCAAGGCAATTCAAGATCGGAGATTGGGTACTGCGCAAAGTGATGGGAAATACCTTGGTACCAGGAGATGGCAAGCTAGGACCTAACTGGGAAGGACCTTACAAAGTGGTCGGATTAGCAGGCAAAGGGGCATACCACTTAGAAGATGAGGACGGCAAAGCAATTCCCAGGCCATGGAACACTGCCAATCTCAAGTTGTTTTATTTTTAGCTTTTTTTCTTTTAAGTATGTATAATTTTTTACTTTCTCAATAAAACAAGTTCATTCTTTTCAGCATAATTGTTTTCAGTAGAAGGTAACTTCAGTAAGTTAGGAGCATTGTAAACATAGTTGGCCGGAATAACCAACTATGACCCCTCCTAAGCCCAGGATAAGGATCCAGGCTGCAGGACGTTTGGTCGGAATAACCAAACACCGTATTCTAAGTTGGCTGGAACAACCAACTTAGAGGTTGGCCGGATTAAACCAACACCCCTCCTAAGCCCAGGATAAGGATCCAGGCTGCAGGACGTTTGGTCGGAATAACCAAACACTATATTCTAAGTTGGCTGGAAAAACCAACTTAGAGTTTGGTCGGAATAACCAAACACTATATTCTAAGTTGGCTAGAAAAACCAACTTAGAGGTTGGTTGGATTAAACCAACACTTTGTACCCCTCAGCCGAAGTAAGTTTATGTCTGAAGAGTGGTTGGCTGGATTAAACCAACACTTTGTACTCTTCAGCCGAAGTAAGTTTATGGCTGAAGAGTGGTTGGCTGGATTAAACCAACGCTTTGTACTCTTCAGCCGAAGTAAGTTTATGGCTGAAAAGTGGTTGGCTGGATTAAACCAACACTTGTTACTCTTCAGCCGAAGTAAGTTTATGACTGGAGTGGATTAGACGGATTAAACCAACTCTTTGTACTCTTCAGCCGAGATAGTTACATCGGCAGAAGAGTGGTTGGCTAGTAGGATTGAATAGTGAATAGCTAGAACTGGAAAACTTTATCTCGGTCAAAAATATTGCAAGAAACCATGCTCAAACAGGTAAGCAAACCGAAATTAAAGTTGAGCACAAAAGTAGATTTTTTCATTCAACAAACAAGAGCAAGTACAAACGAAGGGCCGCAGCCCGGTTACAAGTTCAAAAAAAACAAAAGAAAAGCAAAAAGACAATCAGGTGAAAAGGTCATCAATTTCGGCATCGAACACAGCATCGGCATCAACACGAAGACCGGTCTCAGGCGGGAGCTCGGTCTCGGTCACAGGCGTGGTTTCGGTCGGAAGCACGGTTTCAATTGGCTGTTCAATAGTCACGTCTTCCACCGTGGGCTCCGACCGATCTGATTGGTCCGCGTTGACAACCGGTGTATCTTCAGAATCAGAATCTGTTTCCGAGCCTGAACCCTCTTCAAGAAATTGCTTTTGAAGATCGGCAGCGTATTCCGCCAGTGAGGCCGGAATGGAGTACTGCGGAGCATTATATACCTCGGTCTCGGACCTGCAACCGAGCTGCTCCACCGCACTCCTCCAACCGCACTTGAAGAACAGGTCCTTTGCAGCTTCGCACTGTTGGACGTAGCCGTCTTCTGCCTTCTTAAAGCCTTGCTTTTCGGCTAATTTGATGCTCTCCTTCAACTAGGTTATTTCGGTATCTTTCTTCTTTTCAATTTTTGCCAGCAGGCGCAGGTACTTGTCTTTTGCCTCAATGGCAACCTTCTGCTTTTCGGCTTCGGCCGAATTAGCCAGTTCGGTCAGTCGACCGTTCTCAGAGCGTATTTCGGCAATTTGTTTTCTTGCCTCCTCCAGCTCGGCTGTTTTTGCTTCGGCCTCTGCCATGGCCTCCCTGGTATTTCTCCTGAGCTCCATCACTCTCCTGTGTGTAACATTGCTTTTCTGGATGGCCTGCAAAGGAGTAGTAACTTTTCCTTTAGCCGGACTGAAAGTTGGAAAAATTACAAAGAAAAAAGAGAGCTATTTATCAAGATCATTGACTTAGTTGAAGACCGGATGGACTTCAGCTCGGTATTCAGTTGTTTGTAGTGGTGCTCCATGTCTTTTGGAAGGCACACAGTCTTGGCTAGATTGAAAGCCATCAAGTGGTCCTTCTCAGCGACAACCGAATCCGAAGCCATTATATCTCGGTCGTTGAAGGTGAGACTGGGAACCCATTTTGAGGAGCCAGCTCGGTCGGAGTTCTCTGGTTGAGGGCTTTGTTGGGGGCTTGGTGGCAGAACGGTCTCATCCACAAGTCGTTGCTCGGTTTGGCTAGTCCGGGCACGTTTGCTTGTGCGAGATGACGACGGCCGTTGGGATGGGAGGGCCACCACGGTCTCAGTGGTCTGACTGGTTTGTGGTACATCGTTGGGTTTGTTGCAATCAGCAATGCCTTCAGTCTGCTCCTTTTAGCCATTTCTTGTTCGGCTGTGAGAGGCACTAGGTTGATTTGGGGCAAGGCTGGGTCCGGTTCTGGGGCGTCTTTAAGGAGGAAGTCGGTCACTCTCGCTTTTCGGCGACCGCTGTATCTGTAGGTCGGTTCAAAATCTAACAGCTTTATCCAACTTCTCTCTTTACGTCGTAGTGCGGCGCGGAGCGTATCCAAGTTCGGGTAACCGTAAACTGATCTGAGATGGGCTTTATTTGCAAAAGAAGACAACTGTTAGTTCGGTTCAGTTGAGAAAGCCGAAATAAAGAGAAACATGAAGTAGAACCGAAGTATCTATACCGGGTTGGCCTTTTTTCCAATTTATTCTTCGGCCAGGAATCTGGGCTTGATGATCCTCAAAGTTCCCAGATACCCAGAAAAAATCGTCGTCGTTCAAGTCTTTGTCCGGTGTATCTTTGATTATCTTCTCTCGGCCACGACGTATTCTTAAATAATATACCCACCCATCCTCTTTGGATCCTAAGGAATATTGGTGGAATATTTCGGCTAGACCAAGGTTCAGACCGGCTTGGCGGTTTAGTTCGGCGATGCCCATTATTATACGGTATGAGTTGGTTGATAGTTGGGTTGGGCAAATTCGGGTTTGCCTAAGGAATTCACAAATCAAAGGTTGGACTGGGAATCTTAGTCTGGTTTCTATTATTGATAAAAGGGTAAAAGGCACAAAACCCTCATTCCCCCAAGGTATGACACCTTTTTTGGCTAGGGTAAGGTTGACATCGGCAGGGATATTGTAATCTTTGCGGAATTCGGCTAAGCCTCCAGGGGTTTCTACCAAAAACCTATACTTCCCCATTTATTGTATAAGTTATAAATAATTTAGTTCGGTCAAGGGTTGTGCTCGGAAGCACGGTTGAGCGCGCAGAGGGAGTGCCTGGGCAACCTAAGTCTGCAAAGTGGAAGAACAAAGGGGTTAGCACAGATCATTGACCGTGCTACAAAAACAAAGCAAGAAAAAGAAGTCCTACTTTGGCTGCATAGGATGCTAAAGGATCTATATCGACTCAAGCGAGGTGTTTACTAGCTCGGTTTGAGCAAGGGGTTGGTTATCTCGGTTCGAACTACGGGTTTTTACTTCGTTTAAGTCTATAGGGGCAGCTTTCTGAGTTCGGTTTAGAAACTAAGAAAGCTGGCTTAGCCCCCAAGGCTTAGCTCGGTTGATGACCAAGGTTACTAGTGTGCTAAAGTTCAACCTTAGTTCGGTACGTTTTATCTCGGCTAAAGTCAATCAGAAGATGGTGACTTACTAAAACTACTGATCTATTCACAAGTATCTTAGTTCGGTTATGGTTTGGATAGATCTACACATAGCAACAACAGTATCTTAGTTCGGTTATGTGGTTATTTTGGATCAAAATCAGTGTTCTACAGGTTTCATAGATTCAAGTGGTTCTTATGAAGTTTTTCCAGAAAAGTACAGGGCAAAGCAAATGGAAAAAATATGTTTTGCAAAAACACGCGAAACAAACTACATTGAAGTAAACGAAAATAAAGAAGGACAAACAGATTCCAGTTGCTTACCAAACGAAGAGGTAGAAACACTGAAGATGGAAGAAATGGCAGCAAAGTCACAGTCTCTTCAAGTGCAACGGAAGAACAGCAAGAACACAGGACGGAGAGAGAAGAAATGGAATAGTAGAGTGGTTAATCCAAAATATAGAAGGTGTTTTGTGTAAAAGAAGGGACGAAAGAGAAAAAGCGGGAACTGTTCAAATTTTTCAGAGTACGAGGGCGGCGTGACAGCTGCCCCCAGCCAATCAGAGCCTGCCACGTGTCATTGGAATGCTAAACGATTCAGATGCCGTGATTGAAGAGACGTTTTTTTGACCGGGCAAGCAGAGCCCGGTGTGAAATTAGCTCGGCCGGATAGGCTGAAAAGGTCTTAGCTCGGCTGGGTAAGCTTGAAAGAACTAAAGGGTTTTTAGCTCGACTGGAAAAGCTAAAGGGTTTTAGCTCGGCTGGAGAGGCTAAAAGATAGTTTAGCTCGGCTGATAAACAGGTAATCCCTATCATACTACGTAGATGGAATTAAGGGGCAATTGAGAGGGTAATTTATGTGAAAATTGGGCCGAGCTGGGTAGTGGGCCGTTATGAGCCGCAGTACAAAGGGCCGAGTATGATGGTCATGTAAGTTACTCCGGTCTTGTGGATATTTTGAAGTTAGTCCGGTCCCAAGGCCGTGAAGCTAGTCCAGTCCGAGAGAAGATCGAAGTTAGATCGGTCTAACGGTACTTCGGAGTTAGACCGGTCTTAGAATTACACCGGTCGTAACATGTTAGTTTGGTCTAACCACGCCATGGGTTATACATGAGAAGCCGAAGTAAGAATTGTAGAGGGAAGAGCCGAATTAAGTGTAGTTCGGCCTATTCTGCGGCTAACCAGAGTCATGTTTATTTCGGTCGTATGGCAGTTCGGCCATGATAAAACCATCTCACTTGGTTTAAAGCAGTGAGGGGGGTGTTGACAGATAAGCATTATCTATCAAGAGTATGAAACCTAGGAGGACTCTACATGGAAGAGTAAGAGTCCTATTAGGATTGTGCCACACGAAACCTATAAAAGCTCACAGACATCACCTATGGAGAGGTAACGCAACTTTGATTCCCGAGTACACAGAGCTTTTGTCTATTTGTCTAGTTGATTGACTTAGGCATCGGAGAGGTTTCCAGTACACACCCGCCGGCTAGCTCACTTTGTGTTTTTAGGTGATAAAGCAACGTCGTACGGAGGAGCGCAGACTTGATCAACAGGATTATACGAGAAGGTTTATCTCTTTCCCGTACAACTACTTCTGTTACAAGAGATATACTCAGTTGATGATGTGCCTAAACTAGCTTCCTTCTTATCATCTCCCTCAAGCGAATAAGGGAACAATAAATAGACCATGAGATCATGTTTGAGAGTTTGAAACTTGGTAGTAGACAATGGCTTGATAAAGATATCAGTTAGTTAATCCTCAGTGGGCACATACTTAAGAAGAAGCTTATAAGAGGCAACCTTTTCGCGAACAAAATTGCAATCCAGCTCAATGTATTTGGAACAATTGTGGAAAATAGGGTTTGAAGCCAGAGACATAGCTAAAATGTTGTCACACCAAAGGACTGGAGGGAAGAAAGGGGAATAGAGAAGTCAGCTAACAACATTTGTAACCAAGTTAACTCAGCTGTAGTATAGACAAAAGAGCGATACTCAACCTCTGTGGAAGAGCGAGAAACAGTAGTCTGTTTCCTGTAGGTCCAAGAAATGAGATTAGAGCCTAAGAATACACAATAACCAGATGTGGATCTTCGATCAGTAGAATCTCTAGCCCAATTGGAATTAGTAAAAGCCTATTAAGTGGAAAGAGCTAGAAGAAAAGAACAGCCCATTTGCTAAAGAGCCCTTGACATAACGGAGAATGGATTTGACAGCAAGAAAATGGCCAACAGTCTGGGAGTGCATAAATTGGCATGCCGAATTCACAGCATAGGATAATTTTGGACGAGTGATGGTCAAATATTGCAGAGCCTCAACACGACTGCAATACAAAAAAGACTGAGAATAGAGAAGAGAATCAGTGGGGTTAAGATAGGGTTTAACTGCAACTGGAGTAGCATAAGTCTTATAGTCAATCATCCTAGATTTTAGAAGAACGTGAAAGGCATATTTGTGTTGAGAGAGAAAGAAGCCATCACGAGTTGGTTGCATAAAAATTCCTAGAAAATAAGAAAAATTTCCTATTTTCATAGAGAAAGCCTGATACATGTTGTAAGTTAGAAGAGATTGAATGTAGACTTCATCAGTGCTAGTGAGAAGGATATCATTGACGTAAATGAGAAGGTAGTTGATAGATTAAGCAGTTTTATGCACAAATAAGGAGGAATAGGGATGGTCATTTTCTCCCGCCTCGCTCCGCATTCGCATTCCTGCCCCGCCCGCCCTGCTCCACACGAATGTTCCCCACATCGATTAAAAAATTGGGCAAGGACGGATTTTGCTTCCCTCGCCCCGTTCCACCTAAATCCGCCCCGATTATATATATTAAATATATTTATATGTATATAATATATAATTTATTTATTTTTCATTATAATAAAGTTAAAACACTTAAATATTATACTTAATATTAATTTTTATTCATTTATTTTCTATATAATAGAATATAATTTTCATAGAAACTTCAAACCCTTTTTATGCTACTTGGTTCACACATTGGTTTTGGATATGCCAAAGAAGCTAAATAGAAATATAGCATATGCGAGGACAATTCGCATAGAGATTCTCTTTATTTCATTCATGGGGCCAGATTCCTCTCACTATCATCTTCTTTCCAAAGCAAGAACATATTTACCTTTTTCTCTTTTTTTGATTTAGATGCTAATATGTTTGTCAAGTTACGAGGACTTAATACAATGGTTTTTCTTTCATTAAAGTAGAGATTCTTTTGTTCATGTTTATGTTGTGTGGACGATAATAAAAAGTCAAATCTCTTGGCCATGCACAATTATTCTATAACAAATGAAAGTTGATATTTTTCACAACCATTTTAAATGGAATGCCAAATTTATAAAATAATGGATCTTTTGACCTCCACAGTACCAAAGAAAAAATATAGTATCAGAAAGGGAATATTGTTGGTGGGACTGGAGTGTCAACAACAGTGGTATTAGAGTTTTTCAATTATTTTACAACAATTTGTAATCCAAGCTTTCGCTATGTGTATTTATGTATTTTCCGACAACTACTATTGACATTTTCATAATTTCTTGGTTTTCATAATTCAAATTTTATTACTCTGACAAAGGAATCATTAAAATAGTTCAAAATATAAAATGATATCACTCATTATAACAAATTAAGATTTTAGAGATAAAAATTTAAGGATAAAATCACATTTTAGCAACGAAATATTTTAATTACCAAAAGAATCATTGTTGTATTTTTTATGACAAAACTAGACATTTACCTTTTCAGGGACCAAAATTTCGTGTCTTAAAAAGCAATTCTTTTTGGCACCAAATCCAAATTGATTTCTCCCAACACGTGTACTTTTAGGGACATCTTTAATTTTTGTCACTAAAAGTATCTTCTTTTTTTGTAAAAAGCTTTTCGGGATGACTTTGTAGCAACAATTCTCTTGACAACAAGAATTAGTCCCCAAATGTTTTTCGTAAAAAATTTTCTAAGAAGAATAAAAAAAAGTGCTCCCTAAAACTCTTATATGATGTAGTAGCTGTTTGGTCTGAAATATATATATATATATATTTCTTTTGTACATCTCCATTAAAGATCATTGTACAACATATGCTTATCTGTGAACACTAAACAGTATATTTGTGATCATTTTTTTATTCAAATTGTTACAACTAAGATTTAAAAAATAAAAAATAAAAATAAAAAAAAATACTGAAGAAAATAATTTTAAGCTATGAAATGTAAGTGTTATTCATAATCATAGTAGAACATAATTCCACACAAACTTGATATCCTTCAAAGTATGAGCACATGTAATGTGATGCATACCAATGAACTTTAATTTATACATAAAATTGAATTTTATGAATTGTCAATGTAAGTTTAGTTAATATTCATTTGAATAATGTCGCTCTGTGTAAGTATTTTTATTTTTATTTTTATTTTTATTTCTACTTCATGTCAAGATGCACATTTGACATTCCAAGAGCAAATGCAGAAAGAGAAAAGATGTGTTGGAAATGGTTTTGTAAAAATCATGTTTTTAACAAACTTTGAGCTAAAATATAAGTAGGTCTCACTCACTATTTTTTGTTAGTTTAAGTGGTGACGTATTCTATGTGCAGTGATTAACATTATGTAAGGGAACTTATGTGTATATAAGATTCAAGTTTGAGAATTGGGTTTGGGTCCTTGGGGCACAAATTTTGTAAGAAGAGGAGTTATGAACAAAATGGGATTTAGGGGTGGTCATGGATCCATCTAACCTGCTCAACCCGACCGAACCGACCCAACCCAACCCAGCCCAATGGATTTTGGGCAGGTGCGTGTCTTTCAACGGATGGAATGGAATGAAATGTTTCAAAATCTACATATATGGTTCGGATGGTGGATTAACCATCTCGCACCCGCATGAACCCGGATCGCCCATAGATGACATTCAAAAAAAAAAAAAAAAAAAAAATTGCTAATAAGTAACAACATAGAGTGTAAATAACAAAATATATATTTTGGGAAAATGATAGACAATACTTCAAAAATATACATGCCTGGTGCCATAGATTATTATAGACAAATAAACATATTTTTCAAATTACTAGTTATTAGAGATTGTAAAAGTTATGAATTATAATTCAAAAAAAAAAATGTTCAAAATTTGTAAAGTCCAAACCACCAAACCGATCGCATTGAACCGCCAACTCGTACGGTCCGCTCAATCTGCATCCACCAAACTGATGGACGGATGTGGATTGATTTTTTTCAATACTACTAATTTTGGGCTGATGGGGGATGGGATGCCAGCTGATCTAACCCAATCTACGATCACCTCTAGAGGGGTTGGACCCAAATTACCGCACATACGGTATGCCACCCCACCTTGCACTAAGTCAAGCAAAGGTGTTGGGTTGGTCTGTATTATATTTTTTGAACAAAATTCGTTTATTTTTTTCAAAATTTTTGTATGAATTTCAATTTCAAATTCAAATTCAAATTCAAATTCATTGTGCCAAAATTTGAATTTGAATTTCAAAATTTCATTCCAGTTGCCTCTTTTCTGACTCGTTGCATTTTTTGATTGTCTTTCTGCCCAACTCCGAATAGCCATCAACGCACCTCCAAACAAACACCTTACAGACTATAAATAGTTTCCTCATTCTAACAATCAATTCCACTCTAGTTTCGGATCTCCTCTTCCTTTGTTCTTCGCTCTCTTCTGCTTCTGCATTTTCTACATTATAGAGATTTAAGAATTTTTACACATACACATAGACAGATATATATATATATATATATATAGAGAGAGAGAGAGAGAGGGAGAGAGAGAGTTACACTGTCTGGTTGGTTTGCCATGTTTTAAGTTATAGTGCTAGAACTTTAAGTGTAGTCATTGCATCTTGAGAAGAAGACGTCGGTCAAACTCTAAGTACCAGAGCAATGGCGAAATCTACTTTAAAAAGATTATGACTCCGTTTGGTAGAGCTGTGGAAAAATGATTATAGATTATACCTTAACAGATTATAACTTATAGCTGTGAAGATAAGCTATTAACCTGCTTGGTGCAGCTATGAGATTATGGATTTAAGTAGCAGAGTAGTGTTTGGTTGATAAGTTGTAAAATAACTTTTTGCTTTGTAATTGTCCTTTTTGCCATTATATGATATAAAAATGATTATTTTGTCATTTTTTTCAGTTTTAATTTTTTTTAAAAATATTTCATTAATAAAAGTTAATATAATTAGTATTACAAAAATTATTATTTTCATTAATAGTATCAATTAGTATAAAATTATTTCATTTTTTCATTATAAATGAATTAGTGTCAATTGGCATCAATTAATACTAAAATTATTAATTAGTATCAATTAATATAAAATTTATTTCATTAATGGCTAAATTTATTTCATTTAATAAAATTTATTTCATTTTTTTCATTAATATCAATTAGCAAATTTTTTTTTTTTATTACAATGCCAAAGAATTTTATATTTTAATAGAAGTTATTTAATTGAAATAAATTTATCTCATTATTAATTGAAATAAATTGTGCAATTGTACAATTTATATCAATATTAATCGTGAAATAAATTGTGCAATTTATTTAATGGATATATATTGCAGAATTTATTTCAATTTATATCAATATTAATTGAAATAATTTTTTTCAATTAAATGGAAGTTAATTGAAATAAATTGTGTTTTTTTTTCATTACAATTATGCAAAACCCTAGCCACCACCGATGGTCTACAACAAACCCTAGTCGGCAGCCCCTTCTTTTTCTTGCCCTCCTCATCTCACCGATAGAAGCCCCATGCAAAACCCTAGCCACAATTGCGAAGAGAGAGACAGAGAGAGAGAAAGCTCAAGCTCGTTCTCTGCCGTGATCAAGAAAAGAGAGAGAGAGAGAGAGAGAGAGAGAGAGAGCTCATCAGATCGTCACGCCGTCGATCATCATCATCATCGTTACCATTTTCAAATCGTTATGTCGTTTCAGATCGAGAGAGAGAGCTCGTCAGATCACCACCAGAAATCGACATCATCATCGTCACCATTTTCAAATCGTGATGTGGTTTCAGATCGTAAGAGAGAGAGAGAGAGAGAGAGAACGAGAAATCGCCTCTCACGTCACCGGAAGCCACCAGAAATAGCCTCTCACACCACCGGAAGCCATCGAAAATCGCTTCTCAAGCACCGTAAATCATCTCTCTCTCTCTCTTTCTGTGAAGAAGTGAATAGTGTTTGTTGTGGATTTATATATTAGTCTTTTGGTAATATTTGAAGTATATGAGGGGCATTTAAGTCATCACGCCCCCTTAAAACTCAGCTTTCCACTTAAGCTATTTCAAAAAACATCACCTCCCAGCCAGCTTAGAAATTTAAGCTAAAAATCACTTAAAATAATCTATAATCCATCTCTGAAAAGTTATAACAAACACTCCAAAATCACTTATTTTAAGCTATAAGTGGATTTAAGCTGAAAATAAGCTCTCCCAAACAGGCACTGTGTCCAATACAAGCCTAATTTAATTTTATTGCATAAGCATCGTAAGGTTTTAATTTCAGATTTTTGTTCATAAATTTTTTTTTAAAAATGTTTTTGTTTATTTTATTCAATTAATCGCACACAAATTTTCACATAGGGTCATTGGTTTCTAACCAAATGAATGGCTCTATATGTGTGGAAAGTACATGTGTTTGGTGAAGCTAGAACTTGAGCTACTCTCTTAATCACGGTATCCTCTCTTGTGCCAATCTAGTTCGAATAAGTTTGAGTTCGCTATGATAGAGTTTTTTCACACTTTCATTTTTTTTTTTTTATTGATGTAATCCTTTGATCTCTATTATGCAATGATCTGGTTTCAATCATACAAAAAATAACAAGGAGAAGAATAATCACACACACAAACACAAGATATATGTGGTTCGGTGAGATGCTACGTCCATGGCGAAGAAACGATCAAAATTCACTATATGCAATAAGGATTACAAATTACTCTGTAGCTCTCTCTGCTTTTCTCTAACCCTAAAACGTAGAAACTGATACAATTTACAGAGTAAAAACTAATGGCCAAAACTAACATTACAAGTCCATAAATATCAATTTCGTTCGCAGGGGGCCTTTCTAGAATAATCATTAATGAAACTGACAAGGCAGTGTGCTCCACTAAGAGAAGAAATCGTCACTGACCCCCAAACATCTGAGTAGACATAGTCAAGAGCACCCTTACTGGTATGAGCACCTATCTTGAAACTGACTTTGTGTTGTTTCCTATACACACAATATTTGCAGAACTCCAAATTGCACGTTTTCACACCCTTTAACAAATTATTCTTATGAAGCTCTAACATACCACGCTCGCCTATATAACCAAGCCGTATGTGCCAAAGCTTTGTGTCATCCGTGCTTGATTCTATCGGTGTGGAAATTGCAACTCCACCTACAACTGCATTCCCAAACAATCTGTATAGATTCCCAACTTTGTCCCTTCATTATCAACAAAGCACCTGTGCTGATTTTCATTATTCTGCCTTTTGCCACATATCCATAACCCATACTATCCAGTGCACCCAAAGAGAATAGATTTTTCTTGAGTTCTAAAACATGTCTGACATCGCTCAAAACCCTAACAACTTCATCAAACATCTTCACCTTCACAGTACTTGTTCCAATGGCTTTGCATACTGTATCATTACCCATTAGAACAGTACCTCCTTTGCAAGGTTTATATGTGTCAAACCAATCCTTATACAAACACATATAGTAAGAGCAACCAGAATCTAAAATCCATGATTCTGCTAAAAAATTCATACCTAAAGAAACTGAAAGTAAATTCATACCTATCATTTTATTTCTATTCTGTGACAATAGCTAATTCTGCAGGTTTTTTCTAACTTTAACTTTCTTCTAAATGCTGCTTCAAATCAGGACATTGGTTTTTATAATGTCCAGGTTTGTGACAATGGTAGCACTCCACATCTTTCTTGCACTTGGCCTAGATTGCGATCTCTTTCCATTGGAACTTCTTCCCTTTGATTTGTTTCTGCTCCTTTATGTCTCTGACTTGGCAACAAGTCCATCTACAATGGGTTCATCATCCTTTTTCATCCTTAAATGTGAAAGGAGAGCATTGGTCACTTCCTCGAGTTACAATGTTTCCTTCCCTTATGTGGACTCGCTTTTTTCCACGCCCCACCTTTCGAAAAGGGTTTGAATCGCAGTTCTGAATCTAGTCTCACAAGTGCAATGTGAAACTGATAAATACCAAAGAGTCCAAATCCGGCAAACCTTTTTGGAAAATCGATTTTAAATTAAATAATGCCAAAATTGGACTACTTTGCTAGATATAGAGTCGCCACCTAAATATTTTTTTTTAAGGAAATTTAGGAAACCCTGACTTGTGCCTAAGGCCACGTGTCCGTCATTACCAAAGTTGCCTCAGCTCGAGAACTTAGGTTCGAGACGGGAAGGTCTTGAAATGAGAACCCCCGCTCGCCCGATCAAAGATCGGTTTTTACTAATCATGATATGATGTTTTATAAACATTATGTGTTCTTGTTCCGGTTATTAGATAACTTTACTATGTGGCGCACACAAGCAAGTATAGACTAGTTGCAAGACTTGGAACAATTCGACTCATGCTTATTTTCGAAAATGGTTTGAAGTTGCCACCTCAAGTGGGCTTAAAAATGCAGATTCGCCACCAAACATAGTGGGCTAAAAATACTGATTTGCCACGACAAAGTGGGCTTAAAACGGGATTTTTCCACAACAAAGTGGGCTTGAAACAAACATTCGTTGAATCATTCCAATTCAAACAACAAGCCTTCATCCAGAGGCATTCATGCAGTTTAGCAAGTAAGCACATAGCCTCATGGCCAGCATGCAAAACATGGCAATATGGAAATCACACTCATGCAAGTATGCTAAAACGCAAAAACTTACCGAGTACTCCAAGCCAAAACAAAAACTAGTTAGAAAGATGCATAATCCTAACTATACAAGATGCTTAATGCAACACATGCAATATGCAATTAATAGGCTCGGCTACTAATATAGCATATGAATCGATGTGAACAACATGCGATAAACATGTATTCAAATAAGATATTAAAATTGCGATGCAGTTTGAATGATGCACCGAGCCTCGGTGCATGCAAGACAAATGAATGGATGCAAACATGCGATATGCTAATTAAGACATGTCCCTAATCTAACCATCGAAAGCGATTAAATAAAAGGGAGAAAAACGTGGGGTTGGAAAACATACACACACGCACGCACACTTATTACAATATTATGCCCTCATGAAGGAGAGTCAGAATGAATAAAGCTAAGCAACTAGCTACGCTAATTACGCTAACTAATACAACACTTGAATTATTACAACACAATTCATTATACTAATGAAACAATTAAATGACAACGCATTTGATGTGAGCACCAAGGAAGATGGATCGAGGCTGCATGCGCATCGCCCGAAAGCTACTCTGTCTGCACCAGACTGCCTCTGTTTCACCTTCAGCCACTGCCTCTATTTCTGCAAAACTGCACTGCTGGCCAAACACCAAGGGCCGGCCGTGCATTACTGATGGCCGGCTGGGCCCACAGAGGGCCAGTCGTGCATTGATTTGGTGCAAACTCTGTTTTGGTGCTCTGAGGTGAAATCAGTGCAGATAGAGCATTTCCAAGCTCTGTTTGTCCTTCCTTCCCTCTCTTTCATGGGAAAGCCTCAAGAGAAGAATGGAATCATTCCTAAAGACATCAATGAGCAATTGATTTGCTTGATGCTTTAGGACATGATCTTGGACAAAATCAATAAATGTAATGCAAATGGACCACCCCTCCTTTTTTTTGTCATGGAATGAACTTAAAAAAGGGAAGTTGAGACACTTCAAAGACATCAAAAACACCATGAATTGATGCTTGATGACCCTTGACACAAAGAACTTGGCATAACGTCTGGCCAAGTTCATGCTTTTTAAGCCATTTTCTTTAAGTGTGTTGAACCAAATTTTAAACCAATTTTAATAGGCCTTGTTATTCATTAGTCCATTTGTCCAAATGTGATGTTAGGAGTCCTCTAAACAAGAAATAACGTCAAGCGAAAGGTCTCTCTAAAACATGAGAGAAAGGCTACACCGTTGACAATGAATCTCCTAAGAGATTAAGCCATTAAGTGTAGACCATTCTTACATGTCTCGAGCAACTTCGATCAGTTGAAATCATTCTCAAATGCAAATGATAGATAGTTGATTGATTATTTAGAGTGAGACTCTCAACATGGAAATAGAGAAAAGGAAAGCTTAGAACAATACAATATAAGCCATGCATGCAATTTACGAGACAACACATGAACTAACCAAAGCATGGAACAATTTTAAAGGCCATGGAAACCCTAAAACAGCCCCTAAAAGGCTAAAAACAGTGCTGAAATTACACTACAAAAGCACACACAAAAAAAAAAAGCAAGCAAAATAGGAGAGAATTAAAGCTAGTAAGCAAGCCTAAGGAGGGGTGGCTAATCCCTCCACTTTTTGGACCTCAAAACCACATATTTTAGCCTTTCAAAACTCTAAAAATTAGTATGAATACCAAGAGAAGAGGGTGAAAAGGAGAAGAGTTTAGGTTATGAAATAAAGGTATAGAAAGAGCAAGCTCTTTCTACCCTTTTGGTAACCCTTCCAGCTAAACTCCAACACCTCAAATGAGCTCAAAAACAACCAAAACAGCAAGAATGATGATGTAGAGAACAAAAATGTAAGCAAGAAAAGAGAAAGCAAGCTTATACCTTTCGAGAAGCTAGCTTGCTTTTAGAGTTTCAAACTCAAATTCAATGCACTCTCAAGTTTGAATTGCACTTCCTCAAGATCAACCAAGGCCTTAGGATGATCAAACAAGGCTGTGTATGGTGTGTAGTGATGGTGTAAGCAAACTAGGTTAGCTTAAAGGATGCCTTGTAATGGAAGAATGAGGAGTCAAGGCTCTCAAAGGTGTATATCTCTCTTCTAGATATTTGTTCAACCCTCAAAACAATCCCAGAGCCTCGGTTTTATAGAATTCGAGCTGAAAATGTGACAAATATCTTCAAAAATGGGCAACTAGCGGCCTCCCACCCAGAACAGTGTTTATCGCCATCAAAGGCCGGCCGGCCATTCATAGCCACGGCCGGTTATCACCAATGCACGGTCGTGCTTTGATGGCCTCCCTTGTTTGTTGGCTCAAACTCAGCTTATGGAGGGAAAAGGTCCAAAAATAAAGCTCACAGGTTCAAACAAAGTAAATGTTGAAGATTTGAGGTTATTTCGGGAGCCTGATTGATTCCAAATCACTACGAATTCACAATTCAAATTTCATTATTGAGTGCACCGAACTGAGCGTCCGAGTCTCGCGAGCAGTCAAAAGTGGGGTGTCTATACCTTACATCAACATTGTAACTAGATGATCAAACGAAGAGGGAAATGATGCTAACAAGAGTATTGATTTGTCTTCTTCATCGACCTTTACCCCAAACCTAACAACGGTGTATTTAACATATTAAATACATTGAGATATTCCAGCACGTCTATATTATATTTCATCTTTAAGTCGTAAAATTGTTTTTTTGCATATAACTTATTAGTTAGATTTTTCCATATATACAAACCTTCTAACTTCTTCTAGATTGCTTCAGCAGTCTCCTCATCAAGCATGTTGTGAATGGCTTCGTTAGATAGGTTTAGACAGATTGCACTGGCCAACTTTTAATCAAGTTCCCCCCACACATCGTCTTCCATCTTCTCTGGCTTATTCACTTCCCTAAGCAATGCTTTGGTGATCCCTTGCTGGATAAGAAGATCCTGCATCCGTCTTTGCCAAAGAGAGAAGTTATTCTTGTCGTTGAACTTTTTGACTTCATACTTTGAGCTCGCCATTGTTAATAATCAAAAGATTGATACCCTAACTTTGCTCTGATACCACTTGTTATAAAATGATCTAGTTTCAATCACACAATAAATAACAAGGAGAGTAACAATCACACACACAAACACAAGATAAACGTGGTTTGGCGAGATGCCTACGTCTACGGTAGAAAAACAATCAAAATCCACTATATGTAATAAGGATTGCAAATCACTTCGCAACTCTCTCTGTTTTTCTCTAACCTTAAGATGTATAAATTGATACAATTTATAAAGTAAAAACTAATGGGCTGAAACTAACATTACAGGTCTGTAAATATTAATTTTGGCGCAATCCTGACCTATCAAGATTGCAATGCACCTTCGGTACGTCACGGGGGCCCTCCCCTCAATTGGGGGGTATTGCAAATACAAGACACCTCACAACAATCTCATTTATAAAAGATGGAAAATTTAGCTAGAACCCCTTCATTGGAATCTTGTTTGGTGAAAAGGACAGCCCAATTTAATTTGCTTATGTAGCTCGACTTTTCATGCCCTATTTCGAAAGTCGAATAGCCCTACAGTATTGTACACCCGCGGTTCTAAATTTGATTCCACAAGTGCAATGTGAAATAGAAAAACATCAAAGACTCCAAATCCGGCAAATCTTTTGGAAAATCAATTTTGAATCAAATTGCCAAAAAATGGACTGCTTTGCCAGATACAGAGTCGCAACCTAAGTATTTTTTGAAAAAAATTAGGAAACCCATGACTCATGCCAAAGGCCATGTGTCCGTCATCACCAAGATTGTCTTGGCTCGGGAACTTAGGTACGAGCGGGGAAGGTCATAAATTGAGCACCCCCACTCGCCCGATCAAAGATTGGCTTCTACTGATCATGATGTGATTCTTATTTACATTATATGCTCTTGTTCCGATTATTAGGCTAGCATTACTATGTGATGCGCACACACACAAGTATAGACTAATTTGTGAGAATTGGAACACTTGATCTCATGTTTTGTTTTGAAAATTGTTTCAAATATGTACCACCTGAAAAAGTGATCGCATATGAACATTACTCAAATTATTCTAATTCAAGCAACTAGCCTTCATCCATAGGCACTCAAACAGTTTTAACAATTAAGCAATTAGCCTCATGGCAAGCATGCTAGACATGGCAACAATCACACTCATGCAATTATGCTAAAGCAAATAAAGGCTCACCTAGTACTCCAAGCCAAAAAAGATAGAAGAGTTAGGAAAAATGCATGATCCTAACTATGCAATATGACTAATGCAACACATACGATATACAATTACTAGGCTCGACTACTAATATAGCATATGAATCAATTTGGTAGCATGCGGTCTAAGCACGTATTCAAAGAAGCTTTTAAACTACCAATGCAAGTTAGAATGATGAATTGAGTCTCGGTGCATACAAGACAAGTGGATGCAAACATGAAGCATGCTAATCAAAATATGATGCCCTAAACTAACCATCATAAGCTAATAAATAAAAGGGAGAAAGACGTGGGGTTGAAAGACATACACATTATTACAACATTGCGCCCTTACACAGGAGGATCCGAATGAACTTACTAGCTAACTAATTACCTAGTTACTACAACAACAAATGAATAATTTAGCTAAACTACTTAACTAATTATTACAAACCGAATGAACTAATTAATTAACTAATATAGTAAATTAAAACAATTACAACATGAGACGAATTAGCTATTCTAACTAATTAATTACAAAGCCACTATTTTAATCACAACACTAATATATTTACAACACGGATCTCGAGGATCAATAGAGGGCTCATGCATGAATGCGGTTTCCACCCAAAAAAGCCACTATTTCTGCTGCTAAATGCCTCTGTTGCACAGTAGAACATTTGCACTGATTTCCACCTCCAGACCAACTCTGTTCTGCTTTAAAAGGACACTGCTTGATTTTGCACTGGTGGCCGGCAGAGGGCCTGCCATCCACTGATCATGGCCTGCTAGCCACTGCTGATTGGATGGTCCTGCTGCAACAGAGAGAAAATAGAGCAGAGACAATGTATTCTCAAGGATTTGTTTGCACAATTTACACCTCTTTATCATTTGAACAACTCAAAAGAGTAGTAAGTTTGATTCACAAACCACCAATGGATGCAATTTCATTGCATGATGGCTTATGAATCAAGTGTGCAAGTTCATTGAATGTAACAAACAAGACTCTCAAAACCACCTCCGTATCATGAAAGATCAAGGGAGGTAGTTAACAATGAATCTGGAACCGTTTTCATTACTAATGAGTATGAAACGACTCAAGACTCAAGGGTTCCATTAACGTCCAATTGAACCCAAACCAAATTATTATCTTGCTCTGTTTTTGCCTTAATTTTATTACTTCATTTTTAGATTACCATCCATTCTTTAGTTAATTGAGTCCAAAGGTGAATTTAAGTCCTCTAATGGAAAGAGGGCTCAAACCAAGAGTTTCTTTGGACATAAAAGAGAAATCATACCGTTGGTAATGAACCCCCAAATGGATTAAACCATTAAGCATAACATCTCAATCTCATGCTTAAACAAACAAGTAATTTGAAACCACTTTCAAAGCAAAACAAAAGCCAAGAAAGGAGGGAGGTTACAGAGGTGATTAAGAGTGATCACAAGTATGGAAAGCCATAAATAAACACTATCAACTCAAATAAGATAGTGTCTAATGCCTAAAACACCAAGCTTATGAGGACAATTACACTACAAGCGTGCAAAACAAAGCTCAAATTTAACAAACACTTAAATACAGTCCTAAAACAGTCCTAAGTAAGTCCTAAAATATGATGGAATTAAGACAAAAATGGCTAGAATAATAAGCTAAAACATGGATCATGCTAGGCTAGTAAGCAAAACACAAGGAGGGGAGGCTAACCCCTCCAATTTTGGACTTCAAAACATGATTTTAGCCACTGAAATTACTCTAAAAATTAGTGTTTAAAAGATCAAAAAAGATAGTGTAAAGGTGGGAAACACAAGGGTAAAGGCCTTGAGAGCAAGGTGTAAAGAAGGGTGAACCACCCCTCAACCTTTATTGGCCTTAAAACCCATGTTTCAACCCAAAAATACAGAGTTTTTATAGTCCAAAAGCAGTTGGAAAATAGTAAGAAAAAAGAGTAAATACAACAAGTAAAGAGGCAAAGCTTTATACCTCTTGAAGAGGAGATCACTTTCAAGCAATAAAACAAGGCAAACACACCCTCAAGAGCTCAAAGAAGGCTCAAAGATACCTCAGCTCAAAGATGGAGGGGTTTGGTTAAGAGTGTATTGGCAAAGGTGAAGAGTGTATAAGTAAAGGTGAAGAAATTTGCGCGCGAGAGAGAGAGAGAGAGAGAGAGAGAGAGAGAATTGTAGAGAGTGAGGAAAAAATTTGCTCCAAAATTTTTCTAACCCCAAAGCAAGAGGGGAGTCCTCTATATATAGAGAAACATGATACAAGCATCTGTGCAAACAGCTGGCACAACTATCACAAAATATCTGCAAATCACATTAGTGACCGGTAACTAGGAGCAATGGCCGACAGCCCATAGCAGTGGCCGCTGCCGACAGGCCACCAGAGGTTGCAGGCTTGAAAATCCAAGGTTTTGGTCCAAAACAAGGCAACAGAGGTGTGGGGTTTGAAAGGCTCAAAGCTATGGCATTCCGCCGAGGATTTCGAGCACTTAACAAGCATATGGACTCATCATTGAGTGTGCAAGACGTCCAAGTTGTCAGGGTCGTCAAAAATGGGATGTCTACAATTGCCTCTCTTTGACAGAACTCGGAGTCATGAAATGACGTGAGTAAATGTCAAAGCCTGAAGACGATCCATTTTGACAAGGCCGTAAAACTTGGACAAACAATCAAGACAGAAATAAATGTTGCACTCGCAGGCTGCCTACGTATCCCTTTACAAGGAATCAAACTTGTGTAGTTCTGGGGCGAGATGCAAATGATATGCACAAAAACTTTGAAGCTGGACTCACACGCTTCATGAAGCTGGCTATTTTGACAACTCATGATCATGCGAGATGATGCAATAAGTAATAATGCAATAAGCAAGATAACGAGATAATAACATATGAATGACCAGCTTCAAGCTTAAAACCAACATAGGTTCCATGCAGAAAGATCTAAAACACATTTTGACCACGCCAAAACAAGAGACAAGGAAAGAAAACACCGCTCGGGCTCGTGCTTCACATATCTTGAGAAACTGAGAAAAGAAAATTACTCGGGGTCGCATTTCACGCGTCCTGAGATAAAAGAGAAACCGCTTAAGGTCGCGCTTCACGCGTCCCGAGATAAAAGAAAAATCGCCCAGCGCCACGCGTCACGCGTCCTGAGATACAAGAGAAACAGCTTGGGCTTGCGCTTCACACGTCCCGAGATAAATCACACCCAGGGCCATGCTTCACGAGTCCTGAGATACAAGAGAAACCGCTCAAGGTCGGCTTCATGCATCCTGAGATAAAAGCAAAACCACCCAGGGCCGCGCGTCACACATCCTGAGATACAAGAGAAATCACTCCGGCTCGCACTTCACGCTTCTTGAGATAAAACACGCCCAGGGCCACGGTTTACGCATCCTGAGATACAAGAGAAACCATTCAGGATTGTGTTTCACGCGTCCCGAGATGAAACTCGGAGGTATGCGATAGATGCACAAAGTGAGCGAGTCGATACAGTGACAACGCATATTCCATGCAAAATGGACAACCAACATATGATGTTAATTGAAGGCATGTTCTATGCAAAAGACAAAAACATATTCTATACATGAAATAAGAGCATATTTTATGCAAAATTGACAGCGCGTTCTACGCATGAATCATAAATGATGCAAGACACGCATGCAACATACATATATGTGAAATGCACATTCTATGCAACGGAAGTGAACAAAGACGTAATTTGACAAAACGAACAAAACGATACCCGGTGGCACCTTTTGATTTACCTCTCGGAGGAATTACAACATGTTCAAAAGGATATACCTTGTTCGAAGTAACAAGTGGGACACGTTCACATCGGAACGCAGCTGCAAGCTTTCTAAACAGAACCTTCTATACACTATTCAAAAAGTAGAAGCACAGAACAGCAGCAGGACCGACCTGAGAGCCACCGGCCACCAGGAGAAGCCGCCAGCCACCTGCCGGTTATCAGAAAACCTTGCCAGCCACCAATGTGGCCTGCCGGCCATCGATGGCAAATTCGGGGCAAAATTATCCTTTTGCTTCAGGTCTTTAAGTATACCATCTCAAACTTCATTTCCTCACTTCTCCAAGCTCGGAAACCCTCCCCTCTCTCTCTAGGTACTTTCTCCCTCTAGATCCGTGCTTTATACGCGTTTTCCAACGCCCCACGCAAACTTTTTCATAAAACCCTCTTAGTCCTCTACATTTTGAACCGATCAGATTTTGATTCCGTCGCTTTTTCTCGGATTTTCACCACTTTAGGCTTGTTCCCCTCGAGTTTCTCTCGGGTTTCGTGAACTTTCCCGAACTTTGAATTTTTCTCCCATTTTCTCTCTCCTAGGGTTGACTTTTTCCAAATTTACCCTTTTTTTCTCATTTTTTATTCACTTTTCACCTACTTTTCACCAATTTTCTAGATGGCGGATGAGATTCCTTACGACAGAGCTCCTCCAGAGGTTCCACCTATGTCTCCACCCGTTGCTGAAATAGAGGAGCCAGTAGTTGTGGAGGCCGGCGGGGTGGCTGATGACATTAAGGCTGACCTTGAGATAGAGTTTGTGCTCGAGTTTGATCCAAAGCCGTTACCATTGAGAGTGCGGCCCTTCAATCTGGTGATATATCATCCCCGCACACACATATTACCGTCTGGAGGCATTAGGCGTTTCAGTGATTTTGCTCATGGCGTACCAAAGGACCTTCTGCTAAGGAAGCTGGCCTCCCACCTTTCATCTACTGAGGTATGAACTATGTTTTCATGCCTTTCTTTTAACTATATTTCTTGTACTGCCTTTTATCTAACTGTACTTTCATCACTGACTTTCATCTGATTCACTTATTCTTTGTCACAGGGAGACTCACGTTCGTACAAGGGCTATGGAGCGACGACGGCGAGGGACTGGTACAATGAGCTTCCTACCGGGGTCCGTGACATCGTCGATAAGACTAGCTTCGATCTTTTCTGTTCTGGACTAACACACGTCATAGCGAGCCGTCCCTTTCTAGGAGCGCTAGTGGAGAGGTGGTGGGACACCACCAACTCCTTCCACCTCTCTACTGCCGGGGAGATGACGACGACTCCCTATGACTTTGCCATGATCACAGGCTTAGGAGTAGAGAGTGATCCGATTCCTTTTGACACAGACATAGGGGAGTGGGAGGCTGCTTGGATCGATCTGTTGGGAGCGCGTCCACCTCTGTACCGGCCAGCCATGGTGAGATACAGTTGGTTCGCCGAGTAGTTCCGAGGGAGCGAGCCCAAGATGATGGAGGAGATGGGGTAGTATACCCGGGACTTCTTGATGTTTGTCCTCGGTACCACCTTGTTTTTGAACAGTTGGAACACCGTGGGTTTATATCTGTTGAGCGCCCTGGTGACCCTTCCCTGGGTACACTTCTAAGACTAGAGTAGAGCTGGCCTTGCCACCCTATACGGCTATATGAGCTTCACTTCCTACCTAAGGGAAAAGCGGATTAAAGGCTATTGGCAAGCTTGGCAGGTATGCATTTCAATTCCCTCTTTGCACTTTACACTTTCTACTTCACTTTTTTCTGCTTTATATCTATTCAACACCTGTGCTTTTTGCTTTGCACTTTCTATATCTGTTCATGTCATGTACTTTCTACTTTGCACTTTCTATATCTGTTCATGTCATGTACTTTCTACTTTGCACTTTCTATATCTGTTCATGCGATGTACTTTATGCTTTGCACTTTCTATATCTATTCATGCTCTGTGCTTTCTGCTTTACACTTTCTGTATCTGTTCATGCTGTGTTCATATCACTTTGCTTTCCTTGCAGCTATGGGTTTATGCGTATTTTCCAGCCCTCGCTCCAGAGCCTATAGAGGAGCCCCCCCTAGTGGTTCCCTACTCGAGACGATACGATGGTTGGTGTCAGCGCCAAAGTCTTGAGACTTTTGCCTTCTTCCGCCATTACTTTGATACAGTGGCCGGCCACGAGGTAACCCAAAACACAGTCATTTTTGCTTTACAGCTATTCTGACTCACACTTTTGTAACTGACAGCGACTAATAAACTGTACATCCCCTGTTTGCAGATCGCGTGGTAGCCTTGGGCCATGATACCGGTCGGGGTGAAAGACCAGTACGCGGGAGCCTGGGGCACATTGTGTTTCTGGATTTCGTTGGAGGGCCCAGTCTGTCGGGCTTGGTTCTTGAGCAAGAGATTCGTTCACCAGACTGTGAGCT
Source organism: Camellia japonica (assembly GCA_030407325.1). Classification (NCBI taxonomy): domain Eukaryota; kingdom Viridiplantae; phylum Streptophyta; class Magnoliopsida; order Ericales; family Theaceae; genus Camellia; species Camellia japonica. The sequence continues at coordinate 63,569,947 of JAPPVO010000014.1, read as the reverse complement.
TGCCTAATCTTGTCATTTTGATGCCACCCCAGAGTCTATGAAGACAGTGGATAGCCTATCTGTTGACATAGTCATACAATTCATGGTGGGCTTGGACACTGACTTCTTCAGAGGAAAGGACGATTACACGACATTTATTTAGACCCACCTTATACCACCTCTGATGGGGGCTTACACAAGCGAGGCAACTCGGGCGACTAGGGCCCATGCTAGAGGGGCTCCCCCCGGGGAGCAGATTATCCATTGGCCGGAGCTTCCCACTGCGCTCACATGCTGGCAGCCTACTGGGACTGCTTATCAGATTCCGATTGAGCCAATAGAGGCTGGGCACGAGCTTGTTGGAGTTCGAGGCTCTTCCTAGGTATGGACCAAACTTTACATTTTGCACCCCACATTTCTATTTCAAATATGTTTATTTCAGACATTGATCATCCAAATGCATTTGCAAGCATCTATAAAGTATACGGGGAACCTCCTCAAGTTGGTGGCTTCTCTGATGAGTATGGTGCAGAGGAGGGAGACACTGCTTGGTCTTTACGATATCCAGGTAATTTCCTTCAGTTCAGCATGCATGCTATCATATTTCCACTGATGCACTGGTATTTCAATTATAACTGTTCCCAAACTGCATTGATACACTACATTGGCACACTGTACTCATACTGTATCTAATTTCTACATACCACTTATTCTATATACTATGCTTATATCTGATACACACACTGTAGCTAATATGTTGACAACTATTTTTTTCCATATTCCATCTACACCAATGGCACCAGCACTGGCAGTACCTCCTCTATCAGCAAGGAGGAGAGAGAGAGAGAGACACAGACCCCAACACACGGTTGAGATGTAAGCCGCAGTCAAGGCAGAGATAGGGGCACCCGAGGCCAGAGCAATCCGTCAGAGCCCATTTTGAGCGATGATGATGCTGAGACTAGTGACTCTGAGGAGGCAGTGAGTCGACATTCTGAGTCATCCGAGAGTGGAGGTGATGATACTGGCTCGAGGTCCGAGAGTGGAGGGGACGTCGAGGTGGACTCTGAGGCAGAGAGCGGAGGCGATACCAGCTCTGGTTCAGAGTCTGATTCTGACAGCGGTGCAGATGGAGATAATGCTCTCGAGTCCTCTCCGAGGAAGAGGACGAAGAGGGCCTCTCGAGCCTGAGGCGATTGGCGCTGATTTTTTGTTTGGTAGCATTAGTACATGTATAGCTTCACATACGTTTTATTTGTGCTTTGAAACTTGTACACCTCTTTTGTAAAAACCATGATCGGAATAAAACCTCGCAGTTTTTTATGAAAAGTGTTACTATTTTTACATCATGAGCACCATATTTGCATTGAAATGGAAATGGAATTGAATTTGCCAAGAGAGCGCTTGATTGAAACAATGTTCTTAATCGAGTAATGAGCTAACCAACAATCAAAATACAAAATACAAAATAAAACATACAACTCGATAAACAAAGCAAAAACAACTCAAATACAAAAAAAAATAAACTTGCTAAAACCAAAAGACTCAAAACAAGACCTTAAAATACTCAAAGATCGAGACAAAACACATGCTGCTAACACTGCCCAACACACAGGAGGACAGCAGGCCAGAAGGGAGAGCTGCCAGCTAAAGATAAAGGTTGTCGGCTAGAAAAAGTGGCCTGCCAGCCACAAGAGGTGGCCGGTGTGATTAACCTCCAAATTGTTGACAGCTGGCTTCCACTCACAGTCTTATGTTTTACCTGCTTCCTGATTTCTTCTCCAGAACCTTATTTCAGCTGCAATTTCTTCCACAAATGGAGTCATTTTTTGCCGAAAAGCTCACAGATTGGATAGTTGCTTCAGACGGCACGAAAAAGGTAAATTTTTGAGGTTTCAACATAAATGCACTTTTTTCGTTGAGCCATACTCCACTTCGTTTTCCATTCTTCCATGCCGCAGCCCGATGTTGGGACCCAATTACACATGTCTTTTGCTTCAGGGGGACAAGAAATATACCCAACACTTGAAGAATTTTAGGCATTAATGGAATCTTGGCGCGACGAGGAAATCATGCCTCAGCCTCATTTTGGCCACACCCAAGCTTTAGGACGGATGTGCGGGCTCACTCTGCATGAGGCTCGATCTTTGGCCCACAACAGAGAGCTGGACATACCCAGCTTGATTCATCGATTTTCTGACATCGGTGACAGAGGCGACCTTCTCTGGCGAGGTTTTCAACAACATGCCCTCTGCTTATGTATGCTTGCACATTTCCTTCTTTCCCCTAGTTTTGGCGAATCCAGCATTCATTTGATCAAAGTGGCCCAAGGCCTGAAAGAAGGCAAGAGTTGCATTGGTTTGGCGCTAGCCAAGACCTTGATGGGCTTAGATGCCTTTCATTGGCGAGAGACTACCAGATTCGTGAGGAGTCCACTACTTCTTCAAGTATTGTTTCCCATCCTTTCTCATATGTGTTTCCCACATCACTCGGCACTTATACTATATTTTTCTCTCAAAGCCCTTTTCTCACTTTTCTCTCAACATGCATCTCTCTATTCTTTAATCTCTCTTTTCTTTCATTCCTTCCCAAGTGTGGCTTATGGATAAGCTGAAGGAAGTGGACTCTTGCCCAGAATACTCAACATGAGATTATTTCTTCCCCCATTGACTAATGGATTTCCCGAATGAGGGATGGTGGTGTAACTTAATGTGCAACAGGTCTGCTGCTGACATACTTGGCGTTGCCCTTAGCTTGATCTGACCGAGATGTGTTACAGCATAGCTCAGCAACCTGGCATACAATTGATTGGCCTCACGCATTGCGTGTTTTATTTCCCTTTTTGGTTCAGACGTCAGTTCAGGCATGACCAAACCCGCCCAGAGGAGAGGGTAGAGTACCCCAGTTTCATTCCCTATCTATGGTTCACACTTGGCTAGGTACCTTACTGCTTAGATGATGAGAGAGCTTCTGGCCCCTGCCCCTAGTTTTAATTGTATCCTTTCTGGCGAATGCTTGGCTTGGCTCAAGGATGAGGCATAAATCGGGCCCACTTTGGCTTCAGAAGCTTCCACAAGTACGAGCAGAGGATGCAGGAGCACCTGACTCGTCTATGCCCCTAGTTTATTGCTTTGACCTATGTTTTCAAGTTTTTTCAATGTAATAAAAGCAACTTTGATTTGTATCAGAGAGTTGAAGAACTTTATATTGAAATCAATGAAATTAAAGTTGTGAGCACTGAAAATTTTCCTTTTAGTCTAAAAATGGTTATATTGAAATCAATGAAATTAAAGTTGCGTGCTCAATTTTTTTTTTATTTCTAATTTTTCATGCTCTAACTTTTGCCTAGGGTCGCCCTTTCGAGTTTTTGGCCTAGCGAGCCTCTCAGGGATAGTATTTCTTCAACTTGTCCATGTTGATCGGTTGTGAAAATTCTAGGCCATCTAAGTCCATGAGAATAACAGCTCCACCCGACCAGATAGTCTTGATAATATAAGGACCAGTCCAATTGGGTCTGAACTTCCCCTTAGGGTCATGAATGGGAGCTCGATTGTCTTTCAGCACCATATCCCCCTCTTTGAGATTCCAGGACTTAACTTTCTTGTTAAAAGCCCTAGCAATTCTACATTGATAGCCCTGAAAATGATACAATTCCTTCAGCCTTCTTTCATCAAACAACATCAACTCCTCAAATCTGCTCTGTTACCAGTCCGCCTCTGCTATCTAACACTCAGCCATACTTGTAGCGACGGGACTTCTATTTCAATTGGAAAAACGACTTTCATCCCGTAGATGAGAGAATAAGGAGTTGCCCCTGTAGACGTCGGATTGAAGTTCTATAGCCCCAGAGTGCGAATGGCAATTTATCTAGCCAGTCACTGTAGGTCTCAACCATCTTCTGCAAGATATTCTTGATGTTCTTGTTGGTAGGTTCAACAGCTCCATTGGTTTGCGGCTTGTATGTAGATGACTTATGGAAAGCCACATTGTATTTCTCCAACAAGTCCGTCACCTTTTTCATGAAATGGGAGCCATTATCTGATATGATCTCGTTTGGGACTCCGTATCGACAAATGATATTGTTTCTGATGAACTTGGCCACATGCGATGCTTTCAACACTGCATAAGACTAAGCGTCCACCCAGTTTGTAAAGTAATCAATTGCCATCAAGATATATTCATGCCCATTCGACCCTTTTGGCGTGACTGCACCGATAACGTCGATTCCCTAGACTGAGAAAGGCAATGGCGAAGTCATGTTGTACAGTTTGGATGGCGGGATATTCATGCGATTAGCATGAATTAGGCATTTGTGGCATCGCCGAACAAAACTAATACAATCCTCCTCCATGGTGGACCAATAGTAACCTTGCTTGAGAATTTTCCATGCTAGTATCACACCATTCATGTGCACTCCGCACTCTCCTCCATGGATGGCCTCCATCAGGCGCTTTGATTCTTCTTCTTCGACACACAACTTATGCATTCCCAGATGACCCCTTTTATTCAGTTTACCTCCACAGATGATAAATTGGATGGCTATTCGTCTTATTCCCCTTTTGTCCTTGGTATTTTCCCCTGGTGGATAAATCTCATTTTCCAAGAAGTTCCAAATATCGTAGTACCAAGGGTTTTTGTCTTAAACTTCATCTATTGTGGTAATAGTTTCATAAGCCGGTGTGTATTTCTACTTGATGATAATCAGACGCATCCAAACTCCAAGTGGGATGTCTACCATAAAAGATAAAGTTGCTAAAGCATCAGTGAACCTGTTGTTCTCTCTTAGTAGATGCATGAAAGTCAGCTTTTCAAACCTAGGATTCAGAACATCCAGGGTCTGGTGATAAACCTTCATCTTTTCTTCTTTAACTTTCCAGTCTCCATTTGCTTGAGAAATAACTAAGTTCGAGTCCTCAATAACATCCAACTTTTTGCCCCTAGTTCTAGGGCCGTTTCTAACCCAATGATACACGCTTCATATTTTGCTTCATTATTGGGCACCTTGCACCGGAGTTTAAAAGCCAAAGGTATATGAGAGTCATCGAGTGCTACCAGTAACACACCTATCCCATAACCATACTAATTGGACGCTTCGTCAAAGTACACCGTCCAAGTTTTCTCCTCAACTTGCAGAATGGCTTCATCTGGGAACAAGTATTCCACCGCCTCATCCCCTTCTACCAGGTGATCTGCCAGGAACTCCGCTACAACTTTCCCTTGACTGACTTGCATGTGACATATTTGAGATCAAATTCAGAGAAGAGAAGCAACCAATGGGCTAGCCTACCTGTAAGCACTGATTTCTCAAAGAGATATTTGATGGGATCTAATCTCGAAACCAAGATTACAGAGTGAGCTAAAAAGTAGTGCCTCAACTTCCTGGTAGCCCATACCAAGACTAGGAAAGCTTTCTCCAATGGAGTATAACAGGTCTCATAATCCAGCATTTTCTTGCTCAAATAGTAGATAGCTTTCTCCACCCTATCTTCAGATTTCTGAGCGAGCATGCATCCCATGGTCGTGTCTGTTACTGACAGGTACATAATCAAAGGCTTCCCTGGCTCTTGCGACGATAACACAGGCAAATTCTAGAGGTGCTGCTTAACCTACTCAAAGGCAAATTGACATCGATCATCTCATTAGAATTTTTTTCCTTTCTTTAGAAGACCAAATAGTGGTTCACAAGTCAATGTTAATTTGGAAATCAACCAACTTATGAATTACACTTTACCCAGAAAGCCTCGCACCTCTTTTTCAGTCCTTGGTGGTGGCATTTCTAGGATGGCCTTAATTTTGGAAGGATCTACTTCAATGCCCCTCTGTGTGGTGTGATCAAAGAGCCCAGTATTTTCCCTGTTGTTACGCCGAAGGTGCATTTCTGCCTCAACCTGTATTCTCTGATCCGTTGAAAGAATTTCTTTAAGGCGGTGTAGTGGCCCTCTCTTTCTTTGGACTTGACAATCATGTCGTCCACGTACACCTCGACCTATTTATGGATCATGTCATGCAGAATGGTTGCAACCCTCTGATAGGTAGCCTCGGCATTTTTCAGCCCAAACAACATAACCCCGTAGCAGTAAGTACCCCATAGCTTAGTGAATACGGTTTTCTCTGTGTCTTCGGGCGCCATCCGAATCTGGTTATACTGGGAAAACCCGTCCATAAAGGATAGCAATGCATGGCCCGCAGTGAAATCCACTAACTCATCAATGTGCGGTAGAGGAAAGTCATCCTTCGAACTGGCTCTGTTTAAGTCACGGAAGTCTACACATACCCAGATTCTACCATCCTTTTTCAGCACTGGGACGATATTGGCCAACCAAGTCAGATTTAGATACTAACAAGAAACCTGCCTCGATCTTCTTGGTGACCTCTTCCTTGATTTTCAACACCCAATCCGGACGGATTCTTCGCAACTTCTGCTTGACGAGTCGGGCCTCGGGGTCAAGAGGGATCTAATGTTGTACAATCTCAGGATCGATCCTAGGCATGTCTTCGTAGGACCACGCGAAAACATCTTTGAAATCTTTTAATAAAGCGACTAAGCGCTCGCGCTCCTCCGAAGACAACGTGGACCCGATCTAGACCAAACGCGGATCCTTTTCAGTACCCACATTAATGACAATGATTTCATCAGCATAGGGTTTAGCAAACCTCACCTCCTCTCGATTAATCAAGTTTTTCAAAACCAGAGGAATTCCTTTCTCTTCATTTTCATTAAAACTCTGAAAATCTCGGTCAATACAATAAATAAGCAACACGGAGAAATACTCAGAATCAAGGGCGTTCTCATTTATAAGATCCATATCTTCAGTTACAACCGACTCAAAAGCAAAAGAAAAAAGGACCTAGACAAGACCTTGGCATCCGGGTTACCACCCCCGGGAATACCAGACTTAGACTCAAAAGAACCGAAATCTGATTTCGACTCCACTGACTTAGTAGAATTAGATTCTAGCTCATCACCCGACTTAGAACTAGACAGATAGCCCTCCTCCAGCTACCAGATAAGAGATGGTGCCTCTAATGCATCCAAAATGCTGCTAGTTAGGTTCACACCCAACTCTTCTCCGATCATGGTGATGATAAAGTTATCCCCCAAGTTCTCTGAGTCAGTCGCAAGATCTGTAAGGAGACATGCCAGTGCTGTCTCTACTCCAAGTTCACTGTTGTCTGAGTCACTTTCCATGCTCTGTTTAGCTTCAATACTTGGTTCAGGTTTTTCCTCGGTATCACCATCTTGTAGCTGTAGGTCAAAGAAGATTTCGAACCCAGGGACACGCTGCTTTGTGGAATTCATCCAGGGCTAGGGAAAGCTGCAAAAGGGGAAATCTTCTTCCTCCCGAACAAAGTGGCCATTCAGCGTTCCCTAGATTGGCTTGTGGATGAGCTGATAGTGTTTCCCGGCTTGTTTGGCTCTGCCTCTGCCTCTGCCTCTGCCTCTGCCTCTGATTTATTCTCCTTTCTTAATCCAGTCATATTTGGTGGGTACATAGCCCAAACCAAAGGCATGTGGATTATGCAGCACATCTGTCAATGTTGTGACACCTTTCCGGCCACTTCTTTCAAGTCCCATTCCTGGCACATGCTACAGTTTGTTCATGAAATAGATAGATTGGGCACTGACATACATGCCGTCATCTGCAGCTAGAATGGTCTGCACTACCCGGGCCTCAGCCAGAGTGAACCCTGAGAGGAATACATCCTCCTCGCCATGAGTGATCTCCAACACTGGTGTAGTTACCTTTGGCGGCGGATGGATAGATAAATTCCCGAAAACAATCGCCACTCATTTCCCATGAAAGTACTTCAACATTTGGTGGAAGATGGAGGAGACAACTTTCACATGATGCAACTAGGGCCTCCCTAGCAGTAAGTTGAAGGTAGCTGGCACATCTAGGAAATGGAACTCGACATCTTGTTAAGCTAGGCCCACCTAGACTCTGATTTGCACCGTGCCCATGACCTCCCTGCTCGTATTACTTGGGCCATAGGCACAAAGTCTGCTGGTCTAAGGCCAATTGCATAAGCTGTGCGGGAAGGACAAACATTGATAGCTGAACCGGTGTCTATCAACACCACCGGCACCTATTTTTCTCTATACTCAACAGATATGTACAAGGGTTTATTGTGAGTTGAGCCTTCCGGCGACATTTCTTTGTTAGAAAAGGTTAGGGTCGGCCCAACGCCACCTGGGAAGACCAATCCCATAAGTTGTTCAAAGGTAGTGTCAATGGACAATTTAGCCTTGTCCATTACTGATAGTACTACTTGTCGATGTACCCGGGAGGCCATGAGAAGACCCCAGATTGAGATGTCAGCTTGGATTTTCTTAAGCTGTTTCAACACTGCCTCTTCTTCCAGCTGCTTTTCTTTCTGTTTCTCAACCTTTCTGTCTTTTCCAGATGCCTCAGCTTGATGTAAGTGCGGTGGCTTAAAATACTGCCCACTTCTTGTCATGTGATCTATCTCTTCTGCGTACCACGTGTTGTCTGGAAGGCACTCACCCCAATCTTCATCGGTGTGAGCCAGATGCAGATCATCATCATCCCACCATAGACCTCCGGCAGCCGACAAATAGTTGTCCGGCTCTGTTCGGATCACTTTCACATCACAGGTATCCCCCATAAGGTGTTGGGTCAGTACTGCTTTATGGTTGTCTTCAACATTTTCTTGTTCAAATTACTTCAGCGCAGCTTCATGTTCTGTCTCTGCAGTGCTCACAACGCCTAGTTTCTAAGCTGAATTTTCCATGCCCACGTTCTCCGACAGTTTCCTCTTTTCATCGGCCCTTCCGGTCACTACAGCAATTCTTGCTTCCTTCTTCTCTGGTTTCATTTCAGTTCCTTCCTCATTGTCCTAGTCATCACTCAGCCACCCAGAGTTGTCCATTGATCCACTCAAGTCGAACCAGCCAATCTGCACATCCCCTTGATCCTATTCGTCAAAGAACTATAGGTTGTCTAAATACTCCTCAAGTTCTACCAAATCATCCAATCCCTGGCTCGGGCCATCTTCCCTAACCACATTAACCTCTACCAGAGTTGGCAACACCCTTAGGCAAGTCCTCAGGGCTCTCCGATAACGGACTCATACTTTCCTCTAAGGCTAGCCTCCCTTCTATTGCAACTGTCACCACCACAGGCTTAGGTTGAAGTGTGGACATGTCCATCATGCACAAATATGTGCTTTTAGGAATGAACAATGTCGGTCTTGGTAGATGGGAAGGGGTAATATATATGCTAGGGTCATAATGGATGGCCAATGTATGGATTAAGTTTAGATTTTGAGGTGGGGGAACTTGATTGTGGGCCGGGAGAGGGTTTGTAGTTACATTTGGTTTATGGGGTGGTGCGATCACCTTGTTGTCAATGAGGTCTTGAATCTCATAATGTAGTCAGAAGTATTGGTCATTGTCGTGACCATGCTGTTGGTGAAACGCACAGTACTTTGCTGGGTTGTGTTTGGGTGGAAGAGGATTAGGTGGTGGGCGAGGCTCAAGTGGTTTAAGGTGCCCTTTTTTGACCAACACCTTCATGGCTTGAGATAGGGTCATGTAGAGTTGGGTAAAGGTCCTCTAGGATCGAGCAAAGTTGGCCGAAGTTTGTGGAGTTGTGTTGGCAAAGGGATTGGCGGTCTTGGTTGTGGTGGTGACAATGCTCACATCAGATGGCCTCGCAGCTATGCTACCACTGGTAGTAGCATTAGAACTGCGCACAAAAGGCCTTTTTGCCTGCTCTTTCTCATCTGTAATCAACCCTTGTTTCATGGCATCTTCGATCTGAACCCCCATCTCATGGAGCTCGGTGAATATGAACAGAGGTAGGACGATCATTTTCTGTAACAACTTCCCGTGCAGATTGCGGACTACTATCCTTATCTGATCTTTCTCAGAAGGCCTTGTGGTCATCATTGAAGCTTTAGCCCTCCACTTCGTCACAAATTCTGAGACACCCTCCTTCGGCTCTTGGCGCATTGCCTCAAGATCACGAGTTGTGACCTCGATTTGTGTGTTATACGAGTACTAAGCAATAAAGGCCTCGGCCATTTCTTCTCAATTCTGCTTAATAGAATTCTCTAACTTCGCAATTAGATAGTTGATATTCCTGATATGGTCTGGCCAAAGAGAGATAGCTTTTGCAATCTAGTCAGGCCCATCGGCCGCAAGATGTCTGAAAACAGCCGTAGATGAACCATGGGATCTCCGGAGTCGTCAAATCGATCGATGTGCGGTATTTTGAACCGATCTGGCAATGTCACTACAGAATTAGTATATCCATCTTCTATGTCGAGGATGGAGTTAATACCTTGTGCTCTTTTGAATGGCTTCTCCAATTTGTTGACTTTAAGCACAGTTAAGTCAACCTCAAACTCAAATGGAGCTTCAGTTTGATACACAGGTGTTTTGGAGGCTTGTGATGGGATCGGCTCTGCCGGATTGCCTTGATTTTCTTGGACATTAATAGTATAGGCAGTGGCTCCGGGTGCTGGGATACCCGTACGAGGTGCATGAGATGCAGAAGCCGCTATCGGTCGTGGTTATTGTTGTTGCAACCTATTTATTACTGTGACCTCGGCCAGACGAGTAGCATCTTGTTGTAAGGTTTAAACTGTTTACTAAAGATGATGTATTAATTCCTCCATACTGACTGAGGGATATTGTGTCATCGAAATAGGCAAGAAATCTCATGTTGGACTAGAAGTAGAAGACTGTCCCTGAGCCTGACTGGATACAGGTGAATTGAGGGGTAACTGCTGTAAAAACTGAACCTGTGAATTCTGCCTAACTCTCATCCGTCTCATAACCGGTGGGAGTGAAGTAAATATGGGCTGTCCCCTAACAAGATCCCCAGTTTTGCAAAGCCTTCTGACTTGGGTCTAGAGCACCTGGGGGATATCCGAACTTTCTGAAGCTATGGTGTTAAACTACCTAGCAAAAAGAAATAAAGCAAAAGGAAAGCAATAACCAGAAACCGCACAACACCTCCGCTAATGATATTACCATTATAGATGTAATCAAAGCTGTAAGACTGCACTCAACACTAAATTGTATCCCCAAAACGGATACCAAACTTACAATTGATACGCACATTCCTGTACAGTTTCACTGTGAAGCACATACCAGTTAAGTGAGAGCCAAAACACCCCTATGAGGGGGGTAAGGTTACCATGTCCTAGTTTCGTCAAGAACTAGGGTTTACTATTCAAACAAAGCGATTTCACGCAATCATGTATTCAGGTAAGCATTATGTTCTAGTTTGGAACAATCTCTATGGTTTTTCGATATACAACTAGGCCGAATGGTCAAAAGGGTACCTCAACAAGACTACCTAATATACCTCTTACATCTAACACTGACTGTGACTGGTCAGCCTTTTGGCAGAGCTTGTGACTGGTCAGCCTTTTGGCGAGCTTTTAGGCAAGCCTCCAGCAAACCGTCGAGGAATAGCAGATGGCAAACACAGTGACTTAGGCGCACCAACGCAAATGCAATGCAAAGAAACATATAAGTGTAGATAAAATTTCACAACATGAATTTCAAGTCAAGTTCTCTAATTTCCCCAGCAGAGTCGCCAGAAACTGTGTCTCGACTTTTCGTGCCCCCTTTCGGAAGTCGAATAGCCCTACAGTATCGGACTCCTGCGGTTCTAAATCTAATTCCACAAGTGCAATGTGAAATAGATAAACACCAAAAAGTACAAATCTGGCAAATCTTTTGGAAAATCGATTTTGAATCAAATTGCAAAAAAATGGACTGCTTTGCCAGACACAGAGTCGCAACCTAAATATTTTTTGGGAAAATTTAGAAAACCCATGACTCGTGCCAAAGGCCGCGTGTCAGTCATCACCAAAATTGTCTTGGCTCGGGAACTTAGGTACGAGAGGGGAAGGTCATAAATTGAGCACCCCCATTCGGCCGATCAAAGATCGACCTCTACTGATCATGATGTGATTCTTATTTACATTATATGCTCTTGTTTCGATTATTAGGCTAGCATTTCTATGTGATGCGCACACATACAAGTAAAGACTAATTTGCAAGAATTGGAACACTTGATCTCATGTTTTGTTTTGAAAATTGTTTCAAATATGTACCACCTGAAAAAGTGATCGCATATGAACATTACTCAAATTATTCTAATTCAAGCAGCTAGCCTTCATCCACAGGCACTCAAACAGTTTTAGCAATTAAGCAATTAGCCTCATGGCAAGCATGCTAAACATGGCAACAATCACACTCATGCAATTATGCTAAAGCAAATAAAGGCTCACCTAGTACTCCAAGCCAAAAAAGATAGAAGGGTTAGGAAAAATGCGTGATCCTAACTATGCAATATGACTAATGCAACACATGTGATATACAATTACTAGGCTCGACTACTAATATAGCATATGAATCAATTTGGTAACATGCGGTCTAAGCACGTATTCAAAGAAGCTTTTAAACTACCAATGCAAGTTAGAATGATAAACTGAGCCTCGGTGCATGCAAGACAAGTGGATGCAAACATGAAGCATGCTAATCAAAATATGATGCCCTAAACTAACCATCATAAGCTAGTAAATAAAAGGAAGGAAGATGTGGGTTTGGAAAACATACACATTATTACAACATTGCGCCCTCGCACAGGAGGATCCGAATGAACTAACCAGCTAACTAATTACATAACTATTACAACAACAAATGAATAATTTAGCTAAACTACTTAACTAATTATTACAAACCGACTGAACTAATTAATTTACTAATCTAGCTAATTAAAACAATTACAACATGAGACGAATTAGCTATTCTAACAAATTAATTACAAAGCCACTATTTTAATCACAGCACTAATATATTTACAACACGGATCCCGAGGATCGATGGAGGGCTCATGCATGAATGCGGTTTCTACCCGAAAAAGCTGCGGTTTCTGCTGCTGACTGCCTCTATTGCACAGTAGAACACTTGCACTGATTTCCACCTCCAGACCAACTATGTTCTGCTTCAAAAGGACATTGCTTGATTTTGCACTGGTGGCCAGCTGAGGGCCTGCCGGCCACTGCTAACTGGATTGTCCTGCTGCAACAAAGAGCAAATACAGCAGAGCCAGTGTATTCTCAAGGGTTTGTTTGCACAATTTACCTCTCCTTATCATTTGAACTTCTCAAAGGAGTAGTAAGTTTGATTCACAAACCACCAATGAATGCAATTTCATTGCATGATGGCTTATGAATCAAGTGTGCAAGTTCATTGAATGGAACAAAACAAGACTCTCAAAACCATCTCCCTATCATGAAAGATCAAGGGAGGTAGTTGACAATGAATCTTGAACCGTTTCCATCACTAATGAGTATGAAACGAGTCAAGACTCAAGGGTTCAATTAATGTCCGATTGAACCCAAACCAAATTATTATCTCGTTCTGTTTTTAGCCTCAATTTTATTACTTCATTTTTAGATTACCATCCATTCTTTAGTCAATGGAGTCCAAAGTTGAATTTAAGTCCTCTAATGGAAAGAGGACTCAAACCAAAAGTTGCTTTGGGCATAAAAAAGACATCATACCGTTAGTAATGAACCCCCAAAGGGATTAAACCATTAAGCATGACATCTCAATCTCATGCTTAAACAAACAGGTAATTTGAGACCACTTTCAAAGAACAACAAAAGCCAAGAAAGGAGGGAGGTTGCAGAGGTGATTAAGAGTAATAACAAGTATGGAAAGCCATAAATAAACACTATAAACTCAAATAAGATGGTATCTAATGCCTAAAACACCAAGCTTATGAGGACAATTACACTACAAGCATGCAAAACAAAGCTCAAATGCAACAAATACTTAAAAACAGTCTTAAAACAGTCCTACATAAGTCCTAAAACATGCTGGACTTAAGATAAAAATGGCTAGAATAATAAGCTAAAACATGGATCATGCTAGGCTAGTAAGCAAAACACAAGGAGGAGAGGCTAACCCCTCCAATTTTGGACTTCAAAACATTATTTTAGCCACTGAAATAACTCTAAAAATCAGTGTTTAAAAGCTCAAAAAAAGACAATGTAAATGTGGGAAACACAAGGGTAAAGGCCTTGAGAGCAAGGTGTACAGAAAAGTGAACCACCCCTCAACCTTTATTGGCCTTAAAAGCCAAGTTTCAGCCCAAAAATATAAAGATGGTGTTTGGGAAGTGAGTTTTTATGTAGATTTTATTAGATGTAGGTTTTTATGAGATAAAAAATTTTTGGTGTTTGGGAAGATAGTTGGGTTTTTATGTGGTTGGATGTGATGTTTGTGAGAGAAAAAGTGAAATGATTATGGGGTTGGACGTGATATTTTATTTGGATGTGTTATTTTTGGTTTTGCAAAACTTTTGTCTTTTAGTGGAAAAAATGAGAAAAAAATTTGGAAACTTGCTTCCCAAACACCACCAAAGTTTTTACAGCCCAAAAATAGTTGAAAAATAGTAAGAAAAAAGAGTAAATACAACAAGTAAAGAGGCAAAGCTTTATACCTCTTGAAGAGGAGATCACTTTCAAGCAATAAAACAAGGCAAACACAACCTCAAGAGCTCAAAGAACGCTCAAAGATACCTCAGCTCAAAGATGGAGAGGTTTGGTTAAGAATGTATAGGCAAAGGTGAAGAGTGTATAAGCAAAGGTGAAAATATTTGCAAAAGAGAGAGAGAGGGGGGAAAAATTTTGCTCTAAAATTTTTCTAACCCCAAAGCAAGAGAGGAGGTCCTTTATATATAGAGAAACATGAACCTCCCTCAGAAACATCCAGCCATACACGTGGGAGCAGATGCTTGCAAACAGCTGGCACAACTATCACAAAATATCTGCAAAACACATTGGTGGCCAACATGCCACATCAGTGGCCGACAACCAGGAGCAATGGCCGACAACCTATAGTAGTGGTCTGCAGGCCCCCAGAGGTTGCAGGCTTGAAAATCCAAGGTTTTGGTCCAAAACAAGGCAATAGGTTTGTAGGGTTTAAAAGGCTCAAACCTGTGGCATTCCGCTGAGGATTTCGAGCACTTAACAAGCATATAGACTCATCATTGGGTGTGCAAGCGATGACGTCCAAGTCGTAAGGGCTGTCAAAAATGGGGTGTTTACAGCTTCATAAACCCCTTAAGAATGAGGTGTATAATCGAGTAAGAAAAAGTAAAATATCCTTTTTGTTTCTTGAACAATATTGTCAAAGTAACATATTACTGTGAGACATAATAACATGTTACTGTTTACATCAATTTCGATGGTAATAAATTTTTTTTTTTTTTTTAATTTCATAGTCAACATTAATCTTATTTGATAGATATTGATGAGAAGATTTCAAAAATACTAATTTTATTAAAAATTAACATCTAGACCAAAAGTTATATTATTTTAAAATCTAATATTTTGATAATAATAGTACGTGTTGAATTTTTCAACCAAAAAAAAAAAATGTGCTTGTCCTCACATTGAATTTTATTATAAGTGAGTTTTGACTAAATCCCGATAAAAAAAATTTCTTTTTTACTGATAAAAAAACATCTCACCACCAACAGGACAGTAAAAAATATTGCACACTTTGGCCCACTTAGTGAAATCAAAATTGATATGGACGCAAATACAAACATCCTCTCAAATACAACCCAGAATTGGACTTGAAGGCTAAAAAAGAAGATAGGAATAAGACATGAAAGAGGAAGAGAGAACATGCTATTGGATCTTCTCAATTGTGCCTCTTTTGTTTTTATTTCTTCTCCTTTTTTTCTTTTTTTTTTTTTTTGGTTGGGGGGGGGGGGGGTGGGTTATCTATTTATGTACAACAGGTAAAAGTAATGTGCTACTTTTATATTCTCTTCTTTGAAACACCTTTACAATTGCTACAAGCTCTTAACATGTAAATATCAATATTGAGAGAAATAATGAACATTTATCGTGAATTTTTATTTTGAAAATTACTTAAAAATGAGGTGTATAGCGTAGACTTAAAATTAGTAAGATGTGAGTCACATTTAGAATGATTGTAATTTATAGACGTACTTATCTAAATAATTTTTTTGGGTATATAATATTGTTGGAGAAAATAACGTAAAATGAAATATAAATGCGTAGAAGAGTCAATAAGCAAAATTGTTGGTTTTTATATCAAAAAAATAAAATAAAATAAAAAATAAAAACTTACTGATGAAATCTAATGTACAAAAAAATACTAAGACAAACCCCAATAAATAAAAAGCAAGTGTAAAAAGTATCATAGTAAGACTTTCAAATCTCAACTAAGTTGGCACCGAAACTATGACATTATTCACATATTTGGGGTTTCCAATCAATAATGTAGTGGAAA
The DNA here is from genome assembly GCA_030407325.1 of Camellia japonica. NCBI lineage: Eukaryota > Viridiplantae > Streptophyta > Magnoliopsida > Ericales > Theaceae > Camellia > Camellia japonica. The sequence goes on along the minus strand of JAPPVO010000014.1, from coordinate 63,553,647 downwards.
GTTTTACGTATGAGACAATACTGACTTCTTTTTTTTTCTTTTTTTTTATCGGTAAAATTTAGTTATTAGATTAGTATTTTGAGGGAGTTGAACTCTCACTCTCTCCTTTTGTTTTTTTCACTCTCTCCTTGCAAGCACTCAAGTCTTGTTTTCTATTTCAATTCTAAGAGTGGAACTTGAGACCTCCTCTTAGAAGAGACTTAGTGGTCAAAGGGCCACACAAGTTAGAATAATTTGATTTACTAACTCATTTTTGTTAGATAGTGGGGGTCAAGAAATGCTTCACCTAGCCTATTTTGTGATTCTTTATTTGTTGAACCACTTGTAAGCAATGTCACATGTTACTTTGGGATTTCCTAATAATTTTTCGGAACCAACATCCATAACTAAAGGATAAATCTCCCTCTCTCTTACATTTGTGCACCCTTGCAAAATAAGCACATCTTTGGAAAAAGATTTAGTCGAACATAGTTGTATGACTATTTTAATATTCATTTTGTTGATAAAAAAAAATTAACTTATCAAAAAAATAGTTGCATAAATTAACAACTAGCATATACAATAGAAAGAGTTGGAAATGCAATCCTGATTACTGCTCCATTCGGAAGTGTGAGCTAATCTAACAATCAAAAATTAACTTTCCATCATTGAAAAATACAATAAATAAACTTTGAAAAAATGTGTACAAAAATGCCAGGTGCATGTTATTCGAACACAAAAAGTGTATTATGTGACTGATACTTGTTACATTTAAGATAAATTTTGGCCACAACACATTTTAAGTGCATCTTATTTTTTTTATTTCTATTTTTATGTGTTGGTAGTGGTAATAGCATTTCTAGTAACAGTAATACATTTCCTACATGAAATTAGGGAAAAGATCTAAAGTTATTTTATTTTATCTTTATTCCAGTGAACCAAGTACTATATATCTTTTTGTTCAAGTCAGAGCCTCAAAAACTAAATGTTTCACATAGATTCCTTTTCTTTTTCTTTTTTCTTTTTTAAGAATATGAATTTCAAATTTGAGGTCTGCTAAAAAAATTAGTTTGCGCACACAATTGGCACGCTGACATAAAACATAGAACGTAGAATGGGCTAAGGTTCTGTGAATTAAAGTGCACCACTAGTTCATTTACAACTTACAATAGGGAGGATGTGCTTAGAATATGCTATATGAATGAAAAATACTAGATTTTGTTCTCATCATGTATAAATAGGTTTTCAAGCTTTGAAACTGTTCATCAACAACGAATCGAGCCAAATGCATGTATGGATGCATTATAGGGCAATAACTCTTTTGGCAGGCGGCTACTTGACTGCATGTGATTAAGTTCGCATATTAAGTAGAACAGTATGCTCTCTGCCAAAGGAGATTTGCCCGACAATTCACCCATGCAATCTTCAACCAAATCATGTTGCTTGTACTAACTTAAGGTACCACTTCCTTTGATATTTCATATTATCTGTTTTAACAGAAATCTCATGTTTTAATTTATTTTTATTTATTTATTTATTTATTGTGTGTGTGTGTTTTGAGCGGATTTTTTTTTTTTTTTTTTTTTTTGTAGGGTAATATCTTAACTGTTTCATAGCTGTTTATTTTTTTAGGGCCGTATCTTAACTATTTCATATCTGCCAATAAACTTTATTCACATCTGACTTGGCATGTTTTAACATTTTCACTTTTGTTCCTAGTAATTGTCTGTTATATAATTTCGCATTATTGTGTTTGGTTTTCCTTGAAGCAAGTTGCTTATTCATTTTTGCAAGCATTACTACAAAGCTGCATTTGTTGGAAAATTAAATAATATCGCATATATCATATACACTTGCATAAGTTCTCATAAATATATATAAATTATCTTACAAAATTGCGAAAGTTATTATAAATATGCGTAAGTTGTAATTTTTTTAATTTTTATGGGTTAACTTACATATGTTTGTGAAAACTTACGCAATTTTGTAAGATAATTTCCGTACGTTTGTAAAAACTTACACAAGTATATATGATATATACTTATACACTTAAGAATTCCACATATAAATAATGCTGATATTTCACTTGGAGAATCATGTTGGTACTTGGTGCTCAAAAAGCAGGCCTATGTCACCCAAAGTTCGATTCCTCATTTTCACAGAGGTGGACAGCTAAAAGGTTTTTCTTGCGAGGGGAGATTTGACCATCAAACTCTTAAAACGGTATATATTATATGCTTCAATTATAATTTTTTATTATGATTCATTATAATATTAGTTATAACTTAATTATAACTCGTTATGACTTAGTTATGATCTATTGTTGTTGCTACTATGCTTATGACCAAGGAAGTTTAGTATTTGGTTATAAAGAATTTTGGAGTAGATTATAAATTAATATGATCCATATGTGATTGTTATTTTAGTTATGATTAAAAAATATTTGATTATACTTCAAGTGGTATTTGATTATGAACTATCATGATTGATGACTGACGAAAAAAGTGAAGAGTAGAATCTAAAGCAGTAAGAACTTTACAGAGATGATATGCATAAAGAATCAAAGTAAATGGCTTAGATCATCCAAATGGGATCTGTAATGAGCCCCACAAACCCGCACGTCAAGTTGTCTAAGTTCATATTTAAACTTGAGATTTGTTTGTTATAGCTGTGCTAAAATAACACAGTACATCAAAAAATACTCACTCCAGTATTTGTTGAGCTAATATTTTGTATTAAATTTATCATAATTTTGTACTGCACAAGTTCATTTATTTATTTTACGGAAAATTTCAATTCTATGTATACCTTTAAAAAAAATTATAAATAGGTTGTAAAATTTATACGTATTAATAATTAAAGTTATAAATTTTTTAGTTAATTATAAATACACCTCCTAAAATTTGCTTATAATACGAATTACTCTATGTGATTCTCAAAATTACATTCCGCCTTTTGAAGTTTTTAATTCATAACAAATAGCTCATTTTGTTAAAAAATCATCATTATCATAAATTCATTTCAATTAATAATTTATGTAATTTTATTATTATATGAAAAATAGTTAAAATTTTATTTATTTTTCAATTAATTATATTAAATAAGAAATTGTAATAAAGCGTATTTGTGGTTTTGCAAATCACATATATTTTAAGCAAATCTCAAGAGATGTATTTGTAATTTATCATAATTTTTTTTATGAATCTATAATAATTTTTTTAGTAATACCACGTAATTTTCCCTTTAATTTATAACTTTGACTTTAATTACGAAATTGAAGCATTATTTAAAATGGTGGTTGATTAGTAGGTATTTGGACTCTTATGTCAACTCATCCATCCAAAATCAAGGAACCAATATTCTATTATGGTCCTACCTCAACTCGTCCTCAATGAGAGCTTGGCCTTGGAAACTAACTAAATAATGGTAGCATCAACTTGTTACAGATAATGAAAAACAAATATTAATTTATTTCATGGACCATGAAATGTCACTTATAAATCTTAGGATAAATTACATTTACCACCCTTAATCTCTTACCAAAATTTCACTTTGATTCATTCACTTCTAATTATAACATTTAATTCTTTACTGTTTCAATTAAATTGTAATATCACTCTTTCCTCCATTTGTCGCTAACAAAGTTGACAGAATTTATCATCCGAAACATATGCAACATTTTTTTGTCACATTAGCACCCTCACACTTTTTTTAAAATCTCATTTTAGTCCTTGTATTTTTACAAAAATCTCACTTTAGTCACTCAATTTTTAATTTTTGTTAACCTTATATTAACAGTAGATGGACATAACGGTAAAAATGTAACTTAACTTTTTTAAGTGCAGAGAAATTAACTATTACAATTGAGAATAAAATGACCAAAATAAGATTTTTTAAAAAATATGGAAATATTAGATGTAATTTATCTAAAATCTTTGTACATACGGTTTCTGAGTTAGGTGGACACAGTGCGAGAGAGTAGAGTCATGAGTGTGAGTTGAATTTTATTTACTTCCATGGACCGCAGACGGGAATAATTATGTCGGACCAATAATAAGTCCACCATTCTCATCCCCTCCTAAATTTGGTATTTCCATTTCTGCATTTAAGTTGGAGAAATTCTAGTTGTTCATTCAAATTTGAGAAAAGTTGAGATTGCTCCAACAAAAAATGAAAAAAAACAAATTCGTCTTCATGTGCCTTTACAATACATGTTAAGGACTTAAAAAGTTTATACACTTGGAAGTGTACGTAATAAAAATTTGTAATTATGTTTAGCATTTTTAACACGTATCTTAAGGTTTTGTTTATTTTTCTCCATAGTTCATGGAATTATATTAACAATTTCTTATACCACACAAGAAACATTTATTTAGAGAAATGACCATGTCTCATGGGATTATGAATACTCTCCAGTGAGAGGAGTGGGAAGGCGGTATTTAAATCCAATCACATGAAATTAGAGGTGAATGACTATTTTGCCTTTCATTTTACAAAAATAATAAAGTCACCTTCTAAATAATGAAGAGTTGTACGTAATTTCTTATATTTGATCCAAATCAACTAATATCATCATAGTATTATATAAATAAACATAATTTATCTTATATTTTCAACTTAATACCATCACACTAGTAATTCTCTTATTTAATTCTACAATACTAAATAATTTCATTCAACATAATCCGACAAACAAACATAACTAACACAATAGCAACACTACTACCAACAATCTTGCTCTGACCCATGATGGGCCCACTATTGGCGTATCTTAATTTATCAAGCCATTCACTTTCATGAATTTGGACATTTGATTTAGTAGTTATATAACATTACTTTATAATATGAGATTGTGGTTTTAATTCTTATAAAGAAATTTTTAAATTCATTGTGGTGTTTATTTATCCATTATTATGGGAATAATATATAGCTAGTAGCAGTTCTTAAGATTAGGCTTAGGCTTAGGTTCGGTGATTGGTGATTATTAAGTTTTGTTGACTTTCTAATTATTGTTAGACTAATGGTGTGTTTGATGTAATAGTTATCATATTTGTAATCACTCTCCTATCAATTGAACCAAAAAAAATAAAAATAAAAATGAGAAGAAGATGATTATGCATGCACACAAAAATTAGATTTTGATAACAGCCTATCAATATTTTAAAAACAAATCACCTTATTTGGTTCTAATTTTCTGAATTCAATTTTTTGAAAATTGAAATTTTTTTTTTTTTTTTTTTGGTTTTAGTGAATTTTTTTAATATTTTAAAAAAAAAAATTTACTTTTTAGATGCACCAAACCTAGATGTATTTAAAAAATAAAATATTTTAAAAAATCAATAAATACACAAGAATATGAAAACTTACTTATTTTTCAATTTATTTTTTATTTTTTGTATTTTTGATATTTAAAAAAAATTCACAAATATTATACTTTTAAATTTATTTATATAAAGTGTCTAAAAATTAAAATTTTGCTTAAAATATTAAAAAAATTACTAAAAAATACGAAAAACATAAATATTAATTTTCAAAAAATTAGAACCAAATAAGGTAAATATGATTTGATCATCTTGCTACCATGATACTCGATTAATCTAATTTTTACATATGCATGAGCTACTTGACAAGTAGGGGTGTAATTTTGGCCCGTGACCCGAGGTAGGCCCGGCCCGTTAAGGCCCGAGCCCAAGCCCAGCCCGAGGCTTTGGGCTAGGGCCTGGGCCATCGTTTTGAAGCCCGGCTTGGCCCGGCCCATCGGCCCACTCAAGGCCTACCTAAAAGCCCGGCCCGCCCGGCCAATCCGAGGCCCAGTGTTATTTTTAATGGAAAATAATAAAATTTTGGTGAAAAAAATATAAAAAATTGTTTAGACCCGCCCAAAGCCCGAGCCTAGGCCCAAGCCCAGGGGCCCGGCCCACTGGCCCACCCAAAGCCCGAATACCCCTCGGCCCGGGCTTGGGCCTGGGCCTAGTTTTCTGGCCCATAGACCGGCCCGACCCCATTTTTTGGCGAGAGCCCGCGAGGCCCAACATGAGCCGGGTCGGGCCAAAATTACACTCCTATTGACAAGCTCTACCAAGTGAATAACTCAAATCCTAAAAATAGACTTGTGCTAGATCACACATTGGGGCACTACATGTTGTGCCAAAAGACATAGCAGTCACTCCATTTTCTCAAAAAAAAAAAGATATTATAAGACACTTGTTAAAGAGTAATAAAGTCATATATATATTTAAATTTAATGTACTTTGCATTGATTATATTATAAGTAATGATATAATTAGGGGTTATTTGCGATAACTTAAATAAATATATTTTTTAACTTTTTACGAAAAGATGTAAAAAAAAAATAGAAAAGTGATATAACTCAAATAAATGTATTTATCTAAATCAGTACACTTATTTAATTTATGTCAAATAATGCCTTCATCTTTTAAAATAAAACAAATAGTATTAATACAACATGTTAGAACCTTTTTAGTTTCCAATACTATTATGGGTTCGGCTAACAAGTACACTAAGGATAAAAGAAATGGCAAAACAATTGCACAACCCAAAACAATTTTTATTAGTTTTATAACGCCTTTACTCATTTTAATTTTTTTTTTTTAATTTTCATTATTTTCAAAACACTTTTTATATTAATCACGTATTAAACAATGCATAAGACGCACTTATTAGTGTTTGTCTATTATTATTTATTGGCAATAGGTTGTTTCGGGCCTGTGAGATCTACCATGGGTTCTGACTCGATAATCCAAATAGTTTATGTTTTATATCACGTGTAAATCATCTAAAAAAAAAAAAAAAGCAAGTTAATCTGATAACTATAGCTATATTACTTTATAGCATTTATTTGCAAAATATGTATATATATATATGAATGATAAATATTATTTGAAAATTAGACCATTCATTTTTTAGAAGATAAATGTAATAAACTAATGTGACTACATTTATTGGATCGACCTAATTTTTTTCATAAATAATCTACATGTTATGGTCTAAAAATGAACATTCAAATTATCAAGATGGAACCTGTGGTAGGCTTCAAAGACTCGAATAACACAGTATAGTCTGGAGACAAGTTGATCCCTTATTTATTCATCATAATTTCAAACTATGGTTTTTTTTTTTTTTTTTTCTAAAGAAAAATTAAAGAACACAATTTTGGGCAAACTTCACTTTCCCCCTATGGTTTGGGTAATGTCCAATTTACCCCCTTAACGTTTGGAAATAACTACATAACTCTCACGTGATTCGTGGATTGAAATGCACCGTTATGCCCATTAACGATTTAGTAAAAAGACTAAAATATCCCTATATATAAGTTACTTAAGTATGTGAAGTACGGATATTTTTGTCATTTGTTTGAAAGGTAAAGTACACTTTAACCCCCTTTATTTTATTCCACGTGTGATTTACACTATTAAAATTTGAAAATGAGCATATAATCTCCTTATATCTGCCACGTGTTTCACAATTGCTATTGTGGGGAAGTATTTTGTGAATAACAACACGTGACAAAGGTGACGCTGAAGTGTCAGCCGAGATGATCTCGGCTAGGCCGAGGTTATCTGCAGAGATGCCAGAAATCTGAGATAAGCAGATAAGGGACAAGAGTCCTAGAACAGAGGATGATCTCAGTCTAGATAAGGATAAGGCTCAAGAAGAGTTTATCTCTATCAAGCGGAGTGTCCAGGATGAGCATTGAGCCTAAGTCCATTGAAGTGAGGCTTCTAAAGAGATCAAGTCACTGCTGGTTATAAAAGCAAGGCACCCTCGTAAGTCAAAGAAAAGTTCTTTCTTGTGAATTTAAGTACTATTTGCTATCTATGAGAGATATTGATTACTGACTTGATTGTCGCAGTGCCCTCGAGTGGACGAACCACCGTCGGATTCTCATCTTCTTGTGCAAGTTGTTGGGCTTAATCTATTATGCCGGTACTCTCCACTTGAGTTCCCCGTTTGGTTGTGTGGTCAAAAATCAACACCCACAATTTGGCGTTGTTTGTGAGAACTTAAGGAGAATAGATGGTCAACAACGGGTATGAAGAAAAGATTGGAGACGATATCCACAGTGAGAGTGGTGAGCATGCAGATCCAACCATCGAAGAAGAAAACCGTAATGAAGGAGCACAGGATCCGAACCCTGGGGAGAAAGACGTCGACAAAGGGGGTAACGCCCCAAAGAAAGCTGGCTAAGATGAGTATTACAACGAAAGCAACCTCCAGGTATGGAAGGATAGATGTCTAAAGAGGGACGACAAAATGAAAGGAATGGCAAACATGTTGGCAGACCTATAGTCGGTTGTCAACTTCATGATGCAGAATAACGTGATGTAACCACCGTTCCCGTTGTAGGACACGCTGGTACCAGCGGCAAAGACTAACGCCCAGAAAAGGGGCAGAAAACAATCCCAGTAGTTTCGCAGCACGACAAGGAAAAGGAGCGCTCACATCGGCCTTCACGGGATGTCGGGCAAGTAGAGTCAGTGAAAGGTGAGTCATAAAAGATATCATGTACCAAGAGAACTTATGTCAAAGAACCTCAATATATCTAGGGGAAGGGCCTATGTTTTGATACTGTAAATGAAGAAAAGTCCAAGCGGACATACAATAACACCAGGAGCAGTGCACCAAAAAGGCTGAAATCTGTTGATAGATGAGCTCTCGGTCGAACAAAGGAGGATCTGAGAGATTACCTCCAGAGAAAGCGACTCAACGCCGAGGTCACATCCCCCGTCAAGCCGAAAATGTTGTTCTCAATGGAGTTAGATAGGTTTGAGGCCCCAAAAAGGTTCCATATGCCGACATTCCAGATTTATGATGGTAAGTCTGATCCAAACTTTCATGTCGGCTTATACTTAAATTCAATGGCTTTGTATAGCGGGGATGAGCAGTTACTGTGCAAGGTGTTCCCCTCATCCTTTGGGGAAATTGCATCGGATTGGTTCCATAAGTTGCCGAAAAAAACTGTGAAAGGTTGGGAAGACCTGGCCGAAATGTTTGTGGCCAGGTTTGTTACAAACAAGTTGCAGCCATTAAGAGTAGACTCTCTTCTGGCTTTGAACATTAGTGAGGGTGAAAGCCTTAGGGCATACGCCAAGAGGTATTACGAGGTGTTCAACCGAATTTCTACTTGTAACCAGGAACTGGTAGTCGTGTCTTTTAAAAACGGCCTGGATAATGAATGCCCTCTTTGAAAATCACTGGCAAAAACTCTACCAAAAAGTATGGAGGAGCTCATGGCACGGATCGAGAAGCATGCCAGAGCAGAAGAGGATACGCGGGGGACAAAGGCACCAAAGTAGGAGAAGAGAAACGGCTCGCCAAAACTAGGCCAAGGTAACATTGGTTTAAAGCCTATAAAACCATAAACCATGTATGAGGACACCCAACCTGGGGACCAGAGATCCTGTAACTAGGTTCAATAGGAAGAACGAATCATATTGTGGTTTAAAAAAAAAAATGCACTCCTTAATATTTTATTGTCCATCCCAATAATGTAAATGCATTTGTCCTGTAATATTGGAGGGTTGAGTTTTTATACTCATAATGAAATTCTGTAGCTCTTGTTGAGTGGGGTGTGTAAATTATAGGAACATCCTTGATAGAATTCACCTATGTGAGCATGGAAGTGGGGCCGCTTTCTATGAGAACAAGGCTTATTCTCAAATATGCTCATGAAAACTAGGATAGGCACAAGGCCGTAATGTGCTGGCTATTAAAAGCTCATGACAACACTTGGATCATTATGTGTGAGCTGTAATACTTTATTTCCCCTAAGTAGTCATAGTTCATGTCCGAGACCACTACTGACTCTAGAGTAGAGGTTGTTGTTTCACTAATGAAGGTCCAATACAGAGCGCACCTTCATGATGCATACTAGTCTATCTTTGTTTAGTAATCTCTCTTGTCCTTGTTGATTTTAAAATGAGTGGGGGATTGTTAGACCATTTTAATATCTTTTATTTATTTATTTATTTATTTATTTTTTGGGTGACCTTTTATCTTGTTCAAGAATCTTATTTTTTCGTGAACTTTTGTTTTGTTCATGAATGGAGATTAATTGGAAGGTCATGGGCATGGTGGTGAGTTAATATTTCGAGGTCTTGGGACTCTCCTTTTTTCCTAATTTAATGGTCATTATTTCTTGGTGTAATTTGTAGGGTCCTAGTGGCCTATAAATTGTTCCTCACATTTAGTCTTTTCTAGACCAACTATTTTTTACATTTGAGAGATTATTAGCCAAAGAAGGGTGTTTTTTCTTGTACAGCTTTGGGTTCACCATCTTGTGCAGAGTTGGCCTAAACCATACGACAAGTGGTCGGGCTGTTGTATCCTGGAGGAGACAAGTCATAATTTAGTGACTGTTGCATTGATGTTTGGGTTCTTCCTACCGCAGTGGGCATGATCTCCTTAAAGAAAACGAGATATTCGTGTCTCAGCCTGATCTATTTGTATCTCATTTTCTTTGCAATATTTATTAATAAAATATAATTCTTCTAGTATTTTCACCAACACATGTATCATGCATGTTGCTAGTTGCAGCCTTCCACAACACATCCCCTTTATCTATCTCAATACTATGTCCCACCCACCTTTTGCTACCGCCTTCATGCCATAATGTGAATTTAAAAACTAAACTTCGTCACTTAAAAAGAATCATTTGGTAACGTTTAGAGTTTATTATTTTTAATTTATAGAACACTATACATATATAAGTTTAGAAAAATATTTGAAACTCACAAAAAAAATTCTTACAATTTAACTCACAATGATGTAATGTAATAAGTTTTAACTTTTGATTTGTTACACACAATGATATAAGGCCCAAATCTTTTGTCACATTTTTTTGATCTGTAAAAGAAATAGCTTTATTGATAAAAATACGAAGATATTACATCAATAAAGAAAAAGATGAGTGCAAAGAGCATCAAAGCGGAACATCTCAATCCTAACTAGGTTGGCACCAAGACATCCACTCAATCATATGCTAGCACACTATCGAAAGTTGGTGAGAGACCAACAAGAAAAAGAAACAACCAGGACCAAACAAAATACACTAACCACCCAAATAAGTTAACTTAGCAACCCACATATATGTGTCCAACCAAGCCCCACAAAATACACCAGGAGATAAACCCAAGAACCACCTAAATAGTCACACAGGAGCAAAATAAACAGGCAGCATACACAAGAACATAACAGAGCACCACCACTGTACCAAAGCAGGGCACCAACATGGCAAACCTCCTAAACAACCACCAACCAAATAGACAACCTAGACAAAACCAACAAAACAGTGGGCTAGAACAAATGAACACCAACGAACAACCCTCCTATAAACACCTCGATATACTTGATTGTATACTCAGCAACTGGTGTAAAGAAAAACCTCTGCATTCCCATTTCAATGAGGCCCAAAACAAAATGCGAAACTTGATTGAATCCAACAACTCCTCCCAATTTGGTTGTGTGCTCTCAAAGATGCATTGATTTCTCAGCCTCCAAATCGACCACAAGACAGCAAAAGGAATAATCTCCCAAACTATTTTTCTTTTTCTCCTAAATTTCCAACTCTTCCACCATTTAAGCAAAATAGTCACTGAACCAGGAACCACCCACGAGAGCCCCCACCAGCGCAAAACTATAGTCCAAATCCTCCAAACTTTCTCGCACCATATTAGGACATGTTCCGAACTTTTATTTTCAATGCCACAAAATCTGCACTGCCCATCATTATGGTTGTCAATAATCCCCAATCTAGCAAGCCTATCTGAGGTCTTAACTCAACCCCTCCACGCCAACCATCCAAAGAACTTAACTGATGGAGGTGCTCCATTCCTCCAAATCAATTTTGGTACTTCCATACTAAGACTCGTCTCAGCTTCAATACAATTATACATTGATGCCACTGAATAAACACCACAGTTAGCAGCCTTCCATCCAATTGTATCATTCGCCCTCTGATTAATCTTCGTAGCTCCCATTAAAAGGTTGTTTAGCATAGCTACCTGTTCTTCCTCTCAAGCCATCAATGGTCTTCGAAACTCCACCTTCCATTCATATCTATTGCTCGTAGGGACCACAAAGGCTGTAACTCTCCCTTCTTTATTAGAGCTGATCTGGTACAGTTTTGGGAAAATATTTTGTAAGACAATTCCCTCCCTTACCCACTCATCGCTCCAAAACTGCAACCTATTTCCTCTACCAAGGCTATACTTAATATTATTCAAGAAAAGAACAAAAGCTTCAAACCATCGAACACATACCAATGAGATGTCTGACTAGGCCCTGGAAGCATTGCGAGATTGAACTGGTAACCAACATCTCGTATCAATTTTATGTATATCACAAATGACAATTCTCCATAGACAATCTTTCTCCACTGCAAATCTCCACCGCCATTTTAATAACAATGCGATGTTCATTACTCTAATGTTCCTTATCCCGAGACCCCCCGCCTTCTTACTTTTAGAGACTTCATCCCATTTAACCATAAGCATATTTTTTCCTCGATCATTATCCCTCCAAAGAAACGCGCTCCAAATTTTTGTTATCTCTTTTACCAGTACCATTGGAACCTGAAAGATTGACATAAAATAAATTGGCAAGGCGCAAAGGACCGATTTTATCAGAGTTAGTCGTCCCCCAAAAGAAAGTAACCTTTTCTTCCATGATGCCAATTTCAACTTAACCCTGTCCACCACTAGTTGCCATGTCCTCCTTAGTCTTTGATTAGCACCTAAAGGTAATCCCAAATATGCACTTTGCATCTAAGTGCTGCTGCAAAATCATTCAACAGCTCATCGTCAATTCCCACTCTACCTACTATACTTTATGAAAGTTCACCTTCAACCCTGATATAAGCTCAAAGCATCTTTTGGCCTTGTTTGGTAGAGCTGTGGGAAAGTGATTATAACTTATAGCCTAACAGCTTATAACTTATAACTGTGAACATAAACTGATTTTTGACTTATAAATTAAGCTTATCTTCCCCCACTCAAAGAATAAGTTGATTTTTGACTTACAATAAGCTATAAGTTGTATTGTTAAGCTAAACCAAACACATCAAAATAGCTTAAATTAAGCTAAAAGCTGAAACAAGCTGGAAATAAGCCCTACCAAACAGGGCCTTTGTCTTATTATTATGGATAAATTTGTGAATTTAAAGGTCTGGATCTCAATCATTTCTCACACGTTTATTTTAGATAAAAAAAAAAGAAAAAAGAAAAAGAAAATAAAGATATATATATATATATATGGTATACATATATTTTATCCCTTTTGTCATTTTAGTGTCTATATATATATATGTGAGTACCAAATACAATGATTTAATTTTTAGAAATTAAATACAAACCAAAAATATCTTTGTAGATTTGAAATTATTCAAATTTAATTTGAGTTGAAGAAATTTCAGGGGATCTTTTTAATTAAAAAAAAAAAACTAATGTGGTTAGTTTCTAGCCTTCTTGTCCAATGAATCCTTTGTTTTCATATGGACCAAAACTTTATTTATTTATTTATTTATTTATTTTTGGGAGGGGGGGGTGTTATTTGCGCTTTGCTTCCCGTTTCACCATATTTTCACTTTAGCCCTAAAATTTTTATTGTTTGAAACTCTTTTGAATTTACTTTCCAATTAGGAATGGCAACGGGGCGGGGCGGGGCCGGGGATGACCCTCCCCGTCCCTGATCCCCGACAGTAACAAAATCCCCGGCCCCGCCCCCGATCCCCGACGAGGAACCCTTCACCTCCCCCGTCCCCATCTCCTAATGGGGATCGGGTTTCCCCGATCCCGAAGAATCCCCGACAAATTTGTTCAAGTTCAACACACATACAAACACAAGAACAAGGAAAAAATAATAATAAAATTAATCTGTATATATACAGATCTGTTCAACACCCACACAAGAACAGATGTAATATGGTTCATCAACAACAACAGACAACAGATATAATAATATAGATAAGAATTGGAAAAAAAAAAAATTTGTTTCATCAATCAACAAACAACAGATATATATATATATATATATAGAAGGGGGCTTCACGATCGGTGGCTTCACGGTCGGTGGCTTCTTATCTGCATCAAGACATCGATCGGTGGCTTCAGGGTCCTGGTCACGGTCGTCGCTTAAGATCGGTGGCAACGGAGGGATCGGTGGTGGTAATGGCTTCAGATCCGTGGCGGTAATGGCTTCAGATCTGTGGCTTCATCGATCTGTTCAGATCGGTGGATCTGGATGATGTTGATGCTGATAAGAAATGAGAGAGATGAGTGCGTGAGGGAGAGAGAGATGAGCGAACTGGTGGTGAGACTCAAAGAGATCTGAAACAGACAGTGAGTGAGGGAGAGGGAGATGAGAGACGGGAGTAACGGAGCGAAGCCCTAACACAATACACATATATTATATATATATAAACGGGGGTATATTAGTAATTTCATGTCGGGGAACTGGGCCGGGGTCGGTCCGGGACGGGGCTTGAACACTGATCACCGTCCCCGGCCCGGAACAGATCAGGGATTGATTTTCAAATACCGTCCCCTCCCCGCCGGGAGTATTTTTCGGGGAAAAATCGCTTAAATCGGAGTCGGGATCGGGAATCCCCGTCGGGTCGGTTTCAAATTGCCATCCCTATTTCCAATGTACGTTGGTATAGCGAGGTGGCATTCTGTCTCGTGGCATAAAAATAATAAATTAGACTTTTGTCTCTTTAAATTTCAAATTTTTTTTAACTTTGGCCTTTAAAAGTTTTTTTTTTTTTCTTACTTTGCTCCTTATTATTTGTAATTTTTATCAATTTATTTCCAAATCAAAGTACCATCCAATTTTGAATGACAAAATGCCACTTTGATAGCCATATTGTATTAAAAAAAAAAATAATCAAAATTTGGTTGAGTTTTCACAACTTGTTTTCTAATTTTTTTTTTCTTCGGTTTTTGAATAATTACAACATGTTTGACAAAAATAAAGACTAGAAATAAATTTTTGAATAGTTTCACCCAACACTACAAAAAATTAAGATTTTAGGAACCAAAATTTAGGGACAATTATTTTTTAGGGACCAAATATTTTTGTTACAAAAAATGTCATTATTATATTTTAACAACGAAAATTAGACGTTAGTGATAAATTATTATCTATTTGGGACCAAATTTTTTATCTCAAAAAATAAATCATTTTGAGACTATATTATTTTGTCTCTAAAAGTCTATTTAGTAGTGACATTTTCAAAATTTTGTAGCTAAAAGCTTTGTTTTTGGCTTTTCGAGACGATCTTTTAGCGACTATCCTTGTGATGATAGAAGTTGGTCCCTAAATGTCTTTTGCAACAAAATTTTCACTTTTAAAAACCAAAATCTTATTTGTTGTAGTGCAAAAGAGAAACCATATGAAAGTAATTAGTGTTTTATTTTTCATTTTTTTCACCAAACTAGCTTTTGATTTTTTTATTTTTTTTTTTCAAAAAAGAGATTATACAAACTCAACAAAATAGAGAGGTGGTGGAGGTTAGGGTAGAGGAGAAGGATGAAGAAGTAATGGAAATTTGAGAGTGAATTTGAAGAGAAGAAATAAATGAAAGTTGGAATTGAGGTTTGGGTTTCGAATTTTGGGTTTTGAGTCTCAAAATTGGACAAAAGTTAATTTTTGAAGTAAATTGAGAAAAAAATATAAATATAAAGGGTTAAAGTGAAAAAATAAATAAATGAAAAACTATAAAACTTAAGGGGCAAAATGTAATTTACCCTTCAATAGACATGCAGAAAATATGAGGCCTTTAACTATAACTTGCGAACTTAAAAAAAATTGCAGTATTGTTTTACGGGTCAGACCCATAAAGTGGACTTAATTATCATTAAGTCATATTAACCTTTTAAATAGATTTCGAGCTCTATTTCATATATCTAATGGGGGATTTCCATTACATATCTAATGGTTATGTTTATAATTAATTTAAATTAAAAAAAAAAATCATTACACTCACTATTAGATGATGGAATGAAATCACTCAATTACAAATATGGAATGGAGAAGATCACAATCCCACCAGTAACTCCTCAACTATCCATATTACCCTCATAAAATATTTTCTCTTCTCTACTCTCTCTAATATTTCCCAAATCTTTTTGCTCTCTCTTTCTTTCTCACTCACACACACACACACACACACACACACACACACATACAGAACCATTTCTGAAGCTTCACACCATCACCGCACACCACCACTACCACCACACCTACCATTGCCACTACCACTGCCACCGATCGCCGACCACCTTGACTATCGAGCTGCACTCTAGCATCTTTGATGTACAGTTTATCATTGTTGATCTACCACCACCATCGTCGATCTACTCTATCTTCTCGGACTACGCTTTATATATCCGATCGACAATTTATCTTCTTCGATCTACACTCCATCGTCGCCAATTCATACTCTATCATCAAAGATTCTCTGGAAAAATTCAACAGTCACACCCGAATCAGAAAAATCTTCCCAAATATATGTTTTTGCTTTTTAATTTGGTTTTGTTTGGATTTGTTTTTTAGCAATTTTTTATGGAGTTTTGTTTTAGACTTGTAAGATGATGATGATAATGATGAAAGATACAAAGATTCTTCAGATTACACATCTCTTTCTTATTGTCTTTGTTAGTTGCTTGTAAACTAATGTTTGAAAAAATTTGTGTCAGTGATAAATTTATTACTGAGAACACTATTTTTTATATGTAAATGTGTGAATGTGTTTTTTTGAATAAATAAGTGGGGGGAGTGTGCATGTATGTAAGTGTGAGTGTGATAGTGAAAGAGAGTAAAGTGATTAACTAGTTTGATAAATATTGATACAGTGATAAATTTATCACTAATATGTTAATTTATTACACTAATAAATTTATCAATCTTACTACTTTTTATATGTAAGTGTGTAAATGTATTTCTTTGAATGAATAAGGGAGAGATGGTGTATGTATGTATGTAAGTATGAGTGTGATAGTGAAAGAGAGTAAGTGGTTAATTGATTTGATAAATATTGATAAAGTGATAAATTTATCACTGTTAAATACTTCTATTTTTTTTCTATTTCTCTTGTTACCACCAAATCTGAAGGCATATGAGAGAGTGACAGGGTGGAGATGGATGTTGATTTTTCTTAAAAAATAATTAAAAATTTGTCAAAAATTACTACCATAAAAATATTGCCGGAGGTAGTTGTCGGTGGTCGGAGACGATGGCTTAGGTGAAAAATAAAAATAAAAAATTTATAGATAAATAAGTTTAGTCCACATAACGCCCATAAGTGCCCCTATTTTTTTTCTAGCAAACAATTTTTTTCATTTAGGCTGCTTTTCAAATATATATATATATATATATAAACACTATAAGGACCTTAACTACAAATAGGTCTTATAAAATTTAGGCCCTATTGCAGAGGATTTATGGGCTTCATTGGTGAGCACTTAAAGGCTGTTAAGTAATGAAAACAATAATTCTCAATATTTTTTATTTTTTTATTTATCTCCCATTTTGATAATGAAAAAATATTGAGATGTTTTAGGTATTTTGTCTTTGTAGAATAATCATTTGGTATTGATAATAACATTGATATATTTATCAGAGTGATAAATGATTGTAACATTTTGGCTTTTATTTGTCAGTTTTGATTAATTTTTAGTGTATTTGTGTTATTTTGTATTGAAATATAATGTGGGAGTTGTAGGTAATTGAATTGTAGTTTTTAAAAATAATTTTACAGTTATAAAGTATCACTGAAAATTAGAATAAGACTTTTTAATAAATAATTGTAGCCCACAAGACTAGCTCATAATTATCCGAAAAGTTAGTCTCTTGACGTTGTTTTTTTTTTTTTTTCTATGTGAAGGGAGAATGAATGAAATGCTTTCATTGATTAAACTTGATCATACATCAGAGATATTTATAGAACACGATAGGGCCGGCACTGCCTAAGGCAGTAAGGATTGTGATTTAGACTCCAAAATTTTGGTTCAAAAATAAAGTTCTTAAATTTAGTAAAATGTTACAGGGTCAATGTTTTTTTTTTAAATTATTTATTTATTTATTTTTTAGGATCAATTTAAAGGGCTCCAAAATGAATGTTTTATTGGGTCCATGTATGGTTTAACCCAAATTTATTTATAAGTGTAGTTTGGCTCATATTTATTAAAATTAAAAATATATATTAAAAAAAAGTGTTTGGGCCCAAGAATAATAATACATACAATATATGGGCCCTAAATTTTTTTTTTAAAACCTTCTTTATCTATTAAATTTTAGTGGAATAAATAATTTTCTCCTAATTTTTTTACCTAGGTCTTATCAGTTTTAATTGAATAATTTTTTCTAATTTTGTTTCATTAAATTGTTTTGTTTATAATTTTAATGATTACATGTACAAGTAAATTTTTTTATGACTAAAAACAAATAAAAAAATTATAACTTATCGTTTTATCAATAAATTTTTTTTTTTCAATATAAAAGGGATCCTCATTTCTAAAATTCACCTTAGCTCTCTAAATCTCGGAACCGGCCTGAGAACTATACATATCGTATATAACTAACTATCTAACAATCTGTGTTAACTACTTCTGTTACAAGAGATATACTCAGGTGTATCTACACCACACAATGTTATGGTACTCCTCCAGTTGATGATGTGCCTAATCTAGTTTCCTTCTTATCATTCCCCTCAACCGAATAAGGGAACAAATTACAATAGACCATGAGCTTATGTTTGAGAGTCTGAAACCTGGTAGTAGACAATGGCATCGTAAAGATATTAGCTAGTTGATCCTCAGTGGGCACATACTTGAGAAGAAGCTTATGGAAGGCGACTTCTCGCAAACAAAATTGCAATCCACCTCAATGTGTTTGGAACAATTGTGGAAAACAGGGATTAAAGCCAGAGACATAGCTAAAATGTTGTCAAACCAAGGGACTGGAGGGGAAGAAAGGGGAATAGAGAAGTCAGCTAACAACATTTGTAACCAAGTTAACTCAGCTGTAGTATAGGCAAAAGAGCGATACTCAGCCTCTGTGGAAGAGCGAGAAACAGTAGTCTGTTTCTTGGAGGACCAAGAAATGAGATTAGAGCCTAAGAATACACAATAACTAGATGTGGATCTTCGATCAGTAGAATCTCTAGCCCAATTGGAATTGGTAAAAGCCTATGAGTGGAAAGAGCTAGAAGAAAGAACAACCCATTTGCTAAAGAGCCCTTGACATAACGGAGAATGCATTTGACAGCAAGAAAATGGCCAACAGTCTGGGAGTGCATAAATTGGCATGCCTGATTCACAACATAGGACAATTTCGGACGAGTGATGGTCAAATATTGTAGAGCCCCAACAAGACTGCAATACTAAAAAGACTGAGAATACAGAAGAGAATCAGTGGGGTTAAGAGAGGGTTTAACTGCAACTGGAGTTGCACAAGTCTTCTAGTCAATCATCCTAGATTTTAGAAGAATGTGAAAGGCATATTTGTGTTGAGAGAGAAAGAAGCCATCACGAGTTGGTTGCATAAAAATTCCTATTCCTATTTTCATAGAGAAAGCCTGATACATGTCGTAAGTTAAAAGAGATTGAATGTAGACTTCATCAGTGCTAGTGAGAAGGATATCATTGACGTAAGCAGTTTTATGCACAAATAGGGAGGAATAGAGATGGTCATTTTCTCCCGCCTCGCTCCGCATTCGCATTCCTGCCCCGCCCCGCCCTGCTCCACACGGATGTTCCCCACCTTGATTAAAAAATTGGGCAAGGACGGATTTTGCTTCCCTCGCCCCGTTCCACCTAAATCCGCCCCGATTATATATATTAAATATATTTATATGTATATAATATATAATTTATTTATTTTTCATTATAATAAAGTTAAAACACTTAAATATTATACTTAATATTAATTTTTATTCATTTATTTTCTATATAATATAATATAATTTTCATAGAAACTTCAAACCTTTTTTATGCTTGGTTTTGGATATGCCAAAGAACATAAATAGAAATATAGCATACGCGAGGACAATTTGCATAGAGATTCTCTTTATTTCATTCATGGGGCCAGATTCCTCTCACTATCATCTTCTTTCCAAAGCAAGAACATATTTACCTTTTTCTCTTTTTTTGATTTAGATGCTAATATGTTTGTCAAGTTACAAGGACTTAATACAATGGTTTTTCTTTCATTAAAGTAGAGATTCTGTTGTTCATGTTTATGTTGTGTGGACGATAATAAAAAGTCAAATCTCTTGGCCATGCACAATTATTCTATAACAAATGAAAGTTGATATTTTTCACAACCATTTTAAATGGAATGCCAAATTTATAAAATAATGGATCTTTTGACCTCCACAGTACCAAAGAAAAAAATATAGTATCAGAAAGGGAATATTGTTGGTGGGACTGGAGTGTCAACAACAATGGTATTAGAGTTTTTCAATTATTTTACAACAATTTGTAATCAAAGCTTTCGCTATGTGTATTTATGTATTTTCCGACAACTACTATTGACATTTTCATAATTCAAGTTTTATTACTCTGACAAAGGAATCATTAAAATAGTTCAAAATATAAAATGATATCACTCATTATAACAAATTAAGATTTTAGAGATAAAAATTTAAGGATAAAATCACATTTTAGCAATGAAATATTTTAATTACCAAAAGAATCATTGTTGTATTTTTTATGACAAAACTAGACATTTAATACCTTTTCAGGGACCAAAATTTCGTGTCTTAAAAAGCAATTCTTTTTGGCACCAAATCCAAATTGATTTCTCCCAACACGTGTACTTTTAGGGACATTTTTTATTTTTGTCACTAAAAGTATCTTCTTTTTTTGTAAAAAGCTTTTCGAGATGACTTTGTAGCAACAATTCTCTTGACAACAAGAATTAGTCCCCAAATGTTTTTTGTAAAAAATTTTCTAAGAAGAATAAAAAAAAGTGCTCCCTAAAACTCTTATATGATGTAGTAGCTGTTTGGTCTGAATATATATATATATATATTTCTTTTGTACATCTCCATTAAACATCATTGTACAACATATGCTTATCTGTGAACACTAAACAGTATATTTGTGATCATTTTTTGATTCAAATTATTACAACTAAGATTTAAAAAATAAAAAATAAAAATACTGAAGAAAATAATTGTAAGCTATGAAATGTAAGTGTTATTCATAATCATAGTAGAACATAATTCCACACAAACTTGATATCCTTCAAAGTATGAGCACATGTAATGTGATGCATACCAATGAACTTTAATTTATACATATAATTGAATTTTATGAATTGTCAATGTAAGTTTAGTTAATATTCATTTGAATAATGTCGCTCTGTGTAAGTATTTTTTTTTTTATTTTTATTTTTATTTCTACTTCATGCCAAGATGCATATTTGACATTCCAAGAGCAAATGCAGAAAGAGAAAAGATGTGTTGGAAATGGTTTTGTAAAAATCATGTTTTTAACAAACTTTGAGCTAAAATATAAGTAGGTCTCACTCACTATTTTTTGTTAGTTTAAGTGGTGACGTATTCTATGTGCAGTGATTAACATTATGTAAGGGAACTTATGTGTATATAAGATTCAAGTTTGAGAATTGGGATTGGGTTTGGGTCCTTGAGGCACAAAGTTTGTAAGAAGGAGAGTTATGAACAAAGTGGGGTTTAGGGGTGGTCATGGATCCATCTAACCTGCTCAACCCGACCGAACCGACCCAGCCCAGCCCAGCCCAATGGATTTTGGGCGGGTGCGTGTCTTTCAACGGATGGAAGGGAATGAAATGTTTCAAAATCTACATATATGGTTCGGATGGTGGATTAACCATCTCGCATCCGCATGAACCCGGATCGCCCATAGATGACATTCAAAAAAAAAAAATTGCTAATAAGTAACAACATAGAGTGGAAATAACAAAATATATATTTTGTGAAAATGATAGACAATACTTCAAAAATATACATGCCTGGTGCCATAGATTATTATAGACAAATAAACATATTTTTCAAATTACTAGTTATTAGAGATTGTAAAAGTCATGAATTATAATTCAAAAAAAAAATGTTCAAAATTTGTAAAGTCCAAACCACCAAACCGATCGCATTGAACCACCAACTCATACGGTCCGCTCAATCTGCATCCACCAAACTGATGGACGGATGTGGATTGATTTTTTTCAATCCTCCTAATTTTGGGCAGATGGGGATGGGATGCCACCTGATCTAACCCAATCTACGATCACCTCTAGAGGGGTTAGACCCAAATTACCACACACACGGTATGCCACCCCACCTTGCACTAAGTCAAGCACAGGTATTGGGTTGGTCTATATTATATTTTTTGGACAAAATTCGTTTGATTTTTTTCAAAATTTTTGTATGAATTTCAAATTCAAATTCATTGTGCCAAAATTTGAATTTGAATTTCAAAATTTCATTCCAGTTGCCTCCTTTCTGACTCGTTGCGTTTTTTGATTGTGTCTTTCTGCCCAACTCCGAATAGCCATCAACGCACCTCCAAACAAACACCTTACAAACTATAAATAGTCTCCTCATTCTAACAATCAATTCCACTCTAGTTTCAAATCTCCTCTTCCTTTGTTCTTCGCTCTCTTCTGCTTCTACATTTTCTACATTATAGAGATTTAAGAATTTTCACACATACACATAGATAGATAAATATATATATATATATAGAGTTACACTATCTGGTTGGTTCGCCATGTTTTAAGTTATAGTGCTAGAACTTTAAGTGTAGTCATTGCATCTTGAGAAGAAGACGTTGGTCAAACTCTAAGTACCAAAGCAATGGCAAAATCTACTTTAAGAAGATTGTGGCCTCGTTTGGTAGAGTTGTGGAAAAGTGATTATAGATTATACCTTAACATATTATAACTTATAGCTGTGAAGATAAGCTATTATAACCTGTTTGATGCAGTCATGAGATTATGGATTTAAGTAGCAGAGTAGTGTTTGGTTGATAAGCTGTAAAATAATTTTTTGCTGTGTAATTGTCCTTTTTGCCATTATGTGATATAAAAATGATTATTTTGTCATTTTTTTCAGTTTTAATTTTTAAAAAAATATTTCATTAATAAAAGTTAATATAAAAAATTATTATTTTCATTAATAGTATCAATTACTATAAAATTATTTCATTTTTTCATTATAAATGAATTAGTGTCAATTGGCATCAATTAATACTAAAATTATTAATTAGTATCAATTAATATAAAATTTATTTCATTAATGGCTAAATTTATTTCATTTAATAAAAGTTATTTCATTTTTTTCATTAATATCAATTAGCAACAATTTTTTTTTTTTATTACAATACCAAAGAATTTTATATTTTAATAGAAGTTATTTAATTGAAATAAATTGTGCAATTTATTTAATGGATATATATTGCAGAATTTATTTCAATTTATATCAATATTAATTGAAATAATTTTTTTAATTAAATGGAAGTTAATTGAAATAAATTGTGTTTTTTTTCATTACAATTATGCAAAACCCTAGCCACCACCGGTGGTCTACAACAAACCCTAGTCGGCAGCCCCTTCTTTTTCTTCCCCTCCTCATCCCACCGGTAGAAGCCCCATGCAAAACCCTAGCCACAATCGCGAAGAGAGAGACAGAGAGAGAGAAAGCTCAAGCTCGTTCTCTGCCGTGATCAAGAAGGAGAGAGAGAGAGAGAGAGCTCATCAGATCGTCACGCCGTCAATCGTCATCATCATCGTCACCATTTTCAATTGTGATGTGGTTTCAGATCGAGAGAGAGAGAGAGCTCGTCAGATCACCACCAGAAATCGACATCATCATCGTCACCATTTTCAGATCGTGATGTGGTTTCAGATCATAAGAGAGAGAGAGAACGAGAAATCGCCTCTCACGCCACCGGAAGCCACCAGAAATAGCCTCTCACACCACCGGAAGCCATCGAAAATCGCTTCTCAAGCACCGGAAATCGTCTTCTCTCTCTCTCTCTCTCTCTCTCTCTCTCTCTCTGTGAAGAAGTGAATAGTGTTTGTTGTGGATTTATATATTGGTCTTTTTGGTAATATTTGAAGTATATGAGGGGCATTTAAGTCATCACGCCCCCTTAAAACTCAGCTTTCCGCTTAAGCTATTTCAAAAAAATCACCTCCCAGCTAGGTTAGAAATTTAAGCTGAAAATCACTTAAAATAAGCTATAATCCATCTCTGAAAAGTTATAACAAACACTCCAAAATCACTTATTTTAATCTATAAGTGGATTTAGGCTAAAAATAAGCTCTACCAAACAGGCACTGTGTCCAATACAAGCCTAATTTAATTTTATTGCATAAGTATCGTAAGGTTTTAATTTCAGATTTTTGTTCATAATTTTTTTTTTAAAAATGTTTTTGTTTATTTTATTCAATTAATCGCACATAGATTTTCACATAGGGTCATTGGTTTCTAACCAAATGTATGGCTCTATATGTGTGGAAAGTACATGTGTTTGGTGGAGCTAGAACTTGAGCTACTCTCTTAATCAAGGTATCCTCTCTTGTGCCAATCTAGTTCGAATAAGTTTGAGTTCGCTATGATAGAGTTTTTTCACACTTTCATTTTTTTTTTTTTTATTGATGTAATCCTTTGATCTCTATTATGCAATGATCTGGTTTCAATCATACAAAAAATAACAAGGAGAAGAATAATCACACACACAAACACAAGATATATGTGGTTCGGTGAGATGCCTACGTCCATGGCGGAGAAACAATCAAAATTCACTATATGCAATAAGGATTACAAATTACTCTGTAGCTCTCTCTGCTTTTCTCTAACCCTAAAACGTAGAAACTGATACAATTTACAGAGTAAAAACTAATGGGCCAAAACTAACATTACAAGTCCATAAATATCAATTTCGTTCGCAGGGGGCCTTTCTAGAATAATCATTAATGAAACTGACAAAGCAGTGTGCTCCACTAAGAGAAGAAATCGTCACTGACCCCCAAACATCGGAGTAGACATAGTCAAGAACACCCTTACTGGTATGAGCACCTATCTTGAAACTGACTCTGTGTTGTTTCCCATACACACAATATTTGCAGAACTCCAAATTGCACGTTTTCATACCGTTTAACAAATTCTTCTTATGAAGCTCTAACATACCACGCTCGCCTATATAACCAAGCCGTATGTGCCAAAGCTTTGTGTCATCCGTACTTGATTCTATCGGTGTGGAAATTGCAACTCCACCTACAACTATGTTCCCAAACAATCTGTATAGATTCCCAACTTTTGTCCCTTCATTATCAACAAAGCACCTTTGCTGATTTTCATTATTCTGCCTTTTGCCACATATCCACAACCCATACTATCCAGTGCACCCAAAGAGAACAGATTTTTCTTGAGTTCTAAAACATGTCTGACATCGCTCAAAACCCTAACAACTTCATCAAACATCTTCACTTTCACAGTACTTGTTCCAATGGCTTTGCATACTGTATCATTACCCATTAGAACAGTACCTCATTTGCAAGGTTTATATGTGTCAAACCAATCCTTATACAAACACATATAGTAAGAGCAACCAGAATCTAAAATCCATGATTCTGCTAAAAAATTCATACCTGAAGAAACTGAAAGTAAATTCATACCTATCATTTTATTTCTATTCTGTGACAATAGCTAATTCTGCAGGTTTTTTCTAACTTTAACTTTCTTCTAAATGCTGCTTCAAATCAGGACATTGGTTTTTATAATGTCCAGGTTTGTGACAATGGTAGCACTCCACGTCTTTCTTGCACTTGGCCTAGATTGTGATCTCTTTCCATTGGAACTTCTTCCCTTTGATTTGTTTCTGCCCCTTTATGTCTCTGACTTGGCAACAAGTCCATCTACAATGGGTTCATCATCATTTTTCATCCTTAAATGTGAAAGGAGAGCACTAGTCACTTCCTCGAGTTACAATGTTTCCTTCCCTTATGTGGACTCGCCTTTTTCCGCGCCCCGCCTTTCGAAAAGGGTTTGAAAAGAAGGCTTCACAGTTCGGACTCTCGCAGTTCTGAATCTAGTCTCACAAGTGCAATGTGAAACTAATAAACACCAAAGAGTCCAAATCTGGCAAACCTTTTTGGAAAATTGATTTTAAATCAAATAATGCCAAAATTGGACTACTTTGCTAGATATAGAGTCGCCACCTAAATATTTTGTTTTGAGGAAATTTAGGAAACCCTGACTTGTGCCTAAGGCCACGTGTCCGTCATCACCAAAGTTGCCTCAGCTCGAGAACTTAGGTTCGAGAGGGGAAGGTCTTGAAATGAGAACCCCCACTCGCCCAATCAAAGATCGGCCTTTACTAATCATGATATGATGTTTTATAAACATTATGTGTTCTTGTTCCGGTTATTAGCTAACTTTACTATGTGACGCATACAATCAAGTATAGACTAGTTGCAAGACTTGGAACAATTCAACTCATGTTTATTTTCGAAAATGGTTTGAAGTTGCCACCTCAAGTGGGCTTAAAAATGCAGATTTGCCACCAAACATAGTGGGCTTAAAATACTGATTTGCCACGACAAAGTGGGCTTAAAACGACATTTTGCCACAACAAAGTGGGCTTGAAACAAACATTCGTTGAATCGTTCCAATTCAAACAACAAGCCTTCATCTACAGGCATTCATGCAGTTTAGCAAGTAAGCACATAGCCTCATGGCCAGCATGCGAAACATGGCAATATGGCAATCACACTCATGCAAGTATACTAAAACGCAAAAACTTACCGAGTACTCCAAGCCAAAACAAAAACTAGTTAGAAAGATGCATAATCCTAACTATACACACTACAACAAAATTGACTTTTAACGGCATCACATCAACGACATACAATGAATGTAAGCCGTAATTTCTCACTTTTACGACTTGCTTTTTTTGCATGTCGTAAATAATATACCAACCACGGCGTGTCTATTGTGCAGGCCGTTAATGGTAAAAATGATAATTTTTTTACGACTTGCAATATCAATCGTAAATAATAAAACTTTCTACGACATACATGTGCATGTCGTTAATACATCAGTTATATATGACATGCATATGCCAGTCGTTAAAAATAAGTCATCTTTTACGACTTACCATGTGTGTCGTGGATGGCCTGTCCAAAATTTAAGTCACCTTTTACGACTTACCATGTGCGTCGTGAATGGCCTGCCCAAAATATTTCAGGCGCCAAAACCCAATATTGTGGCGCCACTCTTCCAAAAAAAAATAAAAAAAAATAAAAAAATAAACACTTACAGATGAAGGGAAGGGTTCTTCAAACACTGGTTTCTAAAAAATAAAACACACACAGTTTCTAAGAAGAGATGGAGGAGAAAGACGTATACAGGTGAAGGGGAAAGGGTTCTTCAAACACTTGGTCTTCAATCAGTTGAATCAGTGGAGATCGAGACGCATGGCAGTCGATTGATGCA
The DNA here is from genome assembly GCA_030407325.1 of Camellia japonica. Lineage (NCBI taxonomy): Eukaryota > Viridiplantae > Streptophyta > Magnoliopsida > Ericales > Theaceae > Camellia > Camellia japonica. Next base: position 63,526,169 of record JAPPVO010000014.1, on the reverse strand, counting down.
GTCCGCTTCCTTCCTCAACAGAGCAATCGCGCTTTCCATTGAATTAATTTGTAATCTTCTTCAACTTGAACTTGGCTTCAATATCTGATTCAATCCGTTCAATTGAATCAATTTGTAAGGCACTCTCTCTTCCTTCTTCCTAAAACCCTTGTTTCATTTCTCTCTCTCTCTCTCTCTCTCTCTCTCTCTCTCCTCTCTCTCTCTCGGTATATATATATATTTATATCCCCCTCCTCCCTTCTCTTCTTTGTTTTTCTCTTCTCTTCTCTTCTCTCTATACATACATACATACACCTTCTATATCTACTACATTTTTGGGATTTTTGTTCTCTGACTTTTTTACTTTTTTTTTTTTGGTTTTGGTTTTGATTTTGATTTTGATTTTTTTGTGGATTGTTGTTTATTGAGTATGTTGTGTATTTCGGTATCTATATTTTTGGGGCATTACAGTATGAGTATTGGATATTCCATTGGCTTCCATGTTTATAAATTCATTCAAAATAAAGGATGAATGTGGATTTAAGATAATATTAACCAGCTCCATAGAAATTGGGGCATTATACTTGACCATGCTTCCATTGGCTTCCATGGCTTCTATGGATATTCCATTGGCTTCCATGCTTCTTTCTTGTACTTGACCGAAGGAGTTCTGCTGCAATCATGGGATTAGGTTTCTTTCTTGTACTTGACTGAAGTTGTTCGAATGCAGTTGTGGTCTTCTAGTAATCAAGGGACATGATAGTTTTTTTCAATTACAATGGTAGTAGGTTTCTGTGGTGTAAGTTTTTCATTCTATCACTCAAGTTCTTTGTTATGCATATTGTACTCGTACAATGCAGCATTCATTTTTCTCCCAATATAGAATATGTTGAGTTTGAGAAGGTCCAATCTGATTGATCTATGTGGTGGATTGCTGCCAAGCTAGCAGATTTTCTGTTGATTTATTCTTTAAGTCAAACTTCACAACTTGGGTCTTATCATAAGGTACAGCATTGTTAGCTTGCATGTTGAAGTGTGACTCTCTACATGTGTATAGACTTGGCTGCCTCTCTTGTCTCTCTCCATCTATTATCTATAACTCATATTACAGCTTCCTTCTGTGTATTTGGTTTAGTGAGGTTGTCCAAGATTGGTAAATCTCCTGCTTATGCGTGTGAAGGCCTCTCTTTTTCAGACAATCTTTACCAAGGCAAATATACAAACTACTTATAGTTAGTTGTAGTGAAGAGGCACTCAATTCATTTCTAGTGAGAAGATCTTGGTTTAGTGAAACCAGTTTTAGATTAATCTCGTTAGATAGTAAAAAGTCCCAATGTTGTTGATTTTCTATATTGGTGACTGGATTAAGGGTCTTCTACTTTTCCAGCTTCCAATCATAGATAATTAACCCTACACAATTCATGTTATAGACTTAAAACTACACTAGAGGACACCACAATATTCTAACCTGCCAGAAGAAACCTGAAGAACTTCTATCATATTATAATGGGTATTATCATTTCCCTATTTGTTTAAGTTTTTTCTTTTCTAGTGGAAAGCATAAATGCCATATCAATTTTTAATTAATTTCAGATTAACTAGCAAGGGCAGATAGTAAAGGATGAATGCAGAACCATGCACGTGTCTAACACAACTTTTATAGTATAGATGTTGAAAAGCTTTTTATTCTCTTTCCACTCATGAAAAGTAAGCTAATGTGAAACAAAAAAAAATTCTTAAAATTCCAGTAATAATATGGCCTAGTTTGGTTCATGCTATTTTTAACCTGAGCAAAATAAACAAAAGTTAATTAAATAGGGTAAGCAACTATAATATCACTATGCTATTTTGAAGATATCTATGTGTTAACAACTAAACAAAAGTTTATTAAATAGGATAAGCAACTATAATATCACTGTGCTATTTTGCAGATATCTATGTGTTAACAACTAAACAAAAGTTTATTAAATAGGGTAAGCAACTATAATATCACTGTGCACTGGTACTAATTCAGTTATTTGGGCTGTAGCGATGCATGCATTTTGTATTATTTTAGAATAAAGATGTGTGACTAATAAATACCCATCTGTCATGTGAGACAACGGATTGGAGCCATATGCATACGGTTCAAGTTGTGGCTATGAGGGAAGGCATGATGGTCTACAATTTACAGTAGATATTGGCTTTAATAGGGTAGTGAGTTGAGGCTTTGTCATGTTTATTTTTACTTTTGTTCTCTCTCTCTTCCTTTTTTTTTAATTTTAAAAAAAATAATAATTTAATTACCAAATTATTTTAGGTTTTGCTCAGTCAAAGTCATCGATTCCGAGCACTGTTCCTTCTTGGAAGATTCCTTGATATGGGTCCCTGGGCTGTGAATCTGGTAACTTTTCTAATGCTTGTCTTCTTTTTTATCTTTTTCTTCTTCATTTCAACCCTAGTCCAATTTGCTGCCATTTTGTACTTAACTTATGCAAGTAGTTTGCTGTGCATCTAGATCTTGTCAGTTGAAATTTTCCATGTGGGCTCAAGTTGCTTAAAACACCAGCAGCAAACCTGAGACAAAGTCTTGTATTCATGTGGACAAAGATCCTTGCATTTGATAAGGTAATTTGTTAGTTGTTATATATATGTGTGTGTGTGTGTGTGTATGTCTTTGGTAAGTGATAAACAAGTGAGGAGGAGTCCATATGTTTCCGGTGTGAGCAGTGCATTCATCCTTTCTATCTGATGCTGTTGATTCAACTTTTGGTTGATAAGATAGACTCTCTTACACTAAATGTTCCTCTGTATTGAAGAATACAAAAAATTCTAGTATTAGAAGATGTGTTTCCAGTCTGTAATATGATGAGACAACACAACACACACACACACACACAGTGACATGGATGGCTTTTAATGTATTTTTCTTGATTTTTTTTTCTTGACATTCTTCATTTTTGTCCCATGGCATAATAGTCATGTCAGGTTGATTTGGTAAAGGATGGAGGGCACTTTTATTTCATCAAATTTCTTGATAGCATTGATGCATGATCCAATTTTTAAGCCACGCTTTGTTTTGTATGTGACTTGTTTTTAGGCTAAGAAAAACAAACTAGGACAATAACATCCAATCATTGTTGTAATTTGGCATAACTAGAGATTTGAAGAAAAGTTACTAACATCTGCATCTCTTGTCGTAACCCACTCCACACTTTCCAACTAGACTTTGTCAGTTTTGCATTCAAATTTCAGAAACTATCTGAAATTGAGTTATATACTTCTTGCATAGTTGCTGTCTGTTTGCCGAGAAAACAGAGGAAACTGGAAACAAAATGAATTTTCATAAGCAATGGTACTTTAGATATATCAATTGATTGGGGCTTGATTGGCCTGGTCTTAAACTGAGGTCATCTAAGTGGAGTTTATTGCTTGGCTCTTCATCCGAACTTTTTAAAAGGAGAAGGAGATGTCATATAGGTGTTACCCTCCCCATTACATGTTATTTTGTGATGGTTAATTTTGGGTGAATCCTATTTAGTTAGAAGTTCTATTGTGTGTTGATTGAATGAAGTTAATTCTAATTAGTCTAATTATATCAATTACTTCGCTTAATCTTGAATTAATTCTTGTTGGTTTCTTAATACTTTATGATGCCATTAGCTAATCTAAAGCCTGAGGTTGGGGCTGTGACAAATTTCAGTTCTCCTTTGAGGTAAATTTAAGAATATGGAAATTAAATAATGGTAAAGATGATGTGTGGGCCATCAAGGGGTTGTTCATAGTAGAAAATTCATCTGATTACCATCATGTTCTAAGGCTCTACTTGCTTGTTATTAGTTTGCTCATTTCATCAATTGATTTTTTTTTTTTAATCTTTTCTTTGTCCCTGTATTTTTTTTTGGGGGTCATAAATGGCATTATATACCTACTTTTCATTTTAAGAGGTCGTGACTTAGAGAAGTTGCAAGTGCTATCTTATCCTAGTGCTTTGGTGCAGGTTCGATTCATGAGAATCAGTTTATCAATAAGAAGGTGGGGAAAGACTGTCCACTTACTGGAAGCCTTGTGCACTGGGTGCAACCTTTATATATATATTTTTATATTGGCTACTTAGTTAAAAAAGCTTGGAGAATAGTAAGATTAATTTAGTTAGGTTTGCCGCCTAAAAAAAGGAAAAAATAGTGAGGTTTAAATATTTCAAGAAAGTAATTGTTCTATAATATTGATTTATTCAATATTTTTTGCTCAATGAGTTTTGGATTTCGTTATGTATATATATATATATTTCTTTCCAGTTACCTTTCTTCATGTAGTTCCTTTTGTGATCACTTTGGGTACAAATTATCAAAAGCAGAGGTGGATATTCTATCAAAAAGAAAATGGAAATATAAATGGGAGGTGCCTGCTTTTGATATACCAAATTGCAAGTGGATAGGGACAGGAGAATGTTTTATAAAGGTACTTATTTATTTAGTCTTTGTGTTGTATATTGATTCTTGTCTGTCAATCTGTCTTGCAAATTTATTCTTTATAATAAAGGAACCCATTAATAACTGTTTCATGTGAGTTTTGAAAGGACATCTTCCTTGTATATATAGTGTATATTATGGTTGCTTAGTTTTCTTAGTTTTTGGTGTGCTGCCAAATATGGTGGTTTCAGGTTGAGGATATAGAGAAAGTAGGTAAACAGATAATGATGCAGTACATGAGAAAGTCAAAGAAAAGTAAATTCAAAAGAGAGAAACTTCGAAAATCAACATTATTTGAAGGCAAGGCTTATTGGTTTATATGGGTTTTACAAGTCAAAACCTTAAGTTGCTTATTTGGAAGGCTTTGTTGTATTAAAGTCTAGGTCTTTAGAAGTCTTTATTTAGCCATGTAATGTTGTCAATTACAAAGAGAAGAAGTTTGAGAACCTTTAGCAGTTTTGAAGCTCACAATCGAAAGGACTTTTGAGGGCGTGGATCAGACCTTTCTTATTTCTAAGAAGTGTCCATTTTGTATAGCCGGTATACTACCCCATTTCTTGATCTGTTTCTGGTTTTCATTGATTTTGGAGATAGAAGTCTGTATAAATTTTTCTTTCTTGTTGTCCTCTTTTCTGATAGTTGTATATGGGCGACACTCACTCAGTGCCTTGTTGGTAATACTTGTCCAAAAAAAGAAAAAAATAAAGGGTCTCCATGTGATTGTAGGCAACCATGATGTTATTTATTATTCTTGTTTAAATTCATGCCCATGGTCTCTGTTCTATTGTTCAGTTGGGTGAATGTTGAATTTTTGTTGAAGCTCTCTAGTATGACAAAGTAGAAAAAGGTTATGCTGTGTAGTTTGTGCATTATAACATCTATTTGTAGCAAGGAAGTCCTTTTCTTGTGATCAAGCCTCACTGTGCAATGTTTGTTCCAAGATCCACAAGTTGTAACTGGCTCTCATGATACAATGATAAAGTTCTGGGATCTTAGATTTGGTAATCAATATTTTGGTTTTTATTTTGTGTGCTTTTGTTTGTGTGTTTCTTTTCTTCTTTTAGTTTCTAATGATAGCAATTGATTTTTGTTTGGCATTTCTTTTCTCCTTTTAGTTTCTAATGATAGCAATTGATTTTTGTTTGGCAGGTAAAACAATGAAAACCCTTACACATCATAAAAAAATCTGTATGAGCAATGGCTTTACATCCCAAAGAGTCTATAAATATAATTTGTTCATTTGCAAGCCGAGTGTTGATACAATTGAATCAACCCATGATAGTGCACTCGCAAGAAGATATATGGGTAAATTTTGTACCGTTTAGAACTTGAAGATAGTTTTTTTTTTTTTTTTTTTTTTAGTGGAGATGATTTAGAATTTTTTGGACGATTTTGAAGTTGAGGATAATTTTTTATGTTTAGACATAGTTTTTGGATGATTTGTAATGTACAGACAATTTTTGGATGTTCGAAACTTATAAATAGTTTTTTTGATGTTTGAAATAATATTTTGGTGGTTGATTGATATTTTGTGATGTTTATTTGTAATATTTGTTAGATTGTACAAAATTTGTCAAATAGAACCTGCTGAATTTATAAAAAAAAAATAAAAAATAAAAAACTGCATATTCTACGGCAGGCAGAGCAAATCGTTGTATTATATATTTTACGGCACGCAATCAGCGTTGTGGTTTATCTTACCAATTAACGGCATGTAAAAGTAGTCGTAGAAAAAGTAATGACGACGCACAAAATCTGTCGTTAAATAGTTTTTAACGGCGTACTAAAGCATGTCGTAGAAGACGTAATAACGACGCACAAAATCTGTCGTTAAATAGTTTTTAATGGCGTACGAAGCATGTCGTTGAAAGTAAATGACTTTCCATGACTGGTCATAATATGACGTGCGCCTGCACGTCGTAGAAGGGTTTTTATGGCGTGCATTGCGCGTCGTAAAAACCCTTTTTTGTTGTAGTGACAAGATGCCTAATGCAACACATGCAATATGCAATTAATAGGCTCGGCTACTAATATAGCATATGAATCGATGTGAACAACATGCGATAAACACGTATTCAAATAAGATATTGAAATTGCGATGCAGTTTGAATGATGCGCCGAGCCTCGGTGCATGCAAGACAAATGAATGGATGCAAACATGCGATATGCTGATTAAGACATGTCCATAATCTAACCATTGAAAGCGATTAAATAAAAGGGAGAAAGACGTGGGGTTGGAAAACATACACACACACACGCACACTTATTACAACATTATGCCCTCGCGAAGGAGAGTCCGAATGAATAAAGCTAAGCCACTAGCTACGCTAATTATGCTAACTAATACAACACTTGAATTATTACAACACAATTCATTATACTAATGAAACAATTAAATGACAACGCATTTGATGTGAACACCAAGGAAGATGGATGGAGGCTACATGCGCATCGCCTGAAAGCTACTCTGTCTGCCCCAGACTGCCTCTGTTTCACCTTCAGCCACTGCCTCTATTTCTGAAAAACTGCACTGCTGGCCAAACACCAAGGGCCGGCCGTGCATTACTGATGGCTGGCTGGGCCCACAGAGGGCCAACCGTGCATTGATTTGGTGCAAACTCTGTTTTGGTGCTCTGAGGTGAAATCAGTGCAGATAGAGCATTTCCAAGCTCTGTTTGTCCTTCATTCCCTCTCTTTCATGGGAAAGCCTCAAGAGAAGAATAAAATCATTCCTAAAGACATCAATGAGCAATTGATTTGCTTGATGCTTTAGGACATGATCTTGGACAAAATCAATAAATGTAATGCAAATGGACCACCTCTCCTTTTTTTGTCATGGAATGAACTCAAAAAAGGGAAGTTGAGACACTCTAAAGACATCAAAAAAACCATGAATTCATGCTTGATGACCCTTAACACAAGGAACTTGGCATAACGTCCAGCCAAGTTCATGCTTTTTAAGCCATTTTCTTTAAGTGTGTTGAACCAAATTTTAAACCAATTTTAATAGGCCTTGTTATTCATTAGTTCATTTGTCCAAATGTGATGTTAGGAGTCCTCTAAACAAAAAATAACGTCAAGCGAAAGGTCTCTCTAAAACATGAGAGAAAGGCTACACCGTTGACAATGAATCTACTAAGAGATTAAGCCATTAAGTGTAGACCATTCTTACATGTCTCGAGCAACTTCGATCAGTTGAAATCATTCTCAAATGCAAATGATAGATAGTTAATTGATTATTTAGAGTGAGACTCTCAACATGGAAATAGAGCAAAGGAAAGCTTAGAACAATACAATATAAGCCGTGCATGCAATTTACGAGACAACACATGAACTAACCAAAGCATGCAACAATTTTAAAGGCCATGGAAACCCTAAAACAGCCCCTAAAAGGGTAAAAACAATGCTGAAATTACACTACAAAAACCAAAAAAAAAAACAAGCAAAATATGAGAGAATTAAAGCTAGTAAGCAAGCCTAAGGAGGGATGGCTAATCCCTCCACTTTTTGGACCTCAAAACCACATATTTTAGCCTTTCAAAACTCTAAAAATTAGTATGAATACCAAGAGAAGAGGGTGAAAAGGAGAAGAGTTTAGGTTATGAAATAAAGGTATAGAAAGAGCAAGCTCTTTCTACCCTTTTGGTAACCCTTCCAACTCAACTCCAACACCTCAAATGAGCTAAAAAACAACCAAAACAGCAAGAATGATGATGTAGAGAACAAAAATGTAAGTAAGAAAAGAGAAAGCAAGCTTATACCTTTCGAGAAGCTAGCTTGCTTTTAGAGTTTCAAACTCAAATTCAATGCACTCTCAAGTTTGAATTGCACTTCCTCAAGATCAACCAAGGCCTTAGGATGATCAAACAAGGCTGTGTATGGTGTGTAGTGATGTTGTAAGCAAACTAGGTTAGCTCAAAGGATGCCTTGTAATGGAAGAAGGAGGAGTCAAGGCTCTCAAGGGTGTATATCTCTCTTCTAGATATTTGTTCAACCCTCAAAACAATCCCAGAGCCTCGGTTTTATAGAATTTGAGCTGACAAGGTGACAAATGGGCAGCTGGCGGCCTCTCGCCCAGAACAGTGTTTATCGCCATCGAAAACCGGCCGACCATTCATAGCCACGGCCGGCTATCACCAATGCACGGTCAGGCTTTGATGGCCTCCCTTGTTTGTTGGCTCAAACTCAGCTTATGGAGGGAAAAGGTCCAAAAATAAAGCTCACAGGTTCAAACAAAGTAAATGTTGAAGATTTGAGGTTATTTCGGGAGCCTGATTGATTCCAAATCACTACGAATTCATAATTCGAATTTCATTATTGAGTGCACTGAACTGAGCATCCAAGTCTCGCGAGCAGTCAAAAGTGGGATGTCTACACCTTACATCAACGTTGTAACTAGATGATCAAACGAAGAGGGAAATAATGCTAACAAGAGTATTGATTTGTCTTCTTCATCGACCTTTACCCCAAAACCTAACAACAGTGTATTTAACATATTAAATACATTGAGATATTCCAGCACATCTATATTATATTTCATCTTTAAGTCGTAAAATTGTTTTTCACATATAACTTATTAGTTAGATTTTTCCATATATACAAACCTTCTAACTTCTTCTAGATTGCTTCAGTATTCTCCTCATCAAGCATGTTGTGAATGGCTTCGTTAGATAGGTTTAGACAGATTGCACTGGCCAACTTTGAATCAAGTTCCCCCCACACATCGTCTTCCATCTTCTTTGGCTTATTCACTTCCCTAAGCAATGCTTTGGTGATCCCTTGCTGGATAAGAAGATCCTTCATCCGTCTTTGCCAAAGAGAGAAGTTATTCTTGTCGTTGAACTTTTCGACTTCATACTTTGAGCTCACCATTGTTAATAATCAAAAGATTGATACCCTAACTTTGCTCTGATACCACTTGTTATAAAATGATCTGGTTTCAATCACACAATAAATAACGAGGAGAATAACAATCGCACACACAAACACAAGATAAACGTGGTTTGGTGAGATGCCTACGTCTACGGCAGAAAAACAATCAAAATCCACTATATGTAATAAGGATTACAAATCACTTCGCAACTCTCTCTGTTTTTCTCAAACCTTAAGATGTATAAACTGATACAATTTATAGAGTAAAAACTAATGGGCTGAAACTAACATTACATGTCTGTAAATATTTATTTTGGCGCAATCCTGACCTGTGAAGATTACAATGCACCTTCGGTGCGTCACAGGGGCCCGCCCCTCGATTGGGGGGTATTGCAAATACAAGATAGCTCACAACAATCTCATTTATAAAAGATGGAAAATTTAGCTAGAACCTCTTCATTGGAATCTTGTTTGGTGAAAAGGACAGCCCAATTTAATTTGCTTATGTAGCTCGACTTTTCATGCCCTATTTCGGAAGTCGAATAGCCCTACGGTATCGTACTCCCGCGGTTCTAAATCTGATTCCACAAGTGCAATGTGAAATAGAAAAACATCAAAGACTCCAAATTTGGCAAATCTTTTGGAAAATCGATTTTGAATCAAATTGCCAAAAAATGGACTGCTTTGCTAGATACAGAGTCGCAACCTAAATAGTTTTTGAAAAAATTTAGGAAACCCATGACTCATGCCAAAGGCCACATGTCCGTCATCACCAAGATTGTCTTGGCTCGGGAACTTAGGTACGAGCGGGGAAGGTCATAAATTGAGTACCTCCACTCGCTCGATCAAGGATCGGCCTCTACTGATCATGATGTGATTCTTATTTACATTATATGCTCTTGTTCCAATTATTAGGCTAGCATTACTGTGTGATGCGCACACACACAAGTATAGACTAATTTGCGAGAATTGGAACACTTGATCTCATGTTTTGTTTTGAAAATTGTTTCAAATATGTACCACCTGAAAAAGTAATCGCATATGAACATTACTCAAATTATTCTAATTCAAGCAACTAGCCTTCATCCACAGGCACTCAAACAGTTTTAGCAATTAAGCAACTAGCCTCATGGCAAGCATGCTAGACATGGCAACAATCACACTCATGCAATTATGCTAAAACAAATAAAGGCTCACCTAGTACTCCAAGCCAAAAAAGATAGAAGAGTTAGGAAAAATGCGTGATCCTAACTATGCAATATGACTAATGCAACACATATGATATACAATTACTAGACTCGGCTACTAATATAGCATATGAATCAATATGGTAGCATGCGGTCTAAGCACGTATTCAAAGAAGCTTTTAAACTACCAATGCAAGTTAGAATGATAAACCAAGTCTCGGTGCATACAAGACAAGTGAATGCAAACATGAAGCATGCTAATCAAAATATGATGCCCTAAACTAACCATCATAAGCTAATAAATAAAAGGGAGAAAGACGTGGGGTTGAAAGACATACACATTATTACAACATTGCACCCTCGCACAGGAGGATCCGAATGAACTTACTAGCTAACTAATTACCTAGTTACTATAACAACAAATGAATAATTTAGCTAAACTACTTAACTAATTATTACAAACCGAATGAACTAATTAATTAACTAATATAGTTAATTAAAACAATTACAACATGAGACGAATTAGTTATTCTAACTAATTAATTACAAAGCCACTATTTTAATCACAACACTAATATATTTACAACACGGATCCCGATGATCGATAGAGGGCTCATGCATGAATGCGGTTTCCACCCGAAAAAGCCACTATTTCTGCTGCTAAATGCCTCTGCTACACAGTAGAACATTTGCACTGATTTCCACCTCCAGACCAACTCTGTTCTGCTTTAAAAGGACACTGCTTGATTTTGCACTGGTGGCCGGCAAAGGGCCTGCCATCCACTGATGATGGCCTACTAGCCACTGCTGATTGGATGGTCCTGCTGCAACAAAGAGCAAATAGAGCAGAGACAGTGTATTCTCAAGGATTTGTTTGCACAATTTACACCTCCTTATCATTTGAACAGCTCAAAAGAGTAATAAGTTTGATTCACAAACCACCAATGGATGCAATTTCATTGCATGATGGCTTATGAATCAAGTGTGCAAGTTCATTGAATGCAACAAACAAGACTCTCAAAACCACCTCCCTATCATGAAAGATCAAGTGAGGTAGTTAACAATGAATCTGGAACCGTTTTCATCACTAATGAGTATGAAACGACTCAAGACTCAAGGGTTCCATTAACGTCCAATTGAACCCAAACCAAATTATTACCTTGCTCTGTTTTTAGCCTTAATTTCATTACTTCATTTTTAGATTACCATCCATTCTTTGGTTAATTGAGTCCAAAGGTGAATTTAAGTCCTCTAATGGAAAGAGGGCTCAAACCAAGAGTTTCTTTGGGCATAAAAGAGACAGCATACCGTTGGTAATGAACCCCTAAAGGGATTAAACCATTAAGCATAACATCTCAATCTCATGTTTAAACAAACAAGTAATTTGAAACCACTTTCAAAGCAAAACAAAAGCCAAGAAAATGAGGGAGGTTACAGAGGTGATTAAGAGTGATCACAAGTATGGAAAGCCATAAATAAACACTATCAACTCAAATAAGATGGTGTCTAATGCCTAAAACACCAAGCTTATGAGGACAATTACACTACAAGCGTGCAAAACAAAGCTCAAATTCAACAAACACTTAAATACAGTCCTAAGTAAGTCCTAAAATATGATGGAATTAAGACAAAAATGGCTAGAATAATAAGCTAAAGCATGGATCATGCTAGGCTAGTAAGCAAAACACAAGGAGAGGAGGCTAACCCCTCCAATTTTGGACTTCAAAACATGATTTTAGCCACTGAAATTACTCTAAAAATCAGTGTTTAAAAGATCAAAAAAAGATAGTATAAAGGTGGGAAACACAAGGGCAAAGGCCTTGAGAGCAAGGTGTAAAGAAGGGTGAACCACCCCTCAACCTTTATTGGCCTTAAAACCCATGTTTCAACCCAAAAATATAGAGTTTTTATAGTCCAAAAACAGTTGGAAAATAGTAAGAAAAAAGAGTAAATACAACAAGTAAAGAGGCAAAGCTTTATACCTCTTGAAGAGGAGATCACTTTCAAGCAATAAAACAAGGCAAACACACCCTCAAGAGCTCAAAGAAGGCTCAAAGATATCTCAGCTCAAAGATGGAGGGGTTTGGTTAAGAGTGCATTGGCAAAGGTGAAGAGTGTATAAGTAAAGGTGAAGAAATTTGCAAGAGAGAAAGACAGAGAGAGAGAGAGAGAGAGAATTGTAGAGAGTGAGGAAAAAATTTGCTCCAAAATTTTTCTAACCCCAAAGCAAGAGAGGAGTCCTCTATATATAGAGAAACATGATACAAGCATCTGTGCAAACAGCTGGCACAACTATCATAAAATATCTGCAAAACACATTAGTAGCCGGCAACCAGAAGTAATGGCTGGCAGCCTATAGTAGTGGCCGCTGCCGGTAGGCCACCAGAGGTTGCAGGCTTGAAAATCCAAGGTTTTTGGTCCAAAACAAGGCAACAGAGGTGTAGGGTTTGAAAGGCTCAAAGCTATGGCATTCCGCTGAGGATTTCGAGCACTTAACAAGCATATAGACTCATCATTGAGTGTGCAAGACGTCCAAGTCGTAAGGGTCATAAAAAATGGGATGTCTACAATTACCTCTCTTTGACAGAACTCGGAGTCATGAAATGACGTGAGTAAATGTCAAAGCCTGAAAACGACCCATTTTGACAAGGCCGTAAGACTTGGACAAACAATCAAGACAGAAATAAATGGTTGCACCCGCAGGCTGCCTACGTATCCCTTTGCAAGGAATCAAACCAGTGTAGTTCTGGGGCGAGATGCAAATGATATGCACAAAAACTTTGAAGCTGGACTCACACGCTTCGTGAAGCTGGCTATTTTGACAACTTATGATCATGCGAGATGATGCAATAAGTAATAATGCAATAAGCAAGATAACGAGATAATAACATATGAATGACCAACTTCAAGCTTAAAACCAACATAGGTTCTATGTAGAAAGATCTAAAACACATTCTGACCACGCCAAAACACGAGACGAGGAAAGAAAACACCGCTCGGGCTCGCACTTCACGTATCTTGAGAAACTGAGAAAAGAAAATTGCTCGGGGTCGCGTTTCACACGTCCTGAGATAAAAGAGAAACTGCTTAAGGTCGCGCTTCACGCGTCCCGAGATAAAAGAAAAATCGCCCGGGGCCACGCGTCACACGTCCTGAGATACAAGAGAAACAGCTCGGGCTCGCGCTTCACACGTCCCGAGATAAATCACGCCCAGGGCCATGCTTCACGGGTCCTGAGATACAAGAGAAACCGCTCAAGGTCGTGCTTCATGCATCCCGAGATAAAAGCAAAACCACCCAGGGCCGCGCATCACAAATCCTGAGATACAAGAGAAATCACTCAGGCTCGCACTTCATGCGTCCTGAGATAAAACACGCCCAGGGCCACGCTTCACGCATCCAGAGATACAAGAGAAACCGTTCAAGCTTGCGTTTCACGCGTCCCGAGATGAAACTCAGAGGTATGAGATAGATGCACAAAGTGAGCGAGTCGATACAGTGACAACGCATATTCCATGCAAAATGGACAACCAACGTATGATGTTAATTGAAGGCATGTTCCATGCAAAAGACAAAAACATATTCTATACATGAAATAAGAGCATATTTTATCAAAATTGACAGCGCGTTCTACGCATGAATCATAAATGATGCAAGACACGCATGCAACATACATATATGTGAAATGCACATTCTATGCAACGGAAGTGAACAAAGACGTAATTTGACAAAACGAACAAAACGATACCCAATGGCACCTTTCAATTTACCTCTCGGAGGAATTACAACATGTTCAAAAGGATATACCTTGTTCGAAGTAGCAAGTGGGACACGTTCACATCGGAACGCAGCTACAAGCTTTCTAAACAGAACCTTCTATACACTATTCAAAAAGTAGAAGCACAGAACAGCAGCAGGACCGACCTGAGAGCCACCGACCACCAGGAGAAGCCGCCGGCCACCTGCCGGTTATCAGAAAACCTTGCCAGCCACCAATGTGGCCTGCCGGCCATCGATGGCAGATTCGGGGCAAAATTGTCCTTTTGCTTCGAGTCTTTAAGTATACCATCTCAAACTTCATTTCCTCACTTCTCCAAGCTCGAAAACCCTCCCCTCTCTCTCTCTAGGTACTTGCTCTCTTTAGATCCATGCTTTATACGCGTTTTCCAACACCCCACACAAACTTTTTCATAAAACCCTCTTAGTCCTCTATATTTTGAACCGATCAGATTTTGATTCCGTCGCTTTTTCTCGGATTTTCACCACTTTAGGCTTGTTCCCTCGAGTTTCTCTCGGGTTTCGTGAACTTTCCCAAACTTTGACTTTTTCTCCCATTTTCTCTCTCCTAGGGCTGACTTTTTCCAAATTTATCCTTTTTTCCTCATTTTTTATTCACTTTTCACCTACTTTTCACCCATTTTCCAGATGGCGGATGAGATTCCTTATGACAGAGCTCCTCCAAAGGTTCCACCTATGTCTCCACCAGTTGCTGAGGTAGATGAGCCAGTAGTTGTGGAGGCCGGCGGGGTGGCTGATGACATTAAGGCTAACCTTGAGATAGAGTTTGTGCCCGAGTTTGAGCCAAAGCCGTTACCATTGAGAGTGCGGCCCTTCAATCTGGTGATATATCATCTCCGCACACACATATTACCGCTTGGAGGCATTCGGCGTTTCAGCGATTTTGCTCATGGCGTACCAGAGGACCTTCTGCTGAGGAAGCCGGCCTCCCACCTTTCATCTACTGAGGTATGAACTATGTTTTCATGCATTCACGCCTTTCTTTTAACTGTATTTCTTGTACTACCTTTTATCTGACTGTACTTTCATCACTGACTTTCATCTGATTCACCTATTCTTTATCACAGGGAGACTCCTGTTCGTACAGGGGCTACGGAGCAACGACGGCGAGGGATTGGTACAATGAGCTTCCTACCGGGGTCCGTGACATCGTTGATAAGACTAGCTTCGGTCTTTTCTGTTCTGGACTAACACGCATCATAGCGAGCCGTCCCCTTCTAGGAGCGCTAGTGGAGAGGTGGTGGGACACCACCAACTCCTTCCGCCTCTCTACTGCCAGGGAGATGACGATGACTCCCTATGACTTTGCCATGATCACAGGCTTAGGAGTAGGGAGTGATCCGATCCCTTTTGACACAGACATGGGAAAATGAGAGGCTGCTTGGATTGATCTGTTGGGAGCGTGTCCACCTCTGTACCGGCCAGCCATGGTGAGATACAATTGGTTCGCCGAGTAGTTCCAAGGGAGCGAGCCCAAGACGCTAGAGGAGATGGGGTAGTATGCCCGGGACTTCTTGATGTTTGTCCTTGGTACCACCTTGTTTTTGAACAGTCGGAACACCGTGGGTTTATATTTGTTGAGCGCCCTGGTGACCCTTCCCCGGGTACGCTTCTAAGACTGGAGCAGAGCTGGCCTTGCCACCCTATACGGCTATATGAGCTTCACCTCCCGCCTAAGGGGAAAACAAATTGAAGGCTACTGGCAAGCTTGGGAGGTATGCATTTCAATTCCCTCTTTGCACTTTACACTTTCTACTTCACTTTTTTCTGCTTTATATCTATTCAACACCTATGCTTTTTGCTTTGCACTTTCTGTATCTGTTCATGTCATGTACTTTCTACTTTGCACTTTCTGTATCTGTTCATACGATGTACTTTATGCTTTGCACTTTCTGTATCTATTCATGCTCTGTGCTTTATGCTTTACACTTTCTGTATCTGTTTATGCTGTGTTCATATCACTGTGCTTTCCTTGCAGCTATGGGTTTATGCGTATTTTCCAGCCCTCACTCCAGAGCCTATAGAGGAGCTCTCCCTAGTGGTTCCCTACTCGAGACGATACGATGGTCGGTGTCGGCGTCGAAGTCTTGAGACTTTTGCCTTCTTCTGCCATTACTTTGATACAGTGGCCGCCCATGAGGTAACCCAAAACACAGTCATTTTTGCTTTACAACTATTCTGATTCACACTTTTGTAACTGACAGCGACTAATAAACTGTACATCCCCTGTTTGCAGATCGCGTGGTAGCCTTGGGCCATGATGCCGGCCGGGGTGAAAGACCAGTACGCGGGAGCCTGGGGCACATTGCGCTTCTGGATTTCGTTGGAGGGCCCAGTCTGTTAGGCTTGGTTCTTGAGCGAGAGATTCGTTCACCAGACTGTGAGCTTGCCTGATCTTGTCATTTCGATGCCATCCCAGAGTCTATGAAGACAGCGGATAGCCTATTTGTTGACGTAGTCATACAATTCATGGTGGGCTTGGATACTGACTTCTTCAGAGGAAAGGACGATTACACGACATTTATTTAGACCCACCTTATACCACCTCTGATGGGGGCTTACACAGGCGAGGCGACTCAGGCGACTAGGGCCCTGTAGACGTCGTCGAATGCCCCGGGAGGGTGTGAGTCCCCCGTTTCGTTCATTTTGGGCTCACTACAGTTCAGGACTCAAATGTCACGGTTCTTAATCTGAACCAAAGAGTCCAAATCCGGCAAATCATTTTGAGAAAACAGATTTTTGAAAGAAGTGCCAAACATGGACTGCTTTGCCAGATACAGAGTCGCCACCTAAATATTTTATTTAGGGAAATTTAGGAAACCCTGACTCGTTGCCTAAGGCCACGTGTCCGTCATCACCAAAGTTGCCTCGGCTCGGGAACTTGGGTACGATTGGGGAAGGTCACTTCGTGAGCACCCCCGCTCGCCCGATCAAAGATCGGCCTCTACTAAACATGATATCTAGTTTTGAAAACATTATGTGCTCTTATTCCGGTTATTAGCCTAGATTTACTATGTGATGCGCACAACATACAAGTATAGATCGGGTCGCCTGAATTGGAACAAAACATTTCATATTTGTTTTTGAAAGACGGTTTGCTACTCGCAAGTAGGCTTAAAATGCAGATTTTGCCACCCTCAGGTGGGATTAGAAAAGGTGGTTTTGCCACTATCTAGTGGGCTTAAAACTCACAGTCAATGCATTGTTCCAATCCAAATAACCCAACCTTCACCCACAGGCATTCAGGCAGTTATATCACATAAGCACATAGCCTCATGGTAAGCATGCTATCATGGCAGTCACTCACACACATGCAAGGATGCTAAAGCATAAAAACTTACCGAGTACTCCAAGCCAAAACAGAAACTACGTTAGAAATCCATGCATGATCCTAACTATACAGAAATGCTTAATGCAACACATGCAAAAATGCAACTATAGCAGGCTCGGCTATTCTAAACATGGCATATGGAATGCTACAGCTAACATGTATTCAACTCGGAATTGAAATACAAATGCAGTTAGTATGATGCGCCGAGCCCGGTGCATGCAAAGCAGATGAATGAATGCAAACATGCTGCCATACTTTATGCTAATTGAAACATGCCTTAATCTAACCATCATAAGTTGGTAAATAAAAGGAAGAAAGACGTGGGGTTGGAAGACATACATCACACGCACGCACACTTATTACAACATTGCCCTCCCTCGGAGGGTCCGAAAGAATAATATACAGTCCCGAATAAATACAGTCCGAATAAATACAAAACCCTAATTAATTAACAAATTAAACTAGGAAAGCTGTAAACTAGCATGCAAGCTAGGGACTGCCTTGACTCTATTCCGGATGATGGATTATGCATGTTTGAGCTGCTTTGCGCGGAAATCCAATGCGATGCCCCAATTAGCCTCTGTTTGCAGTTGATGCCGGAATGCTGTGCGAGGCTTTTGAAAGCCGCTGATTTCTGATTTGCTGCAACGGAGAGCAAAAAAGGGGCATGGCAGTGTATTTTCACATATGTATGCTTGACTACTCTACAAGGAGCGTAGTCCTCGATCCTCGTGCCACCAATGCGCATCTCGATGCATGATGGCCGAGGAGTCGAATTGCACGACTTAATATGAAATGAATGCACATGAAAACAAAACAAAACCTAAACTCCATCATGGGTAATCCGGAGTGTCGGCGACTGGGGAATTGAGACACGTTCCGTCACTCGGAGTACGAAACGTACCTCGTTTCCCGTGCTCGGGCTAACTCCTATCCCAAACACAATGCAATATGCATGACATGCGTGAATGCAACTAAGATACAACCTAATATGCACA
Source organism: Camellia japonica (assembly GCA_030407325.1). Lineage (NCBI taxonomy): Eukaryota > Viridiplantae > Streptophyta > Magnoliopsida > Ericales > Theaceae > Camellia > Camellia japonica. The sequence continues at coordinate 63,507,553 of JAPPVO010000014.1, read as the reverse complement.
ATGCTATGAAATGGCATACACGATGCATGAGATAACATGGCATACGCAATGCGCTAACATACAACCTAGCATACACAATGCCATGAAATGAAATGGCATACACAATGCATAGTGGACTTACACCAACACAAGTGGACCTCAGCCACACTCACATAGGAGGCCATAAGATGGAAATGAGACACTCGAGATGCGTGCACACATGCACGCAAACCGAGGACCGAACCTAAGGCACGAATGCCACTCTACCAAAGCATGGTAAGGCATGGAACATGATATGCAAACAAGCAAATTTCAGCAATAAAACATGATGCTAAACAGCCCCGAAACATGGCAATATGGCACCCGATGCATGAGGTGAACCCCGAAACTCAAAACTAGGCATACGCAATGACCTATAGTTATACAAAGCATGCATTATTTGATCATGAAACATGAAGACAGAACCAAGGCAGTCCCAAAACATGAACATTTCTAGTTCAAAGCATGGCCAAAAGATGCTAGCAAGATGGCCTAAAATAGCATGCGATTTTGACTATCAAACATGGATTACATGGCACGTATATGAAGCACATGGAATCTCACTAAACCAGAAAAAATCAGTGAACTAAACATGCCAAAATACGCCCAAATACACATGGAAAGACAGCCAACACATGCACAAATGAGGGGCTCCTTTAGAGGGCCATGCAAGGAGTTATTAGGCACATACAAGATAGACATGTGGCAGCCCCAAATCAACTTTTAAAATCAAATATGATAGTCTTAAAACTCACCAAATTGACCCTGAAATGTGACGAAGAAGCATGCAAGATAGGGTATCCTTGGAAGGCCAAAATGACCATCAAACAAGTCAAGGTGAGAGGGGGTCACCCCCCTCTAATTTGGAGGCTCAAAACAGCATCAAAACCACTAGAAATCCACTGGATTCCAGTGGCTAGAAGGTCAAACAAGGCATGCAACAAGGGCTAGGGTGTAAGGCTCAAAATAGGAGGGAATCAAGCATACAAGGAAGCATGTGACCTCAAATAAGAAAATGCCCTTGATAAAACATGAAGATGATATCAAAAAAAGACTCTTTTCAGTTTATGAAAAATCTCAAAAGTGAACACAAATAGGGCTAATCTATCATGCAAAAATGGCCCTAAAAGAGAGAATAGAGACAAGGGACAGCAGCTTGCCCCAAATGGCAAAGAGCCCTTCAACAAAGTTTAAGAGGGGCTCAAAACATGGCACTTTACAGTTTACATCAAGTCTCGAAAATTAACACAAGTGAGGCTAAACTATCATGCAAGAAAAAGGCCTAAAAGAGGGATAAAGAGACAAGTAGTAGCTGCTGGCCTCAAAAAGAGGAGAGCCCTTCAACAATGTTGAAGAGGGGCTCAAAAAAAGATATTTTACAGTTTATGACCAAGTCCAAAACAGCCAAAATAAGCCTAAAATACTATGCAAAAAAAGGCCTAAAAGAGAGTTAAAGAGCAAGTGATAGTAGGAGACCTCAAACAGCAAGAGGTCCTTGATCAAACATGAAAAGAAGCTCAAAATATGACTATTTACAGTTTGGGTCGGAGCCCAAAAATGCAAGAAAAAGGAGCTAATATATTGAGCAAAATAAGGCAAGAAAGAGGGAAAATGGGACTCACCCTTGTAGAGCCAACCTTCAACAACTTTTGGTCCAAGTTTGGGAGCTCCTAGCCTTTGGAAATAGCCTTCAAGTTGCTGGAATGGAGTGTGGAGGTGTGGTGCTATGGGTTGTAGTGTAAAGGGTGCAAGAACTTTAGGGTTTGAAGGGTTTGGAAGAGAGGAAGAGGGAGAGTTGTATGCAAGGCTCTAAACAGATTTTGTAACCCTTCAAACTGGGTGTGGGGGTGCTGGTTTTATAGAGGAGGAGTGGAGGAAAAGGGGGGAAAAATCAAATTTAAATTTTCCCCCCAAAGGGCAAGCCCCTGGGCAGGGGTCTGGGGGAAAACAGGGTACATCTGTAATACACTTGGAGAGGGAAAATGGCCGGCCAGGTCAAAAGGGCCAAAGTGGTCAGCCACCAGCCGACCAGGTCAAAGGGCCAAAGTGGCCGGCACCTACTAGGATGAATCCCCAGAAGTTAGCTTTCCAATGCCGCAAACCTTGCATTAAAATTCCTCCTGTGGAAAAAGTTATGCCAGTTTTGGTGAAGCCGCGCAGATTCGGTCCAACCGGATTGATCCCCTACTTCAACCAATCATATCTCCCCCACCCGGACTTGTCCTTAGGAGATTATTGAGTGTAAAAATGAAGCCCAGAAGTAAGCTTTCCAACGGTGGTGGCCTTATATCTTAATTCCTTTTGTGCAAAGAGTTATGCCCGTTTCGGTGAAGCCGCGCAGATGTTTTCCTCCTTCCGGATTCATGCTGAACCACTTTTGACCAAAAAAGCTGGTTTTTCAGAAAAATTGCTGGCCTCCCACCCTCCTACAAGCTTTATAACAATTAAAATAAGGTCCCTGCCAAAAATGGACCAAGACGGATGCAAAACGAAGGTTCGGGGGGGCAAAACGCGCGGCCCGGGGCCCCAAAAATTGACTATTAGGCATCGGAAGTGGCGTTCGACCACGAAGTTGGTCTCTCGGACCACAGTGTCCCTCAAAAGGGAGGAAATAAGGTGTATGCCAAAAACCGGAGCAAACGGAGGTGGTTAAGCGGTCCCGAACCAAGGCACACGGCAGACGGCTCCGAAAACCAAGAACCGGGCTCCAAACGGGAAAAATGGCCTACGACCACGAAACGTAGCCTACGGCCACTGAGAGATGATCTACGAGACCTCTCTCTCCCTTCAGGAAGAGAAAACGGAGAAAACGGGACCTGGTTCGCAAACCGAGGCAAGGTACAAAAGAGTCCGGAAGTCCGGAAGCAAGGCTCGCAGCTGAGACTCCGCAACCTTAGAACGAGCACAATATGCGACATCACCAAGCGCTCAATCGGTGACGTCTGAGTCTTAAGGTCGGTCAAAAATGAGGTGTCTACAGTTGCCCCTCTTTGACAGAACTCGAAAGTCAAGAAGTGACGGGAGTGAATGTCAAAGCCCAGAGACGACCCATTTTTGACAAGGCCGAAGACTTAGACAAACATACTAGATAATAGAGAAATGTGCCCGCAGGCAGGGGGCAAGATGCAAAATGATATGCAGGAAGATTTTGATAATTGGACTTATACGCTACGCGAAGCCGGTTTGAAGATTGGACTTATACGCTACGCGAAGCCGGTTTGAAAATTGGACTTATACGCTACGCGAAGCCGGTTTGAAAATTGGACTTATACGCTACGCGAAGCGGGATATCACTCATGATCATGCAAAGAGATCTGTAATGAAGCAATTATGCAAAATAAAATGCAACATTTTAAGCAAATGCTAGGCAAGCAAGTAAACTCAAACCAAACTATACCTCATGCAGAAAAGATGTAAGAAAATTATGGAATCTTCACGAACATGTGCGATAGATACACAAAGGTGAACGAAGTGTGTGATTGATGCACGAAGCGAGCGTGTGTGATAGATACACCAAGCGAACGTGTGATAGATACACAAAGTGAAGCGAGTGTGAGGGATACACTATATGAAGCAAAGTGTGATGGATACACTAGGTGAGTGTGTGATAGATACACAAAGTGAACGTGTGATAGATACACAAAGTGAAGCGAGTGTGATGGATACACTAAAGGTGAACACAAAGTGTGATAGATGCACTTAGTGAACAAGTATGATTGATATACTGAAGGTGAACACGAAGTGTGATAGATGCACTTGGTGAACAAGTATGATAGATATACTGAAGGTAAACACGAAGTGTGATAGATGCACTTAGTGAACAAGTATGATGGATATACTAAAGGTGAACACGAAATGTAATAGATGCACTAAGTGAACAGAGTGTGATTGATACACTAAAGGCGAACACAAAGTGTGATAGATGCACTATGTGAACAGAGTGTGATTGATACACTAAAAGCGAACACAAAGTGTGATAGATGCACTAAGTGAACAAGTGTGATGGATACACTAAAAGTGAACACAAAGTGTGATAGATGCACTAAGTGAATAGAGTGTGATTGATACACTAAAAGTGAACACAAAGTGTGATAGATGCACTATGTGAATAGAGTATGATAGATATACTAAATGTGAACACGAAGTGTAATAGATGCACTTAGTGAACAAGTATGATTGATATACTAAAGGTGAACACGAAGTGTGATAGATGCACTTAGTGAACAAAGTATGATTGATATACTAAAGGTGAACACGAAGTGTGATAGATGCACTTAGTGAACAAAGTATGATTGATATACTAAACGGTGAACACGAAGTGTGATAGATGCACTTAATGAACAAAGTGTGATTGATATACTAAAAGCGAACACAAAGTGTGGTAGATGCACTTAGTGAACAAGAGTGATGGACACACTAAAGGTGATGATGTGAATATGTGCATGATAGATACACAAAATGAGGATGTGTGTGATAGCTACACAAAATGAGTGAAGTGTGATTGATACACTAAAGTGAAGAGAGTGTGATTGATACACAAAATGAGAATGTGTGTGATTGATACACAAAATGAGAATGTGTGTGATTGATACACTAAAGCGAGCGTGTGTGATTGATACACAAAGTAGACATAGTGTGATAGATACAAAGCGAGTGTGTGTGATTGATACACAATATGAACAAAGTGTGATTGATACACTAAATGAATGATCTTAAACGGAACTTCTTTGAATGAACCGCACATACAATATCGTGCATGACTGAGAAAGAAACTTGATAGGTACAATGCATTACAATGCATGATGCTTACGGAAAGCAATAAATGGACAAAGCGGCGCTTTAGAAAGCACCTCATGAGGTGAGTGGCGGTGAACCGCTCTTCTCCAATAGGGATCTCCCCTTGTGCTCTTCGAACACTTTACCTTCAACTCACAGTACAAAGGCTCTGGAATGCTGGCAAGGGTTCTACATGTAGAACACTTTGGATGCTACCTTTCTTCATGATCATTTTCACAACTTTCCCTATTCTCCAACGGGGTGACAGACTAGGTTGGTTCAGTATCCAAAATTGAGGTGCATACACGCTGTCGCAACCTATGGGGCTTCCATACAGATTTCAAGCCGGGGATACACCCCTGGGTATTTAAACCAGACTTTAGTCTCGGAAATCCCGAACCTTTGCATTCTAGGCCATGGCCATTCGAACTCTAGTTTCCACCGTCGCAGTTGGTCTCTTAGGAACTCATTGCGAACACAGCCAAGATGACCCTGGCAAGGAACTGGTACTCAGAGAGAGCATTTCTGATTGCCATTCTGGCTTGAGGCAGACTTGATCTTGAGCTTGAGGTAGAGGCACACTCATACTTCGGAGCATTGACAAGGCCTGACAAGGTGCATACGGAATGTGATCTCGGAGCTTACTGAAGTTGGAACAAACTCAGATACCCGACATTTTCCTCTTTTGCTTTTGCTTTGCAGTCTGGAACCCATATAGCTTCAGATAGGCCCTGGTTTTACTGTTTTCACGTGACCTGGGTGAACCCTGTGGCTTTATGAAAGAACTGATCTTTTTTTTCTTTTTTTTTTTGCACAAATGTGGAGAACGACACGGCACTCTGAGCACAAAACGATTTTTGAAATTGAAATAAGAAAAGGGTTCTCAACCGGGTATTGAGCCTACAACTGACAACAGCCAAAACGACTCAACAGTGGAAAACAAAGGTAGAACGACCTAACACAACTCAACAAGGAAAAAAACAAGGTAAAATGACCTAAAACACATTTGTTGACACTCAAACGACTTAAAACAGAAACAAGACAAACAAAACGCACAAATACAACACTCAGCTGTGTTACAAAGGCGAGAGACCTCTCAGTGCATGAGGAGCCAGTTTCTCCGGGTATTGTTTCCCACCCTTTCTCATTTGTGATTCTCACATCACTCGGCCCTCAAGCTCTGTTTTCTGAAAAAGCCCTTTCCTCACTTTTTCTCTCAGCGCACACCTCTCTATTCTTCAATCTCTCATTTTAAATCCTCCCCTGGGTGGTTGATGGATAAATAGAAAGTTGTGGGCTCTTGCCCCTAGCATTCCGCTAGATTCTTTTTCTTCTGCACGCAGCTAGTGAGTTTCTCCCACAGAGGGGCTGTGGTACAACTGGGTGTGTAGCAAATCTGCAGCTGACATCGGTTGACGATGCTCTGCTGGGGAGTTTGGACGTGATCAGATCTGTCCAGATGAGGGAGTGGAATATCTTGATCCATTCCAGTTCGTGCTTCGCATTTGGCTTGATACCTCGTTACTCGGAGGGTGAGAGAGCTTTCAGCCCTTTTGCTGTCGCCTTCAGTTGTGCCTTTTTCTGGCAGGTAGAGTGCCCTTCTTCGCAAGTATGGTGCCCTTTCTGGCAAGTATGTTGACAATGGGGAAGAGACAGAACACCTGACTCAACTGTGCCCCTAGTTCATCACTTTGACCATTTTTTGTTTTTGTCTTTTTAAAACAATTTTGACCAAAATGAAAGTTAGATTAACATGCTTGTTCAATTTTCTGATTTAAAATCATACAAGTCAGGCTATGAGCACTGAAAATTTTCCTTTTTTTAGGTCCAAGAAATGGTCCAGTTTTAGAAGAATGGAATACTTTTTGAGAGAATTAGTCAACTTCATTAAAAATTCTCAAAAACTATTTTCGCAAATAGCCACTGCTCAACGAGCATAGAACCCACTCTCGAGATGCACAACCTCAGATTCGAAGGAAAATTGCCCCTTGCTTGAGGGGAGCTGCGTGGCAACGGAAAGTTGCCCCTTGTTTGAACGACACTGCAGCGCATTGAATGGCAACGGAAAGTTGCCCCTTGTTTGAATGGCACCGCAGCACATGGCAATCAGTCCTCACTAGCACCGCAGCACATGGCAACCAGTCCTCACAGTGACAATTACAACCAAATTCTCGGATACAGAGAAGACAAAGATGACTAGAACCATCGCATGGACATAGTCGGATTTGAAGTGTTTTACGGCTGGACTTCAGAGTGAAGTTGCCTACATATCCCAAAAATGGGAATCAAGCCTTACGTAGTTCGGGGTTAAGGTACACTCGGGTATTTAACCTCTCCTTTTTATGCTATAACTTTTGCCAAGGCGCCTATTGCGGGCTTTCAACCTTGCGAGCTTTGTTTTTCTTCTTTTCAATTCTTTTCATTTCTTTTTTTTTTCATCTTTTCTTTGCATTTTTTTTTCTTTTTTTTTTTGTTTGTTCTTTTCTTCTTTTCTCTTTTTTTTTTTTTTGTTCTTTTTCTTCTTTTCTTGCTCTAACTTTTGCCTGGGTCGCCCTTCCGGGTTTTCGGCCCAGCGAGCCTCTCAAGGGTAAAAGTGTAGCTTTGTCCATGTCAAATGGTTTTGAGATCCTGAAGTCATCTGAATCCAAGAGAATGGCTGCTGTTCGCTGATGATGCAGGAGTCCATCCAATGGGGGGCTGAATTTGCCCCTGGTGTTGTGGATCGGAACTCAGTTTTTCTTCAGCAATACTTTCTTCTTCCTCCTCTGGGATTTGGCGTTCTTGCCGACCTTCTTTGATTTGTGGAATGATCCATCTTCGGCTCTTCGAGCACATTTGAAATTCTTTGCCCCTAGTTCCAGGGGTGCTTCTGATCTAGCTTTGCAAGCTTCTTTTGATGACATCTGGTCTTCTGGATCTGACTTTCTTGCCTCTTGTTCGAGGGCTGCTTTGAATCTGGCCACACATGCCTCACATTGTAGTTGACCGTTGAACACTCTGAATCCAAGTTCAAGGTTTTGAAAGCAGAGGGGTCGAGTCTCGAGGCTGAGAGCGATCCTAAGCTGCACAATCTCAAGAGCGATTCTACACAGGTCTTCGCAGGACCGCGCAAAACATTTTTTTGAAATCTTTTAAGAAAGCGACCAGTCGCTCGCACTGAAGACAGTGTAGAACCAATCTGGATCAAGCCAGGATCCTTCCCAGTACTCACACTAACAAGCATGATTTCATTCATTAAGGGCTTAGCATGCCTCTCTTCCTCTCAGTTGATCAAATTTTTTGCAAATCCCGAGGAATTCCTTCCTCTTCGTTTTCACCACAATGTTTAAAAAGTTTTGAAAAACTCAGGTCATTACAATGACTTCAAGGCACAGAAAAGACAGAGTCCTTAGTCAAATACTGTCATCTCCTTCAGAACTTTCGGCATAACTGGCACAAGGCAGAAGCAAACGCGAGAGCGTAAAAATCACTGCTGTTTTATTCAAAAACTGCTGGCACAACTGGCTCCCTGGTAGAAACAGACTCAAAACAAAACGAAAAGACAAACGCAAAACAAAATGGTGACGCCCGAGGTAATACCCCCGGAATCGCCCGACTCCTATACAACAGGACTGACTCGATATAACAAGACAGACCCGAAACAAAAGACTGACTCAAAACGGACTCAAAACAACAAGACTGACCCAATACCCAAGTCAGAAAGCACAAAAACCAGCATTCACAAATGCTCAAAACAGTGCGTGCCATACGCCATATCTGGAGTAAATCGAGTGCCATCTGCAGGTGGTTCATCCCCTGATCACATAGTCACATTATCCCCCACAGGTTCACTGGTCGAGTGCCGATAGACTTTGTTGGACTGGCGCGGGGATGACTCTGTTGTCAAACAGATCTTGTACATCATGGCGCAGACGAAAGCAACTGTCAGTGTCATGACCGGTTTGTTGATGGTACGCACAGTACCTAGTATGGTCATGCTTTGCAGGGAGAGGATCAGGTAAAGGCCGTTGTTCCAATGGTTTCAGATGTCCTTTCCGGATTAAGACCTCTAGAGCCTTTGACAAAGGCATACAAAGTGGGGTAAAAACCCTCTTAACTCGAGGTGGATATTTGGTTTGCTGTGAGCTACTTCCGGACGCACCGGTAAATGGAGTAGCCTTTTTTGATGTGATGGCGGTGACCATGCCCACTTCAGAAGATCTTGCAGCTGCATCACCACTGGTGGTCGCATTCGAACTGCGGGAAAATGCCCGCCTAGGCTGCTCCTTCTCCTAGTCAATAAGGCCCTGCTTCATGGCATCCTCGATCTGTACTCCCATCTCATGCAAATCTGAAAAGGTAGGGAAGGGGAGCACGATCATTTTCTGCATTAGTTTGGGCTGGAGGTTGCGCACAACCATCCGTATTTGATCCTTATCCGTTGGCCTAATGGTCATCATTGAGGCCTTGGCCCTCCAGCGGGCCACAAAGTCAGAGAAGCCCTCTTTCGGCTCTTGCCTGGTCGTCTCAAGATCACGGGTTGTGATCTCGATCTGGGTATTGTATGAATATTGTGCGACGAAGGCCTCGGCCATCTCCTCCCAGCTTCGTTTCACTGAATCCTCCAATTTGGCGTACCAGATGGCCGCAATACCCGACAGGGTCCTGCCAAAAAGGGAAAGCTTTTGTAATCTTGTCAAGCCCATGGGGCACAGAACATCTGAAAACAAACTCAGGTGGACCATGGGATCTCCTGACCCATCAAAACGGTCGATGTGAGGCATCTTGAACCTGTCCGGCAGTGTCACAGCTGAGTCAGTGTATCCGTCCTCGATGTCCGGGATGGACTTTACCCCTTGGGATTTTTTGAATAGCTTCTCAAGCTTGCTCAATTTCAGTGTCGTAGGGTCTACTTCGAACTCGAAGGGAGAGTCCAGGTGGTTGATAGGTGTATGTGCCTTGGATAATTGAGGTGGAAGCGGGGGTGGAGCTAGCCCTGTCAGGATGTCTGTATCCTCTTGGATATTTGGTGTTTCCCCGGGTGTCTGAACCCCTGGTGGTGGAGGAGCTTCATGTGAGGCTGATGCTCCGGCTTGCTGCTGTAGCCGGGTAATTAGCTCTGCCTGCTGGGTCATAATTGTAGCCTGCTGTTTGGCAAATTCCGTTTGGCGGACAGCATCTTGCTGCATGAGTTTCATACTTTCCTACATCTGACGCATCATTGCCTCCATCTCTGACGTGTTCTGCTGATCCATCTGACTGACTGGTATATCTATCCCTGCAGTAGAAACTGAGACCTCAGCCTGACTGTTTACTGGTGGGGTGGATAGGGACCACCAATCTGGTAACTATTGAACTGGTGATCTGTGCCTGACTAGCCCTTTTACCCTGCCTCTGGCGAAAGAATACTGATTTCCCTTGAACTGAATCTCTGACCTAACAAAGTCTATCAGCACAGATCCGATGAACCTCAGGAGATTTTGGAGCCTTCTGAAGCTATGGTTCCAGGACTACCCTAGCAAAAGAGAAAACAAAGAGCATCTCAGCCTGATTTCACGATAACCCATATGAGCAAAGCTGAGTGAGTATACTCTCTACTGAATTCTGCCCCAAAATTCTGCCCCAAATCTGAGTCTGATACCCACAGGTAAAGCTGACTCCCAAATACTGATAGTAATGCCCGCAGGCCTGATGCCCAGACTTGCAAACTGATACATGCATTCCTGTAGAGACGCACTCTAAAAGCACATAACAGATAAGTGAGAGACAAAACACTCCTATGTTGGGGTAGGGTTTCCATGTCCTATTTTGTCAGGAGCTAGGGTTTCACTACGCACGCAGCGGTTTCAAACAACCTATCGGGTAAGCAACCTATCCTAGCTTGGAATGGTCACTATGGATTCCAAATATGCACTAGGTCGAATGGTCAAAAGGGTGCCCCGGTAAAACCGGGGTTTGTGTTCCCATACTGGCAGAGCCCACAACCGGTCAGCCTTATGGTCATGCCTTGACAAGACAAGCCTCCGGCAAACCGTTCAGGAATAGCAGATGGCAAACACGGTGTCCTAGGCGCACCAATGCAAATGCAATGCAAAGAAACACATAAGTGTAGCCAAAACCAGATATCATGAGTTCGAGTCAAGTTCTCTAATTCCCCAGCAGAGTCGCCAGAAACTGTAGACGTCCCCGAATGCCCCGGGAGGGTGTGAATCCCCCGTTCCGTTCATTTTGGGCTCACTACAGTTCAGGACTCAAATGTCACGGTTCTTAATCTGAACCAAAGAGTCCAAATCCGGCAAATCGTTTTGAGAAAACAGATTGTTGAAAGAAGTGCCAAACATGGACTGCTTTGCCAGATACAGAGTCGCCACCTAAATATTTTATTTAGGGAAATTTAGGAAACCCTGACTCGTTGCCTAAGGCCACGTGTCCGTCATCACCAAAGTTGCCTCGGCTCGGGAACTTGGGTATGATTGGGGAAGGTCACTTCGTGAGCACCCCGCTCGCCCGATCAAAGATCGGCCTCTACTAAACATGATATCTAGTTTTGAAAACATTATGTGCTCTTATTCCGGTTATTAGCCTAGATTTACTATGTGATGCGCACACATACAAGTATAGATCGGGTCGCCTGAATTGGAACAAAACATTTCATGTTTGTTTTTTAAAGATGGTTTGCTACTCGCAAGTAGGCTTAAAATGCAGATTTTGTCACCCTCAGGTGGGCTTAGAAAAGGTGGTTTTGCCACTATCTAGTGGGCTTAAAACTCACAGTAAATGCATTGTTCCAATCCAAATAACCCAACCTTCATCCACAGGCATTCAGGCAGTTATATCACATAAGCACATAGCCTCATGGTAAGCATGCTATCATGGCAGTCACTTACACACATGCAAGGATGCTAAAGCATAAAAACTTACCGAGTACTCCAAGCCAAAACAAAAACTACGTTAGAAATCCATGCATGATCCTAACTATACAGAAATGCCTAATGCAACACATGCAAAAATGCAACTATAGCAGGCTCGGCTATTCTAAACATGGCATATGGAATGCTACAGCTAACATGTATTCAACTCGGAATTGAAATACAAATGCAATTAGTATGATGCGCCGAGCCCGATGCATGCAAAGCAGATGAATGAATGCAAACATGCTGTCATACTTTATGCTAATTGAAACATGCCCTAATCTAACCATCATAAGCTGGTAAATAAAAGGGAGAAAGGCGTGGGGTTGGAAGACATACATCACACGCGCGCACACTTATTACAACATTGCCCTCCCTCGGAGGATCCGAAAGAATAATATACAGTCTCGAATAAATACAGTCCGAATAAATACAAAACCCTAATTAATTAACAAATTAAACTAGGAAAGCTGTAAACTAGCATGCAAGCTAGGGACTGCCTCGACTCTATTCCGGATGATGGATTATGCATGTTTGAGCTGCTTTGCGCGGAAATCCACTGCGATGCCCCAATTAGCCTCTGTTTGCAGTTGATGCCGGAATGCTGTGCGAGGCTTTTGAAAGATGCTGATTTCTAATTTGCTGTAACGGAGAGCAGAAAAGGGGCATGGCAGTATATTTTCACATATGTATGCTTGACTACTCTACAAGGAGCGTAGTCCTCGATCCTCGTGCCACCAATCGCGCATCTCGATGCATGATGGCCGAGGAGTCGAATTGCACGACTTAATATGAAATGAATGCACATGAAAACAAAACAAAACCTAAACTCCATCATGGGTAATCTGGAGTGTCGGCGACTGGGAATTGAGACACGTTCCGTCACTCGGAGTACGAAACGTACCTCGTTTCCCGTGCTCGGGCTAACTCCTATCCCAAACACAATGCAATATGCATGACATGCGTGAATACAACTAAGATACAACCTAATATGCACAATGCTATGAAATGGCATACACGATGCATGAGATAACATGGCATACGCAATGCGCTAACATACAACCTAGCATACACAATGCTATGAAATGAAATGGCATACACAATGCATAATGGACTTACACCAACACAAGTGGACCTCAGCCACACTCACATAGGAGGCCATAAGATGGAAATGAGACACTCGAGATGCGTGCACACATGCACGCAAACCGAGGACCGAACCTAAGGCACGAATGCCACTCTACCAAAGCATGGTAAGGCATGGAACATGATATGCAAACAAGCAAATTTTAGCACTAAAAGATGATGCTAAATAGCCCCGAAACATGGCAATATGGCACCCGATGCATGAGGTGAACCCCGAAACTTAAAACTAGGCATACGCAATGACCTATAGCTATACAAAGCATGCATTATTTGATCATGAAGCATGAAGACAGAACCAAGGCAGTCCCAAAACATGAACATTTCTAGTTCAAAGCATGGCCAAAAGATGCTAGCAAGATGGCCTAAAATAGCATGCGATTTTGACTATCAAACATGGATTACATGGCACGTATATGAAGCACATGGAATCTCACTAAACCAGCAAAAATCAGTGAACTAAACATGCCAAAATACGCCCAAATACACATGGAAAGACAGCCAACACATGCACAAATGAGGGGCTCCTTTAGAGGGCTATGCAAGGAGTTATTAGGCACATACAAGATAGACATGTGGCAGCCCCAAATCAACTTTTAAAATCAAATATGATAGTCTTAAAACTCACCAAATTGACCCTGAAATGTGACTAAGAAGCATGCAAGATAGGGTATCCTTGGAAGGCCAAAATGACCATCAAACAAGTCAAGGTGAGAGGGGGTCACCCCCCTCTGATTTGGAGGCTCAAAACAGCATCAAAACCACTGAAAATCCACTAGATTCCAGTGGCTAGAAGGTCAAACAAGGCATCCAACAAGGGCTAGGGTGTAAGGCTCAAAATAGGAGGGAATCAAGCATACAAGGAAGCATGTGACCTCAAATAAGAAAATTCCCTTGATAAAACATGAAGATGATATCAAAACAAGCCTCTTTCCAGTTTATGAAAAATCTCAAAAGTGAACCCAAATAGGGCTAATCTATCATGCAAAAATGGCCCTAAAAGAGAGAATAGAGACAAGGGAGAGCAGCTTGCCCCAAATGGCAAAGAGCCCTTCAACAAAGTTTAAGAGGGGCTCAAAACATGGCACTTTACAGTTTACATCAAGTCTCGAAAATTAACACAAGTGAGGCTAAACTATCATCCAAGAAAAAGGCCTAAAAGAGGGATAAAGAGACAAGTGGTAGCTGCTGGCCTCAAAAAGAGGAGAGCCCTTCAACAATGTTGAAGATGGGCTCAAAAAAAGATATTTTATAGTTTATGACCAAGTCCAAGACAGCCCAAAAATAAGCCTAAAATACTATGCAAAAAAAGGCCTAAAAGAGAGTTAAAGAGGCAAGTGATAGTAGGAGACCTCAAACAGCAAGAGGTCCTTGATCAAATATGAAAAGGAGCTCAAAATATGACTATTTACAGTTTGGGTCGAAGCCCAAAAATGCAAGCAAAAGGAGCTAATATATTGAGCAAAATAAGGCAAGAAAGAGGGAAAATGGGACTCACCCTTGTAGAGCCAACCTTCAACAACTTTTGGTCCAAGTTTGTGAGCTCCTAGCCTCTGGAAATAGCCTTCAAGTTGCTGGAATGGAGTGTGGAGGTGTGGTGCTATGGGTTGTAGTGTAAAGGGTGCAAGAACTTTAGGGTTTGAAGGGTTTGGAAGAGAGGAAGAGGGAGAGTTGTATGCAAGGCTCTAAACAGATTTTGTAACCCTTCAAAATGGGTGTGGGGGTGCTGGCTTTATAGAGGAGTGGAGGAAAAAGGGGGGGAAAATCAAATTCAAATTTCTCCCCCAAAAGGGCAAACCCCCGGGCAGGGGTCTGGGGAAAACAGAGAGTACATCTGTAATACACTTGGAGAGGGAAAAATGGCCGGCCAGGTCAAAAGGGCCAAAGTGGTCAGCCACCAAGCAAAGTGGCCGGCCGACCAGGTCAAAAGGGGCAAAGTGGCCGGCCACCTTCTAGGATGAAGCCCCAGAAGTTAGCTTTCCAATGCCGCAAACCTTGCATTAAAATTCCTCCTGTGGAAAAAGTTATGCCAGTTTTAGTGAAACCGCGCAGATTCGGTCCAACCGGATTGATCCCCTACTTCAACCAATCATATCTCCCCCGCCCGGACTTGTCCTTAAGAGATTCTTGAGTGTAAAATGAAGCCCCGGAAGTAAGCTTTCCAACGGTGGTGGCCTCATATCTTAATTCCTTTTGTCCAAAGAGTTATGCCCATTTCGGTGAAGCCGCGCAGATGTTTTCCTCCTTTCCGGATTCATGCTGAACCACTTTTGACCAAAAAAGCTGGTTTTTCAAAAAAATTGCTGGCCTCCCACCCTCCTACAAGCTTTATAACAATGAAAATAAGGTCCCTGCCAAAAATGGACCAAGACGGATGCAAAACGAAGGTTCGGGGGGCCAAAACGCGCGGCCCGGGGCCTCGAAAATTGACTATTAGGCATCGGAAGTGGCGTTCGACCACGAAGTTGGTCTCTCGGACCACAGTGTCCCTCAAAAGGGAGGAAATAAGGTGTATGCCAAAAACCGGAGCAAACGGAGGTGGTTAAGCGGTCCCGAACCAAGGCACACGGCAGACGGCTCTGAAAATCGGGAACCGGGCTCCAAATGGGAAAAATGGCCTATGACCACGAAACGTAGCCTACGGCCACTGAGAGATGATCTACGAGACCTCTCCCTCCCTTCGGGAAGAGAAAACGGAGAAAACGAGACCTGGTTCGCAAACCGAGGCAAGGTACAAAAGAGTCCGGAAGTCCGGAGGCAAGGCTCGCAGCCGAGACTCCGCAACCTCAGAACGAGCACAATATGCGACATCACCAAGCGCTCAATCGGTGACGTCTGAGTCTTAAGGTCGGTCAAAAATGGGGTGTCCACAGGCCCATGCTAGAGGGGCTCCCCCCAGGGAGCAGATTATCCATTGGCTGAAGCTTCCCACTGCGCTCAGATGTTGGCGGCCTACTGGGACTGCTTATCAGATTCCGATTGAGCCGGCAGAGGCTGGGCACGAGCTTGTCAGAGATCGAGGCTCGTCCTAGGTATGGACCAAACTTTACATTTTGCACCCCACATTTCTATTTCAAATATGTTTATTTCAGACATTGATCATCCAAATGCATTTGCAAGCATCTATAAAGTATACGGGGAGCCTCCTCAAGTTGGTGGCTTCTCTGATGAGTATGGTGCAGAGGAAGGAGATGCTGCTTGGTCTTTACGATATCCAAGTAATTTCCTTCAGTTCAGCATGCATTCTATCATATTTCCACTGATACACTGGTATTTCAACTATAACCGTTCCCAAACTACACTAATACACTACATTGGCACATTGTACTCATACTGTATCTGATTTCTACATACCACTTATTCTGTATACTATGCTTATATTTGATACACAAATTGTAGCTGATATGTTGACAACTATTTTTTTCCATATTTCATCTACACCAATGGCACCAGCGGCAGCAGCACCAGCACCAGCACCAGCACTGGCAGCACCTCCTCCATCAGCAAGGAGGAGAGAGAGAGACAGGCCCCAACACATGGCTGAGATGTGAGCCGCAGTCAAGGCAGAGATAGGGGCACCCGAGGCCAGAGCAATCCGTCAGAGCCCATTTTGAGCGATGATGATGCTGAGACTAGTGACTCTGAGGAGGCAGTGAGTCGACATTCTGAGTCATCCGAGAGTGGAGGTGATGATGCTGGCTCGAGGTCCGAGAGTGGAGGGGACGTCGAGGTGGACTCTGAGGCAGAGAGCGGAGGCGATACCAGCTCTGGTTCAGAGTCTGATTCTGACAACGGTGCGGATGGAGATAGTGCTCTCGAGTCCTCTCCGAGGAAGAGGACGAAGAGGGCCTCTTGAGCCTAAGGCGATTGGCGCTGATTTTTTGTTTGGTAGCATTAGTACATGTATAACTTCAGATAGGTTTTATTTGTGCTTTGAAACTTGTACACCTCTTTTGTAAAAACCATGATCGGAATAAAACCTAGTAGTTTTTTATGAAAAGTGTTACTATTTTTACATCATGAGCACCATATTTGCATTGAAATGGAAATGGAAATGGAATTGAATTTGCCAAGAGAGCGCTTGATTGAAACAATGTTCTTAATCGAGTAATGAGCCGACCAACAATCAAAATACAAAATACAAAATAAAACATACAACTCGATAAACAAAGCAAAAACAACTCAAATACAAAAAAAAAAAATAAACTTGCTAAAACCAAAAGACTCAAAACAAGACCTTAAAATACTCAAAGATCAAGACAAAACACATGCTGCTAATACTGCCCAACACACAGGAGGACAGCAGGCCAGAAGGGAGAGCTGCCAGCTAGAGATAAAGGTTGTTGGCTAGAAAAGGTGGTCTGCCGGCCACAAGAGGTGGCTGGTGTGATTAACCTCCAAATTGTTGACAGCTGGCTTCCACTCACAGTCTTATCTTCTACCTGCTTCCTGATTTCTTCTCCAGAACCTTATTTCAGCTGCAATTTCTTCCACAAATAGAGTCATTTTTTGCCGAAAAGCTCACGGATTGGATAGCTGCTTCAGACGGCACGAAAAAGGTAAATTTTTGGGGTTTCAACATAAATGCACTTTTTTCATTGAGCCATACTCCACTTCGTTTTCCGTTCCTCCATGCCGCAACCCGATGTTGGGACCCAATTACACATGTCTTTTGCTTCGAGGGGACAAGAAATATACCCAACACTTGAAGAATTTCAGGCATTAATGGAATCTTGGCGCGACGAGGAAATCATGCCTCAGCCCCGTTTTGGCCACACCCAAGCTTTAGGACGGATGTGCGGGCTCACTTTGCACGAGGCTCGATCTTTGGCCCACAACAGAGAGCTGGACATACCCAGCTTGATTCATCGATTTTTTGACATCGGTGACAGAGGCGACCTTCTCTGGCAAGGTTTTCAGCAACATGCCCTCTGCTTATGTATGCTTGCACATTTCCTTCTTGCCCCTAGTTTTGGCGGATCCAGCATTCATTTGATCAAAGTGGCCCAAGGCCTGAAAGAAGGCAAGAGTTGCATTGGTTTGGCGCTGGCCGAGACCTTGATGGGCTTAGATGCCTTTCAGTGGCGAGAGACTACCAGATTCGTGAGGAGTCCACTACTTCTTCAGGTATTGTTTCCCACCCTTTCTCATATGTGTTTCCCACATCACTCGGCACTCATACTCTATTTTTCTCTCAAAGCCCTTTTCTCACTTTTCTCTCAACATGCATCTCTCTATTCTTTAATCTCTATTTTCTTTCATTCCTTCCCAGGTGTGGCTTATGGATAAGTTGAAGGAAGTGGATTCTTGCCCAGAATACTGAACATGAGATTATTTCTTCCCCCACTGACTAGTGGATTTCCCGAATGAGGGATGGTGGTGCAACTTGATGTACAACAGGTCTGCTGCTGACATACTTGGCGTTACCCCTAGCTTGATCTGACCGAGATGAGTTACAGCATGGCTCAGCAACCTGGCATACAATTGATTGGCCTCACGCATTACGTGTTTTATTTCCCTTTTTGGTTCAGACGTCAGTTCAGGCATGACCAGACTCGCCCAGAGGAGAGGGTAGAGTACCCCGGTTTCATTCCCTATCTATGGTTCACACTTGGCTAGGTACCTTACTGCTTAGATGACGAGAGAGCTTCTGGCCCCTACCCCTAGTTTCAATTGTATCCTTTCTGGCGAATGCTTGGCTTGGCTCGAAGATGAGGCATAAATCGGGCCCACTTTGGCTTCAGAAGCTTCCACAAGCACGAGCAGAGAATGCAGGAGCACCTGACTCATCTATGCCCCTAGTTTATTGCTTTGGCCTTTGTTTTCAAGTTTTTTCAATGTAATAAAAGCAACTTTGATTTGTATCAGAGAGTTGAAGAACTTTATATTGAAATCAATGAAATTAAAGTTGTGAGCACTGAAAATTTTCCTTTTGGTCTAAAAATGGTTATATTGAAATCAATGAAATTAAAGTTGCGTGCTCAATTTTTCTTTATTTCTAATTTTTCATGCTCTAACTTTTGCCTAGGGTCTCCCTTTCGAGTTTTCGGCCTAGCGAGCCTCTCAGGGATAGTATTTCTTCAACTTGTCCATGTTGATCGGTTATGAAAATTCCAAGCCATCTAAGTCCATGAGAATCACAGCTCCACCCGACCAGATAGTTTTGATAATATAAGGACC
Organism: Camellia japonica; assembly: GCA_030407325.1. Taxonomy (NCBI): domain Eukaryota; kingdom Viridiplantae; phylum Streptophyta; class Magnoliopsida; order Ericales; family Theaceae; genus Camellia; species Camellia japonica. Next base: position 63,488,546 of record JAPPVO010000014.1, on the reverse strand, counting down.
AGTCCAATTGGGTCTGAACTTCCCCTTAGGGTCATGAATGAGAGCTCGATTGTCTTTCAGCACCATATCCCCCTCTTTGAGATTCCAGGACTTAACTTTCTTGTTAAAAGCCCTAGCAATTCTATATTGATAGCCCTGAAAATGATACAATTCCTTCAGCCTTCTTTCATCAAACAACATCAACTCCTCAAATCTGCTCTTTTACCAGTCCGCCTCTGCTATCTAACACTCAGCCATACTCGTAGCGACGAGACTTCTATTTCAATTGGTAAAACGACTTTCATCCCGTAGATAAGAGAATAAGGAGTTGCCCCTGTAGACGTCCGAATTGAAGTTCTATAGCCCCAGAGTGCGAATGGCAATTTATCTGGCCAGTCACTGTAGGTCTCAACCATCTTCTGCAAAATATTCTTGATGTTCTTGTTGGCAGCTTCAACAGCTCCATTGGTTTGCGGCTTGTATGTAGATGACTTATGGAAAGCCACATTGTATTTCTCCAACAAGTCCGTCACCTCTTTCTTAAAATAGGAGCCATTATCTGATATGATCTCGTTTGGGACTCCGTATCAGCAAATGATATTGTTTCTGATGAACTTGGCCACATGCGATGCTTTCAACACTGCATAGGACTAAGCTTCCACCCAGTTTGTAAAGTAATCAATTGCCATCAAGATATATTCATGCCCATTCGACCCTTTTGGCGTGACTGCACCGATAACGTCGATTCCCCAGACTGAGAAAGGCAATGGCGAAGTCATGTTGTACAGTTTGGACGGCAGGATATTCATGCGATTAGCATGAATTTGGCATTTGTGGCATCGCCGAACAAAACCAATACAACCCTCCTCCATGGTGGATAGTAACCTTGCTTGAGAATCTTCCATGCTAGTATCACACCATTCATGTGCACTCCGCACTCTCCTTCATGGATGGCCTCCATCAGGCGCTTTGATTCCTCTTCTTCGACACACAACTTATGCATTCCCAGATGACCCCTTTTATACAGTTTACCTCCGCAGATGATAAATTGGATGGCTATTCGCCGTATTCCCCTTTTGTCCTTGGCATTTGCCCCTGGTGGATAAATCTCATTTTCCAAGAAGTTCCAAATATCGTAGTACCAAGGGTTTTTGTCTTACACTTCATCTATTGCGGCAATAGTTTCATAAGCCGGTGTGTATTTCTGCTTGATGATAATCGGACGCATCCAAACTCCAAGTGGGATGTCTACCATAAAAGATAAAGTTGCTAAAGCATCAGTGAACCTGTTGTTCTCTCTCAGTAGATGCGTGAAAGTCAGCTTTTCAAACCTAGGAATCAGAACATCCAGGGTCTGGTGATAAACCTTCATCTTTTCTTCTTTGACTTTCCAGTCTCCATTTGCTTGAGAAATAACTAAGTTCGAGTCCTCGATAACATCCAACATTTTGCCCCTAGTTCTAGGGCCGTTTCTAACCCAGCAATACACGCTTCATATTTTGCTTCATTATTAGGAACCTTGCACCGGAGTTTAAAAGCCAAAGGTATATGGGAGTCATCAGGTGCTACCAGTAACACACCTATCCCATAACCATACTAATTGGACGCTCCGTCAAAGTACACCGTCCAGGTTTTCTCTTCAACTTGCAGAATGGCTTCATCTGGGAACAAGTATTCCACCACCTCATCCCCTTCTACCAGGTGATCTGCCAAGAACTCCGCTACAACTTTCCCTTGACTGACTTGCAGGTGACATATTTGAGATCAAATTCAGAGAAGAGAAGCAACCAATGGGCTAGCCTACCTGTAAGCACTGGTTTCTCAAAGAGATATTTAATGGGATCTAATCTCGAAACCAGGATTACAGAGTGAGCTAACAAGTAGTACCTCAACTTCCTGGTAGCCCATACCAAGACTAGGCAAGCTTTCTCCAATGGAGTATAGCGGGTCTCATAATCCAGCATTTTCTTGCTCAAGTAGTAGATAGCTTTCTCCACCCTACCTTCAGATTTCTGAGCGAGCATACATCCCATGGTCGTGTCTGTCACTGACAGGTACATAATCAAAGGCTTCCCCGGCTCTTGCGACGATAACACAGGCAGATTCTAGAGGTGCTGCTTAACTTACTCAAAGGCAAATTGACATCGATCATCCCATCAGAATTTCTTTCCTTTCTTTAGAAGACCAAATAGTGGTTCACAAGTCAAGGTTAATTTGGAAATCAACCAACTTATGAATTACACTTTACCCAGAAAGCCTCGCACCTCTTTTTCAGTCCTTGGTGATGGCATTTCTAGGATGGCCTTGATTTTGGAAGGATCTACTTCAATGCCCCTCTGTGTGGTGTGATCAAAGAGCCTAGTATTTTCCCTGTTCTTACGCCGAAGGTGCATTTCTGCGGGTTCAACCTCAACCTGTATTCTCTGATCCGTTGAAAGAATTTCTTCAAGGCGATGTAGTGACCCTCTCTTTCTTTGGACTTGACAATCATGTCATCCACGTACACCTCGACCTATTTATGGATCATGTCATGTAGAATGGTTGCAGCCCTCTAATAGATAGCCCCGGCATTTTTCAGCCCAAACAACATAACCCCATAGCAGTAGGTACCCCATGTAGACACCCCATTTTTGACCGACCTTAAGACTCAGACGTCACCGATTGAGCGCTTGGTGATGTTGCATATTGTGCTCGTTCTGAGGTTGCGGAGTCCTAGCTACGAGCCTTGCCTCCGGACTTCCGGACTCTTTTGTGCTTTACCTCGGTTTGCGAACCAGGCTCCGTTTTCTCTGTTTTCTCTTCCCGAAGGGAGGGAGAGGTCTCGTAGATCATCTCTCAGTGGCCGTGGGCTACTTTTCGTGGTCGTAGGCCAGTTTTTCCATTTCGGAGCCCGGTTCCCGATTTTCGAAGCCGTCAGGCCGTGTGCCTCAGTTCGGGACCGCCTAACCACCTCCGTCTGCCCCGGTTTTTGGCATACATCTTATTTACTCCCTTTTGAGGGACACTGTGGTCCGAGAGACCAACTTCGTGGTCGAACACCACTTCCGGTGCCTAACAGTCAGTTTTCGGGGCCCCAGACTGCGCATTTTGGGCCCCGAGCCTTGCTTGCAAGCATTGTTGGGCTCCGACCCAAACTAGAAATAGTCATATTTTGAGCTCCTTTTCATGTTTGATTAAGGACCTTTTGCTATTTGAAGCTCCCTTTTTACACTTTGTGTTTAAACCCTCTTTTAGGCCTATTTTTGCACGGTATTTTAGGCTTACTTGTGGGCTGTTTTGGACTTGGTCATAAACTACAAAATGTCTTGTTTTGAGCCCCTCTTAAACTTTGTTGAAGGGCTCTCATCAGTTTGAGACCAGAAGCTATCACTTGCCCCTTTATCTCCCTTTTAGGCCAATTTTGGGGGGAAATTTGAATTTCATTTCCCCCCCCCCCATTTTTTCCACTCTTTTCCACCCTCTTGTGTCTATATAACAGACCCCCCAGCTGTGTTTTAGGGGTTAGAACATTTTGGTTTGGAGCTCTCACATTAAATCTCTCTCTTTCTCTACTCTAAGCCTTAAAAAAAAAACCTTGGTTCTTCACCAACCCATAGCCCCACCCTTCCATCTTCCATTCCAGCAGCTGGAGTTGGTTTTTCAGAGGCTAGGAGTGCTACATTTCGGACCAAGAGGCTGTCAAAGTTGAGTCTTCAAGGGTAAGTCCTTCTCTCTCTTTTGGTCATATTCTTGCATCATTTCTTAGCCCCTCTTGCTGGTATATTTGAGCTCCGGCCATAACTGAAAATAGCATTCTTTTGAGCTCTATTTCATGTTTCCTTAAGGGCCTCTCACTGTTTGAGGCCCCCATTTTTCACTTGCTTCATTATCCCTCTTGTATGCCTATTTCTTGTGTAGCATTTTAGGCCTGTGTATAATCTGTTTTGAAGCATGATGTAAACTATAAATAGGCTTATTTTGAGCCCTTCTTCAACATTGTAGAAGAGCTCATCACTGTTTGAATTCTCCATGTGCCACTTGCTTTGATATCTATCTTTTGGTCCCATTTTTGCATGATTTATTAGCCTATTGTGCTTCTGTTTTTGGACTTTGATCCGAACTGAAAAGGGTCTTATTTTGACCCTCTATTGATATTTCATTAAGGGTCTATTACTGTTTGGAGCATCTTTTGTATACTTTGTGTTGTAATCTCCTTTTAGGCCTTATTTTGCATAGCATTTTGAGCATACTTGTATACTGTTTTGGGTCTGATCATAAACTGTAAAAAGTCATGTTTTAGGTCCCTCTTCAACTTTGTTGAAGGACCTTCATCTGTTTGAGGCCATCATGTATCAGTTGCTTCTTTGTCTCCATTTTGGCCCATTTCTTGCATAGGAATTTTTCCATACTTGTGTCTGTTTTTGTGGCTTGACATAAACTGTAAAACATCATATTTTGGGCCCCTCTTCAACATTTTAGAAGGGACCTTCTCTGTTTAGGGTCAGCAGCTTGCACTTGCTTCATTATCTTCCTTTCGGGGCTGTTTTTGCATGCTACTTTAGCCCCATTTGCATTCGCTGTTTGGCCTTTATTAAAACTGTAAACATGCTTATTTTTGGGCTGTCTTGATTCTGTCTTCACATTCCATATTCATATAATGCATGCATTGCATAGTCATAGGTCATTCGGTATGCCTAATTTCATGTTTCGGGACCTATTCCATGCATCGGTCGTTGTTTTGCCATCTTTCGGGGCTGTTTTGCATCACTTATTGCCTCTGAAATTTGCATGATAGTATGCCATATTCCATACTTTTCCATGTCATGTTAGAGTGGCATTCGTGCCTTAGGGTCGGTCCTCAGTTTGCGTGCACGTGTGCACACATTTCGAGTGTCTCTTTTTCATCTAATGGCCTCTTATGTGAGTGTGGCTGAGGTCCACTTGTGTTAGTGTAAGTCCATTATGCATTGTGTATGTCATTTCATTTCATAGCATTGTGTATGCTAGGTGTATGTTAGTGCATTGTGTATGCCATGATTACCTCGTGCATCGTGTATGCCATTTCATAACATTGTGTATGTTAGGGTTGTATCTTAGTTTGCATTCATGCATGTCATGCATATTGCATTGTGTTCGGGGTAGGAGTTAGCCCGGGCACGGGAAACGAGGTGCGTTTCGTACTCCGAGTGACGGAACGTGTCTCAATTCCCAGTCGCCGACACTCCGGATTATCCATGATGGAGTTAGGTCTTGTTGTGTTTTCATGTGCATTCATTTCATATTAAGTTGTGCAATTCGATTCCTCGGCCATCATGCATCGAGATACGTGATTGGTGGCACGAGGATCGAGGCATGCATACATTTGTGAAAATACATTGCCATGCCCCTTTCCTGCTCTCTGTTGCAGCAAATCAAGAATCAACAGTCTTCCGGGGCTTGGTGCGCTTTCCAAAAATTATTGCAAAACAGAGGCTAATTGGGGCATCACAGTGGATTTCCGCGCAAGGGCAACCCGGACATGCATTATTCATCATCTGAAGAAGAGTCAAGGCAGTCCCTTGCTTGCATTCCAGTTTATTGTTTTTTTCTAGTTAATTTTGTTAATTAATTAGGAATTTGTACATATTTTGGACTATATTATTTATTTGGACTGTACTATTCGGGACTTTATATTATTTATTCGGACCCTCTGCGCGAGGGCATAATTGTAATAAGTGTGCGTGTGTGTGATGCATGTCTTCCAACCCCACGTCTTTCTTCCCTTTTATTTACCCGCTTATGATGGTTAGATTAGGGCATGTTTCAATTAGCATACAGTATGATAGCATGTTTGCATTCATTCATCTGTTTTGCATGCACCGGGCTCGGCGCATCATACTAACTGCATTTGTATTTCAATTCTAAGTTGAATATATGTTAGCTGTAGCATTCCATATACCATGTTTAGAATAGCCGAGCCTGCTATAGTTGCATTTTTGCATGTGTTGCATTAGGCATTTCTGTATACTTAGGATCATGCATGGATTTCTAATCGGCTTCTGTTTTGGCTTGGAGTACTCGGTGAGTTTTATGCTTTAGCATCCTTGCATGCGTGTGAGTGACTGCCATGAATAGCATGCTTACCATGAGGCTAACTGCTTATGTGATATAACTGCCTGAATGCCTGTGGGTGAAGGTTGGGTTATTTGAATTGGAACAAATCATCAACTGTGAGTTTTAAGCCCACTAGATAGTGGCAAAACCATGTTTTCTAAGCCCACCTGTGGGTGGCAAAATCTGCATTTTAAGCCTACCTGCGGGTAGCAAACCATCTTTCAAAAACAAACATGAAATGTTTTGTTCCAATTCAGGCGACCCGGTCTATACTTGTATGCTGTGCGCATCACATAGTAAAACTAGGCTAATAACCGAAATAAGAACGCATAACGTTTTTAAAACTAGATATCATGGTTAGTAGAGGCCGATCTATGATCGGGCGAGCGGGGGTGCTCACGAAGTGACCTTCCCCAATCGTACCCAAGTTCCCGAGCCGAGGCAACTTTGGTAATGACGGACACGTGGCCTTAGGCAAACGAGTCAGGTTTCCTAAATTTCCAAAAATAAAATATTTAGGTGGCGACTCTGTATTTGGCAAAGCAGTCCATGTTTGGCACTTCTTTCAAAAATCTGTTTTCTCAAAACGATTTGCCGGATTTGGACTCTTTGGTTCAGATTAAGAACCGTGACACAAATCGAGTCCGAGCTGTAGCGAGGTCCCCCGCGGGCTTGTCTACAGTTTCTGGCGACTCTGCTGGGGATTTAGAGAACTTGACTCGAACTCATGATATCTTGTTTTGACTACACTTGTGTGTTTCTTTGCATTGCATTTGCATTGGTGCGCCTAGGACACCGTGTTTGCCATCTGCTATTCCTGAACGGTTTGCCGGAGGCTTGTCTTGTCAAGGCATGACCATAAGGCTGACCGGTTGTGGGCTCTGCCAGTATGGGAACACAAACCCCGGTTTTACCGGGGCACCCCTTTTGACCATTCGACCTAGTGCATATTCGGAATCCATAGTGACCATTCCAAGCTAGGACAGGTTGCTTACCCGATAGGTTGTTTGAAACCGCTGCGTGCGTAGTGAAACCCTAGCTCCTGACAAAATAGGACAGGGAAACCCTACCCCTCCATAGGGGTGTTTTGGCTCTCACTTATCTATTATGTGCTTTAGAGTGCGTCTCTACAGGAATGCATGTATCAATTCGCGAGTTTGGACATCAGGCCTGCGGGCACCAGTTCAGTATTTTGGGATTCAGTTTACCTGAGGGTATCAGTTTACCGGCGGAATTTCGGGCAGAATTCTGTAGGGGCACAATCATTCAGCTCTACTCATATGGGTTATCATGAAATCAGGCTGAGGTGCTGTCTGTTTTCTCTTTTGCTAAGTAGTCTTGGAACCATAGCTTCAGAAGGGTCTGATATCCCCCGGGTACTCTAGACTTGTGTTGTTATGTGATCGGGGGATGAACCACCTACGGGCGGCACTCAGTTTACTCCAGATGTGATGGATGGCACGCACTATTTTGAGCATTTGCAAATGCTGTTTATTCTACTTTCTGACTTGGGTATTGAGTCTGTCTTGTTGTATCGAGTTTGTCTTGTCGAGTCTGTCTTGTATCGAGTCAGTCCTTTTGAGTCTGTCTCGTCGTATCGAGTCAGTCCTATCGAGTCTGTCTTGTTGTATCAAGTCAGTCCTGTTGTACAAAGGTCGGGTGATTCCGGGGGTATTATCTCGGGCGTCACCATTTTGTTTTGCGTTTGTCTTTTCGTTTTGTTTTGAGTCTGTTTCTGCCAGGGAGCCAGTTGTGCCAGCAGTTTTTGAATGAAACAGCAGTGATTTTTACGCTCTCGCGTTTGCTTCTGCCGTGTGCCAGTTGTGCCAGAAATTCTAAATGAGATGGCAGTATTTGACTAAGGACTCTGTCTTTTCTGTGCCTTGAAGTCATTGTAATGACCTGAGTTTTTCAAAACTTTGTGAACACTGCGGTGAAAACAAAGAGGAAGGAATTCCTCGGGATTTGCAAAACTTTGATCAAACTGAGAGAAAGAGAGGCGTGCTAAGCCCTTAATAAATGAAATCATGCTTGTTAGTGTGAGTACTGAGAAGGACCCTAGCTTGATCCAGATTGGTTCTACACTGTCTTCAGCGCGAGCGATTTGTCGCTTTCTTAAAAACTTTCAAAAAAATGTTTTGCGCGGTCCTGCGAAGACCTGTGTGGAATCGCTCTTGAGATTGTGCAGCTTAGGATCGCTCTCAGCCTCGAGACTCAACCCCTTTGCTTTCAAACCTTGAACTTGGATTCAGAACGTTCAAAGGTCAATCATGATGTGAGGCCTGTGTGGCCAGATTTGAAGCAGCCCTCGAACAAGAGGCACCGAAGTCGGATCAAGAAGATCAGAAGATCAGAAGAAGCTTGCAAAGTTAGAACAGAAGTACCCTTTGAACTAGGGGCAAAGATGTCAGATGTGCTCGAAGAGCCGAAGATGAATCCTCTTGCAAAACAACAGCCACTCTCTTGGATACGGATGGCTTCGAGATCCTAAAACCATTTGGCATGGACTTGTTACACTTTTACCCTTTGAGAGGCTCGCTGGGCCGAAAACCCGGAAAGGGCGACCCAGGCAAAAGTTAGAGCAAGAAAAGATATATACAAAAAGCAAAAGGAAAAAAAGAAGAAAAGAGAAAAAAGAAAAAAGAAAAAAAAGAAAAAAGAAGAAAAGAGAAAAAAAAAAAGAAAAAAAAAAGAAGAAAAGAAATGAAAAAGAAAGAAGAACAAAGCTCGCAAAGTTGAAAACCTGCAACGGGCGCCTTGGCAAAAGTTAGAGCATAAAAGGAGAGGTTAAATACCCGAGTGTACCTTAATCCCGAACTACGTAAGGCTTGATTCCCATCTTTGGGATACGTAGGCAACTTCATTCTGAAGTCCAGCCGCAAAACACTTCAAATTCGATTATGTCCATGTGATGGTTCTGGTCTTTGTCTTCACTGTATCCGAGGGTTTGATTGTGTTCATCACTCTGAGGACTGCCTACAATGCGCTGCGGTGCCATCCAAACAAGGGGCAACTTTCCGTTGCCATTCAATGCGCCGCGGTGCCGTTCAAACAAGGGGCAACTTTCCGTTGCCATGCAGCTCTCTTCAAGCCGGGGCAGTTTTCCTTTAAATCCGAGGTTGTGCATCTCAGGAGTAGGTTTCATGCTCGTTGAGCAAGTGGTCGTTTGCAAAAATAGTTTTTGAGAATTTTTACTGAGGTTGACTAATTTTCTCAAAAATTGTTCCATCTTTTCCAAAACTAGACCATTTCTTGGACTCAAAAAAGGAAAATTTTCAGTACTCATAGCCTGACTTGCATGATTTCAAATCAAAAATTGAACAAGCATGTTAATCTAACTCTCATGTCGATCAAAATTACTTTAGCAAAAGCTCAAAAAATAAAAAAAAATGGTGAAAATGATGAACTAGGGGCATAGTCGAGTCAGGTGTTCTGTCTTTTCCCCGTAGCCAATGCATTTGCCAGAAAGGGCACCATACTTGCCAAGAAGGGCGCTCTACCTGCCAGAAAGGGCACAGCTGAAGCTGTCAGTAAAGGGCTGAAAGCTCTCTCACCCTCCAAGAAACGAGGTATCAAGCCAAATGCGAAGCACGAACTGGAATGGGGCAAAATATTCCACTCCATCACTTGGACAGATCTTATCACGTCCAAACTCCCCAGCAAAGCATCATCAACTGTTGTTAGCTGCAGTTTTGCTACACACCCAGTTGTAGCGCAACCGTTCTATGGGAGGAATTCACTAGCTGTAAGCGGAAGAAAGAGAATCTAGCAGCATGCTAGGGGCAAGAGCCCGCAACTTCCTGTTTATCCATTAATCACCCAGGGGAGGGATTGAAAAATGAGAGATTGAAGAATAGAGAGATGTGCGATGAGAGAAAAAGTGAGAAAAGGGCTTTTTCAGAAAACAAGAGATTGAGTGCCAGAGTGATGTGAGAATCACAAATGAGAAAGGGTGGGAAACACTACCCAAGGAAACAGGCTCCCTGTGCACGTCTGAGTGTCGTGTCTTTTTGTTTTATCTTAATTCTTGTTTTGAGTCGTTTCGAGTGTTACTCGATGTGTCTAGGTTGTTTACCTTTTGTTTTCTTTTGTTGAGTCGTAGTGCGCTGTGTGCAGTCGTAGGCTTAATACCTGGTCGAAAACTCATCTCTCAATTTCAAAAATAAAATCGTTTTGTGCTCCGAGTGCCGTGCCGTTCTCCACATTTGTGCAAAACAGAATTTGTTCTTTCATAAAACCGCAGGGTTCAACCCAGATCATATGAGAACAGTAGAACCAGGACCTATCTGAAGCTATAATGGTTCCGGACTGCCAAGCAAAAGCAAAAGAGGAAAATGTCGGGCATCTGAGTTTGTTCCGACTTCAGTAAGCTCCAAGATCACATTCCGTATGCACTTCGTCAGGCCTTGTCAATGCTCCGAAGTGTGAGTGTGCCTCTACCTCAAGCTCAAGATCGAGTCTGCTTCAAGCCAGAATAGCGATCAGAAGTGCTCTCCTCGAGTACCGTTCCCTGCCAGAGACATCTTGGCCGTGTTTGCAATGAGTTCCTAGGAGACCAACTGCGACAGTGGAAACTAGAGTTCGGACAGCTATTGCCTAGAACGCAAAGGTTTAGGATTTCCGAGACTAAAGTCTGGTTTAAATACCCAGGGGTCTATCCTCGGCTTGAAATCTGTATGGCAGCCCCATAGATTGAGATAGCATGTGAATGCGCCTCGATTCTGGATACTGAATCAACCTAGTCTGTCACCCCGTTGGAGAATAGGGAAAGTTGTGAACATGGCCAGGAAGGAAAGATAGTAACTGCGGTTTGGAAGTACAATCAAGAAAGTGCAAGAAGAACCCACTCTTTTCAGCTCAAAATGTTTCTGCGGAATTTTCAAATCATGTCTTCGATGTGTAGCTCATCGTCAGTCGGCGTGCACGAGGTGTATCCTTTTTGGAATGAATCGTGACCCCTCCGAGAGGTAAATCGGAGGTTGCGTTTGGAATTTGGTCTCCTTAAGGCTTGTATTTCCTTATTCGGTATTTTTGTTTCAAACGGGCGTTGTCACGCGCATTCCTTTAGCATTGTTATGCTCATTCGTTGCATTGTTATGCACATCCATCTAGCATTGTTATGCTCATTACTTGCATTGTTATGCACATCTATCTAGCATTGTTATGCTCATTCGTTGCATTGTTATGCACATCTATCTAGCATTGTTATGCTCATTACTTGCATTGTTATGCACATCTATCTAGCATTGTTATGCTCATTACTTGCATTGTTATGCACATCTATCTAGCATTGTTATGCTCATTCGTTGCATTGTTATGCACATCTGTCTAGCATTGTTATGCTCATTACTTGCATTGTTATGCACACTTCACCTGCATTGTTATGCACCTTTTCACTTGCAATTGTCGTCTTTTCTCCTCTCGCATGCGATGCGTTAGGACATCTTCGGTTTTGAACATTTGGATGAGTTCCGGTCTTTGTTTACCTTTCCTCTCTTGCGTGTGATATGCTGAGAGGTTTTCTCTTGCGTGTGATACGCTGAGAAATATACCTTTCCTCTCTTGCGTGTGATATGCTGAGAGGTTTTTCTCCTGCGTGTGATACGTTGAGAAATATACCTTTCCTCTCTTGCGTGTGATATGCTGAGAGGTTCACCTTTCTTCTCTTGCGTGTGATACGCTGAGAAATTCGTCTTTCCTCTCTTGCGTGTGATATGCTGAGAGGTTCACCTTCCTTCTTATGCGTGTGATACGCTGAGAAATTTACCTTTCCTCTCTTGCGTGTGATATGCTGAGAGGTTCACCTTTCTTCTCTTGCGTGTGATACGCTGAGAAATTCGCCTTTCCTCTCTTGCGTGTGATATGCTGAGAGGTTCACTTTCCTTCTTTGCGTGTGATACGCTGAGAAATATACCTTTCCTCTCTTGCGTGTGATATGCTGAGAGGTTCACCTTTCTTCTCTTGCGTGTGATACGCTGAGAAATTCGCCTTTCCTCTCTTGCGTGTGATATGCTGAGAGGTTCACTTTCCTTCTTATGCGTGTGATACGCTGAGAAATTTACCTTTCCTCTCTTGCGTGTGATATGCTGAGAGGTTCACTTTCCTTCTTATGCGTGTGATACGCTGAGAAATTTACCTTTCCTCTCTTGCGTGTGATATGCTGAGAGGTTCACCTTCCTTCTTATGTGTGTGATACGCTGAGAAATTTACCTTTCCTCTCTTGCGTGTGATATGCTGAGAGGTTCACCTTTCTTCTCTTGCGTGTGATACGCTACGAAATTCGTCTTTCCTCTCTTGCGTGTGATATGCTGAGAGGTTCACTTTCCTTCTTATGCGTGTGATACGCTGAGAAATTTACCTTTCCTCTCTTGCGTGTGATATGCTGAGAGGTTCACCTTTCTTCTCTTGCGTGTGATACGCTGAGAAATTCGCCTTTCCTCTCTTGCGTGTGATATGCTGAGAGGTTCACCTTCCTTCTTATGCGTGTGATACGCTGAGAAATTTACCTTTCCTCTCTTGCGTGTGATATGCTGAGAGGTTCACCTTTCTTCTCTCGCGTGTGATACGTTGAGAAATTTACCTTTCTTCTCTTGCGTGTGATACGCTGAGAAATTCACCTTTCTTCTTATGCGTGTGATACGCTGAGAAATTTACCTTTCTTCTCTTGCGTGTGATACGCTGAGAAAGTTACCTTTCCTCTCTTGCGTGTGATACGCTGAGAGGTTTACCTTCTTCCTCTCCTGTGTGTGATACGTAGAGAGATGTTGTGTGTGAGACTCCAGGTACTCTCGGTAGTCACTTTTAGCCTTCTCTGCGTGAGACGCAATGAGAATTGCATAATTTTCTTACATCCTTTCTGCATAAAATGTAGTTAGAGTTATATTCACTTGCTTAAAACTGTTGCATGATATGCTTCATTACAACTTTCTTTGCATGATCATAAGTTATGTTCGGCTTCTTGCATTGTCAGTTGCATTTTGCCCCCGCCTGCGGGCACATCTCCGTTTATCTCACCTATTTGTCTAAGTCTTCGGCCTTGTCAAAAATGGATCGTCTCTGGGCTTTGACATTCACTCCCGTCACTTATGACTTTCGAGTTCTGTCAAAGAGGGGCAACTGTAGACACCCCATTTTTGACCGACCTTAAGACTCAGACGTCACCGATTGAGCGCTTGGTGATGTTGCATATTGTGCTCGTTCTGAGGTTGCGGAGTCCCGGCTACGAGCCTTGCCTCCGGACTTCCGGACTCTTTTGTGCTTTGCCTCGGTTTGCGAACCAGGCTCCGTTTTCTCTGTTTTCTCTTCCCGAAGGGAGGGAGAGGTCTCGTAGATCATCTCTCAGTGGCCGTGGGCTACTTTTCGTGGTCGTAGGCCAGTTTTCCCATTTCGGAGCCCGGTTCCCACTTTTCGGAGCCGTCAGGCCGTGTGCCTCGGTTCGGGACCGCCTAACTACCTCCGTTTGCCCCGGTTTTTGGCATACATCTTATTTAATTCCTTTTGAGGGACACTGTGGTCCGAGAGACCAACTTCGTGGTCGAACACCACTTCCGGTGCCTAACAGTTAGTTTTCGGGGCCCCGGACTGCGCGTTTTGGGCCTTGAGCCTTGCTTGCAAGCATTGTTGGGCTCCGACCCAAACTAGAAATAGTCATATTTTGAGCTCCTTTTCATGTTTGATTAAGGACCTTTTGCTATTTGAAGCTCCCTTTTTACACTTTGTGTTTAAACCCTCTTTTAGGCCTATTTTTGCACGGTATTTTAGGCTTACTTGTGGGCTGTTTTGGACTTGGTCATAAACTACAAAATGTCTTGTTTTGAGCCCCTCTTCAACTTTGTTGAAGGGCTCTCGTTGGTTTGAGACCAGCAGCTACCACTTGCCCCTTTATCTCCCTTTTTGGCCAATTTTGGGGAGAAATTTGAATTTCATTTCCCCCCCATTTTTCCCTCTCTTTTCCACCCTCTTGTGTCTATATAACAGACCCCCCAGCTGTGTTTTAGGGGTTAGAACATTTTGGTTTGGAGCTCTCACATTAAATCTCTCTCTTTCTCTACTCTAAGCCTTAAAAAAAAAACCTTGGTTCTTCACCAACCCATAGCCCCACCCTTCCATCTTCCATTCCAGCAGCTGGAGTTGGTTTTTCAGAGGCTAGGAGTGCTACATTTTGGACCAAGAGGCTGTCAAACTTGAGTCTTCAAAGGTAAGTCCTTCTCTCATCTTTTTGGTCCTATTCTTGCATCATTTCTTAGCCCCTCTTGCTGGTATATTTGAGCTCTGGCCATAACTGAAAATAACATTCTTTTGAGCTCTATTTCATGTTTCCTTAAGGGCCTCTCACTGTTTGAGGCCCCCATTTTGCACTTGCTTCATTATCCCTCTTGTATGCCTATTTCTTGTGTAGCATTTTAGGCCTGTGTATAATCTGTTTTGAAGCATGATATAAACTGTAAATAGGCTTATTTTGAGCCCTTCTTCAACATTGTAAAAGGGCTCATCACTTTTTGAATCCTCCATGTGCCACTTGCTTTGATATCCATCTTTTGGTCCCATTTTTGCATGATTTATTAGCCTATTGTGCTTCTGTTTTTGGACTTTAGTCCGAATTGAAAAGGATCTTATTTTGACCCTCTCTTCATGTTTCATTAAGGGTCTATTACTGTTTGGAGCATCTTTTGTATACTTTGTGTTGTAACCTCCTTTTAGGCCTTATTTTGCATAGCATTTTGAGCATACTTGTATACTGTTTTGGGTCTGATCATAAACTGTAAAAAGTCATTTTTTAGGTCCCTCTTCAACTTTGTTGAAGGACCTTCATCTGTTTGAGGCCAGCATGTATCAGTTGCTTCTTTGTCTCTATTTTGGCCCATTTCTTGCATAGGAATTTTGCCATACTTGTGTCTGTTTTTGTGGCTTGACATAAACTGTAAAACATCATATTTTGGGCCCCTCTTCAACATTTTAGAAGGTCCCTTCTCTTTTTAGGGTCAGCATCTTGCACTTGATTCATTATCTTGCTTTCGGGGCTGTTTTTGCATGCTACTTTAGCCCCATTTGCATTCGCTGTTTGGCCTTGCTTAAAACTGTAAACATGCTTATTTTTGGGCTGTCTTGATTCTGTCTTCACATTCCATATTCATATAATGCATGCATTGCATAGTCATAGGTCATTCGGTATGCCTAATTTCATGTTTCGGGACCTATTCCATGCATCGGGCGTTGTTTTGCCATCTTTCGGGGCTGTTTTGCATCACTTATTGCCTCTGAAATTTGCATGATAGTATGCCATATTCCATACTTTGCCATGTCATGTTAGAGTGGCATTCGTGCCTTAGGGTCGGTCCTCGGTTTGCGTGCACGTGTGCACGCATTTCGAGTGTCTCTTTTTTATCTAATGGCCTCTTATGTGAGTGTGGCTGAGGTCCACTTGTGTTAGTGTAAGTCCATTATGCATTGTGTATGTCATTTCATTTCATAGCATTGTGTATGCTAGGTGTATGTTAGTGCATTGTGTATGCCATGATTACCTCGTGCATCGTGTATGCCATTTCATAACATTGTGTATGTTAGGGTTGTATCTTAGTTTGCATTCATGCATTTCATGCATATTGCATTGTGTTCGGGGTAGGAGTTAGCCCGGGCACGAGAAACGAGGTGCGTTTCGTACTCCGAGTGACGGAACGTGTCTCAATTCCCAGTCGCCAACACTCCGGATTATCCATGATGGAGTTAGGTCTTGTTGTGTTTTCATGTGCATTCATTTCATATTAAGTTGTGCAATTCGATTCCTCGGCCATCATGCATCGAGATACGTGATTGGTGGAACGAGGATCGAGGCATGCATACATTTGTGAAAATACATTGCCATGCCCCTTTCCTGCTCTCTGTTGCAGCAAATCAAGAATCAACAGTTTTCCGGGGCTTGGCGCGCTTTCCAAAAATTATTGCAAAACAGAGGCTAATTGGGGCATTATAGTGGATTTCCGCGCAAGGGCAACCCGGACATGCATTATTCATCATCTGAAGAAGAGTCAAGGCAGTCCTTGGCTTGCATGCCAGTTTATTGTTTTTTCCTAGTTAATTTTGTTAATTAATTAGGAATTTGTACATATTTTGGACTGTATTATTTATTTGGACTGTACTATTCGGGACTTATATTATTTATTCGGACCCTCTGCGCGAGGGCATAATTGTAATAAGTGTGCGTGTGTGTGATGCATGTCTTCCAACCCCACGTCTTTCTTCCCTTTTATTTACCTGCTTATGATGGTTAGATTAGGGCATGTTTCAATTAGCATACAGTATGATAGCATGTTTGCATTCATTCATCTGTTTTGCATGCACCGGGCTTGGCGCATCATACTAACTGCATTTGTATTTCAATTCTAAGTTGAATATATGTTAGCTGTAGCATTCCATATACCATGTTTAGAATAGCCGAGCCTGCTATAGTTGCATTTTTGCATGTGTTGCATTAGGCATTTCTGTATACTTAGGATCATGCATGGATTTCTAATCGGTTTCTGTTTTGGCTTCGAGTACTCGGTGAGTTTTATGCTTTAGCATCCTTGCATACGTGTGAGTGACTGCCATGAATAGCATGCTTACCATGAGGCTAACTGCTTATGTGATATAACTGCCTGAATACCTGTGGGTGAAGGTTGGGTTATTTGAATTGGAACAAATCATCAACTGTGAGTTTTAAGCCCACTAGATAGTGGCAAAACCGTGTTTTCTAAGCCCACCTGAGGGTGGCAAAATCTACATTTTAAGCCTACCTGCGGGTAGCAAACCATCTTTCAAAAACAAACATGAAATGTTTTGTTCCAATTTAGGCGACCCGGTCTATACTTGTATGCTGTGCGCATCACATAGTAAAACTAGGCTAATAACCGAAATAAGAACGCATAATGTTTTCAAAATTAGATATCATGATTAGTAGAGGCCGATCTATGATCGGGCGAGCGGGGGTGCTCACGAAGTGACCTTCCCCAATCGTACCCAAGTTCCCGAGCCGAGGCAACTTTGGTGATGACGGACACGTGGCCTTAGGCAAACGAGTCAGGGTTTCCTAAATTTCCCAAAAATAAAATATTTAGGTGGCGACTCTGTATCTGGCAAAGCAGTCCATGTTTGGCACTTCTTTCAAAAATCTGTTTTCTTAAAACAATTTGCCGGATTTGGACTTTTTGGTTCAGATTAAGAACCGTGACACAAATCGAGTCCGAGCTGTAGCGATGTCCCCCGCGGGCTTGTCTACACCCCACAGCGTAGTGAATGCGATTTTCTCTGTGTCCTCGAGCGCCATCCAAATCTGGTTATACTGGGAAAACCCGTCCATAAAGGATAGCAATGCATGGCCCGCAGTGAAATCCACTAACTCATCAATGTGCGGCAGAGGAAACTCATCCTTCGAACTGGCTCTATTTAAGTCACGGAAGTCTACACATACCCAGATTCTACCATCCTTTTTCGGCACTGGGACGATATTGGCCAACCAAATCAGATTTAGATACTAACAAGAAACCTTCCTCGATCTTCTTGGTGACCTCTTCCTTGATTTTCAACACCCAATTCGGACGGATTCTTCGCAACTTCTGCTTGATGAGTCGGGCCTCAGGGTCAAGAAGGATCCGATGTTGTACAATCTCAGGATCGATCCCAGGCATGTCTTCGTAGGACCACACGAAAACATCTTTGAAATCTTTTAATAAAGCGACTAAGCGCTCGCGCTCCTCCGAAGACAACGTGGACCCGATCTAGACCAGACGCGGATCCTTTTCAGTACCCACATTAATGGCAATGATTTCATCAGCACAGGGTTTAGCAAACCTCACTTCCTCTCGATTAATCAAGTTTTTCAAAACCAGAGGAATTCCTTTCTCTTCGTTTTCATTAAAACTCTGAAAATCTTGGTCAATACAATAAATAAGCAGCACAGAGAAATACTCAGAATCAAGGGCGTTCTCATTTATAAGATCCATATCTTCAGTTACAACCGACTCAAAAGCAAAAGAAAAAAGGACCTGGACAAGACCTTGGCATTCGGGTTACCACCCCTGGGAATACCAGACTCAGACTTAAAAGAACTGAAATCTGATTCCGACTCCACTGACTTAGTAGAATCAGATTCTAGCTCATCACCCGACTTAGAACTAGACAGATAGCCCTCCTCCAGCTACCAGATAAGAGATGGTGCCTCTAATGCATCCAAAATGCTGCTGGTTAGGTTCACACCCAACTCTTCCCCGATCATGGTGATGTTAAAGTTATCCCTCAAGTTCTCTGAGTCAGTCGCAAGATCTGTAAGGAGACATGCCAGTGCTGCCTCTACTCCAAGTTCACTGTTGTCTGAGTCACTTTCCATGCTCTGTTCAGCTTCAATACTTGGTTTAGCCTTTTCCTCAGTATCACCATCTTGCAGCTGTTGGTCAAAGAAGATTTCGAACCCAGGGACACGCTGCTTCATGGAATTCATCCAGGGCTAGGGAAAGCTGCAAAAGGGGAAATCTTCTCCTTCCTGAACAAAGTGGCCATTCAATGTTCCCTAGATTGGCCTGTGGATGAGCTGATAGTGTTTCCCGGCTTGTTTGGCTCTGGCTCTGGCTCTGGCGCTGGCTCTGGCTCTAGCTCTGCCTCTGATTTATTCTCCTTTCTTAATCTAGTCCTGTTTCGTGGGTACATAGCCCAAACCAAAGGCATGTGGATTGTGCAGCATATCTGTCAATGTTGTGACACCTTTCCGACCACTTCTTCTAAGTCCCATTCCTGGCACATGCTACAATTTCTTCATGAAATAGATAGATTGGGCACTGACATACATGTCGTCATCTGCAACTAGAATGGTCTGCACTACCCGGGCCTCAACCAGAGTGAACCCTGAGAGGAATACATCCTCCTCGCCATGAGTGATCTCCAACACTGGTGTAGTTACCTTTGGCGGCGGATGGATAGATAAATTCCCGAAAACAATCGCCACTCATTTTCCATGAAAGTACTTCAACATTTGGTGGAGGATGGAGGAAACAGCTTTCACATGATGCAACTAGGGCCTCCCTAGCAGTAAGTTGAAGGTAGCTGGAACATCCAGGAAATGGAACTCGACATCTTGTTGAGCTAGGCCCACCTAGACTCTGATTTGCACCGTGCCCATGACCTCTCTGCTCGTATTACTTGGGCCATAGGCACAAAGTCTGCTGGTCTAAGGCCAATTGCATAAGCTGTGCGGGAAGGACAAACATTGATAGCTGAACCGGTGTCTATCAACACCACCAGCACCTATTTTTCTCTATACTCAACAGATATGTACAAGGGTTTATTGTGAGTTGAGCCTTCCGGCGACATTTCTTTGTTAGAAAAGGTTAGGGTCGGCCCAATGCCACCTGGGAAGACCAATCCCATAAGTTGTTCAATGGTAGTGTCAATGGACAATTTAGCCTTGTCCGTTGCTGATAGTACTACTTGTCGATGTACCCGGGAGGCCATGAGAAGACCCCAGATTGAGATGTCAGCTTGGATTTTCTTAAGCTGTTTCAACACTACCTCTTCTTCCAGCTGCTTTTCTTTTTGTTTCTCAACCTTTCTGTCTTTTCTAGATGCCTCAGCTTGATGTAAGTGCGGTGGCTTAAAATACCGCCCACTTCTTGTCATGTGATCTATCTCTTCTGCGTACCACGTGTTGTCTGAAAGGCACTCACCCCAATCTTCGTCGGTGTGAGCAAGATGTAGATTATCATCATCCCACCATAGACTTCCGGCAGCCGACAAATAGTTGTCCGGCTCTGTTCAGATCACTTTCACATCACAGGTATCCCCCACAAGGTGTTGGGTTAGTACTACTTTATGGTTGTCTTCAACACTCTCTTGTTCAAATTGCTTCAGCGTAGCTTCATGTTCTGTGTCTGCAGTGCTCACAACGCCTAGTTTCTAAGCTGAATTTTCCATGCCGGCGTTCTCCGACAGTTTCCCCTTTTCATCGGCCCTTCCGGTCACTATAGCAATTCTTGCTTCCTTCTTCTCCGGTTTCATTTCAGTTCCTTCCTCCTTGTCCTAGTCATCACTCAGCCACCCAGAGTTGTCCGTTGATCCACTCAAGTCGAACCAGCCAATCTGCACATCCCCTTGATCCTATTCGTCAAAGAACTACAGGTTGTCTAAATACTCCTCAAGTTCCACCAAATCATCCAATCCCTGACTCGGGCCATCTTCCCTAACCACCTGAACCTCTACCAGAGTTGGCAACACCCTTAGGCAAGTCCTCAGGGCTCTCCGGTAACAGACTCATACTTTCCTCTAAGGCTAGCCTCCCTTCTATTGCAACTGTCACCACCACAAGCTTAGGTTGAAGTGTAGACGTGTCCATCATGCACAAATATGTGCTTTTAGGAATGAACAATGTCGGTCTTGGTAGGTGGGAAGGGGTAATATATACGCTGGGGTCATAACGGATGGCCAATGTATGGATTAAGTTTAGATTTTGAGGTGGGGGAATTAGATTGTGGGCCGGGAGAGGGTTTGTAGTTACATTTAGTTTCTGGGGTGGTGCGATCACCTTGTTGTCAATGAGGTCTTGAATCTCATAACGTAGTCAGAAGTATTGGTCATTGTCGTGACCATGCTGTTGGTGAAACGCACAGTACTTTGTTGGGTTGTGTTTGAGTGGAAGAGGATCAGGTGGTGGGCGAGGCTCTAGTGGTTTGAGATGCCCTTTTTTGACCAACACCTTCATGGCTTGAGATAGGGTCATGTAGAGTTGGGTAAAGGTCCTCTAGGATCGAGCAAAGTTGGCTGAAGTTTGTGGAGTTGTGTTGGCAAAGGGATTGGCGGTCTTGGTTGTGGTGGTGACAACGCTCACATCAGATGGCCTCGCAGCTATGCTACCACTGGTAGTAGCATTAGAACTACGCACAAAAGGCCTTTTTGCCTGCTCTTTCTCATCTGTAATCAACCCTTGTTTCATGGCGTCTTCGATCTAAACCCCCATCTCGTGGAGCTCGGTGAATATGAACAGAGGTAGGACGATCATTTTCTATAACAACTTCCCGTGCAGATTGCGGACTACTATCCTTATCTAATCTTTCTCAGAAGGCCTTGTGGTCATCGTTGAAGCTTTAGCCCTCCACCTCGTCACAAATTCTGAGACGCCCTCCTTCGGCTCTTGGCGCGTTGCCTCAAGATCACGAGTTGTGACCTCGATTTGTGTGTTATACGAGTACTGAGCAATAAAGGCATCGGCCATTTCTTCTCAATTCTGCTTAATAGAATTCTCTAACTTCGCATCCTATATAGCTGCTATTCCCGACATAGTCCGACCAAAGAGAGATAGCTTCTGCAATCTGGTCAGGCCCATCGGCCGCAAGATGTCTGAAAACAGCTGTAGATGAACCATGGGATCTCCGGAGCCATCGAATCGATCGATGTGCGGTATTTTGAACCGATCTGGCAATGTCACTACAGAATCAATATATCCATTTTCTATGTCGGGGATGGAGTTAATACCTTGTGCTCTTTTGATTAGCTTCTCCAGTTTGTTGACTTTAAGCACAGTTAGGTCAACCTCAAACTCAAATGGAGCTTCAGTTTGATACATAGGTGTTTTGGAGGCTTGTGCTAGGATCGACTCTACCGAATTGCCTTGAATTGCTTGGACATTAACAGTATGGGCAGTGGCTCCAGGTGCTGGGATACCCGTAAGAGGTGCATGAGATGCAGAAGCCGTTGTCGGTTGTGGTTATTGTTGTTGCAGCCTATTTATTACTGTGACCTCGGCCTGACGAGCAGCATCTTGTTGTAAGGTTTCAACTGTTTACTGAAGATGATGTATTAATTCCTCCATACTGACTGGGGGATATTGTGTCATCGAAATAGGCAAGAAATCTCATGCTGGACTAGAAATAGAAGACTGTCCCTGAGTCTAACTGGATACAGGTGAATTGAGGGGTAACTGCTGTAAAAACTGAACCAGTGAATTCTGCCTAACTCTCCTCCGTCTCGTAACCGGTGGGAGTGAAGTAAATACGGGCTGTCCCCTAACAAGATCCCCAGTTTTGCAAAGCCTTCTGACTTGGGTCCAGAGCACCTGGGGGATATCCGAACTTTCTGAAGCTATGGTGTTAAACTGCCTAGCAAAAAGAAATCAAGCAAAAGGAAAGCAATAACCAGAAACCGCACAACACCTCAGCTAATGATATTACCAACATAGATGTAATCAAAGCTGTAAGACTGCACTCAACACTAAATTGTACCCCCAAAATGGATACCAAACTTACAATTGATATGCACATTCCTGTACAGTTTCACTGTAAAGCACATACCAGTTAAGTGAGAGCCAAAACACCCCTATGAGGGGGGTAAGGTTACCATGTCCTAGTTTCGTCAGGAACTAGGGTTTACTATTCAAACAAAGCGATTTCATGCAATCATGTATTCAGGTAAGCATTATGTCCTAGTTTGGAACAATCTCTATGGCTTTTCGATATACAACTAGGCCGAATGGTCAAAAGGGTACCTCAACAAGACTACCTAATATACCTCTTACATCAAACACTGAGAAGTGAAAAAAGGATCAAACGGTACAGCGGTAGCCCAGATCCAAGGGTTGTGTTCCCATAATGGCAGAGCCTGTGACCGGTCAGCCTTTTGGCGAGCTTTTAGGCAAGCCTCCAGCAAACCGTCTAGGAATAGCAGATGGCAAACACAGTGACTTAGGCGCACCAATGCAAATGCAATGCAAAGAAACATATAAGTGTAGATAAAATTTCACAACATGAATTTCAAGTCAAGTTCTCTAATTTCCCCAGCAGAGTCGCCAGAAACTGTATCTCGACTTTTCGTGCCCCCTTTCGAAAGTCGAATAGCCCTAGAGTATCGGACTCCTGCGGTTCTAAATCTAATTCCACAAGTGCAATGTGAAATAGATAAACACCAAAGAGTACAAATCCGGCAAATCTTTTGGAAAATCGATTTTGAATCAAATTGCCAAAAAATGGACTGCTTTGCCAGACACAGAGTCGCAACCTAAATATTTTTTGGAAAAATTTAGGAAACCCATGACTCGTGCCAAAGGCCACGTGTCAGTCATCACCAAGATTGTCTCGGCTCGGGAACTTAGGTACGAGAAGGGAAGGTCATAAATTGAGCACCCCCACTCACTCGATCAAAGATCGACCTCTGCTGATCATGATGTGATTCTTATTTACATTATATGCTCTTGTTTCGATTATTAGGCTAGCATTTCTATGTGATGCGCACGCATACAAGTATAGACTAATTTGCAAGAATTGGAACACTTGATCTCATGTTTTGTTTTGAAAATTATTTCAAATATGTACCACCTGAAAAAGTGATCGTATATGAACATTACTCAAATTATTCTAATTCAAGCAACTAACCTTCATCCACAGGCACTCAAACAATTTGAGCAATTAAACAATTAACCTCATGGCAAGCGTGCTAGACATGGCAAGAATCACACTCATACAATTATGCTAAAGCAAATAAAGGCTCACCTAGTACTCCAAGCCAAAAAAGATAGAAGAGTTAGGAAAAATGCGTGATCCTAACTATGCAATATGACTAATGCAACACATGGGATATACAATTACTAAGCTCGGCTACTAATATAGCATATGAATCAATTTGGTAGCATGCGGTCTAAGCACGTATTCAAAGAAGCTTTTAAACTACCAATGCAAGTTAGAATGATAAACCGAGCCTCAGTGCATGCAAGACAAGTGGATGCAAACATGAAGCATGCTAATCAAAATATGATGCCCTAAACTAACCATCATAAGCTAGTAAATAAAAGGAAGGAAGATGTGGGTTTGGAAAACATACACATTATTACAACATTGCGCCCTCGCACAGGAAGATTCGAATGAACTAACTAGCTAACTAATTATATAACTATTACAACAACAAATGAATAATTTAGCTAAACTACTTAACTAATTATTACAAACCGAATGAACTAATTAATTTACTAATCTAGCTAATTAAAACAATTACAACATGAGACGAATTAGCTATTCTAACAAATTAATTACAAAGCCACTATTTTAATCACAACACTAATATATTTACAACACGGATCCCGAGGATCGATGGAGGGCTCACGCATGAATGCGGTTTCCACCCGAAAAAGCCGCGGTTTCTGCTGCTGAATGCCTCTATTGCACAGTAGAACACTTGCACTGATTTCCACCTCCAGACCAACTTTGTTCTGCTTCAAAAGGACATTGCTTGATTTTGCACTGGTGGCCAGCCGAGGGCCTGCCGGCCACTGCTAACTGGATTGTCTTGCTGCAACAAAGAGCAAATACAGTAGAGACAGTGTATTCTCAAGGGTTTGTTTGCACAATTTACCCCTCCTTATCATTTGAACTTCTCAAAGGAGTAGTAAGTTTGATTCACAAACCACCAATGAATGCAATTTCATTGCATGATGGCTTATGAATCAAGTGTGCAAGTTCATTGAATGGAACAAAACAAGACTCTCAAAACCATCTCCCTATCATGAAAGATCAAGGGAGGTAGTTGACAATGAATCTTGAACCGTTTTCATCACTAATGAGTATGAAACGACTCAAGACTCAAGGGTTCAATTAATGTCTGATTGAACCCAAACAAAATTATTATCTTGTTCTGTTTTTAGCCTCAATTTTATTACTTCATTTTTAGATTACCATCCAATCTTTAGTCCATTAAGTCCAAAGCTGAATTTAAGTCCTCTAATTGAAAGAGGGCTCAAACCAAGAGTTGCTTTAGGCATAAAAAAGACATCATACCGTTAGTAATGAACCCCAAAAGGAATTAAACCATTAAGCATGAGATCTCAATCTCATGCTTAAACAAACAGGTAATTTGAGACCACTTTCAAAGAATAACAAAAACCAAGAAATGAGGGAGGTTGCAGAGGTGATTAAAAGTGATCACAAGTATGGAAAGCCATAAATAAACACTATCAACTCAAATAAGATGGTATCTAATGCCTAAAACACCAAGCTTATGAGGACAATTACACTACAAGGATGCAAAACAAAGCTCAAATGCAACAAATACTTAAAAACAGTCCTAAAACATGCTGGACTTAAGACAAAAATGGCTAGAATAATAAGCTAAAACATAGATCATGCTAGGCTAGTAAGCAAAACATAAGGAGGGGAGGCTAACCCCTCTAATTTTGGACTTCAAAACATGATTTTAGCCACTGAAATAACTCTAAAAATCAGTGTTTAAAAGCTCAAAAAAAAAACAATGTAAAGGTGGGAAACACAAGGGTAAAGGCCTTGAGAGCAAGGTGTACAGAAGAGTGAACCACCCCTCAACCTTTATTGGCCTTAAAAGCCAAGTTTCAG
Organism: Camellia japonica; assembly: GCA_030407325.1. NCBI lineage: Eukaryota > Viridiplantae > Streptophyta > Magnoliopsida > Ericales > Theaceae > Camellia > Camellia japonica. The sequence goes on along the minus strand of JAPPVO010000014.1, from coordinate 63,463,146 downwards.
CCCAAAAATACAGAGTTTTTACAGCCCAAAAACAGTTGAAAAATAGTAAGAAAAGAGAGTAAATACAACAAGTAAAGAGGCAAAGCTTTATACCTCTTGAAGAGGAGATCACTTTCAAGCAATAAAACAAGGCAAACACAACCTCAAGAGCTCAAAGAACGCTCAAAGATACCTCAGCTCAAAGATTGAGAGGTTTGGTTAAGAGTGTGTAGGTAAAGTTGAAGAGTGTATAAGCAAAGGTGAAAAAATTTGCAAACGAGAGAGAGAGAGGGGAAAAATTTTGCTCTAAAATTTTTTTAACCCCAAAGCAAGAGAGGAGGTCCTTTATATGTAGAGAAACATAAACCTCCCTCAGAAACATCCAGTCATACACGTGAGAGCAGATGCAAGCATTTATGCAAACAGCTAGCACAACTGTCACAAAATATCTGCAAAACACATTGGTGGCCAACATGCCACATCAGTGGCCGAGAACCAGGAGCAATGGCCGACAGCCTATAGTAGTGGTCGGCAGGCCCCCAGAGGTTGCAGGCTTGAAAATCCAAGGTTTTGGTCCAAAACAAGGCAATAGGGGTGTAGGGTTTGAAAGGCCCAAAGCTGTGGCATTCCGCTGAGGATTTCGAGCACTTAACAAGCATATAGACTCATCATTGGGTGTGCAAGCGATGACGTCCAAGTCGTAAGGGCTGTCAAAAATGGGGTGTTTACAGCTTCATAAACCCCTTAAGAAGGAGGTGTATAATTGAGTAAGAAAAAGTAAAATATCCTTTTTTTTTTCTTGAATAATATTCTCAGAGTAACATATTACTGTGAGACATAATAACATGTTACTGTTTACATCAATTTCGATGGTAATAAATTTTTTTTTTTTTAATTTCATAGTTAACATTAATCTTATTTGATAGATATTGATGAGAGGATTTCAAAAATACTAATTTTATTAAAAATTAACATCTAGATCAAAAGTTATATTATTTTAAAATCTAATATTTTGATAATAGTGGTACGTGTTGGATTTTTCAAAAAAAAAAAAAAAAATGTGCTTGTCCTTACATTAAATTTTATTATAAGTGAGTTTTGACTAAATCCCGATAAAAAAAATTTCTTTTTTAGTGATAAAAAAACATCTCACCACCAACAGGACAGTAAAAAAATATTGCACACTTTGGCCCACTTAGTGAAATCAAAATTGATATGGACACAAATACAAACATCCTCTCAAATACAACCCAGAATTGGACTTGAAGGCTAAAAAAGAAGATAGGAATAAGACATGAAAGAGGAAGAGAGAACATGCTATTGGATCTTCTCAATTGTGCTCTTTTGTTTTTATTTCTTCTCCTTTTTTTTCTTTTTTTCTTTTTTTTGGTTTTGGGGGGGGGGGGGGGGGGGGGGGGGGGGTTGGGTGTGGGGTGTTGTTGGGTGTTTATCTATTTATGTACAACAGGTAAAAGTAATGTGCTACTTTTATATTCTCTTCTTTGAAACACTTTTACAATTGCTACTAGCTTTTAACATGTAAATATCAATATTGAGAGAAATAATGAACATTTATCGTGAATTTTTATTTTGAAAATTACTTAAAAATGAGGTGTATAGCGTAGACTTAAAATTAGTAAGATGTGAGTCATATTTAGAATGATTGTAGTTTATAGACGTAAATATCTAAATAATTTTTTCGGGTATATAATATTGTTGGAGAAAATAACGTAAAATGAAATATAAATGTGTAGAAGAGTCAATAAGCAAAATTGTTGGTTTTTTTATCAAAAAAATAAAATAAAATAAAAAATAAAAATTTATTGATGAAATCTAATGTACAAAAAAATACTAAGACAAACGCCAATAAATAAAAAGCAAGTGTAAAAAGTATCATAATAAGACTTTCAAATCTCAACTAAGTTGGCACCGAAATTATGACATTATTCACATATTTGGGGTTTCCAATCAATAATGTAGTGGAAAGTTTTACGTATGAGACAATACTGACTCTTGTTTTTTTTCTTTTTTTTTATCGGTAAAATTTAGTTGTTAGATTAGTATTTTGAGGTAGTTGAACTCTCACTCTCTCCTTCTGTTTTTTTCACTCTCTCCTTGCAAGTACTTAAGTCTTGTTTTCTATTTCAATTCTAAGAGTGGAACTCGAGACCTCCTCTTAGAAGAGACTTAGTGGTCAAAGGGCCACACAAGTTAGAATAATTTGATTTACTAACTCATTTTTGTTAGATAGTGGGGGTCAAGAAATGCTTCACCTAGCATATTTTGTGATTCTTTATTTGTTGAACCACTTGTAAGCAATGTCACATGTTACTTTGGGATTACCTAATAATTTTTCGAAACCAACATCCATAACTAAAGGATAAATCTCCCTCTCTCTTACATTTGTGCACCCTTGCAAAATAAGCACATCTTTGGCAAAAGATTTAGTCGAACATAGTTGTATAACTATTTTGATATTCATTTTGTTGATAAGAAAAATTAACTTATCAAACAAATAGTTACATAAATTAACAACTAGCATATACAATAGAAAGAGTTGGAAATGCAATCCTGATTACTGCTCCATCCGGAAGTGTGAGCTAATCTAACAATCAAAAATTAACATTCCATCATTGAAAAATACAATAAATAAACTTTGAAAAAATGTGTACAAAAATGCTAGGTGCATGTTATTCGAACACAAAAAGTGTATTATGTGACTGATACTTGTTACATTTAAGATAAATTTTGGTCACAACACATTTTAAGTGCATTTTATTTTTTTTTATTTCTGTTTTATGTGTTGGTAGTGGTAATAGCATTTCTAGTAACAGTAATACATTTCCTACATGAAATTAGGGAAAAGATCTAAAGTTATTTTATTTTATCTTTATTCCAATGAACAAAGTACTATATATCTTTTTGTTCAAGTTAGAGCCTCAAAAACTAAATGTTTCACATAGATTCCTTTTCTTTTTCTTTTTTCCTTTTTAAGAATATGAATTTCAAATTTGAGGTCTGCTAAAAAAATTAATTTGCGCACACAATTGGCATGCTGACATAAAACATAGAACGTAGAATGGGCTAAGGTTCTGTGAATTAAAGTGCACTACTAGTTCATTTACAACTTATAATAGGGAGGATGTGCTTAGAATATGCTATATGAATGAAAAATACTAGATTTTGTTCTCATCATGTATAAATAGGTTTTCAAGCTTTGAAACTGTTCATCAACAACGAATCGAGCCAAATGCATGTATGGATGCATTATAGGGCAATAACTCCTTTGGCAGGCGGCTACTTGACTGCATGTGATTAAGTTCGCATATTAAGTAGAACAGTATGCTCTCTGCCAAAGGAGATTTGCCCGACAATTCACCCATGCAATCTTCAACCAAATCATGTTGCTTGTACTAACTTAAGGTACCACTTCCTTTGATATTTCATATTATCTGTTTTAACAGAAATCTCGTGTTTTAATTTATTTTTATTTATTTTTATTTTTATTTTTATTTTTATTTTGTGTGTGTGTGTTTTGAGCAGATTTTTTTTTTTTTTTTTTTTTTTAAGGGTAATTTCTTAACTGTTTCATAGCTGTTTATTTTTTTAGGGCCGTATCTTAACTATTTCATATCTGCCAATAAACTTTATTCACATCTGACTTGGCATGTTTTAACATTTTCACTTTTGTTCCTAGTAATTGTCTGTTATATAATTTCGCATTATTGTGTTTGGTTTTCCTTGAAGCAAGTTGCTTATTCATTTTGGCAAGCATTACTACAAAGCTGCATTTGTTGGAAAATTAAATAATATCGCATATATCATGTACAATTGCGTAAGTTCTCATAAATATATATAAATTATCTTACAAAATTGCGTAAGTTCTTATAAATATGCGTAAATTGTAATTTTTTAAATTTTTATGAGTTAACTTACATATGTTTGTGAAAACTTACGCAATTTTGTAAGATAATTTCCGTACGTTTGTAAAAACTTACACAGATACATATGATATACACTTATACACTTAAGAATTCCACATATAATTAATGCTGATATTTCACTTGGAGAATCCTGTTGGTACTTGGTGCTCAAAAAGCAGGCCTATATCACCCAAAGCTCGATTCCTCATTTTCACAGAGGTGGACAGCTAAAAGGTTTTTCTTGCGAGGGGAGATTTGACCATCAAACTCTTAAAACGGTATATATTATATGCTTCAATTATAATTTTTTATTATGATTCATTATAATGTTAGTTATAACTTAATTATAACTCGTTATGACTTAGTTATGATCTATTGTTGTTGCTACCATGCTTATGACCAAGGAAGTTTAGTATTTGGTTATAACTAATTTTGGAGTAGATTATAAATTAATATGATCCATATGTGATTTTTATTTTAGTTATGATTAAAAAATATTTGATTATACTTCAAGTGGTATTTGATTATGAACTATTGTGATTGATGAATGGTGAAAAAAGTGAAGAGTAGAATCTAAAGCAATAAGACCTTTACAGAGATGATATGCATAAAGAATCAAAATGAATGGCTTAGATCATCCAAATGGGATCTGTAATAAGCCCCACAAACCCGTACGTCAAGTTGTCTAAGTTCATATTTAAAATTGAGATTTGTTTGTTATAGCAGTGCTAAAATAACACAGTACATCAAAAAATACTCACTCCAGTAATATAGTATTTGTTGTGCTAATATTTTGTATTAAATTTATCACAATTTTGTACTGCACAAGTTCATTTATTTATTTTACGGAAAATTTCAATTCTATGTATACCTTTAAAAAAAATTATAAATAGGTTGTAAAATTTATACGTATTAATAATTAAAGTTATAAATTTTTTAGTTAATTATAAATACACCTCCTAAAATTTGCTTATAATACGAATTACTCCATGCGATTCTCAAAATTACATTTCGCCTTTTGAAGTTTTTAATTCATAACAAATAGCTCATTTTGTTAAAAAATCATCATTATCATAAATTCATTTCAATTAATAATTTATGTAATTTTATTATTATATGAAAAATAGTTAAAATTTTATTTTTTTTTCAATTAATTATATTAAATAAGAAATTGTAATAAAGCGTATTTGTAGTTTTGCAAACCACATATATTTTAAGCAAATCTCAAAAGATGTATTTGTAATTTATCATAATTTTTTTTTATGAATCTATAATAATTTTTTTAGTAATACCCCTTTAATTTATAACTTTGACTTTAATTACGAAATTGAAGCATTATTTAAAATGGTGGTTGATTAGTAGGTATTTGGACTCTTATGTCAACTCATCCATCCAAAATCAAGGAACCAATATTCTATTATGGTCCTACCTCAACTCGTCCTCAATGAGAGCTTGGCCTTGGAAACTAACTAAATAATGGTAGCATCAACTTGTTACAAATAATGAAAAACAAATATTAATTTATTTCATGGACCATGAAATGTCACCTATAAATCTTAGGATAAATTACATTTACCACCCTTAATCTCTTACCAAAATTTCACTTTGATTCATTCACTTCTAATTATAACATTTAATTCTTTACTGTTTCAATTAAATTGTAATGTCACTCTTTCCTCCATTTGTCGTTAACAAAGTTGACAGAATTTATCATTTGAAACATATGCAACATTTTTTTGTCACATTAGCACCCTCACACTTTTTTTAAAATCTCATTTTAGTCCTTGTATTTTTACAAAAATCTCACTTTAGTCACTCAATTTTTAATTTTTGTTAACCTTATATTAACAGTAGATGGACATAACGGTAAAAATGTAACTTAACTTTTTTAAGTGCAGAGAAATTAACTATTACAATTGAGAATAAAATGACCAAAATAAGATTTTTTTAAAAATATGGAAATATTAGATGTAATTTATCTAAAATCTTTATACTTATGATTTCTGAGTTAGGTGGACACAGTGAGAGAGAGTAGAGTCATGAGTGTAAGTTGAATTTTATTTACTTCCATGGACCGCAGACGGGAATAATTATGTCGGACCAATAATAAGTCCACCATTCTCATCCCCTCCTAAATATGGTATTTCCATTTCTGCATTTTAAGTTGGAGAAATTCTAGTTGTTCACTCAAATTTGAGAAAAGTTGAGATTGCTCCAACAAAAAAAGAAAAAAAAAACAAATTTGCATGTTAAGGACTTAAAAAGTTTATACACTTGGAAGTGTACGTAATAAAAATTTGTAATCATGTTTAGCATTTTTAACACGTATCTTCAGGTTTTGTTTATTTTTCTCCATAGTTCATGGAATTATATCAACAATTTCTTATACCACACAAGAAACATTTATTTAGAGAAATGATCATGTCTCATGGGATTAGGAATACTCTCCAGTGAGAGGAGTGGGGAGGCGGTATTTAAATCCAATCACATGGAATTAGAGGTGAATGACTATTTTGCCTTTCATTTTACAAAAATAATAAAGTCACCTTTTAAATAATGAAGAGTTCTACATAATTTCTTATATTTGATCCAAATCAACTAATATCATCATAGTATTATATAAATAAATATAATTTATCCTATATTTTCAACTTAATACCATCACATCAGTAATTCTTTTATTTAATTCTATAATACTAGTAATTTCATTCAACATAATCCGACAAACAAGCATAACTAAGAGTTCACAATAGCAACACTACTATCAACAATCCTGCTCTGAGCCATGATGGGCCCACTATAGGCTTATCTTAATTTTTCAAGCCATTCACTTTCATGAATTTGGACATTTGATTTAGTAGTTATATAACATTACTTTATAATATGAGATTGTGGTTTTACTTCTTATAAAGAAAATTTTAAATTCATTGTGGTGTTTATTTATCCGTTATTATGGGAATAAGATATATAGCTAGTAGCAGTTCTTAAGATTAAGATTAGGCTTAGGCTTAGGCTTAGGCTTAGGTTCAGTGATCGGTGATTATTAAGTTTTGTTGACCTTCTAATTATTGCTAGACTAATGGTATGCTTGATGTAATAGTTATCATATTTGTAATCACTCTCCTATCGATTGAACCAAAAAAAATAAAAATAAAAATGAGAAGAAGATGATTATGCATGCACACAAAAATTAGATTTTGATAATAGCCTATCAATGTTTTAAAAACAAATCACCTTGTTTGGTTCTAATTTTCTGAATTCAATTTTTTGAAAATTGAGTTTTTTTTTTTTTTTTTTGGTTTTAGGGAATTTTTTAATATTTTAAACATTTTTTTTTTTACTTTTTAGATGCACCAAACCTAGATGTATTTAAAAAATAAAATATTTTAAAAAAATCAATAAATACACAAGAATATGAAAATTTACTGAATTTTCAATTTTTTTTTTTGTATTTTTGATATTTTAAAAAAATTCACAAATATTATACTTTTAAATTTATTTATATAAAGTGTCTAAAAATTTAAATTTTGCTGAAAATTTTAAAAAAATTACTAAAAAATACGAAAAACATAAATATTAATTTTCAAAAAATTAGAACCAAATAAGGTAAATATGATTTGATCATCTTGCTACCATGATACCCGATTAATCTAATTTTTACATATGCATGAGCTACTTGACAAGTAGGGGTGTAATTTTGGCCCGCGACCCGAGGTGGGCCCGGCCCGTTAAGGCCCGAGCCCAAGCCCAGCCCGAGGCCTTGGGCTAGGGCCTGGGCCATCGTTTTGAAGCCCGGCTCGGCCCGCTTGGCCCGGCCCATCGGCCCACTCAAGGCCTACCCAAAAGCTCGGCCCGCCCGGCCAATCCGAGGCCCAGTGTTATTTTTAATGAAAAATAATAAAATTTTGGTGGAAAAAATATAAAAAATTATTTAGACCCGCCCAAAGCCCGAGCCTAGGCCCAATCCCAGGGGCCCGCCCCACTGGCCCACCCAAAGCCCGAATACCCCTGGGCTTGGGCTTGGCCCTGGGCCTGGGCCTAGTTTTCTGGCCCGTGGACCGGCCCGGCCCGACCCCATTTTTTGGCCGGAGCCCGCGAGGCCCGACATGAGCCGGGCCGAGCCAAAATTACACTCCTATTGACAAGCTCTACCAAGTGAATAACTCAAATCCTAAAAATAGACTTGTGCTAGATCACACATTGGGGCACTACATGTTGTGCCAAAAGACATAGCAGTCACTCCATTTCCTCAAAATAAAAAAAAGATATTATAAGACACTTGTTAAAGAGTAATAAAGTCATATATTTAAATTTAATGTACTTTGCATTGATTATATTATAAGTAATGATATAATTAGGGATTATTTGCGATAACTTAAATAAATATATTTTTTAACTTTTTACGAAAAGATGTAAAAAAAATAAAAAATAGAGAAGTGATATAACTCAAATAAATATATTTATCTAAATCAGTGCACTTATTTAATTTATGTCAAATAATGCCTTCATCTTTTAAAATAAAACAAATAGTATTAATACAACATGTTAGAACCTTTTTAGTTTCCAATACTATTATGGGTTCGGCTAACAAGTACACTAAGGATAAAAGAAATGGCAAAACAATTGCACAACCCAAAACAATTTTTATTAGTTTTATAACACCTTTACTCATTTTAATTTTTTTTTTAATTTTTCATTATTTTCAAAACACTTTTTATATTAATCACGTATTAAACAATGCATAAGACGCACTTATTAGTGTTTGTCTATTATTATTTATTGGCAATAGGTTGTTTCGGGCCTGTGAGATCTACCATGGGTTCTGACTCGATAATCCAAATAGTTTATGTTTTATATCATGTGTAAATCATCTAAAAAAAAAAAAAAAGCAAGTTAATCTGATAACTACAGCTATATTACTTTATAGCATTTATTTGCAAAATATGTATATATATATATGAATGATAAATATTATTTGAAAATTAGACCATTCATTTTTTAGAAGATAAATGTAATAAACTAATGTGACTACATTTATTGGATCGACCTAATTTTTTTCATAAATAATCTACATGTTATGGTCTAAAAATGAACATTCAAATTATCAAGATGGAACCTGTGGTAGGCTTCAAAGACTCGAATAACACAGTACAGTCTGGAGACAAGTTGATCCCTTATTTATTCATCATAATTTCAAACTATGGTTTTTTTTTTTTTTTTTTTCTAAAGAAAAATTAAAGAACACAATTTTGGGCAAACTTCACTTTCCCCCTATGGTTTGGGTAATGTCCAATTTACCCCCTTAACGTTTGGAAATGACTACATAACTCTCACGTGATTCGTGGACTGAAATGCACCGTTATGCCCATTAACGATATAATAAAAAGACAAAAATATCCCTATATATAAGTTACTTAAGTATGTGAAGTACGGATATTTTTGTCATTTATTTGAAAGGTAAAGTACACTTTAACCCCCTTTATTTTATTCCACGTGTGATTTACACTATTAAAATTTGAAAATGAGCATATAATCTCCTTATATCTACCACGTGTTTCACAATTGCTATTGTGGGGAAGTATTTTGTGAATGACAACACGTGGCAAAGGTGACACTGAAATGTCAGCCGAGATGATCTCGGCTAGGCCGAGGTTATCTGCAGAGATGCCAGAATCTGAGATAAGCAGATAAGGGACAAGAGTCCTGGAACAGAGGAGGATCTCAGTCTAGATAAGGATAAGGCTCAAGAAGAGTTTATCTCTATCAAACGGAGTGTCCAGGATGAGCATTGAGCCTAAGTCCATTGAAGTGAGGCGTCTAAAGAGATCAAGTCACTGCTGGTTATAAAAGCAAGGCACCCTCGTAGGTCAAAGAAAAGTTCTTTCTTGTGAATTTAAGCACTATTTGCTATCTATGAGAGATATTGATTACTGACTTGATCGTCGAAGTGCCCTCGAGTAGACGAACCACCGTCGGATTCTCATCTTCTTGTGCAAGTTGTTGGGCTTAATCTATTATGCCGGTGCTCTCCACCTGAGTTCCCCGTTTGGTTGTGTGGTCAAAAATCAACACCCACAATTTGGCGTTGTTTGTGAGAACTTAAGGAGAATAGATGGTCAACAACGGGTAGGAAGAAAAGATTGGAGACGATATCCACAGTGAGAGTGGTGAGCATGCAGATCCAACCATCGAAGAAGAAAACCGTAATGAAGGAGCACAGGATCCGAACCCTGGGGAGAAAGACGTCGACAAAGGGGGTAACGCCCCAAAGAAAACTGGCTAAGATGAGTATTACAATGAAAGCAACCTCCAGGTATGGAAGGATAGATGTCTAAAGAGGGACGACAAGATGAAAGGAATGGAAAACATGTTGGCAGACCTATAGTCGGTTGTTAACTTCATGATGTAGAATAACGTGATGTAACCACCGTTCCCGTTGTAGGACACGCTGGTACTAGCGGCAAAGACTGACGCCCAGAAAAGGGGCAGAAAACAATCCCAGTAGTCTCGCACCACGACAAGGAAAATGAGCGCTCACATCGGCCTTCACGGGATGTCGGGCAAGTAGAGTCAGTGAAAGGTGAGTCGTAAAAGATATCTTGTACCAAGGGAACTTATGTCAAAGAACCTCGACATATCTAGGGGAAGGGCCTATGTTTTGATACAGTAAATGAAGAAAAGTCCAAGCGGACATACAATAACACCAGGAGCAGTGCACCAAAAAGGCTGAAATCTGTTGATAGATGAGCTCTCGGTCGAACAAAGAAGGATCTGAGAGATTACCTCCAGAGGAAGCGACTCAACACCGAGGTCACATCCCCCGTCAAGCCGAAAATGTTGTTCTCAATGGAGTTAGATAGGTTTGAGGCCCCAAAAAGTTCCATATGCCGACATTCTAGATTTATGATGGTAAGTCTGATCTAAACTTCCATGTCGGCTTATACTTAAATTCAATGGCTTTGTATAGCGGGGATGAGCAGTTACTGTGCAAGGTGTTCCCCTCATCCTTTGGGGAAATCGCATCGGATTGGTTCCATAAATTGCCGAAAAAAACTGTGAAGAGTTGGGAAGACCTGGCCGAAATGTTTGTGGCCAGGTTTGTTACAAACAAGTTGCAGCCATTACAAGTAGACTCTCTGCTGGCTTTGAACATTAGCGAGGGTGAAAGCCTCAGGGCATACGCCAAGAGGTATTATGAGGTGTTCAACCGAATTTCTACTTGTAACCAGGAACTGGCAGTCATGTCTTTTAAATATGGCCTGGATGATGAATGCCCTCTTTGAAAATCACTGGCAAAAACTCTACCAAAAAGTATGGAGGAGCTCATGGCACGGATCGAGAAGCATGCCAGAGCAGGAGAGGATATGCGGGGAACAAAGGCACCAAAGTAGGAGAAGAGAAACGGCTCGCCAAAACGAGGCCAAGGTAACACTGGTTTGAAGCCTCTAAAATCATAAACCATGTATGAGGACACCCAACCTGGGGACCAGAGATCCTGTAACTAGGTTTAATAGGAAGAACGAATCATATGGTAGTTTAAAAAAAAAAATGCACCCCTTAATATTTTATTGTCTATCCCAATAATGTAAGTGCATTTGTCCTGTAATATTGGAGGGTTGAGTTTTTATACTCTTAATGAAATTCTGTAGCTCTTGTTGAGTGGGGTGTGTAAATTATAGGAACATCCTTGATAGAATTCACCTATGTGAGCATGGAAGTGGGCCGCTTTCTATGAGAACAAGGCTTATTCTCAAATATGCTCATGAAAACTAGGATAGGCACAAAGCCGTAATGTGCTGGCTATTAAAAGCTTATGACAACACTTGGATCATTATGTGTGAGCTGTAATACTTTATTTCCTCTAAGTAGTCATAGTTCATGTCTGAGACCACTACTGACTCTAGAGTAGAGGTTGTTGTTTCACTAATGAAGGTCCAATGCAGAGCACACCTTCATGATGCATACTAGTCTATCTTTGTTTAGTAATCTCTCTTGTCCTTGTTGATTTTAAAATGAGTGGGGGATTGTTAGACCATTTTAATATCTTTTATTTATTTATTTTTTTTTTTTTTTTTTTTTTTTGGGTGACCTTTTGTCTTGTTCAAGAATCTTATTTTTTCGTGAACTTTTGTTTTGTTCATGAATGGAGATTAATGGAAGGTCATGGGCATGGTGGTGAGTTAATATTTGGAGGTTTTGGGACTCTCCCTTTTTCCTAATGTAATGGTCATTATTTCTTGGTGTAATTTGTAAAGTCCTAGTGGCCTATAAATTGTTCCTCACATCGACTCTTTTCTAGACCAACTATTTTTTATATTTGAGAGATTATTAGCCAAAGAATGGTGTTTTTTCTTGTGCAACTTTGGGTTCACCATCTTGTGCAGAGTTGGCCTGAACCATACGACAAGTGGTCGGGCTGTTGTATCCTGGAGGGGACAAGTCATAATTTAGTGACTGTTGCATTGATGTTTGGGTTCTTCCTACCGCAGTGGGCATGATCTCCTTAAAGAAAACGAGATATTCGTGTCTCAGCCTGATCTATTTGTATCTCATTTTCTTTGCAATATTTATCAATAAAATATAATTCTTCTAGTATTTTCACCAACACATGTATCATGCATGTTGCTAGTTGCAGCCTTCCACAACACATCCCCTTTATCTATCTCAATACTATGTCCCACCCACCTTTTGCTACCACCTTCATGCCATAATTTGAATTTAAAAACTAAACTTCGTCACTTAAAAAGAATAATTTGGTAACGTTTAGAGTTTATTATTTTTAATTTATAGAAACACTATACATATATAAGTTTAGAAAAATATTTGAAACTCACAAAAAAAATTCTTACAATTTAACTCACAATGATGTAATGTAATAAGTTTTAACTTTTGATTTGTTACACACAATGATATAAGGCCCAAATCTTTTGTCACATTTTTTTGATCTGTAAAAGAAATAGCTTTATTGATAAAAATACGAAGATATTACATCAATAAAGAAAAAGATGAGTGTAAAGAGCATCAAAGCACATCTCAATCCTAACTAGGTTGGCACCAAGACATCCACCCAATCATATGCTAGCACACTATCGAAAGTTGGTGAGAGACCAACAAGAAAAAGAAACAACCAGGACCAAACAAAATACACTAACCACCTAAATAAGTTAACTTAGCAACCCACATATATGGGTCCAACCAAGCCCCACAAAATACACCAGGAGATAAACCCAAGAACCACCTAAATAATCACACGAGAGCAAAATAAACAGGCAGCATACACAAGAACAGAACAGAGCACCACCACTGTACCAAAGCAGGGCACCAACATGGCAAACCTCCTAAACAACCACCAACCAAATAGACAACCTAGACAAAACCAACAAAACAGTGGGCTAGAACAAATGAACACCAACGAACAATCCTCCTATAAACACCTCGATATACTTGATTGTATACTCAGCAACTGGTGTAAAGAAAAACCTCTGCATTCCCATTTCAATGAGGCCCAAAACAAAATGCGAAACTTGATTGAATCCAACAACTCCTCCCAATTCGGTTGTGTGCTCTCAAAGATGCATTGATTTCTCAGCCTCCAAATCGACCACAAGACAGCAAAAGGAATAATCTCCCAAACTATTTTTCTTTTTCTCCTAAATTTCCAACTCTTCCACCATTCAAGCAAAATAGTCACTGAACCAGGAACCACCCACGAGAGCCCCCACCAGCGCAAAACTACAGTCCAAATCCTCCAAACTTTCTCGCACCATATTAGGACATGTTCCGAAGTTTTATTTTCAATGCCACAAAATCTGCACTGCCCATCATTATGGTTGTCAATAATCCCCAATCTAGCAAGCCTATCTGAGGTCTTAACTCAACCCCTCCACGCCAACCATCCAAAGAACTTAACTGATGGAGGTGCTCCATTCCTCCAAATCAATTTTGGTACTTCTATACTAAGACTTGTCTCAGCTTCAATACAATTGTACATTGATGCCACTAAATAAACACCACAGTTAGCAGCCTTCCATCCAATTGTATCTTTGCCCTCTGATTAATCTTCGTAGCTCCCATTAAAAGGTTGTTTAGCATAGCTACATGTTCTTCCTCTCAAGCCATCAATGGTCTTCGAAACTCCACCTTCCATTCATATCTATTGCTCGTAGGGACCACAAAGGCTGTAACTCTCCCTTTCTTATTAGAGCTGATCTGGTACAGTTTTGGGAAAATATTTTGTAAGACAATTCCCTCCCTTACCCACTCATCGCTCCAAAACTGCAACCTATTTCCTCTACCAAGGCTATACTTAATATTATTCAAGAAAAGAACAAAAGCTTCAGACCATCGAACACATACCAATGAGATGTCTGACCAGGCCTTGGAAGCATTGCGAGATTGAACTGGTAACCAACATCTCGTATCAATTTTATGTATATCACAAATGACAATTCTCCATAGACAATCTTTCTCCACTGCAAATCTCCACCGCCATTTTAATAACAATGCGATATTCATTACTCTAATCTTCCTTATCCCGAGACCCCCCGCCTTCTTACTTTTAGAGACTTCATCCCATTTAACCATAAGCATATTTTTTCCTCGATGATTATCCCTCCAAAGAAACGCGCTCCGAATTTTTGTTATCTCTTTTACCAGTACCATTGGAACCTGAAAGATTGACATAAAATAAATTGGCAAGGCACAAAGGATCGATTTTATCAGACTTAGTCGTCCCCCAAAAGAAAGTAACCTTTTCTTCCATGATGCCAATTTCAACTTAACCCTGTCCACCACTAGTTGCCATGTCCTCCTTAGTCTTTGATTAGCACCTAAAGGTAATCCAAAAAATTTCATAGGAAGCTTATGCACTTTGCATCTAAGTGCTACTGCAAAATCATTCAACAGCTCATCGTCAATTCCCACTCTACCTACCATACTTTATGAAAGTTCACCTTCAACCCTGATATAAGCTCAAAGCATCTTTTGTCACATTATTATGGATAAATTTGTGAATTTAAAGGTCTGGATCTCAATCATTTCTCACACGTTTATTTTAGATAAAAAAAAAAGAAAAAAGAAAAAGAAAAAAATATATATATATATTTGGTATACATATATTTTATCCCTTTTGTCATTTTAGTGTCTATATATATATATATATATATATATGTGAGTACCAAATACAATGATTTAATTTTTAGAAATTAAATACAAACCAAAAATATCTTTGTAGATTTGAAATTATTCAAATTTAATTTGAGTTGAAGAAATTTCAGGGGATCTTTTTAATTAAAAAAAAAAAACTAATGTGGTTAGTTTCTAGCCTTCTTGTCCAATGAATCTTTTGTTTTCATATGGACCAAAACTTTATTTATTTTTATTTTTATTTTTATTTTTTTTGTGTGTGTGTGGGGGGGGGGGGGGGGGGGGGGGGGGGGGGTGGTGTGGGGTTGTGTTGTTTGCGCTTTGCTTCCCGTTTCACCATATTTTCACTTTAGCCCTAAAATTTTTATTGTTTGAAACTCTTTTGAATTTACTTTCCAATGTACGTTGGTATAGCGAGGTGGCATTATGTCTCGTGGCATAAAAATAATAAATTAGACTTTTGTCTCTTTAAATTTCAAATTTTTTTTAACTTTGGCCTTTAAAAGTATTTTTTTTTTTCTTACTTTGCTCCTTATTATTTGTAATTTTTATCAATTTATTTCCAAATCAAAGTACCATCCAATTTTGAATGACAAAATGCCACTTTGATAGCCATATTGTATTAAAAAAAAAAATTTAATCAAAATTTGGTTGAGTTTTCACAACTTGTTTTCTAATTTTTTTTTCTTCGGTTTTTGAATAATTACAACATGTTTGACAAAAATAAAGACTAGAAATAAATTTTTGAATAGTTTCACCCAACACTACAAAAAATTAAGATTTTAGGGACCAAAATTTAGGGACAATTATTTTTTAAGGACCAAATATTTTTGTTGCAAAAAATGTCATTATTATATTTTTAACAACGAAAATTAGACATTAGTGATAAATTATTATCTATTTGAGACCAAATTTTTTATCTCAAAAAATAAACCATTTTGAGACTATATTATTTTGTCTCTAAAAGTCTATTTAGTAGTGACATTTTCAAAATTTTGTAGCTAAAAGCTTGTTTTTGGCTTTTCGAGACGATCTTTTAGCGACTATCCTTGTGATGATAGAAATTGATCCCTAAATGTCTTTTGCAACAAAATTTTCACTTTTAAAAACCAAAATCTTATTTGTTGTAGTGCAAAAGAGAAACCATATGAAAGTAATTAGTGTTTTATTTTTCATTTTTTTCACCAAACTAACTTTTGATTTTTTTTTTTCAAAAAAGAGATTATACAAACTCAACAAAATAGAGAGGTGGTGGAAGTTAGGGTAGAGGAGAAGGATGAAGAAGTAATGGAAATTTGAGAGTGAATTTGAAGAGAAGAAATAAATGAAAGTTGGAATTGAGGTTTGGGTTTCGAATTTTGGGTTTTGAGTCTCAAAATTGGACAAAAGTTAATTTTTGAAGTAAATTGAGAAAAAAATATAAATATTAAGGGTTAAAGTGAAAAAAATAAATAAATAAATGAAAAACTATAAAACTTAAGGGGCAAAATGTAATTTACCCTTCAATAGACATGCAGAAACTATGAGGCCTTTAACTATAACTTGCGAACTTTAAAAAAATTGCAGTATTGTTTTACGGGTCAGACCCATAAAGTGGACTTAATTATCATTAAGTCATACTAACCTTTTAAATAGATTTTGAGCTCTATTTCATATATCTAATGGGGGATTTCCATTACATATCTAATAGTTATGAAATAAGGATGCAAATTTATAATTGATTTAAATAAATAAAAAAAATTCATTACACTCACTATTAGATGATGGAATGAAATCACTCAATTACAAATATGGAATGGAGAAGATCACAATCCCACCAGTAACTCCCTAACTGTCCATATTACCCTCATAAAATATTTTCTCTTCTCTACTCTCTCTAATATTTCTCAAATCTTTTTGCACTCTCTCTCTTTCTCACTCGCGCGCGCACGCGCGCGCACACACACACACACACAACCATTTCTGAAGCTTCACACCATCACCACACACCGCCACTACCACCACACCTACCACTACCACTACCACTACCACTACCACCGATCACCGACCACCTTGACTATCGATCTGCACTCTACCATCTTTGATGTACAGTTTATCATTGTTGATTTACCACCACCGTTGTCGATCTACTCTATCTTCTCAGACTACGCTTTATATATCCGATCGACAATTTATCTTCTTTGATCTACACCCCATCGTCGCCAATTCATATCATCAAAGATCCTCTGGAAAAACTTCAACAGTCACACCCGAATCAGAAAAATCTTCCCAAATATATGTTTTTACTTTTTAATTTGGTTTTGTTTGGATTTGTTTTTTAGAAATTTTTTTTGGAGTTTTGTTTTAGAATTGTAAGATGATGATGATAATGATGAAAGATACAAACATTCTTCAGATTACACATCTCTTTCTTATTCTCTTTGTCAATTGCTTGTAAACTAATGTTTGAAAAAATTTGTGTCAGTGATAAATTTATTACTGAGAACACTATTTTTTATATGTAAATGCGTGAATGTGTTTTTTTGAATAAATAAGTGAGGGAGTGTACATGTATGTCAGTGTGAGTGTGATAGTGAAAGAGAGTAAAGTGATTAACTAGTTTGATAAATATTGATACAGTGATAAATTTATCACTAATATGTTAATTTATTATACTGATAAATTTATCAATCTTACTCCTTTTTATATGTAAGTGTGTAAATGTATTTCTTTGAATGAATAAGGGAGAGATGGTGTATGTATGTATGTAAGTATGAGTGTGATAGTGAAAGAGAGTAAGTGGTTAATTGATTTGATAAATATTGATAAAGTGATAAATTTATCACTGTTAAATATTTCTATTTTTTTTCTATTTCTCTTGTTACCACCAAATCTAAAGGCAAATGAGAGAGTGACATGGTGGAGATGGATGTTGATTTTTCTTAAAAAATGATTAAAAATTTTTCAAAAATTACTACCATAAAAATATTGCCGGAGGTAATTGTCGGTGGTCGGAGATGATGGCTTAGGTGAAAAATAAAAATAAAAAATTTATAGATAAATAAGTGTGGAGAAGTGGTTTGAAAATACTCTTTTGATCCTGGGGAGCGCTCGAGATCCGCTGATGGTCACCTGAAAAGGAATAAACACTCCGGTCGGGAGTGCCGGAATTAGCACTCCGACGGACAAGTCAGTCTCTACACTCAAGAATGTTTGTATTCTAAGTTAAGCACAATAATTCTCACATGCCTCTCTTAGTCTATTGTTTCTTTATTTATACTTGTTTCCTGGGCCTCGTGGCCAAGCCCACTTGTCACTCACTATCCTCTTATTTACTCGGCTCTATAGTTCAGTATCTATTCGGCCTATCTATTATATTCGGCATCCTTATCATGCAAGGTAGAGCCGTGTAATATCTGTCTTCTAGAGTACGCTTCTGATTATTCCCATTATCCGGCTTCCACAATTGCCCCCCAAACACCTCGCTAGCATCAATTAGTCAGCGTGTTTGGCTAGAAGTCAAAAATTTGGCGGTTAATCCTCTTCCCGATGCGTGTCAGAATGCGTACGTGTTTTTTGGTCATTGTAACGCTTTCCCGCCCCATTCGTGCTTCTCTTGCATTTATTACGATTTGAAACTTAAGTCCCTTCGAAAACATGCTTTTTCGAATATTTGAACCTCCTGGACTACCAGTCGATATCTTTTCTTCGACACGCTTTCTATAACTCCTATCCGTTCTCTCCTTGTCTTCTTTGCCTTTCGCAAGTTTTCTTCTCTTCTCCTTGCAATCCTATTTTCCGCTTTTATTTTTTATTTAGAATATCCTTGAGTCCTTACTAGAATGGCTAAGCATTTGAAAGACCTCATTTCCGATGGTCGAATTTCTGGGTTCCGAAAACATTTTTCTATCCCTGAGGATGTCCATCTTTCTCTAGTAACGGACAATACCCTTGATATGGAGAGGGACGACCAAAATACAATCATCTTCCCTCTCCTGTCTATTGCGGAAGGCGGAGTTCGCTTTCCCCTAGACCCATTTCTCAGGGCCGTCCTCCGCTATTGGAGTCTGATTCCTTTGCAACCCAATGTGAATTTTTTCCGAATCATAATGGGAGTCGTAGAGTTGAACCGGCGTCTCAGGATCAACCTTGGCATTCCGGCGATTCGGCACTGCTATACTTTCGCCAAATCCTCCGGTCGGCTCGAGCACTACTTTCTCAGGGCCAAGGACACTAACCATCATTTGGTAACAATGCTTGCCAGCTCTGGCAAACGAGTTGACGATGTAATGGTCAATGTCCAAGGCAACTGGGAGTTCGGTGAAGGCGAAGATCGCCTAGACCCTATTCCCAGACGGAGGGGTGAACCAGGTTGCCATGTAACTCCTTGTCTGTTGATCTTTCTTTTATGTGGCTTTTTCTCCAAACCTTACCCTTTGTTCTTGCAGGCAATAAGTTGAAGAGGATTTTGACCTCGACTGACGACGCAGTCCTTGCGGAAATTAAAACTGCACTAAAGTACTTTGGCCGTCCAAACGTACAGAAGCAGGGGAGGGCTGCCCATATTCTCTTGCGGTACGAGCCTACCTACACTACGTTCTCGGCTGCAGACGACATCCCGATCCCAACAGGCGAACAACACCTTACGGCTCTTATCTTTCCCAGTTTCAAGACCCTTAGGCAAATTGGTCTCGAAGCTTCTGATTCGGAACAAGGCTTAGAGCCGGTTGTCGAAGTAGATGTCGAATTAACGAGGGAGTTCGCCGCCGAGGCCGAAGAGGTCGACAAAGCTTTGAAATCAGCGTTTGAGGCAGCCGGTCTTAACCAGCCTAACTCACCGTACACTTCGGGTCGGGCGGAGTTCTCCTTCGGAGATATTTTTACAAACTTGGGAGACCTTCTCGGCACGTTTTCAGAAGGCATGGCTGGGGAGAATCTCATGCAAATGACGAGAAAGAGAAATGCAGAGCGAATGGCCGCTCGAAAGAAAGTCGAGACCGCTCATTCTAAGCCTGCCCCGGTAAATCTTTACAACCAGTTACTGGAGAAGAAACGGCGCAAGTTGTGGTGGCCAAGACGGAGGGGGCTGAACAGCAGGTTACGGAAGAACGGTTGGTTTCAGCAGAGCGGGGCGAAAAACGTTCCGCCGAGGGAGAGGCCGGCTCAGAGGATAGCCCTGCTGACAAACGACCTTGCTTAGAGGACTCCGACGTAGTTGTCCCATTCGTTGTTCAACCAAAGATCAAAGACGTGCCAATCTCCTCTGACGCATCTGCGATGAAGGATCCAACCGTGGCGTTGAGCTTGGCCGCCTCAGTTTCGCTACCGGCTGACAAGGCCACCTTTCGAGAAAAACCAGATTTGGTAGCTATAGCGTTCACTGCCCAGTCGGCCCTTCTGGTATGTATACAATACTTTTTTTTGCTCGTTTGGTTTGGTTTGTATACGATGTTGCTTGATGTGGTGATCCAAACTTGTTTTGCAGACAGTTGGAAGGATAGCTGAACTAGGCCGCCGGCAACGTGATGCCATTGAAAGAATTGGCCGCTTAAAGTTTGAAGCTGAAGGTGAAAGAAGCAGGGCCAAGTTCGAGGCGATAAGGGCCGCAATGGAAAGTGCTCGAGCCGAAGCTGAAAATAAGAGGGCTCGGTCTACTGACTAGCTCAGATCCGAAGCTGAGGATAGGGTGAACGCGAGCAAGGAGTCGCTCAAGTTAGCCCAGGAGGCGCTTTCGAAGGCAGAAGCCGAGTTAGAATAATTGAAGGCGGCCAAGGAAAAAGTCGAATCTGTAGCTTCTACGACGCTAGAAGCTGGGAAGAACGCCGCCGTGAAGGAATACGTAGATGAGGTCCCCAAATTTGAGAATCGGGGTTTCAAACATGGGTGGCTCAAAGCCCTTGCTGTCGCTGGAGTTACATTGGCCTTGCCAATTCCATACGAGCAACTGGACGTTGAGCCACTTGAGTCTGATCCCGAGGATTGATCTGGGAGACATTCTAGTTTGATTAGGTATCTTTAATTTCAATGTACGTTTTTGTTTAGTAAATTCAAGGTAATTTTCATTTATAAATTAGTTACTATCTGCGCTCAATTTATTAATGAAAATTTCCTTCCCGTTTCACTGTTACTTGTTCGCAGTTTTTGATATTAATGAAGGGTTTTGCGTTCCACTACTTTGGATAACAGTGTAATCTTGGCCATTATATTAGTTTAATCTCAATTTATCCGAACAAGTAGATCGACTCTTGGTGCTGAATAGGACTAGTAAATTGATTCATGAAGCGGCTGGGGCACTCAAGCCGAATATATTGATGAATCTGCCCTTGCCCCAACTGGTTCATGAATTTGAAACGCCGAATAGTACAATATTGATTAGTGTATTCGTGAAGCGGCTGCGGCACTCAAGCCGAATAAATTAATGAATCTGTCCTTGCCCCAGCTGGTTCATGAACATTAAACGCCGAATCACACTATATTGATGAGTCGATTCATGAAGCGGCTGGGGCACTCAAGACGAATAGATTGATGAATCTGCCCTTGCCCCAACTGGTTCATGAATTTCAAACGCTGAATCACACAATATTGATGAGTCGATTCATGAAGCGGCTGGGGCACTCAAGCCGAATAGATTGATGAATCTGCCATTGCCCCAGCTTGTTCATGAATTTGCCCTTGCGGAAGTTAAGACTGCCTAAATCAGTATTTGATGAGGGCACGACTCGGTCGGCTTTGGGCTATTGAGGTTTCGATATTAATGAGATTGCCTTGGAGGCGCTGCCCTCGTAGGGAATCAATTAATGAAGGTCCTATTTAAGTGCTCAGTGAGCAACTCAGTCCAGGTCTTTGACGAAGGATAAACAAGCGCGAATGTCGAATACACTCTTCTTTAACAGCAGAGGGGAAGTGAGGACGCTAGCTGAGCTGGGAGGAGACATGAATCGAAGTGGCGAACCTTCGCGCTCGGGAGGTAGGATTTCAAGAGATCGGGAGAGACGTCAATCTCCTCGTCGTCAAAGTAGGTCGCCTAGGAGGGACAAGGAGCCACAGGGCAAATCCCCGCAACCCCGTTCTGGAAAGGAGCCCGGTGAGAACCCACGCCCATTGAGTTTTGCAGCCTTCGTGGGGAATAGGCCCATGACAGATGCGGACTCGATCGTTCAAGATTCAAGTGTGGCAGTCGAATTTGCTCGACAGATTTTTCCTCCCGAGGTCCAGCAGTCGATGGTAGGTCGACAGGACTTCGAAGTGTTTCGTGAAGGCATTCACGGTGGAGTGAAGGGGCTCTATACCGCCTATGAAATCGGCATGCGTCTCCGTGCTTCCCGCCGAGAAATAGAGAAGAGGGATGAACACATCCGAAGTTTGGAGGTTCGCGTGGAAACAACCGGGCATGAGCTAAAGAAGGTCAAGACCGTTCAGGCACAACCCGTCGGACAGGCTAACCCAATCGTGGAAGAAAGGGTCACCCAGTGGCTTATCAGTACCACGCTCGCCGATCGTGATACGGCGAGCATGTTCACGATGGAATCCACAAAGAGGAGGGCCTATGAAAAAGGCTTCCACGATGGCCGGAAAGTAGGGATACAGAAGACCAAGGAAAAGCTCGCCGAGGAAGTTTGCCGATGCGAAAATCGTGGATTCAAGCATGGTTGGATTAAGGCGCTTCAGGCCGAGGAAGCTCTCCGAGCAACGGGGGTCGATTCAGCATTGCCACTGTACTAACGTAGCCATTTTCCGTTTTCCGCCTTTGAAGTCGAGCAGAGTGAGGATGAGGGCGACGCCGTATAAAAATGTTCAATGTAACGTTCGAACGCAGATCGCGTTCATAACTATGTAATTATTGCCTGATTGAATAAAACGTTCTATTTTAAATGTTTCTTTGTAATTTTCATTCAGCACACACGTGTTTGCATGCGTTTCATTGTATAAACATTGACCGGCTCGAATCAACTAGGCGCTTTAATTCCGAATGGTTATATGCCGGCTTGTCATGAGCATTCTTCACTAAATATATTTTTGGCATGTCACGCAAGGTGAATTGCGTCGATAAGGTTTCGAATTCGGAGGCTTAATCGGTCCAAAGGTGTCATGCACTAGGGGCTCCGAATCCGAAGACCGTCAGCCCATCTATAATTGCTGTTTATATAATTAGGCCATTTTAACTCCAAAAACAAAAAGGCCAAAGATTGATACATGGAGTGGCTGCGGCCAATATCGCTCGGCGTCCGTCTTTTGGAGTTCAATGTTAATGAAATCGCCTCGGGGCCACTGCAAGGATTTTAGAAATAAATCGCCTCGGACTTTTTGCTCCAGTGACTTCGTTTACTGTGCTCAAACTCGATTTAAAACGATTTTGTTGCATGGGGTTAGATAAGTGTGAATGTCGAATGGAGTTTTTCTTCAGCAGCAGAGGAGAAGCTCGAACTCTGGCTGAGCTTAACATTGTAATGAATCGCAGCAGAAAACCCACTCACGCGGGAGGCAGGGCATTCAAAAAACGGGAAAAACGTCAGCCTCTAAGTCGTCAAAGCAAATCACCCCGAAGGGAGAAACAGCAATGGCGAAGTTCTCCGCAATCGCGACCGAGAAATGAGGCTGACGTAACGCCGCGACCGTTGAGCATTACTGCTTTCGTGGGGAATTCCTTTCTTGTCTTGGATCTTGGCCTTGACGTTGTCTATGGTGTCAAAGGTCCCCGCCTCAAGGGTGATTATATCGTCGTTATGAATCGTGGATTTAAGCGCGGTCAGATCAAAGCATTTCAAGTTGCGGGTGCTCTCTGATCAGCGGGTGTTGATTCGAGGCTGCCGCTTGTACCAACGCGACACCATATGAGAATAGACATTGTAATGCTTCGAACGTAGATTGCATTTTTTGTAATTACTGTTTGATCGAATAAAATGTTTCATTCTAAAAGTTTATCTCATTCTAAATTTTTGTATGCTGAATTAAGCATCTTATTTTGAATGCTGGAACATTTTGTCTTGTTCATGCGGTTGTACTGGTTCAACCTACATATCCCTGCTTCAATGTGTAAATGTTTTCATTCTGGAGGGCGCTCCAAATTCGGGATATTACTCGGCCCTTGAGTGTCGCTCGGTGGAACTATTTGGTAAGCTGAATTCGGAGACTTTATCGGCCTGAAGACGTCGTGTGCCGATGGGGCTCCAAATCCGAAGACTTTATCTGGCCAATCATGACATCCACGAAAGGCGCTCTGAATTCTGGAGGCTTTATTGGCCCAAAGACGTCATGCGCCGATGGAGCTCCGAATCCGGAGACTTTATTTCGCCAATCATGACATCCACGAAGGGCGCTCCGAATCCGGAGGCTTTATCGGCCCAAAGACGTCATGCGCCGATAGGGCTCCGAATCCGGAGACTTTTTGGGCCCAAAGGTGTCGTGCGCTGATGGGGCTCCGAATCCGGAGACTTTATCGGCCCAAAGACGTTATGCGCCGATGGGGCTTCGAATCCGGAGATTTTATTTGGCCAATCGTGACATCCACAAAGGACGCTCCGAATCTAGAGGCTTTATCGGCCCAAAGACATCATGCGCCGATGGGGCTCCGAATCCGGAGACTTTTTGGGCCCAAAGGTGCCGTGCGCCGATGGGGCTCCGAATCCGGAGACTTTATCGGCCCAAAGACATCATGCGCCGATGGGGCTCCGAATCCGGAGACTTTATTTGGCCAATCGTGACTTCCACGAAGGGCGCTCTGAATCCGGAGGCTTTATCGGCCCAAAGACGTCATGCGCCGATGGGGCTGCGAATTCGGAGACTTTATTTGGCCAATCATGACATCCACGAAAGGCGCTCCGAATCCGGAGGCTTTATCGGCCCAAAGACATCACACGCCGATGGGGCTCCGAATCCGGAGACTTTATTTGGCCAATCGTGACATCCACGAAGGGCGCTCCAAATCCGGAGGCTTTATCGGCCCAAATACGTCATGCGCCGATAAGGCTCGGAATCCGAAGACTTTATTTGACCAATCGTGACATCCACGAAGGGTGCTCCAAATCCAGAGGCTTTCTCGGCCCAAAGACGTCATGCACCGGTGAGGCTCCGAATCCGGAGACTTTATTTGGCCAATCGTGACATCCACGAAGGGCGCTCCGAATCTGGAGGCTTTATCGGCCCAAAGACGTCATGCGCCGATGGGGCTCCGAATCCAGAGACTTTATTTGGCCAATCGTGACATCCACGAAGGCCGCTCCGAATCCGGAAGCTTTGTTTGGAACACTTTTGAACTGAATTACACAGTGAGTAAACAGGAATCTTTGCATTACAGAAGTGGAAACTGTACATGGTGAGCCATTCAGAACCAATATCATTCCCCACAGGTCGGGTTTAATGGTAGAATTTGCGCAAGTGCCTAATTTTCCATCAACCGGCCTCCTATCATCTGGAAATACCTTCAGGAGCAATTTTTCCGACGTGTAGCGGCGCAGTTGGACGCGTTAAGTATACGTCTTGGGAAACTGCTGTTGGTATCGCCTAGAGCTTCCATGGCTTTTCATCAGGGAGCCGTCCGACATCGTCGAGACTCACGATTCGACACTTCAGTGGAGTTGACCTGCGTCTCCGTTGGTATCTTTCCAAAAAGGAGATAGCATGCTTCTGCGGATTGCCGGGAACCACGAATTTGCTCAACGCCGTGTTCGGTTGGAAAGCGTAGCAGCTGATGATAGGTGCTTGGCACGGCCTAAATAGTATGCAACCAAGTTCGCCCCATGATGAGGTTGTACAGCGAAGGGAGCTTGACGACCAAGAATTCCACATCCACTGTTTGGGAGCCCGCCCGAACGGGTAATGTAATTTTCCCCAACGGGTACTCTGGATTTGCGTTGAAGCCGAATAATGGATGAGGAGCCGGAGACAGATCTAATTCGTTGAAGCCGAGTTCGATGAAGGTCTCATAATACATGACCTCCGAAATGCTCCCCTAGTCTATGAGGACGCGTTCAACGGTAAATCGGTTCACATGTAGTTCAATGACCAATGGATCAATATGGGGGAGCGTTATGCTGATAAGATCGGAATCGTCGAAGGTGATGCTCAGAGCTTCATTGGGCTATTTCGTTTGTGTGCGTTGCTTTTGGGGGACTGAATGAATTGCGTGTATGGTACGTGGCATTGGAAGGCTGTATATCATATGTATAACACCGAGGGGAGGTGACTCTTGCCGAAGGGTGACAGTTTTGATTGTGCTCTTCCGGACGTGTTGCTGGAGCCGACCATCTTGCACCAATTCCTCAAGGTGGTCTTTCAAGGCA
Source organism: Camellia japonica (assembly GCA_030407325.1). Classification (NCBI taxonomy): domain Eukaryota; kingdom Viridiplantae; phylum Streptophyta; class Magnoliopsida; order Ericales; family Theaceae; genus Camellia; species Camellia japonica. The sequence goes on along the minus strand of JAPPVO010000014.1, from coordinate 63,436,841 downwards.
TAGCAACTGTCCGTATCATGACCGTGATCTTTGTGATATTCACAACGTCTGTCTCGCCTTCTCGTGTCAAGAGGTCCCACCATCTTGGACGGTCATTTGAAGAACGGAAGATGTTGGATTTTGGACATAATCGAGCTGATTGGCTCTAACAGCTCCGTATATTTCTTGTCGGCGCGCTTTGTGCACCTGCTATCGACCTGGAGTTGCTCATTGCTTGTTGTGAGCATTGGTTGCTGGATCGGCGAGAATCCCGTCTCTTGTCTCGTTTAGCCCGCTGTCGTGGTTCAGGGCTCTGAAGTGGTGCGGAACTTATTGGTTGAGCGATTTCGAGAGGGGCCGTTTTGTTGGCCACGTGTCCGGCTTTAACCGGCAAGGCGTCATCTTCCACTTTGCAGTATTCCTTTACTTTCTTCATCAACCCCCAAACTGTTTTGGGGGGTCTTCTAGTCAAGGAACTGCGGATGACACTATCTGGGTGTAATTCCATTTTGAAGGCGGTGATGGCCATGGAGTCGTTGTAAGCGTCATCAACAAGATTAAAGCATTCCCAATATCGTGCCGAATATGCTCTTAGTGTTTCTCCCGGCAGGATTTGCATTGCCCAGAGAGAGTCAGCTTGCTTCAGCTGGACTTCGTTGGTGATGAATTTGGCCCTGAAGGATTTCTGTAGTTGGTGGAAGGTTTTAATCGAAGCCGGCTCTAGTTTATAATACCACCTGACCGCCAATGGTCCCAAACTGCTGGGAAATATTCGGCACATGAGGGCCTCGTCGTCTGCATGCAATGCCATGGCCTGCTTATAGTGGCGGATGTGGTCTGTGGGGTCTGATTTGCCGTCGTACAAGGTGAACGACGGTGCTTTGAATTTCTTGGGTAGCGCAGCCTTTGCAATCCGTCGTATGAAGGGATCGTGTCGGTCTTCGTCCGAACTATTCCTTCTTCGCTTGTGCATTGTATGGGGACTTTCTTCGGAAGAACTGGTGGTTTCATGGCGTCCCTTCTTCCTGGGCTCCGGGGATAATGAGTCGGAGTCGCTATTAGCGGCTTGTCGTGCTCGAGGTTGTCGACCACCTACCTTCGGAGATCCTTTCGGATTTAGGCGCGCAACTTGCTTGGACTTCGCCATTTCCAAGGCCAAATCTTCATGAAGACGTTCGTTTTCAGCGATCATGTTCTCCAACCTCTGTTCATTTTGCTTTGCTTGTTCCATGATCGCCTGCATTGTCTCGTGCTCCGAAGTCGAGGGCGAGGGCGAGGCGAAATTCAAGGCACGTCTTGCAGCGATAGTGTCTGTTCCAAGCAAGTTTGTTGGAGTGGTTTCATCTTGCGGTGTAGAGTCGACAGTGACTGTCGGAGGATCTTCCGTCACGCTCGCTATGGATGTGCTTGAGTATTCCCACAGACGGCGCCAATTGTGGAGAAGTGTTTTGGAAATACTCTTCTGATCCTGGGGAGCGCTTGAGATCCGCTGATGGTCACCTGAAAAGGAATAAACACTCCGGTCGAGGGTCTCGAAATTAGCACTCCGATAGACAAGTCAGTCTCTACACTCAAGAATGTTTGTATTCTAAGTTAAGCACAATAATTCTCACATGCCTCTCTTAGTCTGTTGTTCCTTTATTTATACTTGTTTCCTGGGCCTCGTGGCCAAGCCCACTTGTCACTCACTATCCTCTTATTTACTCGGCTCCATAGTTCAGTATCTATTCGGCCTATCTATTATATTCGGCATCCTTATCGTGCAGGGTAGAGCCGTGTAATATCTGTCTTCTAGAGTACGCTTCTGATTATTCCCATTATCCGGCTCCCACAATAAGTTTAGTCAACATAAAGCCCATAAGTGCCCCTTTTTGTTTTCTAGCAGACAATTTTTTTCATTTTGGCTGCTTTTCAAATATATATGTATATATATAAACACTATAAGGACCTTAACTACAATAGGTCTTATAAAATTTAGGGCCTATTGCAGAGGATTTATGGGCTTCATTGGTGAGCACTTACAGGCTGTTAAGTAATGAAAACAATAATTCTCAATATTTTTTATTTTTTTATTTATCTCCCATTTTGATAATTCTCAATGAAAAAATATTGAGATGTTTTAGGCATTTTGTCTTTGTAGAATAATCAGTTGGTATTGATAATAACACTGATATATTTATCAGAGTGATAAATAATTGTGACATTTTGGCTTTTATTTGTCAATGTTGATTAATTTTTAGTATATTTATATTATTTTGTATTGAAATATAATGTGGGAATTGTAGGTAATTGAATTGTATTTTTTAAAAATAATTTTACAGTTTTAAATTATCACCGAAAATTAGAATAAGACTTTTTAATAAATAATTGTACCCCACTAGACTAGCTCATAACTATCCGAAAAGTTAGTCTCTTGACGTTGTGGTTTTTTTTTTTTTTTTTTTTTTTTTCTCTATGTGAAGAGAGAATGAATGAAATGCTTTCATTGATTAAACTTGATCATACATCAGAGATATTTATAGAACACGACACGGCCGGCCCTGCCTAAGGCCAGTAAGGCCTATGCTTTAAACTTTAAAATTTTGATCTAAGAATATGGTCTTCAAATTTAATAAAATATTTTAGGCTTAATATTTTTTAAAATTTTTTATTTTTTATTTTATTTTATTTTTTTTAGGATCAATTTAAAGGGCCTCAAAATGAATGTTTTATTGGGTCCATATATGGTTTAGCCCATATTTATTAAAAGGAAAATATATATTAAAAAAAAAATGTTTGGGCCCGAGAAGAACAATATATGGGCCCTAATTTTTTTTTTAAACCTTCTTTATCTATTAAATTTTAGTAGAATAAATAATTTTGTCCCAATTTTTTACCTAAGTCTTTATTAGTTTTAATTGAATAATTTTTTCCTAATTATTTTGCCCTAATTTTGTTTCATTAAATTGTTTTGTTTATAATTTTAATAATTACATGTATAAGTAAATTTTTTTGTGACTACAAACAAATAAAAAAATTGTAACATATCGTTTTATCAATAATTTTTTTTTTTTTCAATATAAAAAGAACCCTGTTTCTAAAATTCGCCATAGCTCCCTAAACCTCAGGGCCGGCGAGAACACCTATACATATCGTATATAACTAACTATCTAACAATCTGTGTTAACTACTTCTGTTACAAGAGATATACTCAGGTGTATCTACACCACACAATGTTATGGTACTCTTCCAGTTGATGATGTGCCTAATCTAGTTTCCTTCTTATCATCCCCCTCAAGCGAATAAGGGAACAAATTACAATAGACCATGAGCTTATGTTTGAGAGTCTGAAACCTGGTAGTAGACAATGGCTTGGTAAAGATATTAGCTAGTTCATCCTCAGTGGGCACATACTTGAGAAGAAGCTTATGGAAGGCAACCTTCTCGCAAACAAAATTGCAATCCACCTCAATGTGTTGGGAACAATTGTGGAAAACAGGGTTTAAAGCCAGAGACATAGCTAAAATGTTGTCAAACCGAAGGACTGGAGGGGAAGAAAGGGGAATAGAGAAGTCAGCTAACAACATTTGTAACCAAATTAACTCAGCTGTAGTATAGGCAAAAGAGCGATACTCAGCCTCTGTAGAAGAGCGAGAAACAGTAGTCTGTTTCTTGGAGGACCAAGATATGAGATTAGAGCCTAAGAATACACAAAAACTAGATGTGGATCTTCGATCAGTAGAATCTCTAGCCCAATTGGAATCGAAAAGCATATAAGTGGAAAGAGCTAGAAGAAAAGAAAAACCCATTCCTTGACATAACGAAGAATGCATTCGACAACAAGAAAATGGCCAACAGTCGAGGAGTGCATAAATTGGCATGCCTGATTCACAGCATAGGACAATTTTGGGCGAGTGATGGTCAAATATTGTAGAGCCCCAACAAGACTGAGAATGGAGAAGAGAATCAGTGGGGTTAAGAGAGGGTTTAACTACAACTGGAGTAGCGTAAGTCTTATAGTCAATCATCCTAAATTTTAGAAGAATCTCAAAGGCATATTTGTGTTGAGAGAGAAAGAAGTCAGCAGGAGTTGGTTGCATAGAAATTCCTAGAAATAAGAAAGATTTCCTAGTTCTTTCATAGAGAAAGCCTGATACATGTAAGTTAAAAGAGATTGAATGTAGACTTCATCAATGCTAGTTAGAAGGATATCATTGACGTAAATGAGAAGGTAAGCGATAGATGAAGCAATTTTATGCCCCGCACCCGCACCCTCCCGCTTCGGTCACCCCTAATTTGCCCGCCCTCGATATAATATGAGGTGAGGGGCGGATTTCTATAAACCCACCCCAAACCCGATCTGTGATATCGACAAAGCCCTGAGAAAATAGAAAAGTTGAGAAAGTGGAATACCAACCTCTTGGGTAGAAGTGCAACTCGGGCGGATTCGGTCGGGTTGGGAAGTTGTCCAAGCCCAACTCAAGTTGTACTGAGACCTGCCCAAGCCCAAATTGTAACCCGAGATTGTCTGCCCAAACCCAACCCGAGTTAAATCCGAGTTGCCTGAGTTGCCCAAATTGCCTGAATTGTAAATGAATTTCATATTTTTTTTTTGGCATTTACATTATTAAATTATTAAAATTTCACTCTATTTACATTTTTTTTTAATAGAAAATCATTAATACCATCAAAACAAATAATTTATATAATGTAAGAGAGATGCCACTATAATAGTCCTTACAATTTATGAGTGAAAATAAATAAATAAATAAAAGATTTTATGTTATTTGTATATATAATATATATTCAATATGATTTGATAATTAAATTACTTTAATATCATGTAATGACTAATAATTTATATGTATACTAGTATATGCCCGTACCTGAAGGCACGGTGTAAATAATGTTCAGTATAAATCATATTGGGATTAAAATGTAATTATAATTTATACGTATCATGTTAAAATTCATGAAGTCTATAGCATTTTTGATAAAGATATTAAAAAAATATTCTTCTTCTTAAGAATTTGTAATAATTTTACTTGTACCATACGTTGTACATAACTCAAATAAAATAATAACTTCCCCTAATCTTAATGCAAATTAATAAACAAATATATAAGATTTATAATGTTCCCCAGTATTACAAATCAAAATATAAAAGCAAGTCAAAAAAAAAAAAAAAAATTGTAAACACTAAACAAAATATACAAATCAAAGATATTATACACTTGTTAACGTTCTATACTAATAATAAAAAAATTACTAAACACCAAATAAAACATACCAGCAAGTGCTCTACAATCTCAACAATTTAAATTGAAAATTAAATATCAAATAATGCATACCAACATGTACTTTACAATGCCAAACAAATCAAATATAAAAGAAAATTAAATACCAAACAATGCACACCAACCAGTGCTCTACAATTTTAAAAAAATTAAAATTAAAATGCACACCAGCTGTAGGGAGTTGATATTACAGTTCGGTGTAAGTCTCCATCCACCTATGAAGTATGAGAAAAAAAAATTCATTAGGAGAAAATTACATATGATAATTTAAAAAAGAAAAAAAAATTGACCAAAAATAGTGATATTGTCTATAACTGTTGTAGTTCAACCTAAGTGTGTAGTCATATAATTTTAAACACCAAGAAACAAAAAATTAGCAATACTAAATTTCTTGTACATTCTCAAGAATTTTCATATAACCTTATGAGAGAGTAATTTATATGAAAATTGGGCCGAACTGGGCCGTTATGGGCCTCAGTGCGAAGGGCTGAGTAAATACAAGCTTAGAGTTACTCCGGTCTTGATGAAGCTTAAAGTTACTCCGGTCTTGAAGAGGCTTAAAGTTACTCCGGTCCCAAGAAGGTTAGCTCGGTCACCATACTAAAACTTCTACCGGTTATGGCGCAGTATGGCTAGCTCAGTCTAAACCTTGCTAAAAATTAGCTCGGTTTAGATTTACCACGGTTTGTGGAAGAAGAGCTGAGGTAAGGGTAGTGGAAGAAAGAACCGAACTAAGGATAGTTCGGTCTTCTCTATGGCTCGGCATGGCCATACTTACTTCGGCCCTATTAGAACCTGACCATGGTAAAACTATCTCACTTGGTTTAAGCAGTGAGGGGGGTGTAGAAGGATAAGCATTATCTTTCAGGAGTGTGAATCCTAGGAGGACTCTACATGGAGGAGTAAGAGTCCTATTTGGGTTGTACCACACGAAACCTATAAAAGCTCACAAACATCACCTATGGAGAGGTAACACAACTTTGATTTCTGAATACACAGAGCTTTTGTCTATCTGTCTAGTTTGCTGACTTAGACATCGGAGAGGTTTCCGGCACACACCCGCCGGCTAGCTCACGTTTGTGTTTTCAGGTGATAAAGCGACGACGTACGGAGGAGCACAGACTTGATCAACAGGATTATACGAGAATGTTTATTTCTTTCCCGTACAATTGGCGCCGTCTGTGGGAATTCAGACAAGAACAAAACCTCTTGATCAAGCTTTTCCTCTTGAGAATCAATGGCGCACAACGAAGATTTGCCACAGTCTGCCATTGACGGACAAACACCAGAAGGGGGTGCGAGGCGCGAAGGTTTACCTTTTATCCCTCCTATGACGGACTTAGAGCCACAAAGACAGAATCCCAAGAGGGAGAAGGCGGACTAACAGCTCCCATCACTCTCGTTCAGAAAGTCCAGAAAGGCAAAGGCGAAGGATTGATCCTCAAGCTCTGGAGGACCGGGTGAAGGAGCAGGATGAATTGATACGACGGATGGCGGCGGACATAGAATCTCTAAAGCGCCAGATGAAGGGAAAAGGAGTGGCGACAAGAGAGGGACGAACAAGCAAGACGCCCCCTCGCCACTCGGAAGGTCGTGGTAGGAATGCCACACCCTCACAAACAGAGAACAGAAGCCTCAGGACAGGCGATACTCAATCCAGGTCTTCCAGAACTCGTCACTCCAGGTCTGAGAGGACGAGATCTGAAAGGTCGTACACTGAAGGGAGCACCTATTGGCCCTCACATACGCACCAAACAAGATCCAGACAGACGGAGTTGCCCAGATCGTCCGACTTACGAACCGTGCTCGAAGAAAAAGCATGATGGAAGGAGGACGCCAGGGCACACGATCCACACAGAGTTTCTGCCTTACAGCGGTTGGCTCCTCGGACGCATGGAAGCGTCGAGGTTGGAATGCCAATACCGCGCCCTGTTACGAACCGAGACAAGGCATTAGCGAGGCTACAAACCTCGCCGTTCGTTCCGGCGATTGAAAATGCGCCCCTACCATCAGGCTTCCTTCAGCCCAAATTCACTACATATGAGGGAAAGACGGACCCCTACTCACACTGAGCCACTTTCGCCAGGTCATGGCTGTATACCGGCGAAACGAGGCTTTAATGTGCATCCTCTTCCCATCTAGCCTTGGCGACCTAGGCTTGACTTGGTTCGAAAAACTTCTGGAAGGCAGCATAGCCTCCTGGGCGCAATTGGCGGAAGCGTTCGTAACAAGGTTCCGAACGAACACTAAAACCCCGGTGGAGATTGATCAGCTGCTCTCCATCGACATGGGCAATAAGGAGACCTTAAGATCCTACAACAGTCGCTACTGGGAGACCTTCAACCAGATTGGGGACTATCCCACCAATCTCGCCATTGCACAGTACAAGAGAGGCCTTCCAATCGGGAACAGACTAAGGGACTCAATCACCATGACACCGCCCCTCACCATGGAAGCCTTGATGGAAAGAGTGCATCAGCACATCAGGGTGGAAGAGGATGGCGCACGTGCCAAAACAAAGTCTGGCACGACCGCAGTACCAGAGAAAAAGGCCTCAGCAAAGGTCAACGCGGTAGACCGTCCGAGTAAAAACGGACGAGGCAGGCGAGACAACGGAGAGGACCAGGATAAAAGATGGTTGAGGGTCCGCACTGCTATAACCACTGTATTCAAAAAACCGATCTACCGAATTCTAAGTGAAATACGAGATGAACCTTTCGTCAGATGGCCAGTCAAGCTAGGGGAAGCTCAGGACTATGACGAAAGATCACGGTGCACCTTCCACAAAGAAAAGGGGCACCGCACTGAAAATTGCACGCCATTGAGACAGCACCTAGAGGAGTTGGTGGCAGCAGGTCACCTGGATAAATACATTGAAGGAGGGACGCAACCAGCCCCCCAGGACCACAATAACCCCAACGGGATGCCAATCGACGCCCCACCTCAAGGCATGATCAATGTGATACATGGGGTCTTCAAACCTGAGCGTGTATGCGAGCTCAGAGGATCAATCAAAAAGGCTGAGCACTTAAGAGAGGTACTAAGTGCCCAACCTACCACCAAGAAGGGGAAGACAGAGGCCACGAACGTCATGTCTTTTTCGGATAAAGACTTGGCGAGGATATATTGCCCTCACAATGATGCCCTGGTCGTCAAGGATTTTGACGTCAAGCGGATTCTGATTGACCAGGGTAGTTCATGTGAAATAATGTACTACGAAACATTTAAGTAATTGAAGTTACAAGATAAAGACTTGGCACCTGCCGTATCTCCCCTGATTGGATTCAACTCAATGCCAGAGTGGCCAGTCGGCAAAATAATCCTTCCAGTTAGAGCAGGAAGCGTGACGAAACAAGTGGAGTTCTGGGTATTGAAAGTCCCATCCGCTTACAACATCATCTTGGGAAGAACATGGCTGCATGCCATGCGATCGGTGGCGTCATCCTACCACCAAGTAATACGATTCCCCAACGATGCTGGGGTAATTGAAGAGGTCTTTGGAGACAAATCATGTCCAAGCAATGCTTTGTTACGGTTAATGGCAGCCGCGCTGCCAAGGGATATGTTCATTCGGTGGAAGAACCTGAGAGCAATGAACTGTTTGCAGACGTCGGCAAAGCAGCTAACCAAAAAGCGGTGGAAGACTTGGTAGAGGTAAGATAGATGAAAAGAACCCGGATAAGTTCTTTTTGCTCGGTTCGTCGTTGTCCAGCACTGAGAGATTAGAGGTCTTGGAATTTTTGACCTCTAACATCGAAGTGTTCGCCTGGACACCATACGACATGCCAGGCATTGATCCCAACTTCATCTGTCACCAACTCAATGTCCACCCATCTGCCAGACCAATCATTCAGCGCACACGCAGATCGGTAATCCACCATGCCGAGATAGTGGCGGAAGAAGTAGGAAACCTGCTAGAGGCAGAAGCAATCAGAGAGGTACACTACCCAAGATGGATCTCCAACACAGTCGTAGTGCCAAAAAAGAATGGCAAGTGGCGTGTCTGCGTCGACTACAAAACAGTCAACAAAGCATGCCCAAAAGACAGCTTTCCTCTACCACGGATAGATCAACTGGTAGACCTAACAGCGGGGCACAACCGACTTAGCTTTCTGGATGCATACAGAGGCTACCATCAAATCGCCATGCATGAACCAGACCAGGAGGTCACATCCTTTACAACTCCAAGAGGACTATACTGTTACAAGGTCATGCCCTTTGGCCTAAAGAACGCAGGGGCGACATTCCAACGGATGGTCACCAAGATGTTTGAGCCATTGTTAGGCAGAACAATGGAGGCTTACATCGACGACATGGTGGTCAAGAGCAAAGATGAGAATGACCATCTCAAGGACCTAGGTGAGATGTTTGAGATCCTGAAGAAGCACAAGTTGCGCCTCAATGCGTCCAAGTGTGCGTTCGGAGTAGGATCTGGCAAATTCCTAGGCTTCCTAGTGACCAACCGGGGTATGGAAGCAGACCCCTCCCAGATCAAAGCAATCCAGGATTTGGAGAGACCAAACTCAGTAAAAGAAGTACAGCATCTCACCGGCATGGCAGCTGCGCTCAATCGGTTCATAAGCCGGTCATCAGACAGACTACGACCATTCTTCCATGCACTAAAAGCCAAGTTTGAGTGGGACGAAGAATGCGACCGCGCTCTGGAAAGCTTAAAAGAATACATGTCTTCTCCACCACTACTTGTCACCCCAGTACCTGGAGAGGAACTCTTCCTGTACCTAGCAGTCTCTCAGCACGCAATTAGCGCAGTGTTGGTCCGGGCGGAAGGAATCCAACATCTGCCCATCTTTTATGTCAGCAAGACATTGCTGGGTGCCGAAACAAGGTACTTGCCACTGGAAAAACTGGCATTGGCCTTGATGATGGCCTCAAGGAAGTTGTCGCACTACTTTCACGCCCACACCATAGTTGTCCTCACAGCCTTCCCATTAAAAGCTTTGTTTGAAAGGGCAAACTTTTCTGGGCGAATTCTGAAGTGGGCAGTAGAGTTGGGACAATACGACATCAAGTTCCAACCCAGGACCGCGATAAAGGCTCAAGCTTTGGCAGATTTTGTCGCAGAATTCACACCAGGAAGTCATCATATCTGCCCAGTTGACCTGACTGAAACAGCCGAACTAAGGATGGAAGTTGACGCTGGAATAGCGCAACCCCTGGTACAGGATACTCAGTCAGACCCCAAGACAGACCAAAGTAAAGCAAGGAAGGAAGAAACAAACCATGCTACACCAAGTCAAGACTCACCAACAAAAAAAGACTTGGTACAATCAGATAGCGAGGGGCTGACAGCAAGCATGGACTTTGAAGAAAACACCAGCGACATGGAAGATCCAAAGGCATCATCTGATCCCTCCACTTGCTGGAAGTTGTTCGTTGGAGAGATGTGGAAACTCTTCGTGGATGGAGCATCCAACCGGCATGGAGCAGGGCTTGGCATAGTCCTCATCTCTCCAGACGGCCTAGTAGTGGAGCAGGCAATCAACCTTGGCTTCCCAGCATCAAACAACGAAGCGGAGTATGAAGCGCTTCTTGCAGGCCTCAAATCAGCATTCTACATGAAGGCCATCGAACTAATGGTTTACAGCGACTCACAGCTGATGGTAAACCAAATATCTGGTGACTACGAAGCAAAGGATGACAGGATGACCAAATACCAAGAGTTGGTCAGAACAGAGATCAAGAAATTTGAAGTAGTCAGGATAGAACAAATCGGCAGGGAGGAAAACAGCAGAGCAGACGAACTAGCAGGCTTTGCCTCAATGACAGATACCTCCATCCCTCATCCATTGCTGATTGACTACCTACCTAGACCAAGCATTGAAGACCCCGAAGCAGAAGAGGTATGTTGCGCGGAGCTAGGCCCCTCTTGATGGATCCCATCATCCTGTTCTTAAAAGACGGCATCCTACCAGAAGAGAAGAAGGAGGCCAACAGAATAAGAGCGAAGTCGCAGCGATTTTGGCTCTCCCCATCCTTGGCATTGTACAAAAAATCGTTCTCAGGACCCTACCTAAAGTGTGTCCACCCCAGCAAAGTGGAAGCATTCTTATTCGAGATACACGAAGGCGTATGAGGAAGCCATCAAGGAGGAAAATCACTAGCATACAGAGCAATTTCGCAAGGATATTGGTGGCCATACATGCAGGCAGACTCAGAAAAGTATGTCAAAAAGTGCAAAAAGTGTCAGAAGTTTGCATACCAAATACACCAACCTGCCAGAGAACTTCTACCTCTAACTAGCCCATGGCCCTTCGCAATGTGGGGATTGGACATAGTAGGACCACTTCCAACAGCACCAGGCAACAGGAAGTTCTTTCTCGCAGCAACCGACTACTTCACAAAGTGGGTAGAAGCAGAAGCCTTGGCATCAATCAAAGAAAAAGATGTGAAGAAGTTCGTCTGGCAGAATATCATCACTCGGTTTGGCATACCAAAAGCCCTAATATCAGACAACGGTACTCAGTTCGATGGCAGAATCTTTAGGGGCTTTTGTGAAGAGTACAAGATAGAGTTCTACAATTCTACACCGGCATATCCCCAAGCAAATGGTCAGGCAGAAGCATCAAACAAAGTAGTCTTGGATGGATTGAAAAAAAGGTTAGAGAAAGCCAAAGGCAAGTGGGCAGAAGAGCTCCCTCATGTTTTATGGTCTTACCGCACCACACCTCGGCGGTCAACAAGAGAAACTCCATTCTCCTTAGCCTATGGTATGGAAGCAGTAATCCCACTAGAAGTTGGCCTCCCCACAATTCGAAGCGAGAATTTTGATCCAGACTTGAATGGCGAAGCCATAACATTAGAGCTCGACCTTGCAGAGGAAAGAAGAGACAAGCATTGATTCACATTGCCTCATACCAACAAGAGCTATCCAGGAAATACAACAAGACAGTACATCCAAGGCAATTCAAAATCGGGATTGGGTACTGCGCAAAGTGATGGGAAACACCTTGGTACCGGGAGATGGCAAGTTAGGGCCTAATTGGGAAGGACCTTACAAAGTGGTTGGATTAGCAGGCAAAGGGGCATACCACTTAGATGACGAGGACAACAAGACAATTCCCAGGCCATGGAATACTGCCAATCTAAAGTTATTTTATTTTTAGTTTTTTTCCCTCTAAATATGTGTAATTTTCTCCTTCTCAATAAAACAAGTAGTTTTCTTTTCAGTATAGACGTTTTCTTTTGTAAAAGTTTGTTTTAGGAGTTAGGTGAGTTAGGGGCATTAAAAACACAGTTGGCCGGAATAACCAACTGCGAACCATCCTAAGCCCAGGATTAGGATCCAGGCTGCAGGACGTTTGGTCGGAATAACCGAACATTTTATTCTAAGTTGGCGGGAAAAACCAACTTAGAGGTTGGCTGGATTAAACCAACACCCTTCCTAAGCCCAGGATAAGGATCCAGGCTGCAGGACGTTTGGTCGGAATAAACCAAACACTTTATTCTAGGTTGGCTGGGAAAACCAACTTAGAGGTTGGCTGGATTAAACCAACACCCCTCCTAAGCCCAGGATAAGGATCCAGGCTGCAGGACGTTTGGTCAGAATAAACCAACACTTTATTCTAGGTTGGCTGGAAAAACCAACTCTTATTACTCTTCAGCCGAAGTAAGTATATCGGCTAAAGAGTGGTTGGCTGGATTAAACCAACTCTTATTACTCTTCAGCCGAAGTACGGGTATAGGCTGAAGAGTGGTTGGCTAGACTAAACCAACTCTTGGTACTCTTCAGCCGAAGTAAGGATATCGGCTGAAGAGTGGTTGGCTAGACTAAACCAACTCTTGGTACTCTTCAGCCGAAGTAAGGATATCGGCTAAAGGGTGGTTGGCTGGATTAAACCAACTCTTGGTACTCTTCAGCCGAAGTATGTATATCGGCTAAAGAGTGGTTGGCTAGTAAGCTTAGATTGCTCAGCTAAGACCGGAATAAGGTATCTCGGCCGGAAAATATTGTGTTCGAATTACAGTTAGAAAGCAAGCACAAACAGGAATTTAAACCGAGATAACAGTTGGAGCAAAAGAATTCATTGAAAACTCATTACAAATGCAAGCATATAGATCAAACCGGAGTAAGTGCTGAATACAAAAGATGATTTTCATTGATAAGTTCAAATACAAAGGAGGGGCCTCAGCCCGGTTACAAGAGCAAAAAGAAAAAGAAATTACAGAAATCAGTTGAAAAGATCATTTAGATCAGCATCAATGTCAACTCGAAGATCGGTTGCAGACGGAAGATCGGTCTCGGTTGGGAGCTCGGTATCAACTGGCAACATGGTATCAGTCGGCGGCTCAACAGTCAGGTCCTCCACTGTTGGCTCCAACCAAGCTGATTGATTAGCCGGATCGTTGACGACCGGGGTATCAGTTGGCTCTTCTTCATCATCATCAAAACCCTCAAGGAACTGTTGTTGAACGGATGCAGCATACTCAGCCAACGAGGCCGGAATGGAATACTGAGGAGGATTGTAGACCTCGGTCTCGGGTCCACAACCGAGATGCTCCACAGCACCTCTCCAGCCACACTTGAAGAATAGGTCCTTTGCTGCTTCACATTGCTGAATGTAAGCAGCTTCGCCTTCTTTAAAACCCTTAAGCTCGGCGTCATCTGCCTTCTTTTTCAGTTCGGCAATTTCAGCATTCTTCTTGCCTTCAAGTTTGGCCAACTCACGCAGATATTTGTCTTTGATCAAGATTGCGACCTTTTGTTTCTCCGCTTCAGCCGAGCTAACGAGTCGGTCAGACGACCGTTCTCGGATTTTAGCTCGGCTAGTTGCTTTCTTGCTTCTTCTAGTTCAGCCGATTTCTCGGTCACTTCGGCCAGTGCCTGCCTTGTCGTCTTACGAAGTTCGAGCACTCTCTTATGGGCGATGTGGCTCTTCTGCATGGCCTGCAAACAAAGGAAGACTTGTAATCAAACCGAGATAAAAGTTGTACAAAAAAGAAAGGCAAACAAAAGAAGCTACTTACAAGAACCATAGATTTCGTGGCCGAACGGATGGCCCTTAGTTCGGTCAGGTGTTGGTGGTGCTCCATGTCGGCTGGGAGGCACACACTCTTAGCGAGGTTAAAAGCCATCAGGTGATCTTTTTCAGCGACAACTGAGTCAGTGTCCTAAATATCTCGGTTTTGGAAAGTAAGTTTGGGTGCCCATTTGGAGGAGCTAGACCGGTCGGAGCGCTCCGGCTGAGGGCTCGGTGGAGGACTTGGAGGCAGAGTTGTTTCATCTTCATCAACAAGACGCTGCTCAGTTGGCGTAGTCCGGGCTCGCTTGCTTGGGCGTGATGAAGAGGGTTGTTGAGATGGGAGGGCCACCACGGTTTCCTGGGTCTGGTTCGGTGGTGGTACCTCGGCTCTGTTTGTTTCGGTCAGAAGGGCCCTTACTCTGTTCCTTTTGGCCTTTTCCTGTTCAGCTGTCAGAGGGACAAGATTGATCTGGGGTAAAGTGGGGTCCGGTTCAGGGGCGTCCTCTAGCAGCAAGTCTGTTACTCTGGCCTTGCGTCGGCTGCTATATCGGTATGTCGGTTCAAATTCAGCAGCTTCGCCCAATTTCTTTCTGGGAACCGTAGCGCGGCACGGAGAGTGTTCAGGTTGGGGTAACTGTACAATGATTTAAGGTGGGCTGAATCTGCAAAAAGAATACAACTATTAGTTCGGTTCAGAAATTGGAAACCGAAATAAAAGAGAAGCATGAAAAGAAACCGAAGTAAAAGTATACCATGGATTCCTTTATTCCAATTTATACTACGGCCAGGGATCTGGGCTTGGTGATCTTCAAAATTCCCAGATACCCAAAAGAAATCGTCATCGTTCAAGTCTTTGTCCGGTGTATCTGTTATTATTTTCTCTCGGCGGCAACGTATTCTCAAGTAATAGACCCACCCATCTTCTTTTGACCCTATAGAATACTGGTGGAATAGTTCGGCTAAGCCAAGGTTAATGCCAGCTCGGCGGTTTAGTTGGCTATACCATTTATTATACGGTATGAGTTTGTGGAAAGCTGGGTTGGGCATATTCTGGTTTGCCTAAGAAATTCACAGAGCAAGGGTTGAACAGGGAATCTTAGTCCGGTCTCTACTATGGATAGGAGGGTAAAGGGTACAAAGCCTTCATTGCCCCATGGTATGATATCTTGCTGGGCTAGGGTAAGGTGGACATCGTCAGGGATATTATAATCCTTTCGGAATTTGGCCAGGCCACCAGGTGTTTCTACCAAAAATCTATACTTCCCCATTTATATGTTAAGTTATGAATAAATAAATGCCGAATAAATTAGATCGGTCGAAGGTTTGTGCTCAGTAGCTCGGTTGAGCGCTCAAAGGAATGCCTGGGCAACCTAAGTCTGCAAAGTGGAAAAACAAAGGTGTTAACCACAGCTCATTGGACAGTGCTACAAAGTAAAAGCAAGGTAAAATAAGTCCTATTTCGGTTATGGGAGGTCCTATCTCGGTCACAGCTAGATATTTCCATAGCTTGGTTCGAGCAAGGGGTTTGTTAGCTCGGTCTTGGCAAGCTGGTCGATATCTCGGTTAAGAAGAAGGTTTTTATTAGACCGGTTGAGCTTCTAGGGGCAGCTTTCTTAGTTCGGTCTAAAAAACTAAGAAAGCTGGTTTAGCCCCAAAGACATAGCTCGGTCGGATTTGAGGTTGCCCAGTACAATAATTACAGACTTAGTTCGGTTTGTTATCTCGGCTAAGGTAAATCAAATAATGGTTTGACTCATTGAGACTAATGGGGTAGCATGAAGTTCTAGTTCAGTTAGCTAGTCTGGCTAGAGTGACATCAACTACAAACAACTTCTTAGTTCGGTTGCGTGGTTATTTTGGATCAAACACAACGTTCTACAGGATATTATATGTATACAGGTGTTCTATTGACTAAAGTTTTTCCAGAAACAAACAAGGCAAAGCAAATGGGCAGAAAGTGTTTCACGAAAACACAAATCTAAAGCTATGGATTAAACAAATACGAAAAACAACGAAAAGGAAGAGTATTCAAACCACTTACCAGTTCAAGATGAAGAGGTTGAAAATGAGAGCAACGGCAACAAGAACACGAGCTTAGGCAGTGTAGAAATAGGGAAGCAGAAGCTCAAGCAAGAGAGAGAAATGATGAATAGTGCAGTGTTTGATCCAAATGAGAAGTTTTTGTTTTGATGCAAGGGATAAAGGCGGGAACTGTTCAAATTACGCGAGGCACGAGGGCGGCGTGACAGCTGCCTTTGGCTAATCAGAGCGTGCCACGTGTCATTGGAATAAGAATCGCTTCAGTTGCTGTGATTGAAGGGACGTTTTTGACCGGACAAGCTAAAGCCCGGTATGGGAATTAGTTCGGCTGGAAAGGCTTAAGAGTTTTAGCTCGGCTGGAAAGACTAAAGGGGTTTAGTTCGGTTGAAAAGCTGAAACTTTTTTAGCTCAACTGGGGACAGGTAATCCCTATCATACTTTGCAGATGGAATTAAGGGGCAATTGAGAGGGTAATTTATATGAAAATTGGGCCGAGCTGGGCCGTTATGGCCTCAGTGCGAAGGGCTGAGTAAATACAGGCTTAGAGTTACTCCGATCTTGATGAAGCTTAAAGTTACTCCGTCTTGAAGAGGCTTAAAGTTACTCCGGTCCCAAGAAGGTTAGCTCGGTCACCATACTAAAACTTCTACCGGTTATGGCGTAGTATGGCTAGCTCAGTCTAAACCTTGCTAAAAATTAGCTCGGTTTAGATTTACCACGGTTTGTGGAAGAAGAGCTGAGGTAAGGGCAGTGGAAGGAAGAGAACCGAACTAAGGATAGTTCGGTCTTCTCTATGGCTCGGCATGGCCATACTTATTCGGCCCTATTAGAACCTGACCATGGTAAAACTATCTCACTTGGTTTAAGCAGTGAGGGGGGTGTAGAAGGATAAGCATTATCTTTCAGGAGTGTGAATCCTAGGAGGACTCTACATGGAGGAGTAAGAGTCCTATTTGGGTTGTACCACACGGAACCTATAAAAGCTCACAAACATCACCTGTGGAGAGGTAACACAACTTTGATTTCTGAATACACAGAGCTTTTGTCTATCTGTCTAGTTTGCTGACTTAGACATCGGAGAGGTTTCCGGCACACACCCGTCGGCTAGCTCACGTTTGTGTTTTCAGGTGATAAAGCGACGACGTACGGAGGAGCGCAGACTTGATCAACAGGATTATAGGAGAAGGTTTATTTCTTTCCTGTACACCTCAAAAAATTTAACAATCATATATGGGATAGAGTTGGTGTTTTCTTACTCTTCTTGATGTGGGATAGAGTTTTCAACATTATCACTTGAGGTTGAGCATAAAGAACTGAGATTGAGCTCGAGTTCAGCTCAAGCACAAAGAATTGAGTTGCCGTTGGGCTTAATTTATGTGTAGCAACAATGTTGTACAATTCTGTCCAACTTTCAGGACCAAAGAGAGAGAGAACAAATACTACACACCCAAAAAAATTTCCTATAAAAGAGCAATCTTATGGTTGAGATTAATTGCAAGTATGAATGCCACAACAAAGACATATAT
The DNA here is from genome assembly GCA_030407325.1 of Camellia japonica. Lineage (NCBI taxonomy): Eukaryota > Viridiplantae > Streptophyta > Magnoliopsida > Ericales > Theaceae > Camellia > Camellia japonica. The sequence continues at coordinate 63,419,039 of JAPPVO010000014.1, read as the reverse complement.
TACAACACACATCAATGAGAACAATTGAGACTAACTACTTCAGCCTTCAATGAGAACAATTGAGTGGAAAGAGAGAGAGAGAGGTAAATGACAATAGCTATGAAGAGTCATTCATACCAAATCCTTTCGTCATGCAGTCTAAAGAACACAAATCATCACAAACACAAACATAGTTAGATGTTCATCATAACTGCAATCAATTTACCATTTTTCTTTTGTCAATTTACCATCATAACTGCCATTTGAAAACAAAAAAAAAAAAAAATTCGAAATCTCAATTGTATTTCAAATTTCAAAAGAATTTTGTAAAATTACTCGGGCATAAATTTGTAAGAATATGTCGGGTGGATAACAAAGTTCTTGGTGCTTGGATGGGTTTAATTAATTGTGGAGAATGGAATTAAAATGTATGTACATAACCTTGAAGCCTCAAGATTCTCAATGACCCACAAACAACTGAAGAACTGAAGAAAAACCTCAGTTGAGATTGAGCATAAAGAACTGAGATTGAGCTAATTCATGTGTAGCAACAATGCTATACAATTCTGTCCACAACTTTCAGGACCAAAGAGAGAGAGAGCAAATACTACACACCCAAAAAAATTCCTATAAAAGAGCAATATTATGGTTGAGATTAATTGCAAATGTGAATCCCATAACAAAGACTTATATTACAACACACATCAATGAGAACAATTGAGACTAACTACTTCAGACTTCAATGAGAATAGCTCACAAACACAGACATACTTATAGATGTTCATCATAATTGCAATAAATTTACCATTTTCCTTTTCTCAATTTACCATCATAACTGCCATTTGAAAACAAAAAATATCGAAACCTCAACTGTATTTTAAATTTCAATTGAATTTTGTTTAATTGTGGAGTTTCATTGACAAAGCTGTAGTGGTGCATTGGTAGTGAAAAGACATGGGTAGTGTCTACATGGATAAAACCCCAAATTCAAAGAAAGAGAAATCAAAGAAATTTGAAACAAAGAGGGAATAAGAAGATCAAAAACATAACAACAATTAAACCTTGATAAACAATCAAACCATTATAGACTAATGTATTCAAATCTATCCAGAAATTGAAATCAAAGACAATCAAACCATTATAAACTGATGTATTCAAATCAGAGACATAGGTAGTATTGCATGAGAGAGAGAGAGAGAGCGACCTCACCTGGGAAGGTCCTGTTCTCTTTCTTAATGCTATGTCCTGTTCTCTGCTGTCATTTTGTTCTTTATAGTTATCTAAACTGTCGATCAACAACTGCAAAACATATCTGTCACATGAGTGGAAGAATTGCCACTTTTTACTTTCATCTCATAACTACCTCTTTATGCCTTTAATTGGAAAAAAATTAACTGGGAAAAAAAAATTACAACAGGAATTTGAGCATAAAAAGGAACACTATAAAATGATAATTCTATTTAATCAAAAATAGAAATTTAGAAAGTTAAATATACAGATTTATATGGGAATCCAACTGCTAACCATACCTACTATAGTGGTGCATTAGCAGTGAAAAGACATGGATAGTGTCTACATGGATAAAACCCCAAATTCAAAGAAAGAGAAATCAAAGAAAAGAGGGAATAAAACCCCAAATTAAAAGAAAGAGAAATCAGTGGGGAAAAAAATGAAAAAGTGTTTTGCCCCAAACTCAAACCACAATGTGAGTTGTGCTGCCAAATAAACCTTGGAGTTGGAACACATACCTGAGTCCTAGTGGCATAAGTCTGTCCGATAAATCATCATCAAGCGAAGTGTTTTGCCCCAGGCTCAGTTTCTCCCTGTATTCCAGTCAGTCAATTTCCTATCAGTGCTCTAATTTTGATTTCGAACAGAATTCTTCAGTTAGTTATCTAAAAAATAAAAAAGAGTTACAAAATTAAAGAGCTAGGAAACAAAATTAATGTAACAGAGGCAGAAAGGGGAGGGGAAAAGGAAAAATAAAGTATAATCGGTATCTGGAGTTTAGACATGTTCGAATTTCAACCATTGATTAGAATTGTATCTCTAATACATTTTGATACATTTTTCAAAAACCCTCCTACCTACTTAAGAAATTCCCCATTTCTCCCATTTGTTCATGCATTCTTCACATTCAAAATTATGTCTCAGATCATTGCATATCCAAAATAAATAAATAAACAATTATATTTGAAAACACATTTAAACAATACATACATGATTACTCCAAAATATTATTCAGCATGAAACCAACATATCAAATTGGGTCAACGCTAACAACAAACCACATTTACATATAACTATACAGTTCATGGAAAAAGTAGTAATTAAAGATTGTTATGTAGTTATGTGAAGAGATAATTCATCAAACACCTTATAAGCATCAACCAGAACCATTTATAATCCGCATTTCTGTGTATCTACACTTAATGTTACTAATCCCATCTGTTTCAATGGATTTCCAAAAATGGTGTAATCGTATACCTAACACTACTAAACAATAAATCATCCGAAAAACTCCTCTTCGCGAAGCAACCAAAATCGAAACAATCAATCTTACCTTGCCAGTTCGAAGGGAAGGAGAAGCAGCGTCGGTAGCAAAGAGGGTGGGTGTTTTTCGGCAAGCTCTATTGCGAGGAGGAGAGGACTGGAGTGATGAAAGGGGATGAAGGAGCGAGAGATTAAGGGATTGAGGCTGTGGCTAGGAGAGAGGGAGGAGGACAGGAATAGGGGGTTCGGGTTTGGGTCTCCGGCAAGGGAGAGGAGAGGTGGTGGGTGATCGTCGGTGTCGCAATGGCGGTGGTCGTCGCAAGGAGAGGTGGTCGGTGGTCGGTGGTCGCGATGGGTATAGGAGAGAGAGTAGCATATGAAAGTATGAAAGAGATAGGAGCAAGAGAGGAAAGTTTTGAAGGGAGAGATAGAGAGAGAGGGACAACGTTCTGTTCAAGAAAAAGAACAGAGGGGGAGAGAGAGAGAGAGAAAAGAGGGAATGGGGGAGGAGACGTGGGTAGGTGGAAGGCTGAGGGGAACAAATGTTTGGGCGGGAATGAAAGTCATCTCAACCATTGACATTTAAAAGAATTAATCTGGGCCATTCAAACAAAATGTATGTGTGATACATTTTATATATTTTCAAAAACCTTTCTGTTTTATTATATAGATGTATAATTCGGGTTTCGGGTTGCTCGGGTTGTTTGATGTGTTTGCCAAAGCCTACCCAAATTTAATTCGGACTTCTAAATTTTTTCCCAAGCCCGTACCGAATTTGAAAATATTTTGTCCAAACCCTAAAAAAATTTGAGTTGGACTCGGGTTGCTCGGGTTAAACCAACCCAAGTTACACCCCTACTCTTGGGGCTTGCATAAGCTCATATAAGGCATTGTGTAGCCTACATACATGATGAGAGTGAGAGGGATCTATAAAAACAGAAGGCTACACCATATAAACTTCCTCTTCTAATTTGCCATGAGGATGGTGAGGCGAACTAAATTTTGAGAATAAATATTTTTATTTTTATATTTTAAAATTAATATTTGATGATGAATACTCTAATTTAATATAGAATATTATAGAATTATTTAGTTATTTAGTTTCCTGATTTGATATGATGCAATCAATTTCCATTTTTATTAACTTTTTTTTATTTCCTATTTTATTAGTTTATTGTTCTCCAACAATTAGGTTTATTATAAATATTGGTTATAAGCCTTAGGGCAAGATCGTTTGTTGGATGATTAATGAAAGAGAAAAGTTAGGGATCATGAAATTTTTTTCATGAAAATGATCATGAAAGATTTATGATCCTTGGATTACCTTAATTAGTGTGTGGTGCTTTATTCTAAGTGTAATCCAAAGGTCACAAAGCTTTCATGATTATTTTCATGAAATGTTTTTTATGATACCTAGCATTGTTGTTAATGAAATTCTGAGTTGACATATTCTTTTGTTCCAACCTTGGATATTCTTTGTGAATCAACTATTGTAGAGCTTTTATTCTCAATATTATTTGTGAATCAATGAGTTTAGAAAGAAATCTTACCTCCGATATTTTTACTTAAATTAATGGATTCTAAGATTGTTACTATTTCGCATTTCGAGCTGCATAGCCAAGTACATTCTTGCAGTCATGCAACTAAGGAGACGTATTGTAAGCGAGGTGTTTTAGGCAAATAAAATAGAATGCAACGACAAATTGATGCTCTAACCAAATAGATCACAACCTTGTCCATTGCGATGCAGAAACAATAACGACGAAGACGACAGCCGCAATTTCGTAATCCATGTTTTGTCAAAGATGAGGTAATTGATGATGATCTTAATCTATTGAGTTTCATAATGAAACACCAAGGAAAGATCATGAGTCGAAAAATTCTGAAGATGAAAAAATGGTATTTATGAATTTGGATTCCTTTTCTTCTGACTCCCAAGTTAATTGGGATTTTCCTCCCTCATATGACGAGTATCATGAAGAAGTCATAAAAGAAATTATAATTGAAGGAGACGTAGGAAATTTTCTCGTTGATATAGAAAACGAAATTGAATTGATGGTACTATGATTCACAAAATATTTGGAGAGGAAGAGTTCAATGAGATATTATTAGATATAAATACTTTATTTTTGGAATCACAATTTGATTGGAATATACTTCTGAAATTTGATGAATATTTAGTGGAGGAATTAAAAAACGACAATGATGGGGTCATATTGTTCATAACGAGCAAACAGGACAAAAATCTATTACAGATCAAAAAAAAGAAGAAGATGGATTTGATTAAAAAAATAAAAAATCCTGTTGAACTTGAAGTCAAGTTAGGAATGAGCTAATTCCAAAAAAAACTACAAGTTGTGGAGTTTTCATTATAGTCCATTTGAAAATCAATTGCTTAAAGATGCAAAGTGAAATTTCTTCAGTCAGGATTTGTGCCACAAAGAAGAAGGGTTAAATTTAATGGAGAAAATTGTTTATTTAATTTCAGAAGATTCTTGTTTAAAATTCAGATTTGAGAAAATTAATCTCAAGTATAAAGCAGATGTGGACAAGTACAGACATGACAAATTAGTTCAAGTAATGGAAACTCAAGGACGAGTTTTCTCAAGCGGGAGAGAATGATGTCAACCGAATTTTGAGAATAAATATTTTTATTTTAATATTTAAAAATTAATATTTGAAAATTAATATTTGATTATGAATATTCTAATTTAGTATAGAATATTATAGTTTCCTGATTTATTGGTTATGATCTGTAACTTGTTCTATTGAAAAAAATTTGAAAGTGAATGAGAATTAACTCTACTCAAATGAAAGAGTGCAATTTTTCATGTGTCTCACTAGTTATTATAGATCAAAAGATTACGAACGCATCTATAAATATCATCTCATTCCATAACATTCATTATGTCATGTCTCAAGTATAAAAAAGACAGTGCAAACACCAGTGGCGAGAGCAAATTTATCTTAAATACACAGTATTCAAGCATTGGCCTCGGTTACAATTTGTTCAAAGTTTTACAGAATTTCTACAAGAAATTTTTTCTATTTTATTTTGTTATTTTATTAAGTATTTGCGTTAAATAATTTTTTCCGAAAATATTTTTTTAACACGTTCTTCACTAGTTCCCACTCATTCTTGTTCAAAGGTTGCTTAATTTTGAAACAACACTTTTAGAGCTAATCCTCCACGTAACAGTCAACTGATACCAAGCGAAATTACAAAGATTGATCTAGCAAAATTACAAGGGAAATTATGTGGTACACATCTTTTGGATCGTGTTTCATATGCACTCCTAATTACGATTTATGTGATTTTTTATTATAAGTTGGAGTAGTTATAACTCGTTGTGATATTAGTTATGATATTATTTTGGTCAAGACCCTTTTTTTTCTATCATCAAAAAAATGAAACTTCATTGATGAAAATAACATAAGGTATATATGATTTTACATCAATAAAGAAGAGGAAAGTGCACAAAGTATCATACCAAAATTACTCGATCCCAACTAGGTTGACATCAAGAAAAAAGTTGACCTTTGAGGGTTATGGTATGCATTCTTAATAATTAAACATATTTTTGAGATAAAAATTATACTCTTTTTTTTTTTTGTGAGTAGCAAAAAGTTATATATATATATATATAGATAGAGAGAGAGAGAGAGAGAGAGAGAGAGAGAGAGAGAGAGAGAAGAGTTATAGTTTTTGTCATAAAAATTATACATTTTGTGGTAGAAGTTATGCATTTTATGGATTTTTAGTTTAAAGTCTCTAATATTATGATTTATAAGATAAAAGAGATACAACATTTTTGTAGTAGTTGAAGTTCCTCGACATTTTCACAGACAGAGAACTTTTTAACACTTCACAGAAAAATTTCAATTCTTCAAATAGAAAATTCACAAAGAAATTTTAGTTTTTCACAGAAAAAATACTATTATTGATGAACCTTAAATAATAATAAAAAATTTATTGAATCTCTCATACTACTCAAACTTAGATAAAGATGTTTCGCTATTTTTTTCTATTTTTTACATAAGGTGCATACCATGTGCACCCTTCATTGCCTTTCCTTACAAGCAATCATACTTTTGTATTGAGCTTTTTCTTTTCTTTTTCCCTTTTTTTTTTTTTTTTTTTTTGTATCAACTAAATGAATTGAAATTTTATTAAAAATGACAAAACAGAGAACATAAGTGGTGGGAAAAACTTACGTCATTGTTTGAACACGACATCCCAACTATGTTGACACCTCGGATGCGAGACCAATTATATGCATCCAAATGGAGAAATAGACCAGAGTTGAAGAGGTTCCAACTTGTTAGTAAAAATTATGTTAACGCCAAATCGACAAGAATTGTACAACAATTTTAACCAAACAATCAAATGTAATCAAGCAATTTTATAATTGGTTCAATGCCTTGAAAGTTCAAGGATTTCTTTGAAATAAATCGTCAGTCACGAAAAGGGAGTAAACAAAGACAATTTCTATGTAAACTATCAAAGTTTACAAGTTTACAAACTACTGAATTACATTGAAAATTACTCCTAAGATTGAAGAAAACAACTCCTATTCAGATTCCTCTCTCTTTGTTCAGCATACTTCCACCTGTCTTCTCCTTCTTGTAGTCTATGTTGATGATATCCTAGTCACTAGTAGTGATTCTTCTCTTTTTACACAATTTGTTCAACATATGCATACTGTGTTCTCCATAAAGAAATTGGTTACTGTGTCCTATTTCTTGGGCATCTCAGTTCAAGCCTTATCTCATGGTTACTTCTTATCTCAAGCTAAGTATGCATCTGAGCTTCTTCACAAAGTTGGTTTAACTGATTGTAAACCCTGCTCTACTCCTTTAGCTGTCAAAGCTTCTTCTCCTTCTTCTTCTTTAGATGGTCTTCCATTTTCTAATCCTTCTCTGTATAGGAGTATTGTTGGTGGCTTGCAGTATCTCACCATTACCAGGCCTGATTTAGCCTTAGTTGTTAACCAGGCATGCCAACATATGCATCTCCCTACTAATGCTGATTTTCAAGTTGTCAAACGATTATTGAGATATGTGAAAGGTACTCTTCACCATGGTCTGCAATTTACTTCTGGTCCCTTATTTCTTCATGCTTTTTCTGATTCAAACTGGGCTGGAGATAGTGTTGATCGAAAATCCACTTCAGGTTACTGTGTATATTTGGGTCCTAATCTGATTTCTTGGAGTGCTAAGAAACAATCCATTGTTTCTCGATCATCTACTGAGGCTGAGTGTAGGGCCTTGGCTAATGCCACTGCTGAATTAACTTGGTTGCAACAGTTACTAACAGACATGCATATTCCTTCATCTTCTATTCCTGAGCTCTGGTGTGATAACCTCTCTGCTACGGCATTGGCTTCTAATCCAGTTTTTCACTCTCGTTCTAAACATATAGAAATTGATTGTCATTTTATTCGGGATGAAGTTGTTGCCAAACTGATTGATTGGAAATATGTTCGTAGCACAGACCAGGTGGCTGACATCTTCACCAAACCTCTTTCTACCTCTCGTTTTCTTTATTTGAGAGACAAGCTTCTTATGTAGCCTTGCCCATCGGCTTGCAGGGGATTGCTAAGATACATACTCAGTTGTCACAATCACAGTTAGAAGAAGAGCCAAAGCTACAATCACAGCTAGAGCTAGAGAAGAAGTCAGCATTGATATCCTATCTATCACAGCCATGTTTCACTAAATGTTCTCCAGATAATATCTATAACAGATGTAGATACAGTTGTAATGTTTGTTAGATAGTTAGAACTGTTTCTTAACCGAGTTAGTTAGAGTACTTGCACTATATAATATCTTGAGCTGTGTATATGTGAATCATTGAATCAAATAGAAGAGATTTATATTTTCATCACTATCTAAGATAAAGCTAAGCTAAAATGGTAAGTTTTGTTGTTGAAGGTCTTTTTACAATAGCCATAAGAGGTTATTTATAGATTGTGTAGGAAGTAACCACCACCCAAGAACCGCCAATAATCTCCCACATTCTCCATCTTCATCCTTGTGTCACCACTTGTCTTACATTTCTTTATTCTTGACTTCTCCCATAACATCTCTTAATTTCCATTATAAATAAGAGTGCCACATCTCATGCAATGAAAATACAAACAACAACAACATCAACAGCAAGAAGAAGAAGAAGAAGAAGAAGAATAAATATGGCCATAGTTACTCTTTATAGATAGTTTATGGTTTGAATCGACAGACTATAATTGACATGCCACAATTAACAAAATTAGATTTGGCCATAATCGACAAAAAATAATTTATGGTACAAACACAACTCTAAAAAATCAAAACAAAAATTGAAAACAACTCAAGTAGAGAAACAACCTTTCCTTTGAATTATTTTTATTTTTATTTATTTTTTTGTTTTTTTGATCGGCAAAAGAAAAAACCTTGATGAACAAAGAAAGCATTACATCAATAAAGATAAGGGATGAATGCAAAAAGTATCATAACGAAACATACATATCCCAACTAGGTTGGCACCGATATGCTCGCCCAATCACTTGCTAACACACCATCAAGAGTTGGTGACCAACCAACCACAAACAAGAAAAAGAGCTAACAAGCAACAAAGCCAGAAAAACAAGACAAAGCCAAACAAAGCCAACCATTCTTTCTTTGCTTATAGATAGTTTTGTATTGTCATTCTTAAACAAGACAAAACAAGACAAAGCCAAACAAAGCCAAGCCATCAACCTTGTATTTCTTTATTTACCAATAAATCTTTTATTTTTCTAATAATAATAATAAATTATTACAAACGCAATCACCACTAACATATTCATATTTTCTCACAAACCTTGTAAATTGTAATGGTGAAATAAGCGCTAATTTTCAACTTCCAGTTCTTATACAAAATTTGCAAATCAAAATAAAACCACCAGCTTGATGGCTTCCCTTCTTTTTTTCTTTTTTATCAGCAAAGAATAAATTTTATTAAACGGGGGAGAAAAGAGAGAAAATACAACCAAAGGCAGGGAAGAAAACTGCATCATTGTCAAAACACCACATCTCACCAAGGTTGACATCCGATGCAGAACTAATCAAGTGCAATCCTACGCCAATCAAGAGTTAGAGAGGATCCAACTCAAACAAAGCAACAACCAAAAGGAAATAAAGACAATCACACGTGCTTGCAGTTGGGATGTTTCCTGAGACAAGAACAAACATGGCTAAAATTGATGGCTTTCCTTTTTTTCTTAATATACTCTGTCTTCCAACCACTTCAAATAACAAAATAAATGTCACTCTCTATTGAAGTTGATGGGCCAGTTCATTGCAGAATTTACACATTTATCAACCAAAGAAAAACTCACGAAACCCAAAATAATGAGCAAGAATAACATAAGTAATAACTATGATAATGAATAATGAAGGCCAATAGTATAAGTGGTGTGGATGATCTAGAAAATGAGAATGAAACTTGGTTCTGGTGGTGATTATGGCGAAAACTTAAAGCTTAAGTTATCAAATTAATGATTGTGAGAAAGAATAGCAAGGCAATTCTCCTTTGGCAAAGCAAAAATATGCAAATGCATTGCACGATCGCCTTGCCCAAGTAGGACTGCACTGTTATTCCTTAACTCCACATTTGCATCATTGCATGCCTTGCTTCAAACAATAGAGCTTGATTCTTCACAGAAACTTCAAACCCTTTTTACGCTACTTGGTTCACACATTGGTTTTGGATATGCCGAAGAACATAAATAGAAATGTAGCATATGCAAGGACAATTTGCGTAGAGGTTCTCTTTTTTTCATTCATGGGGCCATGTTCCTGATTCCTCTCAATATCATCTTCTTTCCAAATCTAGAACATATTTACCTTTTTCTCTTTTTTTGATTTAGATGCTAATATGTTTGTCAAGTTACAAGGACTTAATACAATGGTTTTTCTTTCATTAAAGTAGAGATTCTTTTGTTCATGTTTATGTTGTGTAGACGATAATAAAAAGTCAAATCTCTTGGCCATGCACAATTATTCTACAACAAATGAAAGTTGATATTTTTCACAACCATTTTAAATGGAATGCCAAATTTATAAAAGAATGGATCTTTTGACTTCCACAGCATCAAAGAAAAAATATAGTATCAAAAAGGGACTATTGTTGGTGGGACTGTCAACAACAGTGGTATTAGAGTTTTTCAATTATTTTACAACAATTTGTAATCAAAACTTTCGCTATCTGTATTTATGTATTTTCCGACAACTACTGACATTTTCTTAATTTCTTGGTTTTCATAATTCAAGTGTTATTACTCTGACACAACATCTATTATCTTCTTCCTAGAATAACTTTTAACAATTGTTAGAGTGAGAGAGCAAGAGCATGTCAACCCACACACACACAGAGAGAGACAGACAGACAGACATCGTAGGGCAAGTACCTTAAATGTACATGAGAGAACGACACATTTTCTTATTTATTCTCTTTGTTGAGTAGTGTGAATCCTCATGCAGTAATCACTCGAATTCGGAAGAAGAGTATTCTCTTTGCAATTTCTTGTAATATTTCTAAGACTTTATGCAGTTAGTTATTATTTTGGAATGGAGAGAGGAGGGTGGAACCCAGTGTTTAGAAGAAGAAGAGAAGGAAGAGTGGGCATTCAAAGTAACCGATTTAAGGATGTAGATGGGTTGTTTACCATCTTTGTAGATGAGATACCTGACTTTATGGATCCAAAAAGGTTATTCACTTGATTCAGTAAGTTTGGAATAGTTACGTATGTCTTCATTCCAGCAAAAAGAAGACAAGTATCGGGCTCCCGATTCGGATTTGTAAGGTATGGCTGTGAGGTTGCAGCAGACATGGCAGTGCAAAAGGCTGATGGGATATGGTGTGACAACAAAGCTCTAAAGGTGAAGAATGCAGAATATAAAAAATGGGATCAGAAAAAACCCACAGTAAGAAACTTAGGAGGCCAGAAGATGGGGCAGTACCAGCAAAGAATTTTCGCAATGCAAAAAACAGAGTATGACAAGGGAATGCAAAACTAGCACACAATAAGAAGCAGAGGAGGTGAGATGATGAGATAGTACTAACAAAGGAACTCGGCACAGCATCAACTGAAGCCTGTAGGTAGATCTTACACTGAAGCTGTTCAAAATGGAGGCCTTCAGGAGAAGATGGAAATAGTTGTTAAGGCTTATGAGTCCGAAAATGGTTGGCTATACGAAAGTCTGATTGTGAAGCTGAAGAACTTTTTTTCATTCAATGATTTTAAGCAGGAGTTTAAAAGAAGAGAAATGAAGGAGATAAGAGTGAGAGATAGAGGTGGAAGGTTAGCATTATTAACATTTAAATCAATGCAACATATGAAGGAAGCAAGACTATCTATGGAAGAATGGATTTTTTATTGGTGTGAATCCATAACTGATTGGGAAAAAAGGCTGTATATTGCTCATGAAAGGTGTGTGTGGATTACTTGTGTGGGTGTTCCAGTTAACTTGTGGAGTTTCCACACTTTCACAGATATTGGTAAACTATGGGGGGAAGTTGTTCAGTTGGATGACAATATTCTTAATCACAACTCCTTCCAGTATGGAAAGGTAAGAATTATTACGAATAGATTTGAGTTCATAAACACAGTGATCAAGGTTGAATGCAATGGTAAGTTTTTCCCAGTTCGTGTGTGTGAAGATTTATCAGTATTTGTCACTCCTTGTGTTTGTCAACAACAAAGCCAGAGGAGTGAGGAGGTTGCTTCCAAATCTCAGGAACAGGTTAATCAAATGTCAAAACATGATAATGGAGATGAGGATGATGAGAATGCAAATGCAGGGAAAGAGTAAGTGTCAAGGAAAAATGATGTTGTAAGCAAAGAGCAGGGCATGGTAGACACAAATGTAGAGGAGAAGGGAAGAAGCAATAAATGAGAGTCTGTATCAGCCATAAAAAAGACTGGGTGTAGTGTGGAAAATCCAAATGATGGAGGTGACTGTATGGAGGTAGGTCTGCAACAAGTGGGTAGCTCAAGAAAAGAGGTGGCAAATGAAATTCAAATAGTTACAAGTCAAATATGTTCCATTGGATTCATTAGGAGTTTTAGTGGGCCAGAAAATTTAAGGCCCAATATCAATTTAGAGGTTGTTTTAAATGAGGCACAGCTTGGGGACTTGGAAGATGGGCCTATCACTGAGGCTTCTAACCTTAGTGATTGTGCAGAACACACTCAGTTAAGTCCACTGGTTATTACACCAGTCCAGCAGAGTGTGAACAATAGGGGCATTACAGTAATAAGGGGGAAGACCAGTGAAAAAGCCATCAACCGTAGTATGAGAAAAGGTGTTGATATGAAGAATAAGGGAAAGTCAAACCGAAAGCAACTGAAGAACAAGGGTGTGCTGTTCAGCAATGGTCTGCAAAAGGGAGCTATATTCCAGGCAGCAGCTGCTGCAATCTCATTATCAGTCTCCCAGAGTTCAGATTCAAGGAGAAGGAGGAAGATGTTGATTGAAGCACAAGCCACAGTTCAAGTTGGGAAAATTTTAGTGCTGAGTTATGAAGACAAGGAGGAGGAGGTGGTAAACAAAATAATTGAGCTAGAAGAAAAGGATCTTGAAAGAGTGGAAGGCATAGGTGCAGCCTCCTAAGCCAATTGGTTGTTACTAGGAGGTTTGGAATATGTTAGTAGTTTCCGTATGAAAATATTATCTTGGAATGTTAGAGGGCTAAGAAGGCCTGAAAAGAGAAGGCAAATAAAGAATTTGGTTAGGGATAGAAAGATTGATGTCCTATTGTTACAAGAAACAAAGAGGTGCAGTGTTGATGCAAATTTTGTTAAGTCATTATGGCCTTGGGAGGAGATGGACTTCATGGAGGCTGGTGCAAAGGGTAGTATTGGAGGTATGCTATGCTTGTGGAATCCAGATATGTTTGTACTACAGCAGTGTTGCAGTAATAGAAATTTCGTTCTGTTGTCAGGTACTTCAAACCAATCTTTTAACTGTGTTATAGTAAACATTTATGCTCCAAATGAAATACTGAAAAGAAGGCAGCTATAGAAATCTCTAGTGAAACTTAAATCTACTTTTGTAAGGCCTTGGTGTGTAGGAGGTGATTTCAATGAAGTTAGAGTTATGAGTGAAAGGAAAGGGTGTTTGAGGAGGGATAGAGGAATGAAGGATTTCAATGATTTGATTGATAATTTGGAGTTGATTGATATCCCAATGATAGGCAAAATCTTTACATGGTGCAATGCTTTGGATAGGGATAAGTGGAGTAGGATTGATAGATTCCTAATTGACCATAAGTGGTTGGAAAAGTTCTCATTTAAGCAGTAGGGGCTACCTAGAAGTATCTCTGACCACTGCCCTATATTGTTAATGGAAGATAAGAGGGATTGAGGTCCAAGGCCATTTAGATTCATAAATGCTTGGTTCTTACATCCTAATTTTAAATCTGAAGTGAGGAAATCTTGGGATAATAATCAGATTAGTTGTTGGGCTAGTTATAGGTTAATTAAAAAGCTGGGGAATCTCAGAGCACATCTCAAAAGGTGGAATTGTGAAGTGTTTGGAAATATTGATGAGCAATTGAAACAAGTTGAGGTTGCACACCATGACTGGGATATTAAGGCTGAAGGTAGGAACTTACTGGAACATGAGGTCAAAAGAAGAAAGGAGGTTAGGAAGCTAGTCTGGGAACTGAACAAAAAGAAGAAGTGGTTATGGCATCAAAAATCCAGACTGACATGGTCAGCCAATGGGGACAAAAATACAAGGTTCTTTCATATCTTGGCTAGTAGCAGGCAGAGGAAAAATTTGCTAGATTCTATCAAAGAGAATGGTGTCATCTATGATCAGCCAGATGTTATGAAACAAGCAGTGGTGAGATATTTTAGCCAATTGTTTTCTAAGGATTGGAAGATTAGGCTAAAACTGTCAGGAGCATTTGTCTCAATTGGTCCTGAGGAATCAGAGTTGTTAGAGGCAGAGTTTTCAGAGAAGGAAATTTGGGAAGCAGCCAATGATTGTGATGGTAGCAAAGCCCCGAGGCCTAATGGGTTTAATTTATCTTGCATCCAGAAATGTTGGAATTTAATGAAAAGGGAGGTAGTGCAACTTATGTCTGATTTCCATTCTAACGATAAGTTGGCTTGAGGTGTGAGCAGTTCATTCATTACTCTAATTCCCAAAAAAGATAATTCCTTGGGTCTGAGTGATTATAGGCTTATTAGTTTGGTAAGTTCAGTATACAAAATTGTTGCCAAGGTCTTATCTAGAAGATTGAGAAAGGTACTTCCAAAGATTATTAGTGAAGTGCAATCGGCCTTTTTAAGTGGAAGGTGTATCCTGGATGGGGTACTAATTGCCAATGAAGTGGTAGATTGGTGGAAGAGATCAAAGAAACAAGGCATCATCCTTAAACTGGATTTTGAGAAGGCATATGATTCAGTAAATTGGGAGTTCTTGTATTCAATGTTGACCAACTTTGGTTTTGGAGAGAAATGGATAAGGTGGATGAAAACATGTATCTCTACAGCTAGAGTCTCAGTGCTAGTTAATGGCTCACCCACAACAAAATTCTCTCCAATGAAAGGCCTCAAGCAAGGTGACCCACTTTCACCCTTCCTTTTTAACATTGTTGTAGAGGGCCTTAACTTATTGATGTCAAGAGCTAAAGAAATGGGTTTGATAAAAGGAGCTTCGATTGGTCCAAATGATCTGAGATTATCTCACCTTCAGTTTGCAGATGATACCATCATATTTTGTGAATCAGATTAGGGGAAATTATTGCTATTAAGCGAATTCTTAGATGTTTTGAGATATTGGCTGGTCTTAAAATTAATTTCCACAAAAGTCAAGTTTGTGGAATAGGTGTACAAGATGATTTAATGAAAGAATTTGCAAATAGGCTCTATTGCCATTGCCATAGCCAAAAGCTGCCTCTGAAGTATCTAGGTCTGCCTTTAGAAGTAAATCCAAGGAGAAAGAGCACCTGGCAGCCAGTGGTGGATAATTTTAAGAAGAAGCTAGCTCTATAGAAGAGAAGGTGCTTGTCTCTGTTTAAAATGCCAGTGGGTATTGTAAAATCACTTGAAAAAATTCAGTCTAATTTCCTCTGGGGAGGTTCTGAATTAAGGAGAAAAGTGCATCTAGTTAGTTGGAAGGAAGTATGCTTGAGTAAGTTACAAGGAGGTTTAAGGGTCAGAAATTTGAGAGAGGTCGATGATTGCCTACTTTTAAAGTGGTGGTGGAGGTATGGTAAGGAGGAGAATGCTTTGTGGAAAGAGGTGTTGTGCAGCAAGTATGGAGGGTTTGGCGGCAGATGGAGTCCGTTACCTGTGGTTTCAAGCATGATGTCTATTCTATGGCAGGATGTCTTATCAGTGAATCTATCTAATCCTGCTTTGAGTGCATTCTTTTTCAACAATGTCAAAACAGTGGTGGGAAATGGTAGAAGGATTCAGTTTTGGGTTGATAGATGGCTTAGCAATCAGAGTCTTAGTGAAGTCTTTCCCAGATTATTTTCATTGTCAACAGAGAAAGGGGAGTCACTGCTGCATTTTGTCCAAAGGAAATGAGAGAGTCGCAACTGGAAGCTTGCTTTTAGAAGGCCCATATTTGCTTGGGAAAATGAGGAAGTGTCCAAGTTGAATGTTTTGTTGCATAATGCACCTACCATAAATGCTTTGGTTGAAGATTCTTGTCTTTGGTTAGCACATTTTTCTGGGTTTTTTTACTGTGGCATCAGTGTGGAAAACATTGGAATCATCCAAAGGTCCTGTAAAATCAATTACAAGGACCATTTAGAGGAACATAGTTCCATCCAAAGTGCAATTCCTGAGTTGGCTAGCTTGGAGAGGTAGGATTAAATACTCAGTTTTTTTGCTTAGGATTGGAGTGTTAAATCCTAATGCCAATCCACTATGTGTGTTTTGCAAATCTGAAGTGGAGACCATGAATCATGTGCTACTTCACTGTCATCTGATATGGGGAGTCTGGTCTAAAATTGTGAATTGGTGGAATTTGAGTTGGTGCATCCCAGGTTCAGTGGAGGATCTACTTCAATGGTGATCAGGTATTAGTCAGAAGGCTAAGGTGAAGGAAATTTGGAAGGTAGTTCCTTTAGCAATGCTGTGGTCTATATGGAAACTCAGGAATCAGTGTTTGTTTAAAGAGGCAAATCTAGATTTTGCAGAATTAACAGAGTTGGAGAAGGTTAGAGTTGCTTTATGAGAAAAATCAAATTTGAAAGAGATGCAGTACTCAGTGCATGACATTGTATCTAATTTGAAGCAGGTATGTTATTGAGTAAAGTTAAGAGTCAACCTAGTTGCTGATGCTACTACTAGTTGTTGCTGCTATTCAAAGTTGGCTGATCTGTCCTATGCTGCATAGCTAATCTGTTCTATGCTCCTCTGCCTCTTTGCTGCTCTGTCTCTATGTCTGTGTATTTTAAGACTACATAATAGAGTGAGGCAGTGCTGTTCTTGTGCTGCTGTATGCTGCTGATAAATGATGCTGCAGTAAAAGTCTCATTGATTTGGAGCTGCTTTTGGCACTGGTTTACTGTGTAGGTGTCATATTGTTTTGCACTAGACTGAATGGTGGCTTCTCCACTCTCTTCTGGCTGCTACTGTAAGAATGAAGTGAATCTAGGTGTAGTTTGTATCAAATGAAGGTTGTAGGATTAGGCTTAAGATTGCTGCTGAACCTACTGTGATCTGTGTTGCATTAGTCTGAATGGTGGCTTCTCCAACCTCTTCTGGCTGCTGTTGTCAGAATATGATCAAGTCTGAATTGGTTGAAGGAGTAGGCTCAAGTCTGATGGTTTGTTAGTTGTTTGAATTGGTTGTTGGTTTGAATTGGCTTCTTGTTTGGCTGCTGTTGTATGTGTTTGCTCCTGGTGCTAGTCTGCAGTTGGTGAAAAGTCTGCTGCTGTATTGGAGTGAAAAATCTGCTTCTGACTTGGAGCTGTTTTTGCACTGGTCTGCTTTGTGAGTGAAATAGTAGAGGAGTTCCGTTCTGTTTTTGCTAAGATCTGATGTTTTCTGCTACTGTATTGGTGTCTAAGATGGTGTTCTGTTCCACTGGTTTGCTGTTTCGTTTTTTGCTTATTCCCTCTTTGGTTGGTTTCTCATCAACTTGTTGGCTTGAGTTAGCAGATGAATGTGCATTATCCTTGGTGCCAAACTAGTTGGGATTAGGGAGATTTGCAATGATGTTTTTTGCTCTTGCCTCCCTCCTTATTGATGTATACCATGATGTATTTTGTTATGTTATCATCAATAAAGAGTTTTTTTTATTTTTATTTTTTTTTTTGCTAATTAAAAAAAAAAATGTGTTATTACTCTGACAAAGGAATCAGTAAAATAACTCTTCAAAATGTAAAATGATATCACTCACTACAAGAAATGAAGGTTTTAAAGATAAAAATTTAAGGACAAAATCACATTTTAGCAACAAAATATTTTAATTACCAAAAGTATTATTGTTATATTTTTTATGATATAACTAGACATTTAGTACCTTTTCAGGGACCAAAATTTCATGTCTCAAAAAGTAATTCTTTTTGGCACCAAATTGATTTCTCCCTACACGTGTACTTTTAGGGACATTTTTAATTTTTGTCACTAAAAGTCTCTTCTTTTTTGTAAAAAACTTTTTAGGATGGCTTTGTAGCAACAATTCTCTTGACAACAAGAATTGGTCCCCAAATGTTTTTCGTAAAAAATTTTCCATGAAGAGTAAAAAAATGTGGTCCCTAAAACTCTTATATGATGTAGTAGCTATTTCGTCTGAATATATTGTTGGAACAATTTTCTGTGTAAAATAAATAACTTGAAACAAATAAAAATAAATTACTTATAAAATTTATTTACCGAATGAGTAAGTACAACAATAGATCAAGTCGAGTGTAGAACACTCTGTCCTTAAGACAATTCGCCCCGCTCCGGTGCTTACGGATAAAAGGCGTCTATCTCCCAAGATACAATGATCTACACAGATTGTAGTAGCACTCCAAACAATCTGTACAACGAACAAGAACTTGTGTTCTATACTCTCTAAAATTATTGTTTAAAACTAATACGAAGAGAATCAATGCAAGAGAGCAAAACTGGAAGGAAAACAAGAGAATTTTAGATTTTTTAGGATGATCAAACTGTTGGAGAAGTCTTGGTATTTATAGGGTCGAACAGGTATGAATTTCAAACCGAAGAGGTATGATATGAATTGAATAGGTACAGAAAGAAATTCAAATCTGTTTGAAACAATTTGAATTTGTCTAGAAAAACCGAACTTGTACGGTACTATCTGTTAAATCGGGTTGAAAATTCTCTTTGAAATATGGATCAGAAGAGGCACTATTTTGACAGAAAAGTTTAAATTTAAATTCAAATTAATTTTGTTTAGAAATTTAAATAATTTCCTCGATTTGGAAAATTTTAAATAAATTTTGTCCAAAAAATTAATATTAGAATCGACCCCACCCATACTCAGCATGGCTCGGCCAGCGGCGGTGCGCGCATGTGGTGGTTTGAGCCAAGACCCACTTTGTCCATAACTCCTCCCTTCTACAAACTTAGGGTGCCCCTTGGGGCCCAACCTAAGTTTGTCCACCTAGAACTTATATACTCACATCAGCTCTCTTCAAGTTTCCAAGTGGGACAATCCATTTCAAGAAAACTCACATTTACTTCTTTAATTGTCCATTCCACAAACTTGAAAACAATATCAACTTCTCATTCACTCATAAATGGTTTTGATGAACCGTCTTTACCATGTGACTTGCCATGCGGCAAGGAACGCGTCACCTCTTTGGGCCCACCTCAAAAGACATATGGGATCCACTCAAATTTGGGATCAAAGTTGGCCCAAAATAACCCTATAAAAACCATAATTCCAACATATATATATATATATATACATATATTTTTCTTTTTTCCATCTCCATTAAACATCATTGTATAGCATATCCTTATCTGTGAACACAAAACAATATATTTGTGATCATTCTTTTGATTCAAATTATTACAACTAAAATAAAAATTTAAAATTTAAAAAAAAAACTAAAGAAAATAATTTTAAGCTATGAAATGTAAGTGTTATTCATAATCATAGTAGAACATAATTCCACACAAACTTGATATCCTTCCAAGTATGAGCACATGTAATGTAATGCATACCAATGAAGTTTAATTTATACATATAATTGACTTTTATGAATAGTCAATGTCAGTTTAGTTAATATTCATTTGTATAATGTCGCTCTGTGTTAGTAATTTTTTATTATTTTTTTTCTACTTCATGTCAAGATGCACATTTGACATTCCAAGAGCATATGCAGAGAGAGAAAAGATGCGTTGGAAATGGTTTTGTTAGCAAGCTTTGAGCTAAAATATAGGTGGGTCTCACTCACTATTTTTTGTTAGTTCGAGTGGTGATGTATTCTACACCATGCAGTGATTAACATTATGTAATTGGTTCAACAAAGGAACTTATGTATATATAAGATTCAAGTTTGAGAATTAAGTTTGGGCCCTTGGGACACCCAAGTTTTATAAGAAGGGGAGTTATGGACAAAGTGGGGTTTAGAGGTGGTCATGGATCCATCCAACCCGCTTAACCCGACCGAACCGACCCAACCCGATTGATTTTTGGCGGATGCGTGTCTTTCAACGGATGGAAGCAGATGAAATATTTCAAAATCTGCGGATATGGTTCGGATGGTAGATCAATCATCTCACACCCACATGAACCTGAATCACCCATAGATGATGTTCAAATAAAAAAAAAGAAAAAAAAAAGAACAAGAAACTGCTCACAAGTAACAACATAGAGTGGAAATAACAAAATATATATTTTTGTAAAAATGATAGACAATACTTCAAAAATATAAATTTGTGGTGCCATGGATTATTACAGACAAATAAACATATTTTTTCAAATTACTAGTTATTGGAGGTTGTAAAAATTATGAATTATAATTCAAAAAAAATGCCCAAAATTTATAGAGTCCAAACTACCAAACCAATCGCATCGAACTGTCAACTCGCACGATCCGCTTAATCTGCATCTACCAAACTGGTGGAGGATGTAGATTATTTTTTTCAATCCACTTAATTTTGAACGGATGGGGGATGGGATGCCACTTGGCCTAACCTGATCAGCGATCACCCCTAGAGGGGTTAGACCCAAATTACCACACACACGGTACGTGATCCCACCTCGCACTAAGTCAGGCTGGGCACAGGTGTTGGGTTGGTCTACGTTATATTTTTTGGACAAAATTCGTTTGATTTTTTTCAAAATTTTTGTACGAATTTCAAATTCAAACTCCAATTCATTTGTGCCAAAATTTGAATTTGAAATTCGAAATTTCCTTCCAGTCGCCTCCTTTCTGACTAGTTGCGTTTTTCGATTGTGTCTTTCTAGCCAACTCCGAATAGCCATCAAGGCATCTCCAAACAAACACCTTATAGACTATAAATAGTCTCCTCATTCTAGCAATCAATTCCACTCTAGTTTCGAATTTCCTCTTCCTTTGTTCTTCGCTCTCTTCTGCTTCTGCATTTTCTACATAATAGACTTAAGAATTTTCACAAAGAGAGAGAGAGAGAGAGTTATACTATCTGGTTGGTTCGCCATGTTTTAAGTTATAGTGCTAGAACTTTAAGTGTAGTCATTACATCTAGAGAAGAAGACGTCGGTCAAACTCTAAGCACCAGAGCAAGGACAAAATCTGCTTTAAGGAGATTGTGTCCACTACAAGCCTAATTTTAATTTTACTGCATAAGCATTGTAAGGTTTTAATTGTAATTTTTTGTTCATAAAGTTTTTTTTTTTTTTTATTTTATTCAATTAATTGCACACACGTTTTCACATATGGTCATTAGGTTCTAACTAGATGTATGGCTCTATATGTGTGGGAAGTACATGTGTTTGGTGGAGCTAGAACTTGAGCTACTCTGTTAATCAAGGTATCCTCTCTTGTGCCAATCTAGTTCGGATAAGTTTGAGTTCGCTATGATAAAGTTTTTTCACGCTTTCATTTTTTTATTGATGTAATCCTTTGATCTCTATTATGCAATGATCTGGTTTCAGTCACACAATAAATAACAAGGAGAAGAATAATCACACACACAAACACAAGATATACGTGGTTCAGTGAGATGTCTACGTCCACGGCAGAGAAACGATCAAAATCCACTATATGCAATAAGGATTACAAATTACTCCGTAGCTCTCTCTGTTTTTTTTCTAACCCTAAAACGTATAAACTAATACAATTTACCAGACAAAAACTAATGGGCCAAAACTAACATTACAAGTCCATAAATATCGAAATCCTTTCTGGAATAATCATCAATGAAGCTGTCAAAGCAGTGTGCTCCACTAAGAGATGAAATCATCACTAACCCCCAAACATCTGAGTAGACATAGTCAAAAACACCCTTACTGGTATGAGCACCTATCTTGAAACAGACTGTGTTGTTTCCCATACACACAATATTTGCAGAACTCCAAATTGCACGTTTTCACACCCTTTAACAGATTCTTCTTATGAAGCTCTAACATACCACACTCGCCAATATAACCAAGCCGTATGTGCCAAAGCTTTGTGTCGTCCGTGCTTGATTCTATCGGTGTGGAGATTGCAACTCCACCTACAACTGTGTTCTCAAACAATCTGTATAGATTCCCAACTTTCGTCCATTCATTATCACCAAAGCACCATTGCTGATTTTCATTACTCTACCTTTTGCCAAATATCCACAACCCATACTATCCATTGCACCCAAAGAGACCAGATTCTTCTTGAGTACTAAAACTTGTCTGACATCGCTCAAAACCCTAACAACTCCATCAAACAACTTCACCTTCACAATTCTTATTCCAATGGCTTTGCATACTGCATCATTACCCATTAGAACAGTACCTCCTTTGCAAGGTTTATATGTGTCAAACCAATCCTTATACAAACACATATAGTAAGAGCAACCAGAATCTAAAATCCATGATTCTGCTAAAAAATTCATACCTAAAGAAATTGAAAGTAAATTCATACCTATCATTTTATTTCTCTTCTGTAACAGTAGCCAATTGTGCAGGTTTCTTCTGACTTTAACTTTCTTCTAGATGCTGCTTCAAATCAGGACATTGGTTTTTGTAATGTCCAGTTTTGTGACAGTGGTAGCACTCCATGTCTTTCTTGCACTTGGCCTAGATTGCGATCTCTTTCTGTTGGAACTTTTTCCCTTTGATTTGCTTCTGTCCCTTTATGGCTCTGACTTGGCAACAAGTTCATCTGCAATGGGTTCATCATCCTTTTTCATCCTTACATGTGAAAGGAGAGCACTGGTCACGTCCTCGAGTAACAATGTTTCCTTCCCTTACATCAATGTTGTAACTAGATGATCAAACGAAGAAAGAAGTGATGCTAACAAGAGTATTGATTTGTCTTCTTCATCGACCTTTACCCCAAAACCCAACAACTGTGTATTTAATATATTAAATACATTGAGATATTCCAACACGTCTGTATTACATTTCATCTTTAAGCCGTACAATTGTTTCTTCACATATAATTTATTAGTCAGATTTTTCCATATATACAAACCTTCTGACTTCTTCTAGATTGCTTCTGTAGTCTCCTCGTCAAGCATGTTGTGAAGGCTTCGTTAGATAGGTTTAGACAGATTACACTAGCCAACTTTGAATCAAGTTCCCCCCACACATCGTCTTCCATCTTCTCTGGCTTATTCGCTTCCCCAAGCAATGCTTTGGCGACCCCTTGTTGGATGAGAAGATCCTTCATCCGTCTCTGCCGAAGAGAGAAGTTATTCTTGCCGTTGAACTTTTTGACTTCATATTTGCAGTCACCATTGTTAATAATCAAAAGATTGAAACCCTAACTTGGCTCTGATACCACTTGTTGTGCAATGATCTGGTTTTAATCACACAATAAATAACACGGAGAAGAACAATCACACACACAAACACAAGATAAACGTGGTTTGGTGAGATGCCTACGTCTACAGCGGAAAAAGGATCAAAATCCACTATATGTAATAAGGATTACAAATCACTTCGCAACTCTCTCTGTTTTTCTCTAACCTTAAAACGTATAAATTGATACAATTTATAGGGTAAAAACTAATGGGCTGAAACTAACATTACAGGTCCATAAATATCAATTTTGGGGCAATCCGAACACATCAAGATTGCAACGCACCTTCGGTGCATCGCGGGGCCCGCCCCTCGGTGGGGGTATAGCAAGACACCTCACAACAATCTCATTAATAAAAAGATGAAAATTTTAGCCAGAACCCCTTCATTGGACTCTTATTTGGTAAAAATGACAACTCAATTTATTTTATTTCATAAACCCCCTAAGGAGGAGGCACATAATTGAGTAAGAATAAAGTAAAATATCATTCTTCTTTTTTCTTGGATAATATTGCCAGAGTAACAACATATTATTATGAAATAGAATAAAATGTTACTATTTACATCAATTTCGACGGTAATAATTTTTTTTTTTTTTTAAGAATTTCATAGTCAACATTGATCTAATTTTATTGAAAATCAAAATCTAAATCAAAAGTTATATTATTTTAAAATTTAATAGTTTGACTATAGTGGTATGTGTTGGATTTTTCAAAAAAAAAAAAAAAACTTGCGCTTGTCCTTACATTAAAATTTATTATGAGTGAGTTTGATCAAATCCTCATAAATTTTTTTTTTTTTTAACTGATAAAAAACATCTCACCACCACCAGGACAATAAAAAAATACTTGCACACGTTGGCCCACTTAGTGAATTCAAAATTGATATGAACACAAATACAAACATCCTCTCAAATACAACCCAGAATTGGACTTGAAGGCTAAAAAAGAAGATAGGAATAAGACATGAAAGAGGAAGAGAGAACATGCTATTGGATCTTCTCAATTGTGCTCTTTTGTTTTTATTTCTTCTCCTTTTTTTTTTTCTTTTTTTTTTTTTTTGGCAGGTATCTGTTTATCGACAACAGGTAAAAGTATAATGTGCTACTTTTATGTTCTCTTCTTTGAAACACTTTTGCTATTGCTACTAGCTCTTGTGTCTCTTTGAAGAGTAAAGAACCAGGATCTATTTGTAATAGAAGCTCTTTTAATCAATGCACACTAATGAAATTGGATATTAACATGTAAATATCAATATTGAGAGAAAGAATGAGCATGCTATTTATCGTGAATTTTTATTTTGAAAATTACTTAAAAATGAGGTGTATAGTGTTGACTTAAATTAGTAAGATGTGAGTCACATTTAGAATTATTATAGTTTATAGATGTACTTGTCTAAATAATTTTTTTGGGTATATAATATTGTTGGAGAAAATAACGTAAAATGAAATATAAATGTGTAGAAGAGTCAATAATCAAAATTGCTGGTTTTTTTTCTTTTATAAAAATATATATATATATAATATAATATATAAAAAAATAAAAATTTACTGATGAAATCTAATGTACAAAACAATATTGAGACAAACACCAATAAATAAAAGGCAAGTGTAAAAGTATCATAGCAAGACTTTCAAATTTCAACTAAGTTGGCACCAACAACTGTGTAATTTCTTAGTAGTTCAAGAAAACTATGACATTATTCACATGGTTGGGGTTTCCAATCAATAATGTAGTGGAAAGTTTTATGTATGAGACAATACTGACTCAGTTTTTTTTTTTTTTTAATCAGTAAAATTTAGTTGTTAGATTAGTATTTTGAGGGAGTTGAACTCTCACTCCCTCGTTTTGTTTTTTTACTCTCTCCTTACAAGTACTTAAGTCTTGTTTTTTATTTTACTTCTAAGAGTGGAACTCGAGACCTCCTCTTAAAAGATACTTAGTGGTCAAAGGGCTAGCCACATAAGTTAGAATAATTTGATTTACTAACTCAGTTTTGTTAGATAGTGGGAGTCAAGAAATGCTTCACCTAGTGTATTTTGTGATTCTTTATTTATCGAACCACTATGTAAGAAATGTCACATATGTTACTTTGGGATTACCAAATAATTTTTCGAAACCAGCATTCATAACTAAAGGATAAATCTCCCTCTCTTATATTTGTGCACAGTTGAAAAATAAGCACATCTTTGGCAAAAGATTTAGTCGAACATAGTTGCATAACTATTTTGATATTCATTTTGTTGATTGAAAAAAAAATGAACTTATCAAAAAAATAGTTACATAAATTAACAACTAGCATATACAATAGAAAGAGTTGGAAATGCACTCCCGATTACTGCTCCATTCGGAAGTGTGAGCTAATCTAACAATCAAAAATTAACTTTCCATCATTGAAAAATAAAATAAATAAAATAAAATGTGTACAAAAATGCTAGGTGCATGTTATTCGAACACAAAAAGTGTATTATGTGGCTGATACTTGTTACATTTAAGATAAATTTTGGCCACAGCTACATTTTAAGTTCATTTTATTTTTTTAATTTCTATTTTTATGTGTTGGTAGTGGTAATAGCATTTCTGGTAACAATAATACATTTCCTACATGAAATTAGGGGAAAGATCCAAGGCCGGCGGCATAGGCCCACCAGGTCATGGCCTAAAACCCTTCAAAATAGATCTAAAAAAGGGGTTTTCTCCTATTATAGTTTAATGTAATATATTAGGTATGTTTTAAGTCCAAAAAAAATTAAAGAAGACCCAAACTAACTTAAAATAAATTAATCCATTAAAAAATTGAAAGGCACATTCAAAAGAATTAGCATTGTTATCCATTGAAAATATATCCAAAAAAGGGATCCCCTCCTATTATAGTTTAGTGTAATATATTGTATGTTTTAAATCCAAAAAATAAAAATTAAAATTAAGGCCCAAACTAACTTAAAATAAATTGACCTATTAAAAAATTGCAAGAAGAGCGAGGATCAAGCGACCCTTATTAGTTATTGTAATATAATGCTACGTATTTTTTGTGATTTTGACACAAATATTTTGTCTTTTACCTTCAAATTTTTTCTTCAATGAAAAAAAATGTGAAATGCCCCAAAAATTTATTAGTTAATTATCGACTTTGGGCCTCAAAAATCTCAGGGCCGGACCTGAAAAAATCTAAAATTATTTTATTTTATCTTTATTCTAGTGAACCAAATACTATATATATCTTTTTGTTCAAGTTAGAGCCTCAAAAGCTATGTTTCACATAGATTCCTTTTCTTTTTCTTTTTTCTTTTTTCCTTTTTAAGAATATGAATTACAAATTTGAGGTCTGCTAAAATAATTAATTTGCACACACAATTGGCACGCTGACATAAAACATAGAACGTAGAATGGGCTAAGGTTCTGTGAATTAAAGTGCACCACTAGTCAGTGGCGGAGCCAAGAAATTAAGGCAGAGGGGCACTTTATAATTCAAATTTTTTTTGGTCATCAACAATAAAATAATAATAATTTTATGAGCTAAATTTAAGTATAAAAATTTAATTATTTATTATTAATAACAACTAATCAAAATTCTATAATAATGTGAAATAACTCAAACACAATAGTAATGTAAGTATGTAATTTTAGCACAAAAAATTACAAATTAAAATTCTTAATTTTAGAAAATAAAAGCAAATCATTTATAGCACAAATCATTATAAAATTTCTATAATTTTTATTTGATAGAAAAATATTAGAGAAATAGTATTGATTATAAAAATGTGTTTTGAATAAAAATTATTAGATAATCCCAGAATATTATGGTGTGTTGATGACGTGGTACTTTGGATATAAGAAATCGCAACTCACACTAAGTGATTCACCTATTATCTTTCAATTACCTAACAATAATGAGTTACTAAGTTCCATTCATAAAATTTGACACTATATTATTGATTTAGACCATTACATAAATAACACCATATGACACTCCAAGAGTACTAAATAAACTACATATTGTGTGTGAACAATGCAACAACAACAACAACAACAACAAAAATTATATCAAAACTGAGAGGGGCACGTGACCCCTCGTCCAACTGTGGCTCCGCCACTGCCACTAGTTCATTTACAACTTACAATAGGAAGGATGTGCTTTGAATATGCTATATGAAAAATACTAGATTTTGTTCTCATCATGTATAAATAGGTTTTCAAGCTTTGAAACTGTTCATCAACGCCAAATCTAGCCAAATGCATGTATGGATGCATTATAGAGCTGTAACTCCTTTGGCAGGCGGCTAGTTGACTGTATGTGATTAACTTTGCATATTAAGAAGAACAATATACTTTCTGCCAAAGGAGATTTGCCCGATAATTCACCCATGCAATCTTCAACCAAATTATGTTGCATGTACTAACTTAAGGTACCACTTCCTTTGATATTTCATATTATTCGTTTTAACAGAAATCTCGTGTTTTAATGTGATTTTTATTTATTTATTTTTGTGTGTGTATGTTTTGACTTTTTTTTTTTTTTTAAAGGGTAATATCTTAACTGTTTCATAGCTGTTTATTTTTTTAGGGCCATATCTTAACTATTTCATATCTGCCAATAAACTTTATTCATATCTTACTTGGCATGTTTTAACATTTTCACTTTTGTTCCTAGTAATTGTCTGTCATATAATTTCGCATTATTGTGTTTGGTTTTCCGTAAAGCTTTTATAATTACGTTTTTGTTGACAACCCAAAGACAAGTTGCTTATTCATTTTGGCAAGCATTACTACAAAGCTGCATTTGTTGGAAAATTAAATAATATCACATATATCATATCCGCTTGCGTAAATTCTCATAAATATATATAAATTATCTTACAAAATTGCGTAAGTTCTTACAAATATACGTAAGTTGTGATTTCTCAAATTTTTATAAGTTAACTTACATATGTTTGTGAAAACTTATGCAATTTTATAAAATAATTTTCGTATATTTATAAGAACTTACACAAATATATATAATATGCACTTACATACTTAAGAATTCCACATATAATTAACGCTGATATTTCACTTGGAGAATCATGTTGGTGCTCAAAAAGCAGGCCTATGTCACCCAAGTTCCATTCCTCATTATCACAGAGGCGGACAGCTAAAAGGTTTTTCTTGAGAGGGAGATTTGATCATTAAACTCTCAAAACGGTATATATTATATGCTTCAATTATAATTTTTTATTATGATTCATTATAATACTAATTATAACTTAATTATAACTTGTTATGACTTAATTATGATGTATTGTGGTTGTTACTATGCTTAGGACCAAGGAAGTTTATAATTATGTTTCAAGTAGTATTTAGTTATAACTAATTTTGGAGTTGGTTATGAATTAATATGATCCATATGTGGTTGTTATTTTAGTTATGATTAAAAAATATTTGGTTGTACTTCAAGTGATATTTGATTATGAACTATCGTGATTGATGAATGGCGAAAAAAGTGAAGAGTAGAATCTAAAGCAATAAGAACTTCACACAGATGATATACATAGAGAATTAAAATGAATGATTTAGATCATCCAAATGAGATCTGTAGTGAGCCCCACAAGCCCGTCAAGTTGTCTAAGTTCATATATATATATATTTTGATCGGTAAAGAAAAGCTTTATTGATGAACACAACGGAATACATCAATAAAGAGGAGCTTGGAGCTAAACGAAACTCCAACCTCCTAGTTGGTGAGAAACCAACGCAGAGACAAAAAGAACAAAACAAAGCTACAACCAGCCAAGAAACAGAACAACACCCAATAGAAGCCGATCAGCAGACATCACCAGGGAACAAAACACAGCTCCTCTAACCTGCATGAGCCCAGTACAAAACGAAACAGCCTGCACATCTACACTAAGGCATACCTCTGTACTGCCTGAGCCGGTTGCTGAGGAGACTTCAAGTGAGGAGCCTAATCTGGTAAAGGTTTGAGACAAGATCATGGACAAAATAATCCACCTTGAAGGACCACTTCACCCACAGTGCAATCTGCAGTTTCATCCTCTCATATTTAAACTTGAAAGAAATCTAATATTTAAACTTGAAAGAAATTCAATTTGTTTGTTATAGTAGTGCTAAAATAACATGGTACATCAAAAAATACTCACTCCAGTAATATAAGTATTTATTGTACTAATATTTTGTATTAAATTTAGGGACACTTTTTCATAAATTCATTTTCACTTACTTATATTTTATTTAGTCCACATTATTTTCTTATATTTCAATAAGTCATATGAGTGACATAGTTACCAAAATACCCCTACTAATAATATTCCTATTTATAGTGTGAATGTTCCGTAATGTGAATGTTCAGACCGTCAATGTAAATGTTAACACGTCAATGTGAATATTCACATTGTAAAATACGAATGTTCACATCACCAAATTGCTAACCGTTCAAAAAATATTTGTAATGATAGAAATTGGTAAATCAAATATCCAAATAATAGGACTTATTAAAATACATAATATCTTATGGACTAATTGGGATACAAAACTTCAAAAAGGATTTTCTAATAAATCTCCCTTAAATTTATCACAAGTTCATTTATTTATTTTACAGAAAATTTCAATTCAATGTATATACTTTAAAAAATATATATATATAAATAGGTTGTAAAATTTATACGTATAAATAATTAAAGTTAGAAATTTTTTAGTTACTTACAAATATACCTCTTAAAATTACTTATTGTACGAATTACTCCATGTGGTTCTCAAAATTACATCCCGCCTTTTGAAGTTTTTAATTCATAACAAATAGTCCATTTTGTTAATAAATCATCAAGTCAATTAATAGTATTTAATGATATCATAAATTTATTTCAATTAATAATTCATGTAATTTTATTATTATATCTTATGAACTAATTGGGATACAAACATCTCAAAAAGGATTTTCTAATAAATCTCTCTTAAATTTATCATAATTTTATACTACACAAGTTCATTTATTTATTTTACGGAAAATTTCAATTCAAAGTATACTTTAAAAAAAAAAATTATAAATAGGTTGTAAAATTTATACGTATAAATAACTAAAGTTATAAATTTTTTAGTTAATTACAAATATACCTCCTAAAATTTGTTTTTTATACGAATTACTCCATGTGATTCTCAAAATTACATTCCGCCTTTTGAAGTTTTTAATTCATAACAAATAGTCTATTTTGTTAATAAATTATCAAGTCAATTAATAGTATTTAATGATATCATAAATTTATTTAAATTAATAATTCATGTAATTTTATTATTATATAAAAAATAGTTAAAATTTTATTTTTTTAATTAATTATACTAAATAAAAAATTGTAATAAAGCATATCTGTAGTTTTGCAGATCACATATATTTTAAGCAAATCTCAAGAGATGTATTTGTAATTTATCATAATTTTTTTTTATGAATCTATAATAATTTTTTGAGTAATACTACGTAATTTTCCCTTTATTTTATAACTTTGACTTTAATTACGAAATTGAAGCTGTGTGAGTGATTTTCTGATCACACTGCCCTCCTTAGTGATTCAGTTGTAGAACACAGGCAGAATAGATGGCACCTTGCTGTCCTGCACAGAAAGAAAAGGCTCCGGCGGTGGTTCTTCCACCCAGGGGCACTTCGACGATCAAGTCAGTATATCTCTCAAAGATAATCAAGTATTCAACTCACAAGCTTGAATATCAAAAACATACTTTAGACCCATGGGAGTGCCCCTCTTTTATAGCCAATACAATCCTAGTCCCAATAGGAGCCTAACTCCAATGGACTCAGGATTACTGCTAATCTGGAACTCCTAGTGGAATTGGAATAAACTCTCTAAGAGTTTTATCTTAATCCAAACTGAAGTCTTCTCTCATTCTAGGACTCTTGTCCTTTATCCACTTATCTCGGATTTCGATATCTTCGGAGATAACCTCGGCGTAACTACCACGACACGTGGCACCTCGGCTGACACGTCGACGTCACCTTGCCACGTGTTGGTACTTAGAAAATATATCCCCACAACTGCCCCCTAGGTTCTATTACCTCGGCATTCTGAGGTGATGGAACCTATATTGTTCCTCTTTCCTGTACTTCGGCACAAGAACTCTTCAGCCGAGGTCGTTCATCTCAAGCCGACATGTCTTCTTTCAAGAACAAGAATTCAAATGAACTCTCCTACGCGCATGAGCTGTCATGCATCACTTCTCTACCATTCCACTTACGCGTTATATCTTCATTGGCCCGTGTCTGCGACGCGCCTGAAAACTGTTTTCCCTGCGTGCGCCGTCTGACGTGTGCGTTGCTCCAGACGCAAGAAATGCCCTGTTTTGCCGCCGTTTCAAGTTTTTGATAAAACTTTTTCTTTCTTTCTTCCTTTCTTTACTTTTGCACTTGATTTACTTACTCTTTCTCTCTCTAAACTTTCTCAAATCCACCATTGCTCTAGCTCCAAGCTCTGCAACCGTCTTCATTCTTCCATTCCAGCGAAGCTTTCATCGTTCCGTCGTGTCTACATCCGTCGTCTGACCTCGGCGATCTTCATACCGGCTCCAGTAATCTTGGTAAGCCTCTGTTCCTTTAATTCTTAATTCCTCCATGCTCATTTGCTTTCTTGTTGTCATTACTGCTTTGTTCAAACCTTTGATTTACTGAACTATTCATCTAGATGCGTCTATTCCATGATTTCGCTTATGTTTTGAACACTTGCACTGTTTCACCACTTTTTTGCCACTGTTCTTGAGCCTGTATTTCTTGTATTCTTTATGCTTTTGAGAACCCCACCTCTGTTCTTTATTCTGAAACTTCATTCTTATTTCTGTTTTTTCCAGATCTGTGCCTCCAATCTTTGCTTTCGTAGATTTAGGTTTGGGATTTGTCTGTAGAACCTACCAATTCTTAGGAAAAACTGAAACAATCGTAACCAGTGTTTACCTAGGTTTTGGCCGAGGTTCCTATAACCTTTTAAGAACATCTTTTCTCTGTAACCAAATTCCTTTACGTCGAAATCATGGGTATGTGGAGACATATGGTAGATACCCCTACCAAACTTGAATACTTTAGGGAAGAGTTCGAAATCCCTGCCGACGTCCATCTGAGACTAGCTGGGGATGACGACTCAATCATGCCCACAGACGATACGATGCCCTTTCCCATTGTCGCTTTTACTGAATGTGGACTTCGGCTTCCACTTAATCCCCTTTTTCGTGAAGTTCTCCACTACTACAAGTTAAACCCCATGCAACTTACCATCAACTCCTACCGAGTGATCAATGGTATCATAGCCTTAGCGAGGCAGGAAAACGTTAGGATTACCCTTACCGACATTCAATTTTGTTATACTATGTGTGCCCTTAACCTCAAAGAAAAAGGCTACGTTTATTACCTCAAGCCGAGGTCCACCGAATTTAAAATCGTTGCCGACCTCCCAGACTCCAACAAGGGGGCTGGAGATGATTACGTTATTGCTTCGGGAAATTAGGAGTTTGGCGCAGACGAGGACGCTCATCTGTACCCTCTTCCTCGATCAGTTAAGGAGGGCAAGGGTAAGAGCCCAGTGTCAATACTTAGTTGTTTCTTTCCAAGTGTTTCAATATTTTATCTGTTTCTAATGTCTGTTTTCTTCTTGCAGACGTTCGCAAGCCACCAAAAAATTTTCGCCAATCTTACGTTCCCAGCAAGGATCTGAAAAAGCTCCTGGACTTGCCAGTTCATAAAAGAAAAACCCCTCTTCTTCTCAACTTATCCCTACATACAAATCAATTTTGCCCGACGTCCCTAGAAGAAAGAAGAAAAGCCTGTCTCCACCTTCTACCACAACTCTAACCGCTTCTACATCCCGAACAGATCAAGGATCAACATCGGATTCGGCCGATCAACCATCAACTTCAGCTCTATACTTGATCCCCATACCTGAACGAAAACGTCGGCGAAGACTTATCAAAACCGCCGAGATGGGTCGTGCAAAACCTATCGCCAAGGATCTTCTTGCCGATCTCCCTACTGATGTTGACGCTTAGCCGACACAGAGCATGCCCCGCCAAAGCCAAAAAGAACAAAAAAGGCTCAGCCAAAGGCCAAAGCCACCGAAGTTGAAACTGAGGACACTCTGCCAATTTCACAATTGGCTGAGAGTGAGAAGACATCCTTTATTCCTGCCAAAAGATCTGCTGAAGCCCAGCCTTCTGAGTCCTCCATATCGAAGAGGCCGAAGTCGTCGTCTGGGACGACCTCGGGTTCTAAAAAACCAGATATCCCCTGGGCGCCTGTTATCACTCTGGAAGATAAGCCTGTCATGGCCAGTGACAGTGCCGACGATATCAATATCGGTGTCGCCCTCAGTATTGCTCTTCTTCTTCCTGGTGATCTTGAAAAGAATGCCGAGTTGAGTGAGTACGAAAACTACGCTTTCATGCTTCAACGCTGTGTTCAAGTAAGTGTCTTCACTTGGTAACCTTTTTCCTCATCTTTTCATACTTGTAAAACTTTGTAATAACTTTTTGCTTTGTGTTCTTTCAGGCTGTTCAGCATGCCCATTCCTTCTCCATGCAATCTTTTGAGACTAGGGAGAAGTTGGCCGACTTGAAGAAGGAGTTTTCTGCTCTTCAAAAGATGAATAAAAGCCTCCAATCAAAAATGAAGAGAAAAAATGAAGAGAAGTTAGAAGATCAGGCCGAGGGCCACTAAAGCCCAAACATTAGCCGAAGAGAAGGCTGAAGCTGCTGAGGCCATCAAGAAAGTCGCTGAAGCTCAGAGACGAGAGGCCGAGGAAAAAATGGCCCAAGCTGAAAAAGAGCTTCAGGAGGCCTTGGCTATTAAAGAGGCCGAAATCAAAGCGGCCGACGAAAAGGCCTATTCTCAGGGCATAGCTGACGTTACTGAGGATTACAAACTGCAAGTCAGGCAGGCATGCAACAGGGGCTTCTCCCTTGGTTGGATGTCCTTGATAAAAAAAACTTGATCTTCCTGCTGATTCACCTTTTCGAAATGCCAACGCTATCCCTCTTCCATTCCCCCCACCTCATCCTCTAAGCCAACCAGAAGGAGATTCTGAATCTGAGTCTGAAGCTGAGGAGGAAGGTGAGGATGAAGCTTTGGTAAGAAAACCCAAGGAGGCCGTTGGGACTAAGTCTCCTTCTCTGAATGAGCAGGTGTTAGACCTGACTCAAGATGATGATGGTAATGGAGTTACCAAGGAAACTACTCCTCAGCAGACTTTGTCCGATGTTCCTCAGGCCGACAAGAGTGCTGACGAGACCCTTGCCGAGATTGATGCTGAGATCGTGGCAGAAAAGGCTGCTGAAGTAGTTCTTCAGGAATCTGCCGAGGTAGTTCTCCAAGAATCTGCCGAGGTCCAGACTCAAATTGCGCCTGAAGTTGAAGAATCACAACCTTGATGTCTTTTGTACTTTTTTGTTTTCTAGATAATATAAGTTTCTTGTATGGCCGATGTGCCTCCAGTTTATGTTGAATGTTTTAATATAATTTTCTTTGAATGTCTGCACTCTTTTGCCTTTTCTTTGACTGCCTCAATATGATTCTATACTTAGAATATTTTGCATGCCTTTCAAACTTTGCCTTCTTTGTGCAATTTTCTCGGGGTCATACCTCGGGTATAATAACTACAAACTTTACTTCGGCAAGATACTGACCTGCAAACTTTTTATGAATTTTAACAAGTGTAAAACATATACTATTCAATGTTAACTTTGCAAACTTTTCTCAAGTTATAACAAATGCTAAACAATGATCTACTTGTAAATTGCTATAAATTTCAACAAGTGTTTAAACAATATACTTAGCTTTTACTTCAACCTGTAAATTGCTGCAAATTTCAACAGATGATCATAGACAGTATTCTCGGCTTAACTTCAACTTGTAAATTGCTACAAATTTCAACAAGTGAAGATAAGGAACCAGCTTAACTTCAACTTGTAAATTGCTACAAATTTCAACAAGTGAAGATAAGGAATCAGCTTAACTTCAACTTGTAAATTGCTACAAATTTTAACAAGTGAAGATAAGGAATCAACTTAACTTCAACTTGTAAATTGCTACAAATTTCAACAAGTGTTAAGCATATTCTTCTTCTCTTTGCCCCCAATGTGAACCTGAGTTCCACTTGGGTTCTCATTATTCATGTATCTCAGAAACAATATTGTGTATCTTTATCATCATATGTGTTTGAAGAATTCTGAAAAGATTTTATTGATGACATCGGCAAAAAACAATGCATATCTAATGATAGAAAATTTTCAAATTACAAGTGTTCCAAGGTCTGGGTAATGCTTTTCCCTCATTATCTTCAAGCCGATAAGCTCCATTGCCTAACACCGAAATAATTCTATAGGGTCTTTCCCAGTTTAGGCCAAGCTTGCCCTCTCTGGGATCTTTCTTGTTGCCGACGACTTTTCTCAAGACTAGGTCACCGACTTGAAAATCTCTTGGATTGACCTTCTTGTTGTAAGCTCTGGCAAGCTGTTGTTAGTATACTGCGAGCAGAATTGCAGCCTTCTCTCTTCGTTCTTCCAGAAGATCCAGATCCCGGGCTAAGAGTACATCGTTAGTCCCATTCTCAACTCCCTGGGTTCGGATTCCTGGGATGCCGACTTCCAATGGAATGACTGCTTCTGTGCCATAGGCCATGGCAAAGGGGGATTCCCTTGTTGATCTTCTCGGCGTAGTTCGATATGCCCAAAGTACGTTGGGCAATTCGTCTACCCATTTTCCTTTTGCTGCCTGCAGCCTCTTCTTTATTCCATCCAAAATTACTTTGTTGGATGCTTCTGCTTGCCCATTACTTTGGGGAAAACTTGGTGTTGAAAAGTAATTCTTGATCTTGAATTTCGCGCAAAAGTTCTTGATGAGTTTGCTGTCAAACTGTGTTCCGTTGTCGGCAACTATTGCTCTTGGAATTCCAAATCTGGTGATGATGTTTCTCCATATAAAGTTCTTGACATCCACATCTCGGATTTTGGCAAGAGGTTTTGCCTCTATCCACTTCGTAAAGTAATCTGTTGCTACCAGCAAGTATTTTCTCTGCCCAGTTGCCTGGGGAAGTTGCCTAATAAGATCCATGCCCCACTAGGCAAACGGCCAAGGGCTGGATACTGGGTTCAGGTCAGCAGCTGGCTGATGTATCAAAGGTGCAAACCTTTGGCATTGTTCACACTTCTTTACGTAGGCTTCAGCATCCTTTTGCATGTAGGGCCACCAATACCCCTGGGTAATGGCCCTGTGAGCTAGTGATCTGCCCCCAGCGTGGCTTCCACAGACTCCTTCATGAATTTCATATAAAAAATCTTCAACCTGTAAAGGGTGTACGCACCTTAAAAGGGGTCCAGTGAAGGATCTTCTATAGAGATGTCCGTCCGCAGTCAGGCTGAATCTTGCCGACTTCAATCTGACTTTGTGTGCCTCCTTGCGGTCTTCTGGCAGCTTTCCTTCTTTCAGGAATGCAACAATTGCATCCATCCAGCTTGGCCCCATGTCCACACACATTGCTTCTTGCTCTGTGTTCTGTGGTTCTATGCTCGAGCCCAACATGTAGTTAATCATAATTGTCCTTGTTTTTCCAGTCTGCATTGAACTTGCCAGGTTGGCCAACGCATCGGCGTAGCTGTTATTGTCTCGGCTCACTTGGAGTAGTCGGCAATTTTGAAATAGGGCTGCCAATCTAATGACCTCTTTTGCATATGCCGACATCCTTTCGTCTCTGGTTGCAAATTCTCCTGTTTACTGGTTAACAATAAGCTGTGAATCACAAAAAACTATTACCTCATCTGCTTCTGCCGCTGCCACCAGCTTTAGCCCTGCAATTAAGGCTTCGTATTCCGCTTCATTGTTTGAGGCCCTGAACCCCAAACGAATGGACTGTTCTATTATCTCTCCATCTGGAGATATCAGTGGCACCCCTGCCCCTGCTCCTTGTCGGTTTGAACTTCCATCGACAAACAGTCTGAAGGAGTCGCCGATGTAGATGCTGCAGGGTCTGAGTTTTTCCTTCCTTTGCTCTTTTGCCTTAGGCTGGGATTCTCCTTGCTTGCTGGGACAACGTTCATCTTGGCTCAACGGAGACCAATGTTTGATGGATTCAGGCGTGAATTATGCCACGAAGTCGGCCAAGACTTGGCCCTTAATTGTTGTTCTGGGCCTGAACTCCAGGTCATACTGGCCCAAGGCTACTGCCCATCTTGCTATTCTTCCTGTTAAGTCTCCTTGTTGCAATAAGGACTTCAGTGGGTGCTCTGTTAGCACCACAATCTTGTGCGCCTGAAAGTAATGGTTCAACTTCTTTGAGGCCATTACTAAGGCCAGCATTAATTTCTCTAGTGGTAGATACCTTGTTTCTGCATTGGCCAAGGTTTTACTTACATAATAAACAGCCTTCTGTTCTTCTTTTTCTTCTCGGATTAGCACTGCGCTTACTGCGTGTTCTGACACAGCTAGACAAAAACAGAAGTCAAACAGCTCTTCCCCAGGTTCAGGTGTTGAGAGGACTGGGGCCGTGGTCAGATATTTCTTTAGGTCGGCCAAAGCGGCCTCACATTCCTCGGTCCATAGGAAGTCCGCGGTCTTTTTCACCAGGTTGAAGAAAGGCTTACATTTGTCTGAGCTTCGGCTTATGAACCTGTTTAGGGCTGCGGCCCTTCCAGTAAGCATTTGTACCTGTTTTGCCGATGTTGGGCTCTGTAGATCTACGATGGCCTTGATCTGATCTGGGCTGGCCTCTATGCCCTTTCTTGTTACCAGGTACCCCAAAACTTACCAGATCCAACTCCAAACGCGCACTTTGATGCGTTGAGTTGGAGCCGATATGTTTTGAGAATTTCAAATACCTCTTTTAGGTCGGCAAGATGACCTTTAGGCTCCTTGGTCTTCACGACCATGTCATCGATGTAGACTTCTACTGTTTGGCCAATCAAGTGTCTGAACATCTTGGTTACCAGCCTTTGGTAAGTTGCTCCTGCGTTTTTCAGCCCAAAGGGCATTACTCTGTAACAGTACAAGGCCTTTTGGGGTGATGAACGCTGTTTTCTCCTCATCTGGGGGGTACATGGCTATCTGGTGGTACCCCCTATAAGCGTCCAGGAAGCTCATCCTTCCATGTCCAGATGTGGCGTCTACCATTGGTCAATCTTGGGCAAAGGAAAGCTGTCTTTGGGACAGGCTTTGTTCAGGCTTGTAAAATCTACGCAGACCCTCCATTTACCGTTTTTCTTCTTTTTACCACCACAGTGTTCGATAGCCACGTCGGATAATTGACTTCTCTAATGGCCTTAGCTTCCAGTAGTCTGTCTACTTCTTCCTCCACTGCTTCGACGTGCATCAACGTCGATCTTCTAGCTCGTTGTATTACAGGTTTGGCCGACCTGTCGACGTTCAGTCTGTGACATGTGACCTCGGGGTCAATGCCAGGCATTTCATAGGGTGTCCAGGCGAACACCTCTATGTTTGTCCTCAAAAAAAGCTTCCAGTTCTCTTTCTTCTTCTTCGGCTAAGCCTGAGCCGAGAAGAAAGAAGCGCTCTTCATCGCCCTCCTGGACGAGGATTTTCTTCAGTGTTTCCTCACTCTTCTCGGCCGGCTCCTTGCCGACATCATCTAGGACCTCCATGTCCTCATCTTCAATCTCTGCCTTCCCTGGTTCTTGTATGTTGCAGGTTGTTTTCATTGCTGCCATGGAGCAATTTTTTGCCTGCAGTTGATCTCCTCTGACTTCTTCAATCCCATGTTCTGTTGGGAACCGCAATAGTTGATGCAACGTTAAGGGAACTGCCCCCATTGCATGCAACCATGGCCTTCCCAAGATGATGTTGTATGGGGAAGGGGTGTCAATCACAATGAATTCTGTCTTGATTTTCTTTGTGCCGGCTTGTACTTCCAAGCTTGTTGCACCTAGTGGCCATGTCGGCGTTCCATTGAAGCCGACCATCGGGCCATTGGATCCTTCCATGTCATCTGGGTGAAGGCCTAGCTCCTTGTAACATCTAACATACATGATGTCACAAGAGCTGCCTTGGTCTATCAGGATGCGTTTCACTTGGCATTCCCCAACCTGGAGGGATACTACCAAGGCATCATTATGCGGATGCTGGACCATCTCTAGGTCGGCTTCGGTGAAAGTTATCATCGGTCCTTGGCACTCTTCAGACCGAGGTCTTTTCTGTCCGACCTGGTTCACGTGCTGTAGGTGTCTTACCCTCTGGGTCTCTCCTCTGACTTCGTTCTCGTTGACCCTTGAGTGGATTACATTAACCACCCGTGGTCCCCCTGCCTGTGGTTGCTGTACTGGAGGAGGCGGAGCTGCTGGTGCTTGAGGCAATCTTGCCTGTTCTTCTCTTGTCCTAGCTTCATCGACAAGGTCCCTCAGATGGCCTTGTCTCAGTAAGTCCTCCAAGTGTGCTCTTAGGGCTCTGCAACCTTGAGTTGGGTGCCCCTCTTCATTGTGGTAGGCACAACCGCCTACCAACGTTCCTTCCCATATATTCTCCTGGGGCCTTTGCCGGTGCCCTGAAATAGGGCTGATTTCGGATTTGATCTAGGACTTTGTGGATGGGAATTCGGAATACAGTCGTCACTGCTTGCTTACCCTTAATTCTGTCTCCGATTTGTTAAATCCGTTGTTACCTCGGCCTTGCTTCGGCGAGCCGTTCTCTTTTTCTTGCTTTACCTCCTTGTTCCCCGATGTATCCTCCTCGACTCTGGCATACTTCTCGATTCTTGCCATGAGCTCCTCCATGCTTTTTGGCAATGTCTTTGCCAAAGATTTCCGTAGTGAGCAATCATCTTTCAGGCTGTTCTTAAAAGATACGACCGCCACTTCTTGGTTGCATTCGGGTATTCGATTGAACACCTCGTAGTATCTCTTTGCGTAGGCCCTAAGGCCTTCATCCTTGCTGATCTTCAATGCCATCAATGCGTCCACCCTTAATGGCTGCAACTTGTTTGTCACGAACCTGGCCACAAACATCTCAGCCAGGCCTTCCCAAGTCTTCACGCTTCCCTTTGGCAGTTTGTGGAACCAATCTGATGCAATCTCCCCAAAAGGTGAGGGGAACACTTTGCAGAGCAACGACTTGTTTCCACTGTATAATGCCATTGAATTCAAGAATAAACCAACGTGGAAGTTAGGGTCTAACTTACCATCGTATATTTGAAACCTCGGCATACTGAATCTTTTTGGTGTCTCAAATTTGTCCAGTTCTACTGAGAACGGTGTCCTCGGCTTGTCGGGCGAATTAACCTCGGCTTCAGCATTCTGTTCCTTCCTCTTGAGGTAGTTTCTCAAGTCTTCTTTACTCCTCCCTAGAGCTCGGCTATCTTTTGACTTCAGTCTTTTTGGCACACTGCTTTCGGTCTTGTGGTGGGCTCGTTTTGATCTTTCTCCCTGGGTTGTGTCAAAGCAGAGCGCCTGCCTTTGGACATGCCGATGTTCTTTGGGCTCTGGGTCCTGCGTGTGGTACATCCTTTGGGACTTCTCTTGTCTCGGCTCCTTTCGGCTGACTTCCCTGGATGGCGGGTGAGAGTGCCTTCCGCTCCTGGCGTGTTGAGGTGCTCTGGGAATTGTTTTCCTTCCTCCCTTCTGGGTATTAATTGCTGGAATTGGCGTGTCCTGCAGTGGGTACGGTGGCTGCATGACATTGTTTTCCATTATGAAGTTGACGACTGACTGCAGGTCTGCCAACTTGTCTGCCAATTCTTTTACTTCCTCATCCCTCCGTAGGCACCTATCCCTCCATACCTGGAGGTTATCTTCATTATAGTACTTGCTTTGGTCTGTCTTCTTTGAAGTGTCGCCCTCCTGGCCGACGTTCTTTCCTCCGTGCCCCTGGTTACGGTTTTCTTCTTTGTGGTTGTCTCCTTCAATGTCAAGGTCGATAGGCCTGCCACTCCAACGGGATCGTCGTCCCCAACCTTTTCTTTTTGTGCGTTACTGGCCATCTATTCGTCTTTCCTTCCACAGACGGCGCCAAATTGTGTGAGTGATTTTCTAATCACACTGCCCTCCTTAGTGATTCAGCTGTAGAACACAAGCAGAATAAATGGCACCTTGCTGTCCTGCACAGAAAGAAAAGGCTCCGGCGGTGGTTCTTCCACCCGGGGGCACTCCGACGATCAAGTCAGTATATCTCTCAAAGATAATCAAGTATTCAACTCACAAGCTTGAGTATCAAAAACATACCTTAGACCCATGGGGGTGCCTCTCTTTTATAGCCAATACAATCCTAGGCCCAATAGGAGCCTAACTCCAATGGACTCAGGATTACTGCTAATCTGGAACTCCCAGTAGAATTGAGATAAACTCTCTAAGAGTTTTATCTTAATCCAAACTGAAGTCTTCTCTCATTCTAGGACTCTTGTCCTTTATCCGCTATCTCAGATTCCGATATCTTCGGAGATAATCTCGGCGACTCCGAGATAACCTCGGCATAACTACCATGACACGTGGCACCTCGGCTGACACGTCGGCGTCACCTTGCCACGTGTTGGTACTTAGAAAATATATCCACACAGAAGCATTATTTAAAATGGTGGTTGATTAGTAGGTATTTGGACTCTTATGTCAACTCATCCATCCAAAATCAAGGAACCAATATTCTATTGTGGTCCTACCCCAAATCATCCTCAATGAGAGCTTGGCCTTGGAAACTAACTAAATAATGGTGGCATCAACATGTTTCAAATAATGAGAAACAAATATTAATATATTTCATGGACCATGAAATGTCACTTATAAATCTTAGGATAAGTTACATTTACCCCCCTTAATCTCTTACCAAAATTTCACTTTGATTCATTCACTTTTAATTATAACATTTAATTCTTTACTATTTCAATCAAATTGTAATGTCGCTCTTTCCTCCATTTGTTGTTAACAAAGTTGACAGAATTCATCACCTGAAACATATGTAACATTTTTTTGTCACATTAGCACCCTCACACTTTTTTAAAATCTCATTTTAATCCTTGTATTTTTATAAAAATCTCACTTTAGTCACTCAATTTTTAATTTTTGTTAACCTTATATTAGCAGTAGATAGACATAACAGTAAAATTGTAACTTAACTTTTTTTAAATAAAGAGAAATTAACTATTACAATTGAAAATAAAATGATCAAAATAAGATTTTAATAAAAATATGGAAATATTAAATGTAATTTATTTAAAATCTTTATACTTATGGTTTCTGAGTTAGGTGGACACAGTGAGAGAGAGTAGTCATGAGTGTGAGCGCAGCAACGTTTGACATTGAAAAGAGTTGAATTTCATTTACTTCCATGGACCGCAGAGGGTTGACCATAGAAATGTGCTATAATTATTTTAAAAAACGTAGGAATGGATGGTTGGTCATCGGGAATAGATTGAAGACATTGGGCTTATGCTATGGTTTCTGAGTTAGGTAGACGCGGTGGAATAATTATGTCGCACCAATAATAAGTCCACCATTCTCATCCCCTCCTAAATTTGGTATTTCCATTTCTGCATTGAAGTTGGAGAAATTCTAGTTGTTCATTCAAATTTGAGAAAAGTTGAGATTGTTCCAATTAAAAAAAAAAAATTGCTTTCATGTGCCTTCACAATGCATATTAAGGGCTTAAAAAGTTTATACACTTGGAAAAGAGTGTACGTAATAAAAATGTGTAATCATGTTTAGCATTTTTAACATGTATTGTTTTGTTTATTTTTCTCCATAGTTCATGGAATCATATTAACAATTTCTTATACCACACAAGAAACATTTATTTAGAGAAATGACCATATCTCATGGGATTAGGAATACCCTTTGGGCGTGTTTGATTCGTGGAATTGGAGGGGAGACTATCACTATTTGGATTACAATCCAAATAGTGCTCCTTGTCTGCCGTTTGATTTTTTTTTAGTCCGCCGGACTCTTTATCTCCCATATGGGGGACTATTGTGTCCTGGGGGGGGTGGGACAGAATGTGGGGGACTATCTACTGTTGGGATTAGATGCTAAAATTACCATTTTGACCCTCTACTATTTAATTATGTATTATATTTACTAAAATTCAATAAAATTTAAATGTCTCAATTTAAAAATAAAATAATTTTATTTAACTTTTTATTGATGTTTTATTTATTTAATTTTTTAAAATAATTTTTTATAGATATTTTATTGATGTTTTATTTAAAATTTTGTTTATAATTTATTTAATTTCATTATTTAAAATTTTAATAGGTGTTTTATTTAAAATTTATTTAAAATTTTAATTAAAAAAATAATATAAATTTTTTATACAGGTTATACAGTATTAAATGAAATTTTAATGATTTATTAAATAATATAAAAAAAATAATGTCCTCTGTATTTTATTAAAACAAATTTATTTAGTAAATCATTGTGTAAAATTTTAAAATAGTAATGGTGTAAAAAAAATTTAACACAGTAATGTTTACCCACGAATCAAATTTTAATAAAAGTAATGATTACACAGTAATCAAATTTTATCCTTTTTATTTATTTATTTATTTAATTTTAAAGAAATAAATTTATTTAATTGTGTAAAAAATAAAATAAAATAAATTTTTATTTAATCTAGCTAAAAATAATTAAAATATTAAAGATATGTTTAATATTGCTATTACTTAGTAAACAATTGAAGAACTTTTGTTCATTTATCCTATCCAGTCCGTCCAACAAAACGTTGGATTCACTAAAAATAGTCCTTTCCAGACATCTAATCCCATGAAAAAACAAACACGGGATACATATCCAATCCAACCAAATAGTCTGTGGGATTCACAGTCCCAGGACTCAAGTCCGATGGATTCTAATCCCTCCTTATCCAATCCGTCCAATCAAGCACACCCTTTGGGTGTGTTTGATTAGGGGATGGGGGGAATTATTTACTGTGCAGATTGTAATCCGCACAGTAAATCTAATCCGATGTTTGTTTTTTTTTTACTCCGCCGGACATAGAGTCCGGCCCGGCTCCTTATCCCCCATATGGGGGATTATACTATCCTAGGGAGGGTGTGGGACAATTTTGGAGGGATTATTTACTGTTGGGATTAGGTAGTGAAATGACCATTTTGACCCTCTACTATTTAATTATGTATTATATTTAGTAAAATTTAATAAAATTTAAATGTCTCAATTTAAAAATAAAATAATTTTATTTAACTTTTTATTGATGTTTTATTTATTTATTTTTAAATAATTTTTTTTAGATATTTTATTGATGTTTTATTTTAAATTTTTTTTTATATTTTATTTAATTTCATTATTTAAATTTTAATAGACGTTTTATTTAAAATTTTAATTAAAAAAATAATATAAATTTTTTATACAGGTTATACAGTATTTTATTAAATCAAATTTAGTGGTTATACAAGTTATACAGTAATGATTTATTAA
This sequence comes from Camellia japonica, assembly GCA_030407325.1. Lineage (NCBI taxonomy): Eukaryota > Viridiplantae > Streptophyta > Magnoliopsida > Ericales > Theaceae > Camellia > Camellia japonica. The sequence continues at coordinate 63,374,241 of JAPPVO010000014.1, read as the reverse complement.
ATAATATAAAAAATAATAATGTCCTCTGTATTTTATACATAATTTAGTGGTATTTGTTATACAGTAATGATTTAAAACAAATTTATTTAAAATTTTAATTAAAAAAAATATAAATTATTTATTGATATTTTATTTATTTATTTATTTAATTTTAAAAAAATAAATTTATTTACTTGTGTAAAAAATAAAATAAAATAAAATAAAATAAATTTTTATTTAATCTAGCTAAAAATAATTAAAATATTAAAGATATGTTTAATATTGCTATTACTTAGTAAACAATTGAAAAAAGGTAAAATAATCTTTTGTTCATTTATCCTATCCAGTCTATAGCGACCCCGGTCTTTTCCCATTTGATTAGTGTTTCCGGACTTAAGTTCCGTAGATTCCATTATCATATTGTTGTTGTTGTTGTCTTGTAATTCTTCAGTTGTGAGTTGTGGAATATGTTGGGCAGGTTAATTGCAGGTTAGTTGGGTTTAAAAACCAATAGTTGATGTTCAGTTTTTGGCTTGGTCGCTCGAGCGAGCTTATCTTCGCTCGAGCGAGTCCTTTGTTTTTGGTCCGTCGCTCGAGCGAGAATTTCTTGGCTCGAGCGAGGATTGCGTCCAGTGCTAGACCTGAGAGCAGTGTTAGCTGGCTCGAGCGAGTTTCTCTTCGCTCGAGCGAACTGTTAGTTATTCGCTCGAGCGAGCCTTTCTTGGCTCGAGCGAGGATTTTCTGTGTCTGGTCGCTCGAGCGACCAGGTCTTCGCTCGAGCGAGCCTATCAGGTATAAATACGCAGCAGCGTATTTTAAAACAGTTTTTCAGCCCCCTTTGATCCAAAAACCCTAATTTCCGAATTCTCTCTTTCCCTAAACACCTTCTCTCCTAGGTTTGATCTAGTTAGGGTGGGTTTTTGCCCTAGTTGCTTTACAAATAAGATAGAGGGGAGTGAGGGCTTCCATTTAATCTGAGAAATTCGTGGTTTGGAGCATTTTGAAGTTGGGCATCATCTCCTTCTTCTTCTTTCTGAGTTATATATTCGAGGTAGGGATTTCCTACTCCATTTATACGCTTTAATCATAAGTGTTAGTATTTTGGTATGTGGGGGGTAGTTTGGTAATTTTGGTATGTGGGGGTAGTTTGGTAATTTTGGAAGAAACCTTAGGGTTTGGTTTAGATTAATTTGTATAATTAATTTAAAGGAATAATGTGGAATTTGGTTTAATTCATAGAATTGAGAATGTTAAATTTACATTCATTGTTATATTTATTTCTTGTTTAGAAATAACTGTTTTGGGCTATCGGTGGAGGATAGCCATTGATTGTTGTAGACCTTGCATGCGGCTTAGGTATAACTGAAATTATGTCACCTATGTTGACTGTTGAATTAATACAGAACATTACTTGTATTGATTATGTGTTGTATATGGCAATTGTGTGTTTCATTGCATATGCATTTTTATTTGGAGGAGATAGGGGATGAACTCCACGGTTTAGGGGATGATAGGGGATGGACCTCTAAACCGGATTTATTGGGAGGAGATAGGGGATGGACTCCAGTAGCATCACTCTTATGTGTGCTTATTGTTTAATAGAAATATTTCTATTTATTGTGAATATGATACATCACTAAAATGTGTATCAGTTGGGAAGTATGGAAGTGAATTGATTGTGAATGATACGATACCACTATGTGTATTTGTTATGATTAGGTCTAACTTGAATTGTTATTCCTGTTGAATTGGAAGTAATGGTAATAAAAGATGAAACCCTGTTGAGTTATTTGGCCAGGTTCTGAGCCATAAGTGGAAAGTAAAATGTGCCATAGACAATGTGTCATAGGCAGTGTAGACATTCGTGTCATGAATATTGTAACTTGATTATAGTGTGTTAACCATGTATCAGATGCTAATGCTTTAGTTATTGCTTATGCTTGGTTTAGTATTTCTCTACTGGGCTGTGGCTCACCCTATATGGGAACTTTATTTTCAGGTTCAGGTGGTTCACTCCCTCCAAGGACTTAGCTTGTGAGGAATTGAATTTGAAGACTTGTTTTATTTGTTATTTGTTTTATTTGAACATTGTAATCCTTCAAGCCTAGGGCTTTATTTGTTTTGAGTTAGAACTCAGTAAATTGTATCCAAGTGTTGGCTTGGCAAGATGTAAGCCCGTAGGGCATTTATTATGGTATTTTATTTCGTAAGACTCTGATGATTGATGTAATAAATAATGTCTTCTTTTAATAATGCGTGTTTTGTTTTATATTCAATGGGTTGAATTTTGAGGGCGTTACACAGTCCGTCCAACCAAACGTTGGATTCACTAAAAATAGTCCTTTCCAAACATCTAATCCCATGAAAAAACAAACACAGGATACATATCAAATCCAACCAAATAGTCCGGGGGATTCATACTCCCAGGATTCAAGTCCGATGGATTCTAATCCCCCCTTATCCAGTCCGTCCAATCAAACGCACCCTCTAGTAAAACTAGTGGAGAGGCGGTATTTAAATCCAATCACATGGGATTGGAGGAGAATGACTATTTTGCCTCTCATTTTACAAAAATAATATAGTCACGTTCTGAATAATGAAAAGTTCTACGTAATTTCTTATATTTGATCCAAATCAACTAATCATCATAGTATTATATAAATAAACACAATTTATCTTATATTTTCAACTTAATACCATCACACTAGTAATTCTCTTATTTAATTCTACAATACTAATAATCTCATTCAACATAATCTGACAAACAAGCATAAGTACACAATAGCAACACCACTATCAACTATCCTGCTCTGACCCATGATGGACCCACTATCAGGGGCGGAGGTACTCGGGGACCAGGGGGGTCACGTGCCCCCCCCCTGGATTTTAGGCTCTTTTCTTTTTATATACAAATATAAAGAAAATATTTTAAATAAAAATAATATTAGAGTGAATTATCAATGACATTTTAAAAATTATGAAAACAATAATGGTTGTTTTGATTGAAAATGAAGAAACTACTATAAATCATAATATCTATGAAAACTTTATAAAATTTTTTGAATGTAATGATAATGTCATTATTATTAACATGCAAGTATAAGTAATCTTACTATAAAAATATGAAATTTATTGGATTGTTAGTTACATTTGACATACAGGTTTACTCTCTATGTGTTTATTTACTATTATTTGGTGGTATCACATATTAATGATGACATGGTATTACCATTATATAATTTAGGATAAATTATAAATACACCCTCTGAGATTTGTTTAAAATATAAATTGTCCATGTTGTTTGAAAAATTACAAATACCTCTTTGTTAGTATTTTTTATTTAACAGAATTAACTAAAAAAAATGAAATTCATAATTGATCTTCTATACAATAATAAAATTACCTAAATTATTAATTGAAATATATTTCTAATATCATTAAAAACTGTTAATTGACTTGATGATTCATTAATTAAATGAGCTATTTGTTATGAAATTAGAAACCTCAGGGGTGGAATGTAATTTTCAAAATCACAGAGGGCGATTCGTATTTTAATCAAACCTCAGAGAGTATATTTGTAATTTACCCTTTAATTTATTTTAAGACTTATATCCATATATTTTTTATATTGTTCATGATACACTAGTTATAAATAACATTATTTTTTTGATATTTCTCAAAATCAATTGTAAAAACTTGCGTAAAATATTTTTGTAAAAAATTTCGATATTGTAATTAATAAGTGCCCCCTCTAATTTAATTTTCTGGCTCCGCCACTGCCCACTATAGGCTTATATTAATTTTTCAAGCCATTCACTTTCATGAATTAGGACATTTGATTTAGTAGTTATATAACATTACTTTATAATATGAGATTGTGGGTTTAATTCGTATAAAGAAAATTTTAAATTCATTGTGGTGTTTATTTATCCGCTATTATGGGAGTTGTATATAGCTCGTAGCGGTTCTTAAGATTAGGCTTAGGCTAGGGTTCGGTGATCGGTGATTATTAAGTTTTGTTGACTTTCTAGTTATTGCTAAACTAATTGTATGCTTGATGTAATATTTATCATATTTGTAATTACTCTCGTATCGATTAAACCAAAAAAAAATGAGAAGAAGATGATTATGCACACACAAAAAGAATTAGATTTTGATAATAGCCTATCAATGTTTTAAAAACAAATCACCTTATTTGGTTCTAATTTTCTGAATTCAATTTTTTGAAAATTGGATTTTTTTTTTTTTTTTTTTGGTTTTAGTGAACTTTTTTAATATTTTAAACATTTTTTTTACTTTTTAGATGCACCAAACCTAAATGTATCTAAAAAATAAAATATTTTAAAAAAAATCAATAAATACACAAGAATATGAAAATTTATTGAATTTTCTTTTTTTTTCTTTTTTTTTTGTATTTTTCATATTTAATGAATTTTTTTTAAAAAAATCACAAATATTATACTTTTAAATTTATTTATATTAAGCGTCTAAAAATTTAAATTTTGTTTAAAATATTAAAAAAAATTACTAAAAAATATGAAAAACATAAATATTAATTTTCAAAAAAATTGGAACCAAATATGGTAAATATGATTTGATCATCTTGCTACCATGATACCTGATTAATCTAATTTTTACATGCATGAGCTACTTGATAAGCTCTACAAAGTAAATAATTCAAACCCTAAAAATAGACTTGTGCTAGGTCACACATTGGGGCACTACATGTTGTGCCAAAAGACATAGCAGGCACTCCATTTCCTCAAAAAAAAATGTTGTAAGGCACTTGTTAAAGAGTAATAAAGTCATACATTTGAATTTAATGTACTTTGCATTGATTATATTATAAGTGATGATATAATTAGGGATTATTTGTGATAATTTAAACAAATATACTTTTTTAACTTTTTACGAAAAGATGTAAAAAAAAATAGAGAAATGATAATCCAAATAAATATATTTATCTAAATCAGTGCACTTATTTAATTTATGTCAAATAATGCCTTAATCTTTTAAAATAAAACAAATAGTGTTAATACAACATGTTAGAACCTTTTTAGTTTCCAATACTATTATGGGTTCGGCTGAAGATAAAAGAAATGGCAAAACAATTGTACAACCCAAAACAATTTTTATTAGTTTTATAACACCTTTACTCATTTTAATTTTCTTTTAACTTTTCATTATTTTCAAAACACTTTTTATATTAATCACGTATTAAACAATGCATAGGACGCACTTATTAGTCTTTGTCTATTATTATTTATTGGCAATAGGTTGTTTCGGGCTTGTGAGATCTACTATGGGTCTTGACTCGATAATCTAAATAGTTTATGTTTTATATCACAACGTGTAAATCTATAAAAAAATAATAATAAAAAAAAAATAAAGTTAATCTGATAACTACAGCTATATTACTTTATAACATTTATTTGCAATATATATATATATATGAACGGTAAATATTATTTGAAAATTAGACCATTCATTTTTTAGGAGATAAATGTAATAAATTAATGTGACTACACTTATTGGATCGACCTAATTTTTTTCATAAATAATCTACGTGTTATGGTCTAAAAATGAACATTCAAATTATCAAGATGGAACCTGTGGTAGGCTCCACAGACTCGAACAACACAATACAATCTGGAGACAAGTTGATCCCTTATTTATTCATCATAATTTCAAACTATGGGTTTTTTTTTTTTTTTTCTAAAGAAAAATTAAAGAACACAATTCTGGGCAAACTTCACTTTACCCCCTATGGTTTGGGTAATGTGCAATTTACCTCCTTAACGTTTGGAAATGACCACATAACTTTCACGTGATTCGTGAATTGAAATGCACCGTTATAAAGACTAAAATATCCATATATACAAGTAACTTAAGTATGTGAAGTACGGATATTTTTGTCATTTGTTTGAAAGGTAAAGTACACTTTAACTCCCTTTACTTTATTCCATGTACGATTTCCACTATTAAAATTTGAAAATGAGTATATAATCTCCTTATATCTGCCACGTGTTTCACAATTGCTATTGTGGGGAAGTATTTTGTGAATGACAACACGTGGCAAAGGTGACACTGAAATGTCAGTCGAGGTGCCACGTGGCTTGGTCATGCTGCCAAGATGATCTCGGCTAGGCCGAGGTTATCTGCGGCGATGCAAGAATCCGAGGTAAGCAGATAAGGGACCAGAGTCCTAGAACAGGGGAGGATCTCAGTCTGGATAAGGATGAGGCTCAATGAGAGTTTATCTCTATCAAGCTGAGTGTCCAGGATGAGCATTGAGCCTAAGTCCATTGAAGTGAGGCTTCTAAGAGATCAGTCCCTGCTAGTCATAAAAGCAAGGCACCCTCGTGGGTCAAAGGAAAGTTCTTTCTTGTGAGTTTAAGCACTATTTGTTATCTGTGAGAGATATTGATTACTGACTTGATCGTCGAAGTGCCTCCGAGTAGACAAACCACTACCGGATTCACATTTTCTTGTGCAAGTTTTTAGGCTTAATCTATTCTGCCGGTGCTCTCTAACTGAGTTTCCTGTTTGGTTGTGTGGTCAAAAATCAACACCCACAATTTGGCGTCGTTTATGGAAACTTAAGGAGAATAGATGGCCAACAGCGGACATGAATAAAATATTAGAGACGATATCCACAGTAAGAGTGGTGAGCATACAAATCCTAACGTCGGGGAAGAAAATCGTAATGAAGAAGCACAGATCCAGACCCTGGGAGGAGGACGTCGGCAAAGAGGGTAACGCCCCGAAGAAAGCTAGCCGAGATGAGTATTACAACGAAAACGACCTCTAGGTATGAAAGAATAGATGTTTGAGGAAGAACGACGAGATGAAAGGGATGGAAAACATGTTGGTAGACCTACAGTCGGTTGTCAACTTCATAAAGCAGAACAACGTGATGCAACCACCGTTCCCGTTGCAGGACACACCGATACCAATGGCAAAGACTGACCCCCAGAAAGGGGGCATAAAACAATCCTAGTAGTCTCGCAGCATGGCAAGGAAAAGGAGCACTCACATCGGCCTTCACAGGATGTCGAGCGAGCAGAGTCAGTGAAAGGTGAGTCGCAGAAGACATCTCGCACCAAGGGAACTTATGTCAAAGAACCTCGACATATCTAGGGAAAAGGCATGTATTTTAATACAGTGAATGAAGAGAAGTCCAAGCGGAAACACAATGACACCAGGAGCAGCGCGCCAAAAAGGTTGAAATTTGTTGAAAACCGAACTTCTGGTCAAGCAAAGGAGGATCTGAGAGATTACCTCTAGAGGAAGCGACTCAACGCCGATGTCACATCCCCCGTCAAGCCGAGAACGCAGTTCTCAGTGGAGTTGGATAGGTTTGAGGCCCCAAAGAGGTTCCATATGCCGAGGTTCCAGATTTATGATGGTAAGTCTGATCCGAACTTCCATGTTGGCTTATACTTAAATTCAATGGCTTTGTATAGCGAGAATAAGCAGTTGTTGTGCAAGGAGTTCCCGTTATCCTTTGGGGAAATCGCATCGGATTGGTTCCACAAGTTGCCGAAAGGAATTGTGAAAAGTTGGAAAGGCCTGGCCGAAATGTTTGTGGCCAGGTTTGTTACAAACAAGTTGCAGCCACTAAGAGTAGACTCTCTGCTGGCTTTGAACATTAGCGAGGGTGAAAACCTCAGGGCGTACGCCAAGAGGTATTACGAGGTGTTCAATCGAATTCTTACTTGTAACCAGGAATTGGCAGTCTTGTCTTTTAAGAACGGCCTGGATAATGAATGCCCTCTTCAAAAATCGCTGGCAAAAACTCTACCAAAAAGTATGGAGGAGCTCATGGCACAGATCGAAAAGTATGCCAGAGCAGAAGAGGACACGTAGGGGACAAAGACACCAAAGTAAGAAAGGAGAAACGGATCGTCGAAGTGAGGCCGAGGTAACACTGCTTTGAACAGGCAGGAAACATGATTGAGGGCTGCACAGGCAGTCACAACTGTATTCAGGATCCCAGTCTACAAAGTTCTGGAAAGGATCAAAAACCAACCATACTACAGAGCGCCGGAGAAGATCCTTGGCGAGTTTATGGGAATAAGCCTTGGGAATCATTGTGCTTACCATAATAAGGATAGGCACTTGATTTAAAGATGTAAGGTTCTAAAGACACACTTGGAGGATCTGGTCAGACAGGATCACCTAAGAGACTTAGTAGATGAGGCCAGGACAAGGGAAGAACAAGTAAGGCTACCCCAGGCACCGGCAGCACCACCTTCACCACCACCACCGCAACAAGCAGATGGACCTCGAGTGATCAATGTGATTCACTCGAAGGTGAATGAGAATAATGTACAAGGGGAGACTCAGAGAGTAAGGCACCTATAGCATGTGTATCAATCCAGCAAAAGAAGACTAGAACGAATGAGTACCAGAGACCAATGGTGTCTTTTACTGAGGCAAACCTGGATATGGTGCAACATCCACACAACGATGCCCTGGTGATAACACTGAAGATTGGAGAGTGCCAGGTGAGACGCATACTGGTTGATCAAGGCAGTTCTTATGACATCATGTATGTTAGATGTTACAAGGAGCTTGGCCTTCACCCAGATGATCTGGAACAATCCAACAGCCCAATGGTTGGATTCAACGGAACGCCGACGTGGCCTTTAGGAGCCACAAGTTTGGAGGTGCAGATAGACACCAAGAAGGTAAGCACAAAGTTTACCGTAATTGACACCCCATTCACTTACAATGTTATCTTGGGTAGACCCTGGTTACATGCAATGAGGGCTATTCCCTCAACATTACACCAGTTGTTGCGATTCCCAACCGAACATGGGATTGAGGAGATCAGAAGGAATCAAATACAGGAAAAAAATTGCTCAATGGCAGCAATGAAGTCCACCTGCAATGTACGAGAAGCAGAGACAGTAGAAATTGAAAACAAGGACATGGAGATCCTAGATGATGTCAGCAAAGAACCAACCAACAAGAGTGAGAAAGCTTTGAAGAAGATTCTGGTCCAAAAAGATGATGGAGAACATTTCTTCCTTCTCGGCTCAAGCTTAGCCGAGGAGGAGGAAGGGGAGTTAGAGGCCTTTTTGCGAGTAAATATAGAAGTATTTGTCTGGATGCCCTACGAGATGCCTGGTATTGACCCCGATGTCACTTGTCATAGGCTTAATGCAGACAGGTTGGCTAACCTGTCATCCAGCGGACAAGGAGGCCGACATTGATATATGTGGAAGAAGTCGAGGAGGAAGTGGACAAGCTGTTGGAAGCCCAAGCCATTCGAGAGGTGAACTACCCTACCTGGCTGTCTAACACCATAGCAGTGAAAAAGAAGAACGACAAGTAGAGGGTTTGTATGGACTTCACCAGCTTGAATACGGCCTGCCCTAAGGACAATTTCCCACTACCTAAGATTGATCAATTAGTAGATGGCACTTCAGGGCATGGAAGGATGAGTTTCTTAGACGCATACAGGGGTTACCACCAGATAACATTGTATGCCCCAGATGAAGAAAATACAACATTCATCACCACAAAGGGACTCTATTGTTACAGAGTGATGCCTTTCGGGTTAAAGAATGTAGGAACAACCTACCAGAGGTTAGTAACCAAGATGTTCAAGAACCTGATTGGTAAGACAGTAGAGGTTTATATCGATGACATGGTCGTGAAGACCAAGGAACCAAGGAATCATCTGGCAAACTTACAGGAGGTTTTTGATATCCTAAAAACATATCGACTTCAGCTCAATGCCTCTAAATGTGCATTTGAAGTCAGGTCCGGTAAGTTCTTGGGATACTTGGTCACCAGGAGGGGCATAAAAGCAAGCCCAGATCAGATCAATGCTATCCTTGATTTGAAAAGCCCAACATCAGCCAAGCAGGTCCAGATTTTGATCGGCAAGACAGCAGCCTTGAATAAATTTATCAGCCGAAGTTTTGATAAATGCAAGTCATTTTTTCAATTGTTGCAGATTTCTTGTGGACAGAAGAGTATGAAGTCACCTTGGCCGACCTGAAAAGGTACCTGACAGCAGCTCCAGTTCTATCAAATCCAATACCTAGAGAAGAATTGTTCTTATACTTAGCAGTGTCAGACCACACAGTAAGCGCGGTGGTAATCCGAGAAGAGGAATGAGAGGAAAAGTCAATATACTATGTGAGTAAAACCCTAGCAAGTGCAGAAACCAGGTACCTACCCTTGGAAAAGTTAACACTTGCCCTAGTAATGGCTTCAAAAAAATTGGATCACTACTTCCAAGCCTACAAGATTGTGGTGCTAACTGAGCATCCCTTGAAGTCCCTGTTACAGCATGGATATCTAACAGGTAGAATAGCTAGGTGGGCAGTGTTGCTGGGTTAATACGACTTGGAGTTTAGGCTTAGAACAGCAATCAAGGGCCAGGTGCTAGCTGACTTTGTGGCCGAGTTCACTCCTAGAGCAATCCCAAGGCAGGCAACGATGAGCCGCAGCTTAGGATGTCCAAGGGAGCAGGAAGAGACTCAGCTAGGGCCAAAGGACGCCACTCCAGCAAAATAGAAAAAGGTAGAGAAACTAAAACCTTGCGACATCTACATCGGCGACTCCTTCCGGCTTTTTGTCGATGAAAGTTCAAACCGTCAACGAACAGGGACAGGAGTGGTGTTGGTATCACCAGATGGGCGAATAGTTGAGCAATCTATTCATTTAGGGTTCAAGACCTCAAACAACGAAGCAGAGTATGAGGCATTAATTGCAGGATTGAAACTAGCAGCAGCCATGGAAGCCAATGAGATAGTAGTCTTCTGTGACTTCCAACTTATTGTGAATCAAACAACAGGTGAGTATGCAACCCGAGATGAAAGGATAATAGCCTATGTCAAAGAGGTTGTCATGCTTCTAACACTATTTGAGAATTGTTGGCTACAGCAGGTTAGTCGAGATGATAATAGTTATGCCGACGCCTTGACTAACCTGGCTAACGTTGCAAAACCAGGCGAGGTTAGGACAATAATGGTTTATTATTTGTCAGGCCCAAGTGTAGAGCCTCTGATAACGGAGTACGAAGTAATGTGCATAGAAATGGGTCCTAGCTGGATGGACGTTATAGTTGTGTTCCTCAAAGAAGGATGACTACCAGACGACCAAAAAGAAGCACACAAAACTAGGTTGAAGTCGGCCAGATTCTATCTGTCAACACCTATACAAAAGATCCTTCACTAGACCTCTACTCTAGTGCGTGCATCCTTCTCAGGTAAAGGAACTTTTATATGAGATCCATAAAGGAGTTTGTGGAAACCATGCAGGTGTCAGGTCACTTATCTATAGAGCCATATCCCAAGGGTACTAGTGGCCATACATGCAAAAGGATGTTGAAGCCTATGTTAAGAAGTGTGAGAAGTGTCAAAAGTTTGCACATTTGATGCATCAGCCAGCAGCAGATCTGAACCCAGTGTCTAGTCATTGGCCGTTTGTCCAGAAGGGCATGGACTTGGTAGGACCACTGCCCTAGGCAATTGGACAGAGAAAGTTCTTGCTAGTAGCCACAGACTACTTTACAAAGTGGGTGGAGGCTGAACCTCTTGCGAAGATTCGAGATATTGATGTAAAAACTTCATCTATAAGAACATAATAACCAAGGTTCGAGATCCCAAGGGCCATTATAGCAAACAATGACACTCAGTTTGACAGTAAGCTGATTAAGAGCTTCTGTGCAAAGTACAAGATTAAGAACTATTACTCTATTCCTAGTTCTCCCCAAAGTAATGGTCAGGCAGAAGCATCCAACAAGACCATCTTGGATGGGATCAAGAATAGGCTAGCAGCAGCCAAGGAAAAGTCAGTGGAAGAATTTCCCAATGTGTTGTGGGCATATCAGACTACGTCGAGCAGATCAACTGGAGAGTCTCCTTTTGCCATGGCATATGGCATTGAAGCAGTCATCCCACTGGAGGTCGGTATTCCTAGAATCAGAACCCAGGGAGTGGAGAATGGAACCAACGAGGCATTCCTTGCCCGAGATCTGGATTTATTGGAAGAAAAAAGGGAGAGAGCAGTAATTCGACTGGAGGGCATACTAGCAGTAGCTTGCTAGGGCTTACAACAAGAAGGTTAACCCAAGGGAGTTCAAGGTTCGGGACCTCGTCCTAAGGAAGGTTGTCGGCAATAAGAAGGATCACAGAGAGGGCAAGCTTGGCCCAAACTGGGAAGGACCATATCGTATCATCTTGGTTGCCGGCAATGGGGCATATTGGCTTGAAGATAGTGATGGCAAGGAGTTGCCAAGACCCTGGAACACTTACAATTTGAAGTTTTTGTACCATTAGTTTTTGTTTTTTGAAATTTATGTAATGATTTTATTAGCCGAAGTCTTAATAAATTGCTAACTTGATTCTATTTTTATTGTTGAAAAACTTGTGTGACAGGACTGAAAGTCTTATGACGATGTTCCCATGTGAACATGATGAATAACTTAGACTTATCACATGGTAAAGTTGAATTATACTTACCATATGATAAAGTTAAACTAAGTTGGAGATGTTTCCGAATGAAGCATGACGAATAACTTAGACTTATCACATGGTAGAGTTGAATTATACTTACCATATGATAAAGTTGAACTAAGTTGTCGATATTTCCGAATGAAACATGACAAATAACTTAGACTTATCACATGGTAGAGTTGAATTATACTTACCATATGACAAAGTTATGATGTTTTCGAATGAAATATGATGAACAACTTAGACTTATCACATGGTAAAGTTGAATTATACTTACCAAATGATAGAGTTGAACTAAGTTGGCAATGTTTCCAAATGAAACATGATGAGGAACTTACACTTATCATATGATAGAGTCAAACTCAACTTGCCCTATGATAGACTTGAACTAAGTTCACTGAGACACCGAAGTAGAAAACCTCGGCTAATCTTTGTTGGAATCAAACCTTGGCAAAAAATTGGAGTTGCATGCTTAATGTGAACATGAGCGGTACTTAGGTTTACATTAGGGGGCAGGAAGCAGGAATAGGATTGACACTTGTTGGAATTTTTAGAAAAATTTACAAATTGGAGTCAACCAAGATATCCAGATAAGGGGACACTCTAATTGTTTGTAACCCGAGATCACCAACCAAGTTATCAAACCTATAAGGGTTGGAATGGTGAATTCCTGATAAAAGACAGCAAGTATAAGTAAGGAAACAATATTTGTTAATTATTCAAAGAATGTTTCTGAAGTGCCCGTTGGCCAAGATCACAGGAAAATGTGAACTCCGAGGTAAGTAGGTCCGAAATGACCAACTAAAGTGAACTCCGAGGTAAGTGGGTCCGAGGTGATACATGTCGGATGTGTTCCAACTCGAAGTGATTACACAGTTAAAGTATACTTGGAAAATTGTAAAAAATTCTAAGTATGAAAACATACAAGATACAAAAGCAATGAAGTAAGCATACACACAGAGAAGCATTCAACACTTAGAGAAAAAGAAGCATGCATTTATAGAAGAAACTTGTTCAAGCTACAGAGGAGAGGACACATCGGCCAAATTAAAACTGTCATTGTTCAAATTTCCAAAAAGTTACAACTATTCAAGAAAAAAGTACAAGCAAAGAAAAAATCCTAAGTACTGGAAACATTGGCGTTAACTTCGGATTGCTCAACCTCGGCTATTGGCGTTGGCAAAGCTCCCTCATTCTCTGACGCTATCTTGGCATCAATTTTAAGAAGGGTCTGGTCCAAACTCTTCTCAGCATAAGCTATCTCGGCCTCAGATGCGATTTTTTCAACAGTGATATTTTTGGGGACCTCATCCTCCTCTTCATCCTGAGTCAAGTCTAGGACTTGATCATTCAGAGTTAAGAACTTGGCCCCAACAGATTCTTCAGCATCGACTTCGGCCTCGACTTCTTCTTCCACCTCAGCTTCATCCTCAGATTGGCTTGGAGTAGGGGAGCATGCCATGACAAGTCAGCTAGCGTCGCGAAGAAGCGAGTCATCGGGAATTGATAGCTTTTTCAAAGCGGCCATCCAGCCAAGGGTGTACCCCTTGTTGCATGCTTGGTTGACTTGCTTCTTATAGGCATCACGGACGTCAGTCGAGCCCTTCCGCGTAGGCCTTCTCATCGGTGGCTTTGATGTCGGACTCTTTTGTGGCGAGCGCTGTCTGAATTTCGGTCTGGGCCTCGGCAACCTTCCCCAAGGCTTCTTTCAATTTGACCTTAGCAACCTCGACAACGTTCTTAGCTGCTTTAGTCTGATCCTTGGCCTTGCTTTGGGCTGCCTGGGTAGCCTTGGCTTGGTTCAACAAACCTTGGATACGAGCCTCAGCGTGGTTTAGCAAAATAAGGAGCTTGGCAGCCTCCTTAGCCTTCTTGGTCAACTCCTTCTTAAACTCCTCGGTTTTGACCATGAAGGAATGACCCTGCTGAATAGCCTGCAAGAAGGAAAGTAGAAAACTTTGGTTAAGTACAAATAAAAAATAAGTTGGAAATGGAACGAAAAGAAACAAAGTATACAAACTTACCAGAATGTAGTGCTACATCATCAACGCGTAGTTTTTGTATCTAGTAAGCTCGACCATGCGATTGATATCGACCGGTAGGAGAACAACAGTGGAGAGAGCGGCCCCGACCTCCACACTCTCAAGTGCACTGTCGCCAGCCACCAAAGGTCGGTCTCCGACCATGATTGTAGGAGCCCAGGGCTCATCGGCACGGAAAACCCCGAATGCAGTTGTGCCATTTGTCCTCAGCCTTTTTGAAGAAGGTGCGCCCGATGACTCGGTCTCGATAGGCCTCTTCTCGGCTTCGAATGAACATTTCTCAATTTCAGCCAACTTAGAAATTGGCACTGTGTCCTCAGATTCAACTTCTGTGGTGGTGGTTTTGGCCTTAGCCCTTTTTACCCTCTTGGCTTTTGGCTTTGGTTGGGACTAGGATAGTGAAGAAGAATGAACCGACACTACGCCAGGGATATCGGCGAGAAGAACATCTGGAACGATTTTTGCACGGCCAATTTTGTCGACGGTAGCAGCAATAGTGACTCTGGGGCTGAAATGAATTGTCGACAGGGCAATTTGAGGGTTTGATAGGTCAATGGCTAGAAAACAGGACTTCGGTGTCTACGGCTGCGAGTTCTGCCGGCAGGGGTGTTAACAAAAGCTCGACGTCGGCACTAGCGCTAGACAGGAGGAATTAACTTGGGGGTAGAAGTTGATGGATGCTCTGCTAGATCAGATGTGGAGGCCAGGTCTAGCCTTGGTGACGAAGTGACTGGCAGAGTTGTAGCGGACGGAGGAGACTTGCTTTTGCAAGGAACGTCGAGCAGGGGACTTCGGTACATCGGGACGTAGTTGAGAAGGAATAGAGCCTTGCGAAGTTCAATAAGTAGGCGGAGAAGTCGAACCAAGTCCTTGCTTGGTACGTAGAACTGGTGAAAGTTCTTCTCTAGTTGGGGGAGAGTTGTAAAGACAAGATGAAAACATTAGAACAGATAAATAACAAGACTACTAATTTAGCAGTAAAAAAAAAAAAAGAGGGACTTTAGGGGGGGAACTAAGTCCTTACTCTTTTTGTCCCTGAAAACTTCACGACGCAAGGAGAAAAGGTAGAGCTCATCATCTGGCGCGAACTTCCAATTGCCCAAGAAAATCAAGTAATCATTTGCCGCGCCTTTATTGGAGTCTGGAATGTGGGCTATCAACTTGTACTGTGTAGATCTTGGCTTGAGGTAGTATGTATAGCCAGTATTGGCCTTGAGGCCACACACAGTGTAGCAGTACTGGATATCGGACAGGGTAATTTTGGCATTCTGCCGGCGTGCCAGCTCGGCAATGCCATTAATGATCCTAAAGGAATTTACAGCCAGTTGCATAGGATTGAGCTTGTAAAAATGGAGGACTTCCCTCAAGAGGATGTCTAGGGGAAACCTGACTTTGCCCTCAATGATAGAAACTATTGGGAATGGCATGTAGTCCTGACCAGGCATAATTAAGTCCTCCTCCCCAGCCAACTTCAAGTGGACATCGGCTGGGATGGAGAACTCTTTCCTGAAGTATTCTAATTTGGTTAGGGTATCCACCCTCCACCTGAACATCTCCATGATGTCGGCTTAAAGTATTTTTGTGCTAAAGATTTTAGAGAAAAGTGGTTGAAATGGGTCTGAAGACCTCGGCTAAACCCTAGAAAGCACTAAGATGAGGGCTTTTGAAGATCAGAGGGAGGATTTTGTTTTAATCTTCCTAAATTGTAAAGATTTCTGGCAAATCCCAAACCTAAATCTACAAAGATGAACAAGAATCAGAGGCAAAGATCTAGAAACAAGCAAGAAAGGGAACATGGTTTAGAATCAAGAAAGCAACAGAAAAAAAACAACAGAGAAAAGCAACAATGTGATAAGCGCAGTGATGACAATCCAAGAGTATGAAAGATTACAAATTCGTAAACTCTAAGTGAGTGTGTGCAAGACAAGGTGCAAGAACCATAAGCAATACAAATACTGTAAGAACTCAAGGACAAATTATGATGCACAAAACAGATTCAAGAGCAAGAAATTGATTCAGAATGTAAAAAATGAAGAAAAACATATTAAAATTGCGAATACAGTGCAAAGCAAATCCAAAACTAAGAGATATTGCAGAAACAAAGTCATACTCGAAACACAGTAAAGAATTGAAAAAGAAATAAAGAAATTAGAGACCTTACCAAGTAAGGCCGAGAAAATAAACGCCGAAGTAGATATTGCCGGAGTCAGACTATGATAATGAACGGAGCAGAATAATGAACACTTTGCCAGAGGTGGTGAACGGAGCACAATTGCAGAGCTTTGAAAGGTTGAAAATGGCAGAATGTAGAGAGAAAAGGTCTGAGAGTAGAGAGAGATTATGATTGCAAAAGTGAAAGGACGGAGAGAGAAGTGAGAAGAGTTTTGTTAAAAACTAAAAAGGCAACAAACCATAATTTTGCCTTGGACGACGTGCTTCTCAGGCGGCGTGGGCAGAATCGTCGTGGCTTGATGGCACGTGCCAGGTACAAGCCAGTGATAGGGCGACATGTAAAGGAAAGGTTGAAAAGACTGTGCGTGACAGCTCATGCACAGTTAGAACTCTTGAAATTCTTGAATTAGTGAGGCTACAACCACAGATATAGAAGCAATCTCGGTTGAGATGCTTAAAGAACTTAATTCTTGGTTCTTGGTTCTTGATCCATGGTAAAGTGGACAGTTGAGTCGTGGTTATATGAAGCCAACAAGTCATGATCTAGGTCAAAGAGAATAGTGAATTTAGCCGATATGCTATATTGACAAACGGTGTAGGTTCTATCACCTCAGATTGCCGTGGTAATAGAACCTAAGGGGCAGTTGTGGGAAAGTATTTTGTGAATGACAACACATGGCAAAGGTGACGCCAAAGTTTCAACTGAGGTGCCACGTGGCTTGGCCACGCTGCCAAGATGATCTTGGCTAGGTCAAGGTTTTCTGCGGAGATGGTGGAATCCAAGATAAGCAAATAAGGGACCAGAGTCCTAGAACACGGGAGGATCTCAGTCTGGATAAGGATAAGGCTCAAGGACAGTTTATCTCTATCAAGCTGAGTGTCCAGGATCAGCGTTGAGCCTGAGTCCATTGAAGTGAGGCTTCTAAGAGATCAAGTCACTACTGGTTATAAAAGCAGGGCACTGTAACAACACCCGCGGGGGGACCTCGCTACAGCTCGGACTCTCCTTTTTGTGTTTGTTGCGGTTCTAAATCTGAACCAAAGAGTCCAACTCTGGCAAATCGTTTTGAAGAAAAACAGATTTTTGAAAAGTAGTGCCAAACATGGACTGCTTTGCCAGATTACAGAGTCGTCACCTAAATATTTTTTAATGGGGGAATTTAGGAAACCCTAACTCGGTGCCGAAGGCCACGTGTCCGTCATTACCAAATGTCTTGGCTCGGGAGCTTGGGTACGATCGGGGAAGGTCAGCTATGAGCACCCCCTTTCGCCCGGTTCGAAGACCGGCCTCTACTAACCGTGATATCCAATTTTGAAAACGTTATGTGTTCTTATTCCGGTTATTAGCCTAGAATTTACTATGTTATGCGCGCAGCAAACAAGTATAGACTAGATCGCCTAATTTGGAAACAAGCATTGCATATCCGTTCGTTTTGAAAGCGTTTTGGAATTTGCTACTCGTAAGTAGGCTAAAATACGGATTTCAATGAGTTTTCCAACTCAAGCAACCCAACCTCCACCCACAGGCATTCAAACAGTTTATCTCATATAAGCACTTAGCCGCATGGTAAGCATACTGTCATGTTAACATTCACACGCATGCGAGATGCTAAAGCATAAATACTTACCTCGTACTCCGTGCCAAAACAAGGAACTAGTTAGCAAACATGCATGACCTAGCTCATGTCAAGATGACTAATGCGACGCATACAAAGTGCAATTGGACAGGCTCGGCTATCCTAAACATGGCATGTGAAATGCACGAGTAACACGTATTCAAGTTAGGTTTGAAATACAATGCAGTTTGCATGATGTACCGAGCCCGATGCATGTCAACAAATGCATGGATGCACGCATGCATTGCATAAGGTATGCTAATTTCAAATATGCCCTAATCTACCATCATAAGCAGGTAAATAAAAGGGAAGAAAGAAATGGGGGTTGGAAGACATACACACACTCACCCACACTTATTACAAATTTGCCCTCACTCGGAGGGACCGAATAATAATACAGTCCAAAAGAATAAATGAATAAATTATTACAAAATTCTAATTATTAAAATTAAATCAAATAAATAAAAGAAATGGGGCCTCAACCCTGCCTCGGGATGCGCGAATGATGCATGCTCGATCCAACTTGCCCGGAAAACCCGCACCATGCCACTGCTGCTTCTGTTTCTACTGCCCTGCCTCTCCAAAAATTACCAAAGTCTCAGAATACCTTCTACATGAACTGCAGTATCCCACCGGCCGGAGGAAGTGACCACCGGCTGCTTAAATTGGCCACCGGCTTCTTGTAGGGTTTATCGGCACAAAAAGTGTGCCGGTCGGCACATTGTTCTGCCGGTCGGCAGAAAGTTCCTGCAGAGGACAGTTTGACAGCAGCAGCAAACCAGCAATGCATGGCATGGATTTTGAGCATATGTAAGCATGGCCAATGCCTCCTATCATGCTTGGGGACTCAAGGAGGCATGACTCTTGGTTCTTGGGCCATCAATTATGCATCTTGATGCATGATGGCCTAAGGAACCAAGGTTGCATTTTAATGGTAATGCATGCAAACAAACAAATGAAATCCAAGGCCTTATCATGAGCTAGTCAAAGGTCTTGGTGACCAAGAATTGAGACGAGTTGCACCACTCGAAGTGTGAACTCCTCTCAACCCTATACTTGGCTTGACAATCCCCAAGCCAAGCCATGGAATGCATGTATGCAACATGGCTCAAATGATGCAACAATGGGACTAAGATGCAAGGCATATCAAGTGTCATGCAACTATCACAATAGGCATGCAAAATGCTAGAGCATGCAAGGTATAAGTGGCATGCAAACAAGGGCCAATCAAGCAATGGGACCAACCTACTACAACATTCGATGAACCGAGCATGCATCAAGCATATAATGAACATACAATGGTGGCCTTAACTTCAATGGGGCAGCCCTCAAACCACCCCAAAACAGTGGCAAAACATGCCCAAAATGGTGACCAAAATGCTATACAAATCATGCGAAGTAATGAGCCTAAACCTAAGGCACTAAAGAGAGTAACTTACCACCATTATCAAGGCCATTCATGACATGTATCTAACAACCGAAAACAGACTTTTATCATGCAAAATGACACCCAAATCCCCTTGATGACAACCCCAAAAAGCACTAAACAAACAAGCATGCATGAAGCCTATTCCTAGGCATAAAAGGGACACACCCTTGGGGCATGAAAATGGTCACATATGTAAACATACACACATGATTTATGGACTGAAATAAGGTCACAAATGATGCCAAATCATGAGGATGATCAATGTTGAACATGCTAGGGGCCAAAACACACAAGGCTTACAAGCCTAAAATGCAAAGCAACTATGTCAAGCACACTATACATGACAAAATCAGTGGCTCACAGCCCTTATACATGGTAATATGATGCTAATATCCTCATGGAACCAAGCTAAATCATGCAAAGAACATGGCCTAGATGCATGGCATGCTTTTAAGCATAAGAGAGCATTTCAAAGTAAGTATGAGAGGCAAGTTAAAGGCCATAAATCTAACCTAAAACAGAGGCATAACATGTCATATTAACTACAAATATGCTCTGAAATGAAGCCAAAACTCACCATGCACACATGCTATTCTTTAGGCCCAAAACAAGGGCAAGCAAAGGACAAAGGGGAGAGGGGTGTCCCTCCCCTACATGTGACCTGAAATCATCTTCCTCACCACTGAAAACCCACTGGTTTTCAATGGTGAGAAGGCCAAAAACACCAAGCAAAGAAGGCCTTAGGAAAAGGCACCAAAAATGGCCAAATAGGGCCTAATAGGATAAGCCTCTACCCAAACCACAAAATGACCTTAATGAAGGTTCAAGATCAAGTAAAAACAAGAGTTTTTTATGTTATAGACAAAGCTCAAAACACAAAGCAAAAGGGTAGAAACTTGTTGCAAGAATGGGAAATATAAAGTAATAAGCTCACCCTTGAAGATCCTTTGAAGAACAGGTGGAGCAGCCCTCCTTTAGTGATCAAAACCAGTCCAAGATCACACAAAACAAACCTCCAAGCCTCCTAATCTCGGATTAAGGTGTAGTAGTGTGTGTAATGGTGCAAAAGTAAGGTAAAACCACACTTTTTGGGCCTAAAACACACACACAAGGATGATAGATATAGAAGTATAGATATATATGGATGTATATCAGAGATATATGTATAAGCTCTGGTTTTTTAGGTCTAAAGTGGCTAACCCTTGTAAAGGGAGATGAATGGATGTATATATAGGCAAGAATACTTAGTGGCTAAGCAAGAGAGGGGGGGTTCAAGGGATTCAAGGAGTTCAAGTGAGTCAAGGCTTCTTGGAGAAGCTAAGACAGCTGGCCAAGGGTTCAAGCTCCTAGAGGAGAGAGGGGGTCAAAGGGACCAAAGGATGCAAACCCGGGTATGGGGAGTGGTGATAGTGCATTCCAGCTGTCACAGCTGGCATGCACCATCCCTGGGGGTGCAAAGGGGTCACACCGACCAGCCAAAACAGTCACCGGCACAAAAGAGTGCCGGTCGGCATCATACAATGCCGACCGGCCAAAGGTTTTGAGAAATAAGTGCCGGTGGCCACTAGGAGGGGCCGGTGGAGGTGTGGGGCAGCCGGTGGGCTTCAGGGATGGCTAACAAGCCTCCCCCTACCCTCAGAGGCAAAAACACACAAGTCTTGGTACAAAACCAAGCTCAGAATAAACCGGTTGAGAGGTCCTGAGGCACGACGCGCAGCCGGGACCTCCGGGAACTCAAAACAAACACCACATGGATAATCACCGAGTGTTCCAATGGTGACGTCCAAGTCTTGAGGACGGTCAAAAATGGGGTGTCTACAGGCACTCTCGTGGGTCAAAGGAAAGTTCTTTCTTGTGAATTTAAGCACTATTTGCTATCTATGAGAGATATTAATTACTAACTTGATCGGCGAAGTGCCCCCGGGTGGACGAACCACCACCGGATTCTCATATTCTTGTACAGGTTATTGGGCTTAATCTATTCTGCTAGTGCTCTCTAGCTGAGTTTCCCGTTTGGTTGTGTGGTCAAAAATCAACACCCACAACTGTTAAGTCGGACGGAATGTTTAACAATATACTTGAATCCACAAATCGCGTAGGGTTATGTGATCATTTCCATATATTAGGAGAGCAAACCACACATACCCCAAATCACAGAGGATAAAGTAAAATTTTCCTTATTTTAATTGATTTCAATTTTTTTTTGTTCAACCCTTTCACCATTTTCAAAAACATTTTATACAAATTCTAATATTAACATTGCCCAGGGCTAGGAATTCTCCAACCCATATTAAGGGTTATTTTAGAAATTAATTTTTTAGTATTTTTTAATTTTTTACAAAAGAACGTGTAAAAAAATAAAGAAAATAGTTTGAAATTTTTATAATGACTTTTTGATTTTTTTTACTAAAAATTTGAATTTTTCAAAGCCAGCGTGATCACTCCTCCAAAATGTCTATTAGATCCTCCGATCAAGCGGAGTACGAGTATCTTGACGTCGTCAACGGATGCGAGAGATGGTAACTACTATCTCGAGTATGAGACATCTCTGCTGGCGTAACAGAATTGGTGGCTCTGAAACTCCTCAAGATGGAAAGTGAAGGAGTTTGTCGTCTACTTCGACTGCCAGAATAATGGGACAAGGTGTGCTCAATGTGGTTTCCCACCCTAACAACGCCATTTCCCTTCAACTGGTGCTTCATGGCCTCCATCTTCGCCACCATCTTGCGGATGATGGCGTCTTAGTCTCTTAGCTTGCTTTCCAAATGCTGAATGTGAGACCCGTGCCATTGTCGACACCCTTTAGGCCTCTATGAATGCCCTGAACTCTTTGCGTGCTTGTCTCACGCATCTATGTGTAACCCTCATGCAGAAGGCTCCAGTCCAACTATGGTCTGAATGGTAGGCAAGTTATCGCGCCTTCGAACAAACTCTGGCATGATGCCATCGACAACAGACATCGAAACGTCATCGTTGTTCGCCATGGAAAGTGATCAGAAAAGTTTGGTGGACAAGGTTTTGAGTGTTAAGCTTCCCACAGATGCCGCCAATTGTACAGGGAGTAAATATTCTTCATTTTCATACTCCTTGCATCCAAGCTCAGTTCCACTCCAAATAAGGTTGTACAGTTTGAAAGCACAACGACGGTGAGCTACTCGGTGGGTGAGTTGCCAAAAAACCACTCTGATAGTCAAGTTAGTGATCTTAGAGAGAGAATGAAGACAAAAGCAAGGATAGCTCTGAGTAAGAAAAAATCATAAACTTTTTACATGGAGGCGCCGCAGCGCTTATATAGTTTGTACGCGCACTACCTTGCTTGTCCTTTCTTGGATACGTGGATGTATTATCCTCTCTTTACCTTACACGTGTATGCGTCAATACTGCCAAACAACACGAACTAAACCTCCAAACGGTATTGACGCATACGGACGGCAAGTTTCCCTCATTGCATTCAGATTGGGCCAGGTAGTTCATGTCAACCGAGCTAACTGTTGCTCAGTTCACCCCAGACATCAACCAGACCGGACTGGTTCCTGCCATATGGCTACACACCGTTTTCCCAGCTCGATCTGCTTGACTTGCATCTCGATCAAGCTATGGACAACCGTTCTCAGCTGCAACTTCCAACTCGGTAGAGGATCTCATTACCTTCTGGACCTCTTCTTAGTAGTAGCGAGCGACCAACGTATTCAACCCCGTTACGCCGAAGTTGCCGACCTCAGCAACTTTTTTAGCTTGGTCGGATCCAACTCATTTTCCAAGGCAAATTTCGCCTAGTTCCAGAGCTCGGCCGAGATCATAGGCCTTCAACCCTTAGCCCAGTTGAAAGCAAGGCTACCGTTTGACCGAACTTGTCCGTTGGCCCAGGCCAACCAGACATCCCGGTCCAACACCTGGCATCCTTCCAGCTTGGTTAAGAGGTCCAAGTCAACGGCCCAAATCCAATTTTGCTCGGCCATTTATTCAACACAAATTCCCCTCTCAATAATAATTGTGAAGCCTTAAGTTTAATTAACTCTACATACTATCCCTTTCAACTATCTTATATGTTGGATATGACATTTTATTATTATAAATTTATCACTAGAAAACACAAATCACATGGTGAATTTGACTATAATACATAATTTAGCATTTAACCATTTGATTAATTAAATACCTAACTATTTCATTTTTGTCAAAATTTTAGCAAAACCATTACACATTTACGAATCCGACTTGGGGTTAAATGGGACCCATCACTCTAGTTTATCATGACGTGGCTAGATTATTCAATTCACCATTAGACTGCACGTGCGGCGACTTCGGTTGGACTCGCACACGCGTCCTCATTCAAAATGTGCGCATCTGAATATTCGAGTACCTTTTAGTTCAAAAAAAGAATATTCGTGTACCTTATCCAAATTTACCATAACAACCTTACATGTATGAGAAATTGTGATTCTTGTACGCTCTTTTCCTTCTTTTTTTTAAATGTCTTTATCAAATTTGAAAAGGTATTATTTAATTCAATTTAATATATATATATTTGATTGAAAAAGGTAATTTATTTAATTAAATAGATAAGTAGGACTACACAACAAAAGCCCCACATCACAATAAATGAGCCTACATAATGGGTTGTTTTGGAGAATAAGTAGTGATGGGGGGCCCGAAAACGGGACGCCCCGAATGCCCCTAATTTTTTTTTTTTTTTTTTCAGCAGAAGAAAGGAGGAAGACGAAGAAGAGAAGGAGGGGAGGGGAGGGGAGGGGAGGGGGAGGAAGGACTGGAGGGGGCCTAAAAAATGGAGGAGGGGGCGGAGGCGACGCGATCGGCGGCATCGGCGGCGATCAGCGACGGGCTTCCCCTCTCTCTCTTTCTCTTCCTCTCCCTCTCCCTCTCTTTCTCTCCCTCTTCCTCTGCAACAGAGGTCGAAAATGGCGGGAAAAAAGGAGAAAAAAAAAAAAAAAAAAAACGAAACCCCAAAACGACGTCGTTTTGGGGTTTCGAGCCTTCGAGCCTGGGGAATTTCGGGCCCTCAAGCATTTTTCTTGGAGAATAGGTTAAAAGTTGATTTTTTGATTTTTTTGATTTTTTATTTTTATTGAAACAATGTGTAAAAAAATAAAAAAATAATATGACTAAAAATAAGTTAAAAGTTAAAAATTAACTTTTTATCCACTTGCCAAAATTAGTCAATGTGCAGCAGCTCTCTTATTCTTACATCACAAAAGTAGTGCAAAGGGAGGAAACTTAAGATATATTACAATGGCTAAAAGACTTGTGCGGACTTTGTTATAGTATGAGCAATTGAATTTTCGTCTTGAAATATTTGAGAAAGATGTACTCTTTATTGGAGGGTTGTTTGGAATGATCTAAATAAGTGCACTTTTTTACTTTTTATGAAATATGGATTGAGCATGGGTTGGATTTGAAGTGATGTGATAGAGAGGTGATGTAACTTAAATAAGATGATATGAGTTAAATAAGTTAGTGACTTTTTGACTTTTTTAATTTATGCCAAACAAGCCTAAGACTTGCCATCATCAACTGATAATTGGATACACATTGAATATTGAGATTTAGAAGATAGTGAGGCTAGTGAGGCGATTTTTAGAATAAGCTTGTGATAGCTTAAATGCTATATCAGTAATAATCCAATTCAGATACCCAAAGTTCTACTACCATACTAGTTGATGCTCCAAAATAGAGATGGGCATTTTAATTTGATCCACGGAGCCCGTCTATATCCATTCAAATAAGGTAAATTTTATCTAACCCGACATTTATGTGAGGCGGGAGTAGATTATATTTTGGTTACTCACAACAGAGGCAGGACGGAAGCGGGTGTTATCTCCCTCGATTCAAACCCAACCCAATATAATTAAAAATATATATAAATAAATATATATATATAATATAATTAGATATAAAAAATAAATACTAAAAGTCTATAGTTCTATTTAAATATAAATAAATAATAATCATAAAAGTCTCACTGTTTATATTATTTAGTGTGTTAAGAATTTACATGATTCTTAATTCTTTTGACTATTTGAAATGTAATCGAGTACCCACGAGAGCGGGGATGAGGTTGAAAATTTTCACCCATAGTAGAACTGAAGCAGGGGCGATGATGGAGTTTATCTGCAGAGATAAGGACAGGAGATGATCAACCCACTCTGTAACCATCCCTACTCCAGAACGTTGTGCAAAGCCAAGAAACCAAAAGCCAATGAAATTGTGCAAAACTCCAACACTAATAGAAAATCTAGTTTTATCAAGGACACATCCAATTGTGTTCGATTTGTAAATATCTTATGGTTGATACATCCAATGAGCTAATACAAGAGATTTACGAACACATGGTGTAAAGGCGTATGTCAAACAGAAAACTTATTTTGGTGAGCTAGCGAGATATTTCGCAAAAATCATATTAAAAAATGTACAATCATTGACTTGTTAACAAATACTCTCATGGAATCCTAAAAGTTAGATGAGTTAGTAAGGCAATAGTTTATATAACTAAAGGTTCCAAATTCGAAACTTATACCAATCTCTTTATAGCCTTTAACTGAAATTGGGGGGTAAGGAGTGAATTTATCGACATCCTCTCCGGATTGACTTGTAGGGTCGGGTCATAAATGGATCTGTCCTTGGAGGTTTCCGGTCAACAAAAAAATAAAAAAAATACCCTCATGATACTAGCAAATAAAATTACCATTTATTATATTTTTGAGCAAATTACACAGACTTGGGTTAATTATTATCTAAAATACAAGTAACCCATCAGCATAAGAAAATGACACTAGCCTTCTTTGATGGGCCTTATAATTAATCTCATTAACATAAAATAAAATAAGACAAAAATGCCCTATGTTTATAATAATAATAATTATTATAATAAATTTTAAAAAAAAAATGCCCTACACAACTTCAGAAAGAGGTCAGCCACCCGTCACCTCCTACCATTTCATCATTCAACCCTCAACTACTATGACTGCTACCACTATGACGCAAAAGCCCATCTCCTCTATCTCCCTCGACACCTTATAGCCTCACCACTTTCATCTCACCTCACACTCTAAAACCTCCCACCACTCTTCATCTTATCTCATCTTATATTACTAACGCAAATGTAGAATAGTAAAAGAGGAGGACGTGTGACACTACAATATATAAAAGTTTTAGAAATTAAATGTTTTAATCTTTAAAAGTGAAAATTTTATTACAAAAAATATTTAGAGATCAATTTTTATTGTCATAAGAATAGTTGCTAAAAAGTCATTCTAAAAGTCAAAAACAAAACTTTTTGCGACAAGTTTGAAAATGTTGCTAATAAATAGACTTTTAGAAACAAAATAATTTGGTCTTAAAATAGTTTATTTTTTGAGGCAAAAAATTTGGTCCCAAAAAGATAATAATTTATCATTAATATTCAATTTTTGTTGTTAAAAATACAATAACGACACTTTTTATGACAAAATTATTTGATTTTTAAAAAATAATTTTATTTCTAAATTTTAATTTCTAAAATTTTAATTTTTTATAGTGTGGAAAGAAGCAGAGGAGAAGGCGATGATGCGATGATGGTATAGTAGAGGCAAATCCACAGGCGGAGGTGGCAGTGATGATGTTGTTCTAAGTTTTGGTCCACCCCTAAATATTTATTGGGTGGGATTTGACTGTTTTAGGTTTTTTTTAATTTTCTTTCAATTGTTTTTTAATTGTTTAAAAATTATTAAAATATAAGGAAGTGTAAAGTGGGTATTTTTATATAAAATATGATGACATCAGCAAATTGCATTCATGTCACTTTACTCTTCAATGATTGGATCATAGAAAAGAGAAGTATGATGAAACTTCTCCCTCTGTTCAACTATGTTTACCAGCTGAACTTTGAAAGTGTCAAAATTCTTTGTCATACATTTCTGATGCATATTTTAAAAATAAACTAGAAGCAAAACATAAAACATATTAACATATGAATTGGTGAAAGTGAAGTTTTGTCAGCTCCAAGTAAAACTGATGTGTACAATGTATTGAAGATAAGCATTTAGCACCTAATCCAGATCTTAAACAAGATTAATGACATAAGAAACTAAAACCAAAACCAAAACCAAAACCAAATTTCAATGTAATTTGGCTATCACGTTTAAATTTATATTATATATTTTCTTAAGTAACTCTTTTTTGGGGATACGTATAAGCTTATAGTTAAGGGTGGATAGATTCGAAAGACTTTTGTTTGTGGCAAAATTAAATCTTTGACTTCTTTTTGAGATGTATACCGTATATGTACTTATTACTTAAATTAATCCCAATTCATTTTTTTAAACCAGTTTTAGCTGACAAGCATACTTGCATCTTTCCTCTTACATTTACCTTGCTAAAATTCACATAAATTAATGATCCATATTTTTTAAATGAAAATATAAACAAAACAAGCAAATGTTTTTGCAATGTTTTAAGCTTTAATCTGCAACTGTTTTTAATTCTGTATTTTTAGAATATTTTTGTCCCATTTTTTTGTCTTATGTGCATTTTGTTTAAATGAGATCAATTTTCTTTAAAAAAATATATTTTATTGACTTTTAATCTAGAACCTTATGTAAATTTTAAAAAATTGATGTTATGTAAAAGAAATTACGGACAAAAAAGGCAAAAGTAGAATTCTTATTTATTTATTTTTTACAATGGAGGTTTGAATATGAAAGGACCCGAAAATATGTATGGTCATGTCTCTGGTCCTCTGGTGGTGCGTTTTTTTTTTTTTTAGTCTCTTACCCTTAATTAGGGGGGCATTCGGTCAAATTGACATTACATAATAAGAGATTTTATAGTTGTTCATCATACTCAATTTTAATATCGAACCTCTACATTTGTCTAAATCTATCCCAACAAATAATTATAAATTTCAAGTCTATTCATTGAGCTATATGTTAAATTTTTTTATCATAATTAAATTCAATCACTCATTATATTTCTTAAATAAATATACTGACAATATTATAAATTGAAGGATTTGTATATAAATTGAAAGATTTCTTAAATAAATTCAACCATGTATCACCACAAATGTGAGTGTTAATAAAATTAAAAAACATAAAGTGTAGATCCTAACAAAAAATATATATTTTAATATATTATAATTAATTAATTAACGGGTTGGGTCGGACTAGATTGAAAGCATAAATCTCAAACTTAACCTATTAATATATCCGGCCAAAAATGTTGGCTCAGTCCGGCCTTATAAGCTAAAATAATCTTCCTAAATACTAAAAGAATAAGATGAGCCAGCAGGCTAATACCCACCCATACCCTTAACAAAATATTGAGGGTAAGAGTTAGACTATGATGTCATTGATAAATAAAATAATATAAATGAGATTAGAAACAAAATTTAACTCCCACTAAGGTTTGGTTTTGATTTGATTTAAAAGTTATTTATTGATAAAAATATTTATTTTATTAAGAAAAATTAAAATTATTAGAAAAATATTTCATTAACGGGTGTTTATACGTTTAAAAATTTAAAAAGATTGTAAATTTTGGATAAGAATGTATATAGTCATATTTTGAATCTTCTTAAACTAAAGACATATGTTAACAAAACTCATTAAAAAAATAAAAAAATGCGTTTTTCTTAGCATTAGTTTTTATAAGCTTATTTTTATTTAGTAAACTAACTTTTAATTTTTTTACTACAAGTCAATTATGTAATTCTTATTATCCGAATATAAATTATTTTATGATTATTATTATTGTTTAAATTATTAACTTAAACGTTTTAAAATAAGTTGTAAAACATTTTGGTGCAATTTTTCATAATCAGTAAAAAAAAATTATAAAAAAAAAAAAAAGTTAAACATGTTTTGTTAAATGAGTTATTACATAGTTTTTTTATTGTGCAAATATCTAATACATCCTCAAAAGTTCCAATCATTACAACAAATAAAGGTTTTAAAGACAACAACAATGTAGGGACGAAATATATTAGTTGTCAAAAGTATCATTATTATATTTTTAGTGATGAACTTAGACATTTAGCAATGAATTCCGTCTCAAAAAGTTTTTTAAAAAAAAATTCAAAATTATTTTATTCCCCAAAGTATATTTATTGGCAACATTTTTTAAATTTTGTTGCTAATTGTCATTTTGTTTTTTGACTTTTTTAGGATGGCCTTTTAATGATGACAAAAATTGGTTTCTAATTTTTTTATGCAATAATTTTTTAATTTTTTAGAATGACAAAATTTGGTTTTTAAAACTTTTATATATTATATTAAAGCAAAAGAGATGAGAATATTTGTCCATATGTATTTAAAAGTTTCAAATAACCTAAAACATATACAAAAAAATATCTTTTTTTTTCACTAAATAAGAAAAAGTCAAACACCTTATAATTTAAAATTGTAATTATAAGCATGGAAAATTTAAACTAATTACAAATTGTCATGTACTACAAAAATTTATAAAATGACACAATTATTAGCAAATCAAATCTTGCCACATATCCAATTAGTATCAAACCAAAATTATATTGTAACGCCCCAAAGAAATTTACACAAATAGACTCATTATCTTCCAACAATATAATCTTGTTTTCCAAATTAATAGCTTCCACTACTTAAAGTATACCGAATATAAAGCCTCATCATTAACATCATCACCAATCTCTAACATTTATATTTATTAAACTCTAGAGATTTATAAATAAATAAACAAAAATACTCCACATGCAATTATACATTCAACATTCCTAGAATATGAATCTATTGCATGTGGCACAATACGTCAAGTACAATTCAATGCCCTTAAGGGTTACAAATTCCAAGGTTTAAACCCGATTACAAAAAAATAATTTTCAAACTCATACATGTAAAGCCCTTGGCTTGTCAAAAATGATTACAACAAAATAAAATAGTCTTATGCTCTCAAAATCCATTACATGCCTTTAACTCGGTGGGATCACCACATCCTTTCTTGCACAAAATCCGATACATTGAGCGCAAAACCCAGTAGGAAGATCTTAACAAAGTATATACATTTTATACAGTCTTCTTAGATAAATGCATATGTCATGTCACGCTCAAAACATATATCTCTATTTTTTAAAAATCTTGTACTCAATGCAATTTGAAAAACACAACAATTCAATAACTTCAATCTAGTTCATGGGGTAATAAATATGACTTAGATAATCCCTAGGTTGGTATCTGCAAATAAATATATCAAGTACTACCAATCGCCACTTTATTAGTTACTAACCGGAAGGCACGTGGTACCTCCTCCGCACGTGTTTTCGGTCTTTCACCATAGACACTCAGGCCAACTTAATCAATATCAACTATACTTCCTATCCAGACTTACTAACGTATTTACCACAAAAAAAGAAAAATCAAAATGATCTTGTTTCACAAAACAACTTTTTTTCTCAAAGTAATAATTTTCCAATGTAAGATTCAAAATCAATTGCAACAATGATTAAATGGAATAGTAGTACAAAATGTAACAATGAATTAATATAATTCCATTTTCAATTCCACCACGCAATCCTCCATTGTGATCAAATTTCTACATCTCTTATCAATGTAATATCATAATACATTTTACAAGAGATAATATAACAGTAACATCATTCATGCATTCTCCACATATTAATCATCCTTTTTAAAATTTGGCCTTTCCAAAACAAACAACAATAAACTATTCTTCAAGCTTTCCAAATCAACAATTCTCATTTTCTCATGAAATTTTCTCATTTGATACAACTATAGAAATTTCCTCCATCATTTATTCACATAACAATTTATTAAGTATAAATTTTACAATATCTCAACATCTTTCCCAAAACCCCCCAAATTTCTAGGTTTTCCACCAAAACTATGTTTTTGTTCCATTTTTTAAAAGATTTTTTCGAAATAACACCCACACTGTAGAACATAGCTCACACTCTCTAAAACTTTGGGAAAAAATAGAGAAAATCCACTTCTAAAATCATCTAGGGTTCATCAACCCAAAACCATAATCCAAACATGTAAGAAATACTACAAACAAGTATAGACTTGCAAATATATATATATATAGCTTTAAGAATATCCTTACCTCAAGCTTGAGAGATGAAGGAGATGAAAACTCTAAAACTCAACGTTGATGAAAACTCGATTTATCGGTGTAAACGTAACTCTTGTCACCCTCTTCAATTTGGTGTAAAAAGTCATCTCAACTTCTTGAAGGTTTTTGCTAAATCTTAAAGAGAAGTTTGAATTTGGGTGTGTTTGTAGAGAGAAGGAAGAGAAAAGATAGAGAGAGAGAGAGAGAGAGAGAAGTGAAAAAGTGTCTCAAACACATTTTTGGCATCAGTTTTGAGGAAAAGAATACAAAGTTCGAGACAAACGCACCGAAATCCGCATAAGTGGTTCAAATTCTGTACGAGCGGAATTCCAAATCCGCACGAGCGTGATTCTGATGCTCCACAGACGGTTTGCTCTAGAGAAAAACCCAGAAATTTTCACAAAATTTACTTGAGCAAAATCAAGAATTTGCATGAGCGATTTCTGCCTAGAAAACCCCTTGCGTGATTCTGCTAGAGCGGTTTCCAAATCCGCACTAGCTGTTTTGCCCAGAAAACTCAAAAATTGATTTTGTACCCCGAAACAAGTTTCAATGCTCAAAACTCAAAATTTTTAACCTGGGAATGTTAAGAGAGGTTAAGTAAGAGAAGAAAATAATTCTCAATGACTCAACACGATAAACAAAACGTCGAAAGTAAAGCACACTATCTTACTACTCAACACCAGTTAAGTCCAAGACCCGGGATATCGCATACATGGTGATCCAATTAAATATTGCCATGTATTAAATTGATGTAGTAAGTCTTTAGCTAATCAAATTAAGTCACAATGATGCAGTAAATAAGACTTTGGCCAAACAAATTAAGCTACTTGTCACATTAAATTGGTCAAGCCAATAAAATTATAACACACCATTAAAGTGATATTTTGGTATTTATCTCTAAACAAATCAAAGATAATTATTAAAGAAGTTAAAGTCCATTATGATTCTCCTCCATTCATTCCTATAAATAAGGGTGATCTCTACTAGAATTCTATATACTCCTTTCGCCCCAAAATAATGGTGCCCGTTTGGGGAATCCAACTTTTTTTTTAGTACAATTATTATATTTAAAAAAAATTAATTTTTCAACATTACCCGATAGTGCATTTTTTTTGGAATATAAATTATTAATGAATTTAAAATAAAGGCAAAATAGTAAATTCATATTATTTTATTCCTTAATTTTTGAAAAGGGACTAATATTTGGAGATAATGAAAAATGGAATAAGGGACTAATATTTTGAGACGAGTTGAGTATATAATTTTACAAAATCATGTAGAGAGAAAATCTACATCAAGTAAGAAAAAACTCCATCAGATTCAAGCCTAAAACCCCGAAGTCTCTTCACCAAAGTCAATCAATCTCCATAAAGCATAAAGTTCGGAGATTCGAATCAAAATTCGTCATCAAACTCTACAAATCTATGGTTGTCTTTTACTAAATTGGAGAGGATTCTACAATCTGATTTGGGAAAAAGATATCAAACCCTCAAAACAAAGTCCTACAAATTCGTTATCTTCTTCGCATTACTTGAAGGAGATTTCGCCGTTTGATTCGGGAACAGGCTGTCAAGCCCTCGAGTAAACTTTTTGAAGAGAAGAATCAAAAGATCATTCTTTTGTATAAGAATATCTTAGAGATTGTAATCACCTTATTTCAAATTAATAAATTTATATTTTATTGGGTAAATTATGCAAATAGTGCCTGTAGTTTACACAATGTGTCAATTTAATCCTTATTGTTTTAATTTGTTCGATTTTATCCCTTAATTTAACGGATTGTGTCATATTGGTCTAATAAATAACGACTGCTAAGTTTGTTGGATGGAAAGTTGTCACGT
This sequence comes from Camellia japonica, assembly GCA_030407325.1. Taxonomy (NCBI): domain Eukaryota; kingdom Viridiplantae; phylum Streptophyta; class Magnoliopsida; order Ericales; family Theaceae; genus Camellia; species Camellia japonica. Next base: position 63,340,581 of record JAPPVO010000014.1, on the reverse strand, counting down.
GCTCAAATGATATGTCAATTTGGTCCTTGTAGTTTATACGATGTCAATTTGATCCTTATTGTTTTAAATTGCTCGATTTGACAGGGGCCAAATCGACACATCGTGTGAATTATAGGGACCAAATTAACCCATCATTTGAGTTTTCATCCACCAAATCTAACAACCGTTATTTATTAGACTAATATAACACAATCCGTTAAATTAAGGAGCAAAATCGAGCAAAGTAAAACAATAGGGATCAAATTGACACATCGTATAAATTATAGAGACCATTTGCATAATTTACCCTATTTTATTACTCTATTTTTCTATCTTTCTTCTGTAGACACGAAATTTGTATATACAATAATTAAACACCAATAAAACTTATTTTAATTAAATAAACCAAATAAATTAACTTATAAGAACTACCAAACGCCCATACCACACTCAAAATTTAATGGGAAAATTACAAAACAAATCCTAGAGTTCAACCTTGGTAACAAATTAAGTGCAAACTTTTTAATTGTTTCAATTTAAATCGTCAACTTTTAAAATGTTATCAATTCTAACCATCTATTAGTTATTGTTAGAATAATAGAAAGAGAGAGAAAATCTAAACAATAGAAGGCCTGTATGTAGGCTGAGAAAGAGTATCCTACTAGAAATCTAACTATGAGAAAGAGTATCTTATAAGAGACCTAACTGTGACAATACCTAATATGTCTAGAAATCAATACCTAATATATATAGGAATATATAGCATATATAAGGACAAACATCTTGAGTTTGGAGAGAGAAACTAAAACATGAAATAAAAATAAAATAAAAGGCAAATAGATTGCAAAATCCGAACGAGAGTGCAAGGGCGCTTGAAATAGATCAAAGGACGGAACTAATGCCAGGAGACAGTTTATGGTCATGTTGGACCATTGTAGGAATTAGCTGAAACAGGACAGTTTAAGGTCATGTTGGACCGTTGTAGAAATTGGCTAGAACTAATGTCGAGATCAGATTAAGGTTATATTAGACCGTTACAGAAGCTAACTAAAATCAATGTCGGGACAATTTAAAGAGGTCATGCCGGACCAATGTAGGAGCTAACCGGAATCAATGTCGGGAAAGTTTGAAGGGATCATGCCAGACCGATGTAGGAGCTAACCGAAATCAATGTCGGGACAGTTTGAAGGGGTCACGCCGAACCGATGTAGGAGCTAGATGTTGAACCAGTGAGCGTGGTACACACATAACTTATGACATGGTGTTGAACGATAATGGCAATAGACAACTGAGTGCGCCAAGGGGCGGCTTGGATTGTGCGCCAAAAGAGGCGGCTTGGGTTGAGCGCTTGGATTGTGCGCCAAAGGGGGCAGCTTGAGTTGTGTGCGAAGGAGACGGCTTAGAAAGTTCACCAAAAGGAGGCGGCTTAGGGAATGTGTCAAGGAGGCGGCTTAAAGAGTGCGCCAAAGGAGGCGGCTTAGGGAATGTGTCAAGGAGGCAGCTTAGATGGTGCGCCAATGAGACGACTTAGAGAGTGTGCCAAAAGGAGGCGGCTTAGGTGGTTTGCATGGTGTATAACCATGTTTACCATGATATAGGTATAATACCCCCCCTTAAACTCAAATAGGTTTGAAGATAGAAACTTTTTGAGGTTAAAGATATTGTGAGTAAAAAAAAAAAAATGATAAAGATATTTGGGGTAGGAATAAACCAACGAACAAAGGAAGAGATCACCACAAAATGATACTGACAAGAAAACATGACAGCGGAATAGGTTGAGGTTCGACGGGCGGCCAACGCAAAGCTACCGCTCGCCAGTAAGGCAAAAAATACCAAGAGCTTAACCTATAACTTTGATACCATGCTAGAATAGTAGAGAGAGAGGGGGAAATAATATTTATTGTATTGAATGAATGTCCTACACAATAGAAGACCTGTATATATAGGCTGAGAAAGAATATCCTGCTAGAAATCTAACTATGAGAAAGAGTATCTTATAAGAGACCTAACTGTGACAATACCTAATATATCTAAGAAATCAATACCTAATATATGTAAGAATATATACCATATATATATTAACAGTTATAACTAACAGCAGAAAATCAATTAAGACAATTTAAGTAATCACTTTTTGTTCATGGTGTTGGACAATAACAATGACGACGATGGATTGAGGAAGGAGCGAAAAGAGTAGCACTGAGTTGGGGAAGGAGAGAAATAGAAGTGGATAAAAAATAAAATAAAATAAAAAATTGGTGTAATGGCGGTGGGTTGGGAAAGAAGATAGGTGGTAACAGTGGGTAACTAGTTGTTAACAGTAATGAAAGCCAAAAATAAAATAAAATAAAATAAAATAAAAAATTGGTGTAATGGCGGTGCGTTGGGAAAGAAGATGGGTGGTAACAGTGGGTAACTAGTTGTTAACAGTAATGAAAGCCAAAAAGAAAATAAAAATAAAATAAACAATTGCTTGAATTACTCTTTCTCCATTATTATGCCTAACATATACAAATCAATGTTAAAATTGATATCATTTTTAAATTTAAAATTTAAATTAAAACAAGGGAGCTTTTTTACTTAAAATTTATGTTCCATCATATTCTTTTTTAGTATTTCATTAGGTCTTATTTGGTGTAATATGACTAAATCATTCTTTTAACTTTCTGTGCTTATTTTTATTTTGAAATTAATACACAATAAAAAATAACAATTCCTTATTGGGTAAACTACCAATAGGTCCTACTTGGGAGACTTATTACCCAATAGGTCCTACTTTGAGACTTATTACCCATTAAGTCCTATTTGATATAATTTATTAAGTGATAAAGATAAATTTATCAGTCTTTTTTTTTATGAATAATTTTATAGTGATAAATTTATCAATCTTTTTTTATGAATAATTTTTTAGTGATAAATTTATCACTCTCTTATTTTTATAGTGTTAAATTTATTAGTTAGGACCTGTAGGTAAATAAGTCTAGTGAATAGGACTAATTGGTAAGTACCCCTTCCTTATTCTATGGAGAAAATATCTTTCTTATTTTATGGAGAAAATCTCTAATCATTCTAGGGAAATCTCCTCATTTCATGGTGAAAATCTTTTCCTTATTCCATGGGCTAAAACTCTCCCTCATTCAAGATGAAAAAATCTCTCTTATTCCACAGAAAAAATCTCTCACATTCTCAAATCCTAAATCATTTACCTTTTGAAAATCTCTCACTAAATGTTGATGTGATTTTTCACATTACAAATGCATGCTGATAAATAACATCTCTTTATGGAACCATATACACACTCAATGTTACATGAGTGTGTGAACATTAATATTAGCTGCGACTACCTATTTTTATTATAGAATTAATGTGAACATTCACATCTTTATGTATACATTATATTTGTGCTAGTATGACTACTAATATAGAACTAACCTTCGAAAAAAACAAAACACATACTAAAGTATAATATGAATGTTCAAATAATAAACATACAACTAACCTTTAAAAAAAAAAACTAATTTCAAAATACAATGTGAATATTCCCAATTTACAATTAACATACAATTACCCTTAAAAAGCTATACTTATATCAATGTGAACATGCACACTGCAACGTGAAAATATAAAACAAAAAGGGTAAATTACATTTACCTCCCCTGAGGTTTCTAACAAATACAGGGACCTCCCCTGTGGTTTGAATAATTACAATGACCCCCCTTACTTTACCTGACAATGTCAAGATTCCCCCAAAATTTGACAGCCGTTTATACCCCTAACAGACCCTGCCTATGTCATCAAATGTAAACAATAAAATGCCCATAATACCCTCAACCCATCTATATATACCAAATGCTACAGTCTCCAGGTTCAGTAAATCCAAATGAAAGAGAAAAATTTACAAAGGCAACCAAAACTGAAGAACAACAAAAAAGAAGAAAGGGCCAAGCACAACACAGGTATATTCCCACTTACATTAACTATTTAAAAAAAAAAAAAAATTTGCATATGAAAATGCATTATAACTATGATCCATTATTGAGAAATGATGCACAAGCACAACACATATGTTCCTACTCACATTAACTATTTAAAAAAAAAAAAATTTGCATGTGAAAATGCATTATAACTATGATCCATTATTGAGAAATGAAGCACAAACAAGAAATAAAGCACAAACACAGGTATGTCCCATCAATATATGTTCTGAAAATGCATTATAACTCTCACATTTCATGAATATAGGTTCATTGGATGGATATATCATCATCAAGTAATGGAGGAGGGGTGATGAAATATAGAAGCAAGATCAGTTACTGTGGGAGCAAAGCAACAATTAAAGTCACTGAATCTGAAAAAAACAGAGGCAAATTGTATTATTTATGCCCAAATGAGAAATGCAGATTCTGGGAGTGGTGCAAACCAGTAAACTCATCTGTTGGAGGAGAAATGATGATAGAAGACACTCAAACAACTGTTAACAGACACACTTTATCCTATGAAGAAGAAAGTCCTGCAATGAATTTAATGAACCAAATGGGGGCTATGCAAACAAGGATGCAAGTACTTAAAGCAAACATGGGGTTTATAAAGATGATAATGATCATGAATTTTGTTTTATGTTTGATTTCCCTAATGGTTGCTCTAAAAATGTAATGGTAATGATTCACCTAATGTTTTGTAATGGCCCTGTAATGGCCCTCATGTAAGGTTTTGTAATATTTTGTAATAGACCTTATGTTTGTAATGCAATATGTTTTGTAATGGACCATATATAAATATGATGAAGTTATTTCAGCATTATGTAAATATGCACATCTCATTTGACTAACATAATGACCTGTAAACATAAAAACCATTCCATCACATCATCTAAACATCAAGTAAAACCATTCCATAAATATGCACATCTGTTTAATTACATCATGATTGTTGTCAAATATGTTCAAGTAGTTTACTTACATCATTCCTATCAGATATGTTCAGTTACATCATTCCATGGACCATATTTGTCAAGTCTATGCAATTACATCATGTACATGCCCAAAATGAGTATTTATAAAATACTTCATGGCCACTACAAAAAAAAACAAAAATGGCCACATCATCATATTGCTATTCTTAGCATTGCATGTCCACTACAAAAATACAAAAAAGTGGAACATGATCCTCACTAACTATACAGTCAAGCAACATATATTTTATACCTTCAACCTATGTTAATCCTTGTACCCAAAATATCAACAGCTTAGCTAAGTCATCTGCAAAAAAAAGTCCAACAAACAAACAAATAAATTGATGTTGTCTGACCTGTGTCACAAACAAACAAATATCAACAGCTTAGCTAATTTCATTGTAACTTCATAAGTACGTTCATAACTACCATGATGTTGTGTGACCTGTGTTACACATTCAGTAGGCATTGGGGGGTCCCTCTTGGAATATCCTAAATTGAAAACCAAAGTAAGGTAATAAATATGCATATCAATATCATAAATTGATAGAAAACAAATAAAAATCACAAATGAAAAGGCAAAACAAATAGAAAAAACTTACTTGTGCATGGTTGGCCTTGCCCTTGCCTCTCCCACTTGAACTTCGCTTCCCAGCTGAACTTCCTCTTGTAGTTATATTTCCCCTCCCAGCTGAACTGTCCCTTCCACTTGAATTGTCTCTACCACTTGCATTGCCCCTCTTAGCTGAACTACCTCTCCCACTTGAATTGCCTCTACTTCTGCCCCTACTCACAGATCTGCCACTGCCCCTACCAGCAGTTTTGGCACTGTCTCTACCACTGGATGTGCCACTGTCCCTACCAACAGCAGATGCTTCACCCATGACTGGACCTCTTTGGCAAGTTCTCTTGTTGTGTCCAAATTACATGCACCATTTGCATCTCAAGGTACTAGACCTTTTGCTCTGACTTGTTCCAGCTGGTGGCTCATGAGCAGCCCTCTTTCTTGAAGTCATTGGCCTTCCTGGCAATCTTTTCAGTGGTGGGGGTTGTAAAGGGTCCCCAGGTATAAGTGTCCACATGCTATGGTCTAAGATGGGATATATCATTCCACCATTGGCTGTCAAGTAAGTTGCCTTAGAATAGTAAGGGTGGACAAAATCTTCTATGTTTAATCTACTGTGAGAAATTGCAGCCACAGCATGCTTGCATGGAAGACCAGATATTTCCCATTGTCTACATACACAAGTCATAGCCCCAATATGGACAATGTGATTAACCCCCTCATTATCCTTTACCTCATACTCATTGCCTCCTATATACTCCACTGTGCAAGTCCTTGACCATTTCAGTGTGACCTCAAGCTATTTCTTCACATTCAATGTGACATTAGATTTCCATTGCATTGCCTTTCGGTACCTCATCTGAAACTTACCCATCAACTTGCACCTTATGCCCTCTAACATAGTTAAAATTGGCTGACTTCTCAAATTTCCTAACCAATTGTTGAAGGACTCTGTCATGTTATTTGTGATGTGATCATTTCTAATCCTACCATCAAATGCATGCCTAGACCTTCCTTCAACTGGAACCTTCTGCAATCAAATGAAAGCATCATTGTTCATGTCCTTAATGGCTTGCATAGCCTGATCATACTCCATCTGATTGTAAGCCCTTACTGCTCTCCAAAATTGCTTCCTCAAAATTAAACCAGGAAGTTTGGCTCTGAAATTGTTATATAGGTGCATGCAACATCTTCTATGAGTTGCCTCTAGTATAATGTCACTCACAATCTTATCAAGGCCCTACATACAAAAACAATGAAACATTAGTAACCATTAGAAGTTTAAAATTAGAGAATCAAGCATAATTATGCAAGTAAAGTAGTTGTTGAATATGTCAGTAAAGTACCTTTTGTTGATCAAACATGATGGTCCATGGTCTAGAAGGTAGTGCATCTTCTATGAATGTTCTCAAGTTGTGCAAGGAAAAAGACCAACTGTCCTTGCATTGTAGGTACCATATATGGCTCTTTCCCATTGTAGGTACCATCATACTTCATGCCTGGAAACCTTATCTCTTCATCATCTAGACAGTCTGCTTCATCATCATAATCATCATCAGTAGTAGAATATGGCACTTCATCATCACCAGATTGGTAATCACTAAGTTCAGCATCATCATCTTCACTTGAGCACTCATTATCATCATCACTCAAAATCTCATTGCCATCTGATTGGTTTTCATCCTCAGCAGTTACATTCCAGTCCCTATCCTCATCACTAAACCCATAAACATTGTCCTCATGGTACTCTTCATCTACATCTACAGTATGGTAGTCTTGCTCTACATCTACAGCATCTACTCCATGATTTTCATTTCCAACATCACTTTTATGTCCACCATCACTCATTCCAATAGAATATTTTATGTCTACATACAAGTTAATTGTTTTACTCCTACCTTGCACATAAAACATGTCTAGCACATCAAGATCATTTTCTACTAATCTTCTTGTGTCAGTACCAGGCATATCACAATGCAATGTGATTGCTATTGCTTCACTACAAGAAATGTGAGAGAGGACTGTTGCAGTTACATCCTTCAAGGCATCAATGTAGCAATACATGTTTGGGTCCACATCAAACACTCTTCACACTTTCCCTTTGTAGTTGATGATTAAATCAAAATAAGCTGTGATCATAATGATGTACCAATTAATTCCTAACATGTACTGTACTCAACAATTAACTGAATAAAAGAAAAAAAAAATTGAAGAAAAGCCCTAATAAAATAAGCAAGCCCATACAACGACAAATTCACAAGAAAAAGAAGAAAAATGATGTAAAAATTAACTCCTAAGATGTACTGTACTCAACAATTAACTGAAGAAAATATGAAAACATGAAGAAATCCCTAAATTACACTATAATTATACTAATATTAAACAATCATAAGTAAAACCCAAAAAATCAGAAATTCATTCTAAACATACATCTCATGAATAACACCCAGAAAATCAGAAATTCATAAATTTTCAACAAATTCCTTTTTTTCCAATCAGAAATTTTGCAAATCAAATAAAAACCCTAAACATTGCAAATCAAATAAAAGCCCTAAACATACATCTCATAAATAAAATCAAAAAAATCAAAAATTCATATTAAATCCCTACATTACACTATTATTAAACATACATCTCATAAATAAAATCAAAAAAATCAGAAATTTATATTAAATCCCTACATTACACTATTATTATAGTAATATTCAACAAATTCTTTTTTTCCTGTCAGAAATTTTGCAAATAAAATATAAACTCTAAATATATATTTTTGAAGAAAACCATTTTCACATACATTTCATCAAATCAAACACAGAATAGAAACAAATTTGTAAGAAAAAAGATGGAAAAAAAAATTCGAAAATCATCAACACACATTTTAAAACACTATTCGAAGCTTACAGAGTTCGAAATCTTACCTGGAAGCCGTAACAACAACTTCTCACCGATGAAACTCTTTTACATTGTGTACTGGCAACGACGATCGGTTCAAAACCTCAAGCTTTTTCGTCTTCTTCACAATCGATGATCGGTTCACGATGATCGCCTCCCTCTCTCTCTTCTTCTTTGAAGAATTCGATTTGTATTGTGAATGTATTGATTAGGGATTTTGTGAACAAAGGGCTTTTTGGTCTTTTTGCAAGCAAAAGCAAGGGTAACATGGTCATTTTCTATTGGATACTAACTTCGTTTGTACAAAATAGACGGAATTGGGGAATCTTGACATTGTCAGGTAAAGTAAGGGGGGTTACTATAATTATTCAAACCACAGGGGAGGACCTTATATTTGTCAGAAACCTCAGGGGAGGTAAATGTAATTTACCTAAACAAAAATGAAAAAAATGAAATCAACTATTTTAATTGTTCAATGGCAATAAAAACTATTGCTCAACCAAAAAACATAGTAAAAATCAATATACAACAAATCATCAAACAATATATATAAATAAAAAAAAATATCAAATAATTCATATATATTTACGCAAAATTTTAGAAAAATCTATATATAATCAATTCTGGCATAATACTAGCGAATAAACTACACAATATCGGTGACTACACAAATCGACAAAGAGACTACGATTTATATATAACATTGGCAAAAAAACGATTATCCATCACTAGTATACCATCATCTCTATTGCGAGTCTATCATCATCTCTATCATTGGTCAACAAGTATAACTAATCTTCTCTTCTAAATGTTCTTCCATAGTAGGACCTTATTGTCATATAATGGTGAATGAAGATCTTTAATCAAGTGAATCCCTCTAGGGGTGAGCATGGTCCGGATTGGATCGGATTGGAGTAAAACCAGGACCAATCCGTTATTTACGGTTTCTGAAAAATTGGAACCAATCCAATCCGTTTAAATCATGGAACCAATCCAAACCAATCCATTTAAATACGGATTGGATCGGTTTAGGACCACAGATTCATATAATTAAATAACAAAAATATATATATGACACTTTAATTTCATAAAAATATAAGCATAGCGCTATATTAGTTTCACAATAGCAATATGTTTTTCTATAATAGCGATATACTGTTCTGGAATTTAAATAATTATAAGAAAATTGGTTTCACCATAAGTATTTAGACCATTGCAAATTAAAACTAAAAACTAACAAACAAAAATAATAAAAAAAGATATTAAACGGTTTTAGGTTTGAGTTTAGATTTTATATAGAATAAGAGAAGATACTATGGGGGAGGATATATAATAAAAATATAGACTATTTGTATACGGTGCGGATCGGTTCCAATCCGGAACCGTGGGGTTCAATCCGGAACCAATCCGTGGACTACGGATTTTTAATTTTTCAATCCGGAACCGAACCGCGGATTCAAAAAACCAATCCAAATCTATCGGATTGGACTGGACTGGATCGGATTACGGATTTCACGGATTCCTTGCTCAGGCCTAAATCCCTCACATTGAGGTAAAAAAAAAAATACTAAGAATAATAATCTTATATATTTATATACAATATTATATATATATATATATCATAAATGAAATATATCTAATAATAATTTTCTCTCTCCTATAGATATGATATAATATATATTATATTACAATAAACGTTTGTCAGTATAATCTATATATATATTAAGAAAAATGAGATTTCTAATCTAGAAAACCTCCAAAAAATGAGGTTGTGTTTGGTTTGCTTTTGGAATCATGATTCCAAAGGTAAAATTTTCAAATCACTTTTCAAAATTCATAACCAAACATACAACTCAAAATTACTCAAAATTCAATTTAAAAATTAATTTCAAAACTCATAACCAAACACATAACTCAAAATTTAATTCAAAACTCTTTTCAAAACTCTTTTGATGATATAGTATTGAAAATGGTTAGTGATGGAATTGTTAACTTATTTTTATAAAAAATCTAAAAAAAATAATTTCTATATTTAAAAAATATCTAAAACAAATATATATATATATATATATTCAAATAACAGGTTCCAATTGCAACCAAAAAAAAAAAAAACTGTTCCAGTCAACCAGTCGGATGTCCAGGAGGATATCCGTGCGGACGACCGGGTAAACCAATCCGCTCTTTTCAAAATTTAAAATTCAAAAATTTCTTTCAAAACACTTTTTAAATCTCTTTTCAAAACTCATAATTAAACAAAATTTCTCTTTTCAAAACTCAACTCATAATTCCACACTCAAATTACAACTCCAAAAAGAGAATCACAATTTCAAAACTAAACCAAACGCAACCTTCAATTTTTCAATCTAAATTTCTTAATTTTCTCATTTAAAAAAAAAATGCTTAATACTTATTTCCCAAACTCCCGCTCAACCTTCATTTTTTGGGCTTTTTCAATTTAAAAAAATCTATCATTATAACATATAAGAGTTTTAGAAATCAAATTATTTGATCTCTAAAAGTGAAAATTTTATTGCAAATGATATTTGGAAACCAATTTTTATCGTCGTAAGAATTATAGGGTCATCCCAAAAAGTATAAAAAAAACAAAACAAAACAAAAACCTTTTTAGCAACAAAATTTTGAAAATATCACTAATAAATACATTTTTAGAGACAAAATAATTTGGTCTAAAAAATGTTTATTTTTTAAGAAAAAAATTTAATCCCAAAAAAATAATAATTCACTATTAATATCTAATTTTTATTATTAAAAATATAATAATAATATTTTTCACAACAAAAATATTTAACTCCTAAATTTGGATCTTTAAAATTTGAATTTTGATTTTTTTTTTTTGTAATGTGCCTACCACATCCACTTTTCATCGATTTTTTTTGTCGTGACCTCCACAGCCGCCTCTCTTTGTCCCTTTCTCCTTTGTCCCATACTCGTTCATGAACATTAATCACTCTTCAATTGGAGAGGTTATTTGGTGGTTTAGGAGTTTCACTTCACATTACTAAACCCTTGATATTTACCAAGTTATCCCTTATTAATTTAATAAAAAATATTAAGGGCTTGTTTGGTATATGCAAAAATAGCATATGTTATTATAGCACATTATCATATTTGGATCACAATTATCTTATTTTGATCACATCACCTCTCTAAAATATCATTTCAAATCTACTTCATATTTTACGTTTTTTTTTCGTAAAAAATAAAAAATATACTAATCTAACACTTCCCAATATTTTAATCAATCATATTGAGTTAGGCACCATGTCGTAATACACTAAGGTCATGTTTGTTTGGGCAGACATGTATTTGGGATTGGACTAATAGTTCAATAAAATTATTAATCCGATATTTAGGTACAAAATTGAAGTATGGACTAACAATCTATCCAGATATGGTATCTCACATATGATAGACTATTCAATTCCACATAGGGGGTGTGATATAAATTGGGGTACTAAGTCAAAATCTGGACAAACTTATCAAATAACCATAATATAGGTATTATGGTCAATATATTGAATGTCTCATGTTCTGTCATGTCTTATCCATTCCAATTCCCTTAAATAAACATCGGATTGGATAATATTTTGTTAATCCCTCCTTATAATTCTAACTCAATCCAAGGCCTATTTTGGGAAGATGGTTATAATCAACTTTTTGGTGAAAAGCTGCTTATAATCAGCTTATAATCAACTTTTTTGTGAGAGAAGAGGTGAGTTATAATCTAAAAATCAGATTATAACCGTGTTGCCAAAATAGGCCCAAATATAGGATATAATACACAATCTAAAAGGATCGTAGTCCTAAGATTATTAATCATGAGAATATTAATTTAACTTTATCCAATCCATCCAAACAAACATTGCCCAAGACTGCTACATAATTTTTCCTTCCATTGACTATACTCATTGCTATTATTTTCATGTATACAGTGAGCCATCTTCAATTGACTATAATCAGCACTTTTCTTTCCATCTATTTGTGGGGTAATAATTGTGATACAAACCCTCACATACACATGGTCCTTATAACTCTTACTTTCATTTTAATCACTTATAATGTGGGGTCTGTACATATATGAATGGACTCCACGTACATCAAAGGTTAAGATCAAATTGAAAGTTATGGAACTCCTAAAAAAAGGATCCCAAACATTCTGTTTGGAAAACTAAGCAAAAAGTAAGCTTTCAATTTTAACTTATTTTGGGTCATATTATTTCTCACATTTTTTACACAAAAAAAAAAAAAAAAGTTAAAAAAAAAAACCAAAAAAATAGTTTTTAACCAACTCCTTAAATCACCCCTGTATTTTTTCTGTTTTTTTTTTTCTTTTTTTTAATGTGTGTTGAAGATTTATACTCTATTTTGATCAAACGGTGAGGGGAAAAAAAAATTATAATTGTATTTTTTTATATTCCGTTTTAATATGACAGTGAGAAATTTTTTTTGTGATTATGTGTTTTTAATTGATTGTGTTTTTTGAAAAAAAAAAAAAATTTGATTGTGTTTTTTAACTATTATATTTGGATGGATGACAACGTAAAGCATGTGAGAGACAGATATTAGTGTGATATATATATATATATATATATCTTTTTAAAAAATTTAAATGACATTTAATATGAACGATTATTTTACAATACTGATTGTAAAATTTGTGATTGTCTCTTTTAATTGATTGTGTTTTTTTACACTCCATTTTGATCAGACAATGAGAAGAAAAAAAAATTTGTGATTTTGTTTTTTAATTGATTGTGTTTTTTGAAAAAAGAAAATAACTGACTGTGTTTTTTAACTACCATGTTTGGATGGATGACAAAGTAAAGCATATGAGAGATGGATACGAGTATGATATACATATATATACACATATATATTTTAAATGATATTCTTAATATAAATGGTCATTTTACAATGTTGATTATGTTTTTTACATTCTGTTTTGATCGGACGGTGAGAAAAAAAATTTATTGTGTGTTTTTAATTGATTATTTTTTTACATTTCGTTTTGATTAGATGGTGAGAAAAAAAAAATTGTGATTATGTTTTTTAACTGAATGTGTGTTCTGGAAAAAGAAAATAACTGATTGTATTTTTTAATTATAATGTATGGATGGATGACAAAGTAAAACATGTGACAGACAAATATGAGTTTGATTTTTTTTTTCTTTTCGTATTTTAAATGACATTCTTAATATTATAAATATTAAAATTGTGATTGTGTTTTTTAACTAATTGTATTTTTTTACATTCCGTTTTGATCAGATGGTGAGAAAAAAACTTTGTGATTATGTTTTTCAACTGATTGTGCTTTTTGAAAAGAGAGAATAACTTATTGTATTTTTTAACTATTATGTTTAGATGGATAACAAAGTAAAACATGTGAGAGACAAATATAAGCGTGACTTTGTTTTTTTTTTTTTTTTTTTGTATTTTAAGTGATATTCTTAATATTATAAATATTTTACAATCAATGAAAATAAATTATTGTGTTTTCTAAATATATTTATGAGAGAGTAACGCATTTGAATAAATATCATTTTTTTTTCTTTTATGTCACTTAAGTTTGTTTCTTTTTTCACTTTGCACTTTAATTATTGCACTGATAATATTTTATTTGATAATTTTTTTTAATTCTTTTTTCTTATCCCATGCTATGCTAGTACTTCTAGAAAAATGACCTATTGAAATATAAATTTAAATGTATAGAATTAAGTGAAATACAAGAATAATTTATAAACTTATTAAGCTATATAAATCCTCTAAATAGAATTTATAAATAAATCTCTCTTAAAAGAATTAAATATTGAGCTTTTTAATTTAGTTATAATTTTTTCAAATTTAAATTTTATCCTCGTATCAATCCCACCAACTAGTGTGGGTTTATTTGAAAAAAAGTATGGGGGATGCACCAATAAATCCCAAATTAATAACTTATGCACTGTTTAGTCCTAAAAGTTTTCTTATAGACTGAAAGGTCCCATTACAATGTTAATAACATTAGATACAATGTTAATAACATCAGAGTCATGTTACAAATATTAGATTTCAAACATCTAATGTTCATCAAATTTCAATAATGTTTGAAAATATATGATGAAAAACATCTAATGTTCATCAGATTTCAATAAATTTTGAAATTATAGAATGAAACATCAAATCATTTACATCATGCTGATGTAAAAATGGGACTAAATGGAGCATAAGAAAACTTTTAGGACTAAATGGTTCAACGTTTCAAAAACTAGGACTTATAGGTAAATTTTCCAAAAAGTATTGCAGTCAATATTGCCTCCCTAATCACTCTCATCATCACCATCAAAAGCATCATCCTTTATATCATTTTTTTGTTCCGCACGTAATGATTTCTTTCACCTTCTCATATTCTAATTGCAATGCTATTGCTTTACAAATCGTGTAAAACTAATATTTGAAAAAATAAATTACAATAAGGTTTCTAAAATTTCGATGAAATATAATAAATTTTATAAAATAAATTATACTGTTTGGTTTTAGTTTTCAGAATTTATTTTTCAAAAAATTCTACTTTTTCATTTTTCCTATTTTTTTTTTGTTTTCACCGAATTTTTAAAAATATTTTAAGCAATTTTTTTTTAATTTTTAGATACATCTAACATAAATACAATTAAAAAATATAATATTTGTGAAAATAATCTTTAAAAAATTTACTAAATATCAAAAATACAAAAATAAACTAAAATTATATATTTTTCGTATTTTTGTGTATTTATTAATTTTTTAAAATATTTTACTATTTAGATACATATAAGTAAAGTGCATCTAAAAAAGTAAAAAAAAAAATTGCTTAAAATTTTAAAAGTATTCACTAAAAATAAAATACATGAAAACAAAAAATTCAATTTCTAAAAAACTAAATTCAGAAAACTGAAACCAAATACACTGAATATAATTATATTGAACTTTCTTAAAATTTTAATTCATATAACATTAAATTATATCTTCATTAATTGTTCGTTAGTCATATATTTTTCTATGTTAATTATCTTTATATATGCACACTATCTATATTAGTTCTGCCACATTTAGCTTTACTAAACCCTATTTAAAAATGCAACCTATTATTTAAATTTATTTAGATAAATTATACTAATTTACATTAAGCTTTATAAATATATATATATATATATATATATATTAAACTTCACAAGTATAAATACACTCTGATTTCTCAAAATTTTAATTCAATATTCTCTCTTTTTCAGTAGTAATTCTTTAATCATATGGATAAAAAATTAATATTATCATCTATTTCATACTTAAATATATATTTTACTATTAATTTTTCTTGTCTCTTTATGTCTTTTGTATTAGTTAATTTCATTTTAAACTTACTAAAAAAAATTAGTGTAATTATGTCAAATTTATGAAAATTACAATTAATTTATCAATTTATTTTATGTGACCCTTCACTCAAAATTTTAAAATAAACAAATATATTACTATTTATTATATTATATAAGCAAATATATTGGGTCTTGAAGGCTTAAAGGCTCAATGTAATTTTCTCAAATTATTAAATTTATAAATTATAAAAATACACGTGTCATGAAAGTATTGGATTTCATAATATGATAATATCTCTTAGACATTTAATTAATAGAAACTAAATTAAAGTAAGTTTTAAAATGAAACAATATGCCATTATTGTTTATTAATGATGCATTTACACACAAGTCCTAATTTATAGATTTATATTCTATTAAGTCTTAATTAAGATTTTTTAGACCTTTGTCCCATTAAATTTTTAATAGTTGAAATTGCCCTTCAAATAATAATTGTTCATCATTTATAATTATCTATAAAGGAACATGATGATTTGATATTTATTTTGATTTTCAAAATTTTAAAACATCAACTTTCAAATTGAAAAAACTTTTTTAAAAAAAAATTGTGCAAAAAAAAAAAAAAATTGAAATTTTTTAAAAACTGAATTATTTTTTTGTGCAAAACTGAAAATTTTGTGTCTATAAAGAAGCATGATGATAGAATATTGATATGCAAAATTGAGAAAAAAAATTAAATATGAAAAAACTAATAATTTTCTCAGTTTTAAAATTAGAAAAAACTGATAATGTTCTCAGTTTTATTGAATAGTTGAATCAAACAAATAAGTAGAAGGGCAAAAATATTTAATCTCTCATGCTCTTTTATTTTTATTTTTTTTCTATCAGTTAGTAAAACAATTATTTGGAACATTACTATACAAAATTGATAATGTTCTTAGTTTTAAAAATTAAAAAAAATTGATAATATTCTCAATTTTACTAAATAGGACTTATAGGTTTAAAAAATCTTAGATAGGACCTAAACTACCATAACATTTATAAATAGGGCTTTTAAATAATTAATTCTTTATTAATTAATAAGGAAATGTTTTCAAATTTTATTACAATATAATCTTTTTAAAAATGCTTACACAAAAAATAAATTTAGTTTTTAATTTCTAAATCCTTCTAAAAGTGTATATAAAAATTTAATTTCTTTCTATTTTTCTTATAAGAATGTTGTATGATTAAAACTCAATTTGATATTTTTCTATTTTTGTAAGGAAGTTTGAAAGCATTTTCTTATTAATTAATAAACAATAATGGCATATTCTTTCCTTTTAAAACTTACTTTAATTTAGTTTCTATTAATTATGACATCTTTTTTTTCTAAATTACCTTACCATTTCAGAATTTAACAAAATATATCTAAAATATAATATAGTATTTATTTTTCAAATACCACTATTATACTCATAGCCTTACATTTCTTAAAAAAAAAAAAAAAAATTATGTTGAAGACAAAAAAAAAAAAGAAAAGAAGAAGAAGTCAAAAACAGTTGGCTTTTTTTACTTTTTTGAAGTGAATTTTTAATTTTTTTTTTCTACTTTTAAATTCTTCTACACTAGATGAACCAGCAAAATAAAAAAAAAATTATTAAAAAAATCTACTAAAGACAAAAGAGTAAAAAGAATGTGACTTTTTTAATTAGATATCAAACGAGGTCTGTTTTGGGAAGTTGATATTTTAGAAGAAAAAAAAATTAAAAAATCACTACAAAAAAAGTCATTTTCTTTCATTTTTTTTTTCATATTTTTTCATAAAAATTTTAAAAATTACTAAAAAGAGTATTTCTCAAAAGTTTATTTTAAATTTTCATTAAAATTTGCATCTTAAAATATCATTTAAAAAATAAAATTATGGTAATGAGACTATCATTTCTACAATGGTAAAATAATTTTTATCAAAACTTACATTTTTTAATTTTAGAAAAAATAATAATTAAGAATATTGATCACTCATTAGGAATGTTTGGTTCTAAGTGTGTAAAAATGGTCCATCAGTTTGAAACCCGTTTGAGGATCGACCAAACCTGGGCTAACCAGGCTCGAGGTTTGGCCTAATCTGACCCCCTAGGCTGGGGCTTGGGCCATGCTTTTTCTGCCTCGGCCCGATTGGCCTAGCCTGCCCAATGTCATTTTAAAACTATTTTGATAATAAATAAATGAACTATCGGGCCCCATTCAGGCCCGACCGAAGACCAACCGTAGGCCCGAATTTCCCTAGGACTTGGGCTTTGGTCTAGGCCGAGATTTTGTTCAAGTGGACTGACCTGATTTTTTGCTAGAGTCAGCGAGGCTCGATGGTGGGTCGGGCCAGACCAAAATTATACCCATATTTGGTTTTAAGAAGTAATTATAACTTATTTTATTTTAGAAATTATGCCAGACTGTTTGATTCAACTTCTATTTATAGCTTATTTGGTCGAGAGGCGCACTCGTATGCCTTTCGAGGCTTCCCCCTTGTAAATATTCTCGGGTAAGAATGCAGAACTTCACCTCTTTCTGTTGCTGAACACAAACCTACTTTAGATCCACTAGAACATGTAGATCTACTAGACTACAAACAAAGAAGTTGGTAGCAACAGAACTGCCTCTAAACCACTAGAGACAGTCACCTACAATAATCAGTCTACCTACGCTACATTGTAGAGAGACGTTCGACTCCACGTGTCCGCCGAACAGTTCCGAAGTAGCAAGACGAGTGAATGAAGGTGCTGTAAGCGGTAGTGAATACTCGTTCCATGGAGACCTCCGGCGGAAACGTTCCGTCACTATAGACTGAACTCGCTGTGAACCTTTTCGATTATTAGTAGCGGCTCGTGAAGTAGCCCTCTTTCTTTACAAAAAAGTGGATACATGCCCCTTTACTTTCTATTATATTAGTAAAGCCTAAACGCTCTTTACTAAAATATAATAGAAGGTAAGGCAGTCAAGGGTTGGTGTGGCTAAGTAAAGCTACGGCTCCTTGGTGGGAATGAAAAAGCGGTACCCCTATCACAACAAGGCAAGTTCAGTTGACGGACCACTTTTTGCCGGGAGAGGAATCGTTTTTGTAGTAAAAAAAGCTTATGCACGTAGCTCGCTGGAAGCTAAGAGTCTTATAGCCCAAAAACGGGAATAGCGGTTTTAGTAGTTCCTTAATACCTTATTACTAATCTATTTATAGTCAAGCAAGCCTTTCACCTGGCTAACACACAAAAAAGCACCAGCCGGGCCTCTCTCTTTGTTTCGATGAAAGCCTCAACGCTCGCGTTCTACGGGGAACTTTTTTGACTATTTACCTTCGGAAGCAAAGGGCGAAAAGTCCAAAACTAGTAAAGGGTGCTTGTGTTGTGGTTTTGAGTTCCTTGGCTTGTGTTCTAATAGTAACCACAGGAAGAAAGCGGGGAGCATTCTCTATCAAATAATGATGGAGGGGGTTCATGGTCCCTAGTCTCGTTTTTGCCGAGCCTAATTCTCTATGGTATGGATGTCTTTGATTGAATGGAGACAGATATATAGAAAGTGTGCAGTGAGGGATCTTTCTAGGTAGTCAATCTTTACTTAACTCGGCCCAAGCAATGCCCAAAGACTCCCATGTCTTTACTTATAACTTATTTGGTAGAAATAACCTTAAATAACTAAAAGAAGCTGATTTTTTAAAAGTTAGAAAACAGATACTTTTAGTTTCTGCTTTTTGATTACCAGATTTTAGTTTTAAAAAAGTTAATAGATATGACCAAAAAAAAAACACTCAACTTAACTGATTACCAATTTTATTTGGATTAGATTTGAATGAGTTTTAGATTTTTATACTTATCCTGTTATTGTTACTAATCACAAAATTTTTAATCATATATATTTTTTTTCATTTAAATGGGTAGATATACAAAAATACTTTAGTACAATTTTCTAATCTATTATAATTAAAAAAAATTAAATGAACATAAATCAAGTTTTCTAACCAATTTTTTATTTTTATTTTTAAAATTTCTCCGTATGTACAGGCTCAATGTGAGGGTTATATATTATTAACAAAAAAAAAAAATATCATAGTACTTGAATTGTGACAATTCTTCCTCAATCTCTTACATGAATTTAATTCGAGTTAGTAAATTTTTTCGTTACTTCTGACCAAATTTAAAATAGCCTTTAAGGCCATAAAATTTTAAGAACTTAAATTACTAAAGACTTAAAAATTTTAAGAAATTAAATTACTTAGTTGGGTCAACCTAAATTGCACCTTAGGCTAGATCATAAGGTAAAGTAGGCGGGGCTCTAAATTTTATGATCTAAAAAGTAATGCAATATTAATAAATATCTTTATAATATATTTTAATTTAAAAAAAAAATTATAATCTAAAAATTCATAAAATATTAATATATATCATTATTATATATATGCACACAGATCAATATATATTATAGATTCATAATTTTTTTTTTCTATTGTTAATGACGAGGCACTTATAATTTTTGGATAATGATAGAGATACTAAATTTTTTACCAAATAAATGATCAAATGTCTCATATGAATGTGTGGTCCATAATTTTGCAAACCTTACACTCATGTGAGATATTTAATCATTTATTTGATAAAAAATTTAAAACTTATAGCATTTTCCATAATTTGTTTATATCATATTTAATCTATCATTTTATGTGGCAAAATTATTATCATCAAGTATTAGTGTGTTTGGTTTCAGTTTTTTGAATTTAGTTTTCTAAAAACTAAGTTTTTTTATTTTTCGTGTTTTTTTATTTTTAGTGAATATTTTTAATTTTTTATATTTTTTTAGCTGTACCTTACTTAGATATATCTAAAAAGTAAAATATTTGTAATTTTTTTTAAAAAATTAATAAATACAAAAAATATACTAAATTTTTATATATATATTTTTTTTATATTTTTGATATTTAGTGAAATTTTTAAAGATTTTTTTTACAAAAATTATATTTTTTAAGTGTATTTATATAGGTGTGTCTAAAATTTAAAAAAAATTATTTAAAATATTAAAAAATTCAATAAAAATAAAAAAAATATAAAAAAACAAGAAAATAAAATTTTCTTGAAAGTCTGTTTAAAAAACTGGAAACAAATATGGTGTATACAACTTTAAAAAAAAAATACCTTAGATAAAATCTATCACATCACATTACATGAAATGTCAAATAAAGTATAATATAAAAATTAATAAATATATTATTGGTCTAGTAGTGCAGTACAAGGAACATTCATGAAAAACAAAATCAAATTAAGAAAGAAGATTCAAAATGGGAAACTAACGTGTGGAAGCTTTTTAGTAATTTGAGTACAATATAAAGGGCAATTTCGTAAACTAAGTGAACATTAAAAAATACATACTATATAAACTCCAAATAGCCCGAATGCTAATCATCATCCCCAACCCCAGCTTTAAACCCAGAGTCTTCCTTTCGCCGCCATTGATGGACCCAGAAGAAGTTCTGAACCTCTTTGATTCATACTGGTTCAATCTTGAAATCTTCAAGAAACCCCCACAAATTTCAAATTGTGAAACAAACCCAAATCACCAAAATCAAGAAAACAATCCAGAACCCAAAATTTCAAGCCTTCCAACAATCCATGTGAGGTCCAAAAGTGACCAATTGATGAGCACCACTGGAAGCTTCAGTTCTGATTCTCTCTCTCCAGACTCTGTCCTCTCCTCCACACCTCATCTCCAGAGCATCCTCTCAGGATTTGAAGCCACAAAAGAAGAAGAGCCAGCAATAAAGCAAAAGCAACCCAAGAAAATCAGAAGCATGAGGAGAAGAACAAACAAGGGTATGACAAAAAGCTTGTCAAGCCTTGAGTTTGAGGAGCTAAAAGGGTTTATGGATCTGGGTTTTGTGTTCTCAGAAGAAGATGTGAACTCAAGTTTGGTTGAGATTATTCCTGGGTTACAAAGATTGGCCAAGAAAGATGATGGTGAAGAACAAGTGAAAGAGACTAGCAGTAGTGCTTTTGATGAATCTTCAATTCCAAGGCCTTACCTTTCTGAAGCATGGGAGGTTTGGGAGAGAGAGAGGAGAGAGAATCCATTGATGAATTGGAGAGTTCCTGCTTTAGGTAATGAAATTGACATTAAAGATAGCCTCAAATGGTGGGCTCACACTGTTGCATCCACAGTAATATGATGATGGTCTCTCTGGCTTATTACTATTTTTGTGTTCCTCATGTTTATGTTTTTAATTTTTTTCAAATTTCCTGAAATTTTTTTTTGAGCAGAACTTTGTGGTTTTGGGTTTTGGTTTTTGTTGATTCTTTTGATTTTTGAATTTTGTATTAGTTGTAATGTAATTGTGTATAAAAAAAGTAGATAGATTTTTTGTTTGCGTTCTGATGGGTTTTGGTATTGTGTTATTATATTTTTCTTGGAAACATCTAAGTATGACAATTCCAATGAAAATGGATTGAACTTGGAAGTTTGACCTTGGAAGTTGACCAATTCATTCACATACCATTCCATAATATGCTTTGGTAGATTCTTCATTTGACGCACGGACATATAATGGGTTAGGGAGTAATTGTCTATTATTATTATTATTATGCATCACCTTATAATGGATCACCATATGATAAAGTTTAAGAAAAATGTTTTTTCTACACAATTTATTTTTATAAATTTTTTGAATGATGTAATAAGGAAAAGGCAAATTAATTAGTCATGCAGTTTGTGAGAAAAGATTTTGTGGATATAACTATTGAAAGTTTAAATATAATAAGAACGGTGGTGTAACATGTATCAACTAATATTATGATATTATTATTGACCATATTTATTATGCAAGTTATAAATATTCAAAATCATACAAATGATACTGTATCATCTATTAGTACATTAGCGTGTACATTAATTGGTACATATAACATTATTCTAATAAAAATTATTACAGTAAAATTATAATTTATTTGGTAATGTTTAGATTTGTTTTATACAAAATTTTAAATTTTTAAATAAAATTTTATTTAGTGACTATTTTTATTTATAAAATGAAAATAATTTAGAAGATTTTGTAAATTCTTGTAAAGAAAAAATATATATATTTTTTCATTCGTTTTAAAAATAAGTTTAGGAAAACTGTAAAGAAAAACCTACGATTAAACATTTGGTATGTTTGGTTTGAGTTTTAGAGATGAGTTTTAGAAAAAAAATTTCAAAAAATTGTTTGGTTTGAGATTTTTCTCAAAAAATTTTCAAAATCACTTTCTCTCTCTTACACATCAATCAATCACTTTTTCTCTCTTCTCTCTCATCTCTTATTCTCAATCACTTTTTCTCTCACACACATCTACTCAATTACAACAAAATATCAAATCATCCCAAACTCCCAAACTCCAAAACTACTTTCAAAATATACAATCAAACAAACCAAAAAAATTTCTAAAACAACTCTCCCAAAAACAAACCAAACAAGCCCTATTTTATCAATTTAAACTTTAAATTTTTTATTCATTTTCAATTTAAATTATTTGTCTATTTTTGTTAAATAAAATAAAAAAATAATATTTTAATCATTAAACTCAATAAAAATGATATTTTAGACATTTTATATATATACTTAGATTTCGTTTGGCATGCAACACTTTTAGTGTAAAAGCTAAAATATTGCTAAAAAAATCAAAATACTTATAACCTATACCAAAAAATCAAAAATTATATTTTCTCTCTATTTTTTGCACATCTTTTCATACAAAACTAAAAAGTCAGTCCAAATATACTAATATTTTTTACCTCATATTTTAGCTAAAAAATTTAAAAATTACTAAAATAACTTGTTTCCAAATGAAATCTTATATTGATTTTAATATACTTAACAAAAATAGACAAATAATTTAAATTAAAAGCAAATAAAAATTTCAAGATTTAAATTAACAAAATTAAAAACTCAAAATTTATTTTGTTACAAATTTTAAACCCTTGGTGCCGTTTGGTAACACTTACGTTTTCAGTTTTATGTTTATATTTACAAAAATTTAAAAAACTCAAATAAAAACTTGTTTGGTAAAATTTTTGATTTATAAATAAGTGGTCTTAGTTTATAAATTTGGCCAAAAAATGTGTTTTCGTTTTGAGTTTTGAGTTTTTTTTTTTTTTTACTATCCAACACTAGCCACCACCCGCCACCATTTTCCGCCACCATCTTCCGCCACCACCATCCACCACCCACCCCACCACCACCTGCCACCACCACTCACCACCCACCTGCCACCAACACCCGCTATCCCCAGCCACCTGCCACCCACTCGCCACCACCACCACCACCACCCACTCGTTACCACTTACCACCCGCCACCGTCACCCACCCACCACCACCACCCACCCCCACCACCACCTGCCACCACCACCCGCCACCACCACCACCACCACCCACTCGCTACCACCCGCCATCGTCACCCACCCACCCACCATCACCACCCGTCACCACCACCACCACCACCACCACCCGCCATCTGCCACCCACCTGCCACAACTACCCACCACCCGCCACCACCACCACCACACCACCCATTCGCTACCACCCATCGCTCGCCACCTATCACCACCACCACCACCACCACCCGCCACCTACCCACCACCACCCGTCACCACCACCACCACCACCACCACCACCACCACCCGCCACCGTCACCCACCCACCACCACCCACCACCACCACTACCACCACCACCTGCCACCGTCACCCATCCACTCACCACCACCACCACCGCCACCATCCACCACCATTGGCTACCCACCACCCACCGCCACCACTTTCCACCACCGTCTTCCTCCGCCACTTGCCACCACTTGCCATTTCTCACTCTTTTTTATTTTAAATTTTTTTTAAACATTTTGTTAATTACCAAACGCGTTTGTAGTTTATGTTTTTCTAAAAATAAACAAAAATCAATTTATAAAATTTTTATAAATATAAACTGAAAACGTAAATATTACCCAACACAAAAATTGTCTTTTTGTAAGTGTCCCAACAAATTTTCATTCATTTCTCGCTCTTATATCCTGTTTGACCACCCACATACGACAACCCCCTCTGATATCCTCTTTGACCACCCACACACGACAACCTCCTCCGACCACAACCTTTGTCAACATGAATGCAATAAAGGATTCAATAAAAAGTTAATTAAAGTTTGTAGTAAAATTTTTATTATGTGAAATCTCTTTTTTGATTTTTTTTTTTTTTTCCCCTTGTTTTGTATGAACATAACCTTGAATTAAACATAAGGGATATGGGATAAAAAAAATTGATGACGAGATGAGGAAAATTGATGACGTTTTTTAAGTGCGCTATGCTAACAATTAGTTATTGTTTTTTTTTTTTTTTTTTTCAAAATTAAAAATTCATAACTTTCATGCTACATGTCCGTTTTTTATAATCCATTTGTCAAAATATATAAATTAAGATTTATGTTTGATATGAAATTATATGGAAAGGAAAAGTGAGAATTTTTTAAAATCTATCAGTTTGTACATTGTAATAATTTTCCTTGTTTTTCGATTAAATTGTCAAATCTCACAAGTTTTTATTTCTTTGAATGTGAAATTTCACATATTTAATCTCCGGCAATGCTACGTAACTCAAATTTTGTGGCTCAAAAGTGGCTCAAATGGTCAAAACGACGTCGTTTTGAGTACAAAATAACATAAAAATGGCCAAAACGACGTCGTTTTGGCCATTTGAGCTACTTTTGAGCCACAAAATTTGAGCTACGAGGCATTTTCCTTTAATCTCTTTCCATTAAATTTTTGAGTTTAACATTTTTTAGAATAATAATTTTGTGCTTTAGTTGAAAAAATAAAATTTCACAATGGCACTTAATATTGTGAAATTTCACAATTCTTGATGTTGAATTTAAAAATTTTTACAGATTGAATTGATTTTTATTTATGATGATGCAGTTCGTCTAGGTGGATGGGTCGGACTGGTCCAAGCTCCCTGAATCTGGGTCGGAATGTCGAAATCCCACCGGTGTAACCTGCAAGCAAGTTCAATGGGGAACGGGGTAGTCCCCCAGTGAACCCTCCGACGAACAAGTTAGTGTCTGGGCGATAGAGAGAGTGAGAGAGATAGGGGTTAGAAAAGCTTAACCTTTTTCTTGTCTTCCAGCTTTGCTTATATCCCTTTTTGTCATCATTTCGTTCCCTGCCGAAAGCTTGTGCCGTCATTCGTCTTGTTCAGGGTGAGGGGGTGCCATTCCGGCTGAGAGGTGTTGTCGCAATAAATGCTGTGATGGATTGCATTAATGGTGATGTGCTGTGGCAATAACTTTGCAGATCTTTGTCTGCTGACGTGGCCTTTCCTACATCTGCCATGTGTCCGGACATCATTGGTCCTCCCTGCCCAGTTGGCTTCCAGTGGTGCTGGGTTTTTCTAACCGGGTTGTGTAATGGGGGTTTAGATGGTGGGCTGTGGTCCTTGTGGGCCTATCTGGGCCTATCCATGTCAGTAGTCCCCCATTCCCGAGTGCAGCTTTAGTCCAACGAAGGGAATAGTGACAATAAGACAGACGAGTCCGATCGTGAGGGTGGCCGAGCGTGAGGGGCCGACCGTGAGGGTGGCCGATCGCGAGAGGCCGACCGTAAGGGTGGCCGGGCGCGAGAGACCGACCGTGAGGGTGGCCGAGCGTGAGAGGCCGACCGTGAGGGTGGCCGAGCGCGAGAGGCCGACCGTGAGGGGGACCGAGCGTGAGAGGCCGACCGTGAGGGTGGCCGAGCGTAAGAGGCCGACCGTAAGGGTGGCCGAGCGCGAGAGGCCGACCGTGAGGGGGGCCGAGCGTGAGAGGCCGACCGTGAGGGTGGCCGAGCGTAAGAGGCCGACCGTAAGGTGGTCGAGCGCGAGAGGCCGACCGTGAGGGGGGCCGAGCGTGAGAGGCCGACCGTGAGGGTGGCCGAGAGCGAGAGGCCGACCGTGAGGGGGACCGAGCGTGAGAGGCCGACTGCGAGGGTGGCCGAGCGGGAGGGCACGGGGCTCAAGAGGCGGCGTGTCACGTGATGACTTGAAGTGGAAAAGAAAAGGTGAGGACAGAGGTCAGTGCATCTGGACCACACATGTGGCAGAATTTCGGGGGAGGGGAAAGGCCAGGCGTTAGATCAGAAGTGAAACGTCAGGGCATTATTATGGGCATTGATGACATGGTTTTGGCGGATGATTTGAAAGGTTTTCAAACTGGCGAACATTAATTTGGATCCTTGGAATACAGGCAAACCGTGGGCTTTTGGTATCATACGATTCATTTACTTCTTTACAAAGACGCAAGATATTTCTGGTGTTAGCTCCTTCGTTGCTCAGGATACCCCATTGAAACACTTCTTCAATTTGTTGGCACCTGCATCAGAAGTGATTCGCAAACACAGCTTAGAAATGGCTCAGGAAGAGACTGCAATTGTCAGGGTAGATCCACTAGGGGACGATGATGCAGAGGAATTAGCGGCACAATACAGAACGGACAGAGTGGGGGAACCAACGATGCGTGTCCATGGTTCCACCTTGGTGGAGGCTCCGACGCCGATCAGTGAGGTGATGGCAGATCATTGGCATACAAAGGCGGACAAATCGATGATAACAGAGGCGGAGTTGGGGGTAATCCGCGAGAAGTACCAAATTCCGGCGGGAGTGGAGTTGTGGTTGCCAGCGTCGACGGAAAGGCCATCGGACGCTAGGGTAGGAGGGTTTTCCCTGTACGAGGAGGCTCTGAAGGGAGGGTTGAGGTTGCCTCTGCCTCAAATAGTGGTGGACGTGCTCAACCACCTAGAGGTAGCGCCGGGCCAGCTGATGCCCAATGCCTGGAAGATTCTGATGGCCTGTGCGAGTGCATGGCCGAAGGCGAATGAGGGGGAGTCGATGGCGGTGGAGGAGTTCTTTGCCTGTTACAAGGCCTCTGGGCAACAGGAGACGTGGGTCACCCTGCAGGCAGTTGTGGGGAAGGGGTTGGTGGCTGGTCTGCCTACGTCGATCAAGGGATGGCGGGCGCGGTGGTTCTACGTTTCGGCGAACGGAGGGCCTGGGGTGAGCGCCGTCTGGAAGGTGCCAATTAGGACGGTGGAGGCAAAACTGGGGGCGGCAGCGGGGGAAAGGGTGAAGAGAGTGACAGAGTGGAGGGAGAAGGAGAAGGTGAGGTGGGACGACCTCGTGCAGCCCTCTGCACTATATGAGGCAGGGTTGGGTCCTCAGCTGATCGGTGGGGATCTTGACCGAGCAGAGTTGGAGGCAAGGAGGGAGGCCCAGGAGGCTGAGGACCAAGCCATTCTTGCCAAAGCCACCATGTTCAAGAAGGCACAAGACGACCGACCTTCACAACCGATTGCGAAGGAGAGGATTAGGCCTCGTCCGAAGCCGTTGGGGGAGAAGGACTTGAGTAAGTTTGAACCACGAAAGCTCCCTGTGGATCCTGTGAAGGAGAGGGCCAGGGATGGTGGGGAGGCTCTGAAGAGGAAGAGAAAGAAGAGAAGTGGCCATGCAGAGGCTGCAGGAGAGCCTGGGTTCAAGAAGGTGAAGAAGGCCCCTGCTGCGGTGGAGACCCCTGTGGTGAAGGATGCCTCAGAGGTAGCAAGTGTCACCCCAGCACTGGAGACTGTGGAGGTCGCCCCAGCAATTCAAGTGGCAGTGGGTGCAGGCAGTGCTGAGCCAAGTGGGGGGCAACAGACCCAAAGGGGTCCTGCAGCCCAGGAAGGAGGAGTGGATCCGAACACCGCCTTCTACCATGCCCGCGCGGTTGCTGGAAGGGTGGAAGGGGAAGAGGGATCAGCTAGGGCAGGGGCTGACCGTCTGTTGAAAGTTGTAGAAGGGTCAGACCTGCACGCGGCCTCCAGTTTCAATGAGGCTGAGCTGCTGAGGGGGTTATGCTCTCAGATGGAGGTAACTGCCCTGGCAGGGGCTCTTCAGGAAGGGGGGAAGGCAAGGCGAGAAGGCTGAGGCGAAAGCTGAGGCACAGTGGAAACTGAAGGTGAAGAAGGCAAGTTGGACAAATGCCCAGGCTGAGCTGAAAGCAGTCAAGCTAGATCTGGAGGATACACGCCGCAGGGTTGTGTCACTCGAGTTCCAGCTGACTGGTGAGCAGAAGAAGTTGGAAGAGTCCCAACAAGCTTGTGCCATTGCCAACGATCGCCATGAAGAGGCCATGAACAGCAACGAAGAGTTGGTGAAGCAGAAAGATGAGGCAGATGCTAAGGTGGAGGCTCTGCAAAAGGCGTTGGAGGATGAGCTGGCCAAGGCAGAGGGGGAGAAAGAGAGGCTGAGGAGGGAGCTGGGAGCAGAAGTGGAGAAGATGAGGGCGGAGAAGGAGAGCCTAAAGAAGGAGGTGGAGGAGGAGAGGAGGAAGTTGATTGCTGAGGGGGAGGTCTGTAAGAGGGAGCT
Organism: Camellia japonica; assembly: GCA_030407325.1. NCBI lineage: Eukaryota > Viridiplantae > Streptophyta > Magnoliopsida > Ericales > Theaceae > Camellia > Camellia japonica. The sequence goes on along the minus strand of JAPPVO010000014.1, from coordinate 63,311,443 downwards.
GGAGGCTGAGAGGCCAAGGCCGCAGCTGAGAAGGAGGCCCTACAAAAAGAGTTGAACGAAGAGAAGGCGAAAGCGGCTTCGGAAAGGGCTGCCTACCCCGATCTTTATGTTGCAGCTGTTACTCAATTCAAAGGGTCTCCTGAGTTCCAGATGGCAATTGACGCTGCAGTTGCCAGCAGTTTAGCGAGGGGGGAATCTGGGGAGGCTGGAACATCACAGGCGACGGCTGGAGGAAGGCCTGAATCTGAAGTCATAGAGAGCTTCCAACGGTCAGATTTTTATAAACATGAGATGGCAGAGTTCTGGGACAGCGGCTGGAAAATGTTCAGGCGCAAGGCTGAAGAGCTGTTCCCAGAACTTGACTTCAGCAGGGTGACAATTGGGGAGGATGATGTGGCCCAGACCCCCTGGACGAGGGCATAGAAGAGGCAGACCTTATCTCCAGTGAGGAGGAGGAGTGATCTGAATGATGAGTAGACTTAGGAGTTGTGGTTTATTGTTTTGTTGTTTGTTTTTTTTTTTTTTTTGGAAGGGATGTAAGTAATTTGTATACACATTTTTGAATGAATAAAATGGCACTTATGGTTCTAGTTGATGATTCCAGTATATTTCCCCTTGTGTTGGTTTGGTCTTGGTTTGTTTTTCTTGTGATTATTTTGCGCACTGATGTTTTCAGCAAATGCTTGTGCTAGGCAGCAGAGCAAGGTGAAACTAAAGTCGGGCCAAAATCCAAGTCAGAATAGGATAAGGAATTTTCTAATACAGAGTGAAAATCGAATGAGCATGGAAGTATGCTGAAATGTGATGTTGAAGATGTGATTTGCAAATAAAATATGGGAGAGCATCTTTAAAATAGGACTAAGTGTCAAATTACCTTGAAAAAGTAGATTGAAATGTAATGTTGAAGATGTGATTTTCAAATGAAATATGGGTGAGCATCCTTAAAATATGACTAAGTGTCAAATTATTTTGAAATTGTGGTTAAGCGTCAGATTATGACTGAGTGTTTTGCTTTATGAGCTTTCATTCATAGGTCTGACTGGGGCTTGTGAAAATGCTCAGGTCTGGCCGAGGCTTTAAGTGCTCAGGTCTAGCTGAGGCTTTTGAAGGTGCTCAGGTCTGACTGAGGCTTTTGAAAGTGCTCGGTCCGGCCGAGGCTTTTGTAAGTGCTCAGGTCGGACTGAGGCTTTTGAAAGTGCTCGGTCTGGCTGAGGCTTTTGTAAGTGCTCAGGTCGGATTGAGGCTTTTGTAAGTGCTCAGGTCGGACTGAGGCTTTTGAAAGTGCTCGGGTCTGTCTGAGGCTTTGAGTGCTCGGTCTGGCCGAGGCTTTAAGTGCTCAGGTCTGTCTGAGGCTTTGAGTGCTCGGTCTGGCCGAGGCTTTGAGTGCTCGGTCTGGCCGAGGCTTTTGAAAGTGCTCAGGTCTGGCTGAGGCTTTAAGTGCTCAGGTCTGGCTGAGGCTTTGAGTGCTCGGTCTGGCCGAGGCTTTGAGTGCTCGGTCTGGCCGAGGCTTTTGAAAGTGCTCAGGTCTGGCTGAGGCTTTTGAAGGTGCTCAGGTCTGACTGAGGCTTTTGAAAGTGCTCGGTCTGGCCGAGGCTTTTGTAAGTGCTCAGGTCGGACTGAGGCTTTTGAAAGTGCTCGGTCTGGCCGAGGCTTTTGTAAGTGCTCCGGTCGGATTGAGGCTTTTGTAAGTGCTCAGGTCGGACTGAGGCTTTTGAAAGTGCTCGGGTCTGTCTGAGGCTTTGAGTGCTCTGTCTGGCCGAGGCTTTAAGTGCTCAGGTCTGTCTGAGGCTTTGAGTGCTCGGTCTGGCCGAGGCTTTGAGTGCTCGGTCTGGCCGAGGCTTTTGAAAGTGCTCAGGTCTGGCTGAGGCTTTAAGTGCTCAGGTCTGGCTGAGGCTTTGAGTGCTCGGTCTGGCCGAGGCTTTAAGTGCTCGGTCTGGCCGAGGCTTTAAGTGCTCAGGTCTGTCTGAGGCTTTTGAAGGTGCTCAGGTCTGACTGAGGCTTTTGAAAGTGCTCGGTCTGGCCGAGGCTTTTGCAAGTGCTCAGGTCGGACTGAGGCTTTTGAAAGTGCTCGGTCTGGGGTCTTGAGTGTGTGCTGCAAGCTGAAACTTAATTGGGACGATGAGGATAGCTGGGAGACAAAACTGTTGTTATAAGAAATGTAGTACAATGACCAAGAATTACATCATGCGTCAAAATGGGAGTACAACAATTGAGGAATACAAAAGTAACAGCTTATTGAAAGTAGCGTTTCAAGTGTTCAGCATTCCATGGGTGGGGAAGGTCGCGACCCTCCATATCTTGAAGTCGGTAAGTACCTGGACGCGGTCTGGCTTTCACAATATAGGGTCCTTCCCATTTGGCGGCCAATTTACCCTCAGTCGGATTCTTGGTGGCAAGGGTTGCTTCTCTCAACACTAAGTCCCCCACAGCAAATTCCCTTGGTCGGACCTTGCGATTGTAGTGTGTCCTCATTTTTTGCTGGTATGAGGCTAATCTGACCGCAGCGGTCTCCCTGAGTTCTTCAATCAGGTCTAGGTCCGCGCGACGGAGCTCTTCGGTTGAGGCGAGGTCTGGATGCAGAACCCTGGGGGTGGGCAGACCAACTTCGACTGGGATGACCGCCTCAGCGCCATATGTTAGACGAAAAGGGGTTTCCCCAGTGGGAGTCCGAGCAGTGGTTCGGTAAGCCCAGAGTACGTTTGGTAGTTCCTCAGCCCAAAGGCCTTTAGCAGCTTCGAGTTTGGTTTTGGTGATCTTCAGGAGAGAACGGTTTGTGACCTCAACTTGGCCGTTTGCTTGGGGGTGACCAGGGGAAGAGAAACATGGTTGAATCTGGAGATCTACACAAAACTGCCTATACTTGGCGTTGTCGAATTGCTTTCCGTTGTCGGTGACAATGGCTTGAGGGATGCCAAACCTGCAAACGATCGACTGCCAAATGAACTTGGTTGTATTTCGCTCGGTGATGGTGGCCAGGGGTTCTGCCTCTACCCATTTGGTGAAGTAATCGATGGCGACAATTGCAAACTTGGTCTGGCCTCGGCCGGTGGGAAGTGGACCAACCAAGTCGATCCCCCATTTGGCGAATGGATAAGGGCTGCAAAGGGTGATCAGCTCGGTAGGAGGGGCGTGTGGGATGTTCTGCATGACCCCTTGGAGCTGGAGCTTCATGGCTCGGAGTTCAGCGTCCCAGAGGGGAACGTTGTCACCTCCGGAGGGGAACGGAGGCTGAGGTGGATGCTGGATACTACTGGCTTCCTGTTCGGGGGCTGGTGGTGCGATCGACGGGTGTGGAGGTGGAGGTGGTGGAATGACTTGTGGGTGAGGCGGTTGCAAGCCTCCCAAGTTAGGAAAGTTGGCTTGTGGGGTGGTGTGGCTCAGGGCTTGTTCTGGATGGGGCAGATCACCTGGGGGTGGCGGAGGTGGCATGGGAAGATTTCTTTGGAGCAAGGCATTTATCAGGGCCTGGTTTTGCTCGGCCATGCGGTTGATGCTATTGGTGAGCTCGATGAAATATTGTGGCGGTTGGTTTGGGTTGGGAGGGTCGGTCTGGTGGTCAGCAGCATTGTGGTGAGAAGCCATGGACCTAGTCGTGACCATACACCTCGATGGGTAAAGGTAAAGGATCGTTGGAACGAGGGTCTCCGGCGACAATGAACACAACTGGCGCGCGGATAAGAACCAAGTTCCCACAGACGGCGCCAACTGATGATGCAGTTCGTCTAGGTGGATGGGTCGGACTGGTCCAAGCTCCCTGAATCTGGGTCGGAATGTCGAAATCCCACCGGTGTAACCTGCAAGCAAGTTCAATGGGGAACGGGGTAGTCCCCCAGTGAACCCTCCGACGAACAAGTTAGTGTCTGGGCGATAGAGAGAGTGAGAGAGATAGGGGTTAGAAAAGCTTAACCTTTTCTTGTCTTCCAGCTTGCTTATATCCCTTTTTGTCATCATTTCGTTCCCTGCCGAAAGCTTGTGCCGTCATTCGTCTTGTTCAGGGTGAGGGGGTGCCATTCCGGCTGAGAGGTGTTGTCGCAATAAATGCTGTGATGGATTGCATTAATGGTGATGTGCTGTGGCAATAACTTTGCAGATCTTTGTCTGCTGACGTGGCCTTTCCTGCATCTGCCATGTGTCCGGACATCATTGGTCCTCCCTGCCCAGTTGGCTTCCAGTGGTGCTGGGTTTTTCTAACCGGGTTGTGTAATGGGGGTTTAGATGGTGGGCTGTGGTCCTTGTGGGCCTATCTGGGCCTATCCATGTCAATTTACTTTTTTACATGTACAACTTTCATATTTCTCAATTCTGTATGGACATTGTAGTATTATGATAGTGTGAACTGAAATTGAGATATGTTTTGGTTTAACTCTGAAATTGTCAAATTCCACAATATTCGTTGAAATTGTCAAATTACACAATTGTAACCATTGGATTTTAAAAATATACATTTTATGAAATCTCAATAATAATGCAATTTTCTTAAATTGTGAAATTCCTTACATTAAATTGATTTATTTATTTATTTATTTTCAATCTTAGTAGTACAATTAACAGTTCTGCTAAATCCCCCAATATATCCTTCGAATGATGTGGCTAAGAAGGTTTGAAATTATATATCAATTGCAAAATGGAATGCGTAAAAAACAAACACAACATAGAAAAATAAATCCATCAGTCACAAACTAGTTCTGCTACACACATGCATGCTACCCTTCAAGAGTTTCTCACTCTTAGGCGTCTCTCTATCTCTATTGTCTCTTCATTTTCGTCTCTCTCTCTCTGTGTGGCTACTCTCAAGTAAGCTTTGAATTTTTTTTTAGTGGTTGAAATTTGTATATTTTTCTATTAGGGTTTAAGATAAGCACAAAATTTGGGGCTTTTTAATTTATAAATTAGGGCTTTTCAAACTTTGGTCTTGGGATTCTAAATTGTTGTCTTATAGTCAGTTTCTTGTGTTTTAAATAGTTTAATGTGTTGAAACGTATAGTGGCCCAGGTCCAGACCCCACCCGTGTTATTCTTTTCTATTGAGTTCATAATTGTTGGGGGTTGTATTATACTACTTTGAAGCCCTTTTGTTGTAGAGAACCTTGGTTTTGAGCTTTGAATTCAGGCTGTAGCCTGCCCTGTAAGAGTGGTCGCACTCGCGAAGCTTGAGGGTCGCGCCTTCGAGGGGCCGCGACCAAAACACACCTTTGGAAAGTTGCGTGGCGTGTGAAAGGCAACGATGGTGGCCTCTGAACTGTGTAATTGTTCCTGAGGTATTAGTGATTGCGCTCGCGATGGTCTAAATTATAAATATCACCTCAGTGCAAGAAAAAGATACTTTTTCATTTCTATCTACTCTCTCTCACACCAATTCCGCCATTTTTCAACCCCCCCTAAGTTGCAAAACCTTGGGTTTCATCTATTTTCGCCCATTTCCTACCTTTAGTACTTACGGCAAAAAGGTAGAGCAAGTTGAAGGCTATATTTTAATCTAAAAATTTCAAGTTTTTGTTGTCACGGGTTTTTGGGCTTGATCTCTTTTCTCTCCTTGCTTTGAGGTGGGTGTAGACACTCTATTTTGACCGATCCTAAAACTTTGGCACTTTCTTTTAATTACCTAATGATCATGCAAAACAGTTAGCCACGGCCAATATTTTGGCTGACCGACCAGCCAACGTTTTTTGGTCGACCAGCCAACGTTTTTTGGTCGACCAGCCAATAAATTGGCTGGCCAGCTAATTTGGCCAGAAGTAAGGTAGTTTCGGAAGAATTCTTGTTGAATGCGTGTCGATCATGCCATTTCAAATCTTTTCTTGTTATATTCATGCATGAATTACACACCCACTCCCTCCGTTATCCTCCTTTGGCCTCTATTGTCAAAAGGAGGATTGTCTTTTTCTCAAAAGGTGGCAACATTTTCAATCATTCTTGTCACCCATGGTCTCTTGTCACCCACGGTCCCTTGTCACCTACCTTGTCTCTCACCTCCTTGATTGAGCCTCCATTCATTATCTATATAGAGAGATAAAGAAGATCAAAAGGGGAGAAGAGAATGAAATTGAATTGAGAGTTAGAGAGAGAAAGAGAAAAGTCTTGAACATTTAGCTACAAGCTTAGAGATACAGTGATATTCCATCTTTCAATATATCAAACGAGCCCATAAATTCTGTTATAGCCATATTCTTGAGTCTTCATCAAAAGAGAGTGAGTGATGTTGAAATTGAGAGAAAAACAGAGAGTTGGAACAACTCTCCCATACACACTGTTAAATAGCCTAAAAACACCATTCTACCTAGAATTTTGAAATTTCGAACTGAGAATTGAGAACACACTTCCTAAGCTTGAGGGTGATCAAAAGAAAGTTTGGAAATCAAATCCTTCCATGGAAGGTAAATTTTGCACACTTTTCATTTTCTTTTACTTTCTTGCATTTTCTTTTTTCTATTACTTTTCTTTCTTTGATTATAAACCTGTTGTAAGCTAACTAGAAGTGGTTAGTTAAGCCACTTGCATATTTTTTGTTTGTTTTTCTGGTGTTTGAGCAAAATAGAGATTTCAGCTTGGCCTGATTGGCTGGTTGACCAATTAATTGGCCTGCCGGCCATCTTTTTGGCTGGCCAACCACTTTCTCCTGGACAGAACCAAGCAGTCTCCCGGCGATGAGTAAAACAGTCTCTGACGGTCTCTGAGGCCCCCCTATAGCTTCTGTTTTTGTTTATTTATTTTAGTTTTAAAGAGTGTTTGTGAGGATTTAATTTTGTTGTAATATTTTTCGTCCTCCTCCTTATTTGGATTTGTAATATTTCAAAGTAATGTAATAATTCCTCACTTCCGCTTCTTTCTATCCCATTCTTTTATTTGTTTTCCATATTCTGTAAATATGCGTGTTACTCCGCTTGTCATCATATGTAACAACCCCATCGCGTAATACTTAATATTTAATTAATGATGGAGATTTGAATTTTAATTGCCTACTATTCTGATTTAATATGAAGAAAATTATGGAGACTGATTTGTATACGATGCTATTGAAGATTTATTTAGAATTAGAAATTGAAAGTCTAATTGGCTCAAGAAAGGATAAGTAGTGAGTCGAATTATCACAATTGATGATGGAAATAAGCTTAATTTAATGTTTGGAGCCTTTTGAGAGTTTGACTACAATCTGATTCGGACTGATAAATTTGAATATAATTAATTAGGCTTTAATGGAAATTAAATTAGGTTAATTAAATTATGTGGGACATGTGATTAATCAAGATTAAGCTAATTATGTTGGTAATGTGGAATTGCACGTGTAAGGATGTGAATTATAAGGATTTGAAATTATACTGTTGATTGTAGAAAAATCTGTTGAAATTACAACCTTTGGACGGAAAATTGGAAGCCTTAGAGGCGCGATAAACTAAAATTGACTTTATAATTGTGGTTAGCATGATTTTTAGGATGTAACATGAAATTTTGCAAAAATTTGATTCGTAATGAATTAATTGGCTTTATTTGGGTAAAACTCTTAGAGTTAACACTTTGAAACTGAAATTGATGACTTTAATGGGTTCAGAAACAGAAATTGAGTACATGGATATGCTAATGGGAATTTTTAGAGCCATTTGGGAAGTTTAATTAAAATTTGATTTCGTCTGATTCGTTAAGTCATGTTTGGCTCTTATTATTGGCGTAAGCTTTTGGATATAGATTTTTATGAGACAAGTTATAGATATAAGTGTATTGAGCTCTTATTTTGCTCATTCTTATCCCCTGGGAAGCAAAATCTAGGGAAAAGAGAGGGAGAGTTCTAGAAAGAGAGATTGAGAGCTCTAAAGAACTCAAAGAGAAGAAAAGGAAAGTGTAGAGATTGAAGGGGGAACTCAAGATTTAGCTTGGATTCTCCAAGAATGTGCAAGAATAAGGGTTAATGAAGGCTTTAGGTAAGATTTTACCTCTCAAACCTTGAAGATCATGAATTAAGAGTTAGATTTATGGATTTTATAGAAGATTTTACATGTATTTTGTCACATAAGGCAAGAACATAGCATGATCTCATAAGATCCATGGTTATAACTTGTTTTTCTTTTGCATGATTTTTAAGATTCATAAAGATTTCAAGGGACTTTCTCCATGGATTTTGGAATTAGAACTCATCACATGCATAGCTTTTGATTTTGTTCTTGACTTCAAGTCTTTGAGCTTGTAAATGGAATTTTGGTTTTACTTTGAAATCATGATTTTCATTGAAGTAAGAATTTTTTAATTCAACATGGTTTTGAAAGGTTTTGTGGCCTTTGATTTGGAAAATAACCTTATTCCCTTGTTTATCCATGCATTTATAAGGTTTATGTTGTGTTTTACTAAGCCCTAGCTCAAGAACTTGCAAAGAAACCCTTTTAGAACATACTAAAATTTCGGATTTGCTGTTGGAAGCCCAGAACCGCACATGCGGCTTGGATTTCTACACGTGCGGATTGCCCTGTTTCAGCCAACTTTAAATGTGTATATCTCCCTCATTCGGACTTCGTTTTAAGTAATTATTGAGCCTAAATTTAACCCCCGGAAGTCTAAGTTCCAATGGTGGTGGTCTCACATCCAAATTCTAAGTACACAAATAGATATGTTCAAATTAGTGAAGGTTGTTTACTTTTTGTCTACCAATTTCATGTTATTTCCTCTCCTAACCCAGTTTTCTTCCGTTTCTTCCTATTTTCCTTGATATGAATTATGACCCATTGAGGACTAATGAGTTTAGAACCAACAAAAATAATTGATTAAGACAAAGTAAGGGATCAATTTATTTGATTAAGAGAAATAAATTTAATCAACAGAGTAATTCTATGTTTCGATATGTTGTGTTATGTAATTATGTTTGTAGGTCAAGACGAGGACATCGCCCAACTGCTACCAGAAGCCCATCACTGTGAGTAATAGTATAGTAAAGATATGTTTTTCATTATCTATGTTTATTTATGATTTATGTACGATATGATTCTCCAAATATCGTATTTTGTCAAAATGCATAAGTCTCCAAGAAATATGAATTATTTGTAATATGATATGGTGGGCCTGATGCCATTCTGTTATTATTGGGCTTGAGGTCGTTCTGTTATTTTTGGGCCGAGGCCGTTCTGTTATTATTGGGCCCGAGACTGTTCTGTTACTATTGGGCCCGAGGCCATTCTGTTATTATTGAGCCCCAGGCCGTTCTGTTATTATTGGGCCTGAGGCCGTTCCATGGACCCGAGGTCGTTTTGTAAATGTGATTTAAGAAAAGTACGAGTTTATATTATTATGCTTACTATGATGTTGGGCTCATTCATGTAAACCTCTTTATTGTATTATTCTCATTGAGCTTCGCTCATTCCGTATTTTATATGTATGTAGGTGACCAATCTGGAGACCAACCTTAGGTTAGCCTCCGGAGTTCTTTTGTGGATCTGTTATGTCAAGCCACCCAAGATACGCCTCTGGGTCGAGGCTTTAATTTTGTATTGTTAGAGTTTTATATTTTATTGAGTCTTATGTATATGTGTGTGAGATACATAAGATTTGTATATGCAAATAAATTACTAGTGTCTACATGTTTTAATTATTCCAATTATCATGTATGCACAAGCTCAATGGATATTATTATTTGTTTTGCTTTCGCTTTAGGCCCCGATATGATTTAATATTTTGAAATTTTGTCTCTGAGGCTTGAGTATAGACCGGTCATGACCTAAACTTTTAGGGGCAGGTTTGGGTTGTGACATCATATCCATGCTTTGCATTCATGTTTTATGCCTTAAGATCAAACTAAATTTGCATTTGTGCGTTTAATAATTTATTATGTGATTTTGTACTCTATCTCATGTTTTGAGATGATTCACATGTCATATATTAGAAGCTGGATCTGTAGTTGCATTTCATGAGTGAATTGCATTAGATCTTGTATATAGAATTATGCATATTTACTAATTTTGTTTTTTGTGCCTATTTGCAGGACGCCAGTAAATATGTAAATTTTTGTGCCTTAGCATCCTGCTTGTGTGTGATTTTCTTACTATGTTTAGCATCCTACCATGTGGTATGTGCTTATTTAATATGACTCTGTGCATGCCAGTGGGTGAAGGTTGTGTTATTTAATTTGGAATAAAATTGATTTTCATGATTGCACTATTGAAAACATTTTCAAAATAATGAAATCAAATTGTTCCAAAATGAACAACACCATCTATATTTGTTTGCTTCACATAGTAAATTTTAGGATTTACTAGATAATTGGAATATGAACACGTGAAGGTAATAAAAATCATATCTTGGCTTAGTAAAGGCTAATCTTTTGATTGGGTGAGGGGGGATGCTTTATTAATGATCTTCCCCTTTCATACCTAAGGTTCTGAGCGAAGCATCCTTGGTTACGACGAATAGTGGCCTTGGCACGAGTCATGGATTTTCTAATTTTTTCAAAATATTAGGTGGTGACTCTGACATCTGATGACGCAGTCTATTTATGGCAACTATTTTTGCAATAATAATGGATTTTCTATGAAAGTTTCTAAATCTAGACTCTCATCTATGTTTTACATTGCACTCGTGAGACTAGATCAAAGAATCAAGGGTCCGAACTATTAACGCGCACGGGTATCCCCTAGGCATGTCACAGTTTCTGGTGACTCTACTAAGGATATTTTGAAACCGTGACTCGAACTTCGTGATATGAATTTTATTTTCAATTATATGTTCATTGCATTTCATGCATTGATGCGCCTAAGTCCCATGGTTGTCACCTGTTATCCTGGACGGCTATTCGGCTTCGGATGGATAGACGGACCTGGGCTCTAATATGGTGGGAGCACAAGCCTTGGAATCAGGATCACTACGTATCGCTTGATCCACCGGATTGAGTATGTATATCAGTATCTTGCTGAGGTACCCCTTTTGACCAAAGACTAACCTAGTACATGTAGCAAACTCCAGCAACTTCCAAAATTAGGGCAGGATGCTACCCCATTCAGGATATATGATGCCACTTGTTTGAATAGTGAATCCCTAGATCATTTCAAAGTTAGGACATGATAACCCTACCCTCCATAGGGGTATTTATTCTCTTTCCTGCTATATGTAATGTATAAGATCTGGGGTTTTCAAATTCTAAGTAGTGGTTTAGGCTTTTCAGTTTGTGGGGTTGAATTTGGTTTTTAGCATGTTGTATAATGATCCAGTTGAACAGGTATGCTGCCAAAATTCTGATTGGGAGTTCCGTTTTATTTTTGTTAGGTAGTCGTAGCACTATAGCTTTAGAACGGTCTAATATCCCCTAAGTTTTATGTACTCGCGTTGGTAGATTTAGTAGAACTGCATATTTGGCTAAGGGACAACCAGTGTTAGTTTCTCTATCGGCAGTTACAAGGAGGAAGTAAAAACCTCATCGTCAGAACCTCGCCAGCCAGAATTTCTAGGATCTGTGATGGATCCACCTTCAGTGGTAATGGACCCACTTCTAGTAATGACAAATTTACCTCCAGTAATGACAAATCCACCTCCAGTAGTGAGGGACCCATTCTAATAGTGATGGACCCACATTCAATAGTGATGGACCCAACTCCAATAGTGACAGACCAACCTCCAGTAGATATAGCAAACATGCTTTTGGCCTTTCAACGAAGCATGAATGCTATTACTAAGAAGGTTGTCGCCAACACGGAGGCTCTCACCGAATTGCAACGCCTATCTGGGGCGTCTATATCTCATCCACCTCTAGTGGTTCATCCAGTTCTAGAACCACCTCCACCAGCTGAGAAACTTCATGGGCCCAACTTGCAAGTAGACTTGAGGGTTCCCGCACAGCTAATGAGAGGACCTTTTGCCATTAACATCCCTGAACTTGACCCAGCTGTGCTAAAGATGGCCAAACTAGTAAAAATGCTCAGAAAATCACAAAGGATCAACTCTATTCTAGACATTGGGGATAGGCTTATAGAAACAATTGTGAGGTTGCTTGAGCAGTTCAAAATGGCGCACATGGATAGATTTGATGGGGCTGGTGACCGTATGGTTCACATTCGTATTTTTTCAGACATCCTAAAGCTGATAGGCCTATCTCGAGCTCAAAAGCTTTCCTTGTTTAGGAGAACTTTATCTGATGTAGCTGCCATCTAGTATGCTAAATTAGAAAATTCAGTGAAAAAGAGTTGAGAGGAGTTAGCTGAGGCCTTCATCACCCAGTATTCTTACAATACCTAGATTGAGGTAACCACCCGGGAAGTGGAGGCAACCCGACAAGAGCCCAACGAGAGCTTCATGGAATTTCTCACTAGGTGGAGGGAAAAGGCAGCCATGATGACAGGCCAACCCTTGGAAAATTATAAAGTCTGCACGGTTGTCAAAAATCTACATGGAGGATCACTACAGAAAATGATAGTTCTCTCACTCTTTCACTTCAAGGACCTCTATGAGATTAGGTTTCAAATTGAGGATGTTATCAAACAAGCGATCATTACAAAAGGAAATAAGCTCGTGAGAAAGATGTTCAATTGCAGTTCCACTACTACTGTCGGTAGTAGTACAATTGCCAATTTCATATCCTCAAAGATCAACACTATCACCACTTTTACCAAAATGGCAAACCCTTTTGTTGATATCAACCCACAACCAACCACTTTAACCTGACCTCGAAACTGAAGGTTTCACCCTCTCCACATGTCCCCAACTCGAGCCATGGAAATTCTAGTGAAAAAGGGGCACCTTAAGCTCCTTGATCCCCAATCTATTCCACTTCCACGTAGCCATGATCCCACAAAGTATTGTGTTTTTCACCAACAACATGATCATGATACTGAGCGTTGTTTTCAACTTTATCGTGGGATTCAAGATCTTATTGAAAATAAGATCATAGCTCCACTCTAAAAAGCCAAGATCACCACCAACCCATTGCCACCCCATGACCAAGTTCCACCGCTTTTCTATCTTAACCTTATCCATACACTACCGCCCACCTTTAACCCTAGCAAATACATCACACTTTCCCATCTACCTAAACTCAAGGTGCTTATTTCAGAAAGCACTGATTTATTCATGATATATGCACCTTGATTCCAGCCAAAACCCCAACACCCCGTGGTGGCAGATGATTTAGAGCCAAATTGGGTATTATGACAGATAGTCTCATAGGTATGCACTTCCATCTTTATGGTTTTCTTGAGCCATGGATTGATCAAGAAGCAAAGAAGCACTGGAGAAGTTTTAGGTCTGACACTGGCTGAATCTGTGATAGATTTTGAAACTAGCGTAGGACCAGTAAACTTAAGGGATATTGTGACCATTTATGTGGTCGAGGATAGACCACTTACTGATTGCACACACTTTGTTCTAGACGTGGTGGATGGCATGCACTGTTTTAGCAATTTGGGAATGCTTTCATTTTACTTTCTGAATTGGGTGTTGAGTCTGAACCTAATTCCACCAAGTCTGTGGAGCTGGAATTAGGATTGAGTCAATCTTGTGAATCAGAGTCTAGTGATTTTTGGGGGGTGATAACTCAGATATCACTCTATGTTTGTATTTTCTTTTCCTCTTGAGTCTTTTTCAATCATTGAGCTAGAAGTTCTGAATGAAAGTGTAGTGTTTTTCACCTCCTTCTCTGTGCCTGTAAATCATTGCATTGACCAAAAATTTTAAAAGTTTTTCCAAAACTTTGAAAAAAAAAAATGAAGAGGAAGGAATTCCTCAGGTTTTATAAAATTTGATTAATTGAGAGGAAGAGAGGTGTGCTAAGCCATTGATGGATGAGATCATTACTGTTAATGTGGGTATTGAGAAAGATTCTAGCTCGGTCCAGATTGGCTCTACACTGTCTTCAGAAGAACACGAGCGATTAGTTGCTTTATTAAAAGATTTCAAAAACTATTTTTGTGTGGTCCTATGAAGACATGTTTGGAATTGATCTTGAGATTATATAACATAGGATCAATCTCGACCTTCAGACCTGATCCCCTAGCTTTCAAACCTTGTTTCAAAATGTTCAATAATCAACCAGAGTGTGAGGCTTGCATAGTTGGATTGGAAAAAGCCTTGAACTATGGGTAATAAGGTAGGATGTGATCAAAGAAGGCTTGCATAGCCGGATTGAAAGCAACCCTTCAACTAGGGTCAAAAAGGTTAGATGTGATGAAAAATTCAAAACTAGATCATTTCTCAAGCCAATGGAGACCGGAAAGAAAGCCAAATCCCAGAATTTGAGAGAAGAAAATTTATTGTTGAAGGACAATTGAGTTCCTATCTACGACACTAAGGGCAAATTCAGACCTAATTGGAGGAGTCCCTACATCATCAAATTTATCTGGTCAAGAGTAACGGCCATTCTCATGGATTTAGATGGCCTAGAGATCTCACAATCAATCAACATGGACAAGCTAAGAAGTACTATCCTTAAGAGGCTCGTTGGGCCGAAAACTTGAAAGGGCAACCCAAGTAAAAGCTAGAGCATTAAAAAAAAATGAAAATAAGAAATAAGTAAATAAAAAATGAAAAAAATTGAAGAAGAGCTCGTAAGGTCGAAACCTGGAAGGATGGCTTTTGCAAAAGTTAAAGCACAAAATAAGAGTGTTAATACCCGAGTGAACCTTACTCTCGGAACTACGTAAGGCTTGATTCCTATCTTTGGGATACGAAGGTAGCTTCATCTTGAAGTTCGGCCCCAACCATTCTCAACTCACTCGTCCCATCCATGTTTGATTGATATATTTTTACTTGACTCGGTTGTCTTCTCCATATTCAATCGGCTCATCTTTGTTTATTTCAGTTGTCCTATCTTTTCTTTACAGCAAATTCAGCTGTAAGACATATCAAGTTTGGATTTGAGATTGTGCATCTCAAAGGGTTGATTCCATGTTGGTCGAGTAGTGGCCATTTACGAAAACAAGTTTTGATGATTTTTAATGAAGTTGACTAATTTTCTTGAAAATTATTCCATTTTTGCAAAAACCAAACCATGTCTTGGACCCAAAAGAATGAAAATTTTCAATGCTCATAACTTGACTTACATGATTTCAGAACAGAGAATGGAACAAGAATGTTAATCCAACTCTTATGTTGATCAAAATCATTTTACAGAAAACAAAAAGAAAAAGTCAAAGCAATGAACTAGGGGCCTAGTCGAGTTAGGAATTCTGTTTTCTCCTTGCACTCTCGAGTCTCTTGCATGTTTCAGCTGGCCGGCTAACAATTCAATCGGTTGTCTCAAGTTTTTAGTTGACTCCAGGTATGCTTTTTGATTGTTTCAACTAGCCGGCCACTTGTTTAGCTAGCCGACCAATTTTCCAGCCAGTTCATCAATTCGTTCAGTTGGCTGGTTAATGAATTAGTTGGCCCATCAAATTTTCAGCTGGTTGGATAAAAAATCAGTCAACCGGCCAATCAATTAGCCGGCCGGCCAATTTTTTCAATCCAGAATGAAAAATTATGGAATTTGCGTTGGCTCAACGGTGTGTCCTTTCGAGTCGTGTTTTGAGTGTCTTTCATTCTAGTAAGTGTAAATAGGTGTGTTTGGATTGTTTTTGCTTTGTTTTTCTTTCATTGAGTCATTCTTTGATTTCTGGTCAGTTGAGGGCTCGGTGTCCAATTCAAAATTTGTTACAATTCAATCATTCTCAGATTCAAATTCAAAACAAAATGGTTTTACTACTCAAGTGTCGTGCCATTCACACCATGATGTGCAAAGAAAAAAAAATTGAAACTTCTTTTATTAAACTTCAGGGTGAGGCCCCGATCAGCATTACAAAAAAAGAGAAGAAAATTTCAAAAACACAAAGGAAATTTTGAAGCATTGGTGCTTTTTCCCAAGGAAAAAGAGAAAGGAAAAATAAAAAAAATGAAAAAAAATGAAAAAATTAAAAAGAAAAAAAGCAGAGGAAGGGACCATTTTCTCAGTTTTCCAGTAGCAGCTCAGTGGCGAAGATTACAAACCGACTTCATTTGTAGACAGCTTTGTCGCTTGACTTTATCGACAATTGCCTTGCCATATCTTCACTCTCGGGAAGCCTTTAAAGATTCTGTCTCGACATTGGTAGAGCTTTCAAAAGAAATTACTCCCTGCCGGTCATCAAATACGGAGTGCGAAAGAACTCTGAACCGAGCCATGGAGAGCTCTTTGTTTTGCTTTTTCAATGCCCTAATCTCTGCTTGAGCATCCTTGTACATACTCTGGAGTAGAAAGAGTTGGGTGTTTAACCGATGTACCTCACTTGTCCTGTTCTGTAGTCGGTGGGACAAATTAGAGACTGTCTTCACACAGGTTTTCAATTTGAAGTGGTTGGCATTGATATTAGATTGCGTTACCATTGCTTGCTCGATTGACAACGCAGGAAAATAGAGAACAGTGGTAGGGACAGGGACACTCTGTTGAGGCTCAAAGGAGTTGGCCTCAGCATTCTCGATTAGGGAATCATTAAGGTCGGAGAAGAGAGTGAGAGGACGGCGAGAAGAGGCCATATCAGAAGAGAGTAATGTCTCCAAAGAGAGAATTGGCAGAGTAATGACAGGGGGAGTTTGCAGCTTTCTACTTTGCTCTCTCGTATGCCTCGGTTCAAGAAGAAGCTGAAGAAGGAGAAGAGGCCAAGAGAAGAGAGATTGCTGAGACAATCTTTGACAAATAATGCCGGTCCAGCTGCTGTCGATCAGGCGTGCTGTGATTGTTGAAATTGCGCGCTAGACACGGTGCTCAAAGAAGACGAACGAGGCAGAGAGGGAGAGAAAAAAACAGGGGAGGAGGGTATATTTGTATATATTTTGTATATATATGTCTATGTATTCATATCCGTATATCCATATTCGTATGTCTATGTCCATATACATGTATGTAAATATTATGTCCGTATACCTATAGCTCGTATGTGTGTATGTATCTATATATATGTATGTAGCTGTATATGTATATGTATGTAATATGTATTTTTTATTTTTGTATTCGTATATGTATATATGGTATATATAGAAAATGTTCAAATAAAAAAATCAAAAAGAAATTTCCAAAAAAAAAAAAAGAAAAGGAAAAAATTCAAAAGGAAATTTTAGAAGGAAAAAAAAAAGGGAAAAAAAAAGAGTTTAAAAAAAAAAAAGAGAAAATTTTGAAAAACAAATATTATTATTATTATTTTTGTATGCATTTGTTGTGTATCCATCATATTAGTTTTGCATCCATTATATCATATCACTGCATGTTGTATGTCTCACATTGTCTCTTCGTGTTTTTGCATTCACCATCATATTTGCACTGTTTATTACATTCATCATGCATGATTACAATCCATTTACATAAACATTTGATGCAATCTTTTTCATCAGTTACTGCTGGCCTCCTTTTTGGGTTGTAGTTTATGTGACATTTTGTTCCAGGTGATCGCTCGAGCAGTGACAGTACTGCTCGAGCGAAGATTGTGAGCATCCAGTAGTTTTACAGGTCAGGATGAATCGCTCGAGCAAACAAATGGTCGCTCGAGTGAAGATGCAGGGCTCCCAGTATCTCGTTTTGTAGACAAAAGTACTGAGAGGTGTTCACTGCTCGAGCGATGAAAAGACCGCTCGAGTGGTCTGCGTGAAATCAGCTTTTTAAAAAGGGACCTTTTAGATCATTTCCACATCTTTTATTTTCTATCTTCTTTCCCCTCCCTCTCACTCTAACACTTTTCATTTCACTAAGATCCAAGTCTAAATCGCTTGTAAGAAGAGAAGTATAAGTGAAGATTTTCCTTCCTACCGATTGGATTTCGTCTTTGCGAAGGATCCTCCTAGAAGTCTAGCTTTCTTGCTCCGTTCTTGAGGTAGGGTTACTTTTAACTTAATATCTCTTTGTTTTGAAGATGTTTATATGGTATTGTTGTGACTTTATGACTTAATTTGATGATTGAATTAGATTAAACTTTGTATTTCACAAAAAGGGAAATTTTGTTCAACTTTTATTAAAGTTTCTTCTAATTTTCCATGTAACATAAGTGTTGATGTTGGGAATACAGATATATATGAAAATGGGGAGAAAGCCCCAAATTTGTAAAAACCCTAATTTTGATTTTGAATATAGAATGATTCTTGGATGGAAATTTCCTTAAATGCTTAGAATTTTATGGATAATCAAGGTGTGGAACATATGGGCATTGTTGTTGAGTTGAACTTTCAACTTGGAAATTGTATTTCTTGAATATGATTTTTTTTAAATATCTCGTATGATGTTGAATACTTGTTTGCTTGAAAGAAAGTTTAACAAAGAGGTAAATTGAGCATGAGTTTGAGTTGGGGGTCGGTTTTGAGAGTGTGGTGTTATGATAATACCAGCGCGGGGAGTTAAGGTGCCTAATTGCCCTGTCTTGATCTTATCGTTGGACGAATGTGGAAAAAATATTTTTGGGTGTCCACTAGTCCTGTCGTATAATAGTCAGCAAAAGTGGAAAAACGGATGATTTTGGGTGCCCACGTCCTTCAGTATAATAGTCGGTAAATGTGGGGATAGTTTCAGTTAGACGTGAATAAGTGTGTGTTGTATGACCTCTCACAAGGGACTCATGGTGTATTTATCTTCTCGGTATTGATCATGGCTTCTCAGAAAGACAGAAATGTGTTGTGCTCTTTGCTTATTGATTTTCTTGAAACATAAACTATCAATGTTGTTTTAGTTGTAACGGTGCCATGTGAATGTTCAAAAGATTAGATACTTTATTAAATGTATCTCTACTGGGCATATAGCTCACCCTATCTAAGTTTTATATAAACAAATGATTTACCACTACCTCAGTGACGCACCTCATGCCCTTTTTGTTTTGTGGGAGTGCCAAAGCTCAAAGATGTTTTGTTGAAGAACTTAGAACTCACGTGTGAAGACTCTTGAACCCACTTTTGTTGTCACAAGGAAATGCCTTGGACTTTTGTACGCCTCATAGGTGATTTATCTTACCATGCCTTCTAGCTGATTAAACTATGCAATAGGTGTGAATTGTAATTAGCATATTAATCTTAAGATTGTAATTGGACACCTTAGTTCAATGAGAAAAAGGACTTTATGGTATTTTGTTGGGTGTGGTTGTGGTATGTTTATGTACAATATTTCAGGGCGTTACAAATTGGTATAAGAGCTAGCTAGGTTTGAATACCTTAGGCTCATGGGAAGTGACGTTTGTAGGTTTTCTAGGCTTGGATGGGGTGTTTATGTGCTTTACATGTCTTGTATGTTTATGTGGCTATGTGGGTATGGGATTAAGCTTCTAGGATACGACTTGCGCTTATTGCATTCATGGAAGTCCTTTTGGAAAGGAACATGATCAATGCTTTTTCCACTAGGAGGTCCTTGAGTGCCAAGGTGTAGACACCCCATTTTTGACCGCCCGCAAGAGCTAGGCGCTTTGTCCTGTGCACTTGATGATAAAAGCTGCGTTGAGTGTGATTCAAGTTCTCAACGAGGGATTTAAGTTCAAGCTCCAAAACCAATCCCAAACCTTTCATATTCATACTGTTCTTACCCCAGAAATTCATTTTTGAACATTGTGCCACCCTACACTGGGTTTAAAACAGTGGAACAGGGGAGCATATGGGAGTCGGCCGTACCACATTGGGAGCCGGCCGGCTCTCTTTAGCGAGAAACACTGTTCTGGGTGGGAATCAGCCAATTGTCCATTTTTGAATATATTTTCAACCTATTTTGCTCAAATTCTATAAATACGAGCATACATCTCAGTGTTAGAGGTTGGACAAATTTCAAAGAAACTAAAACATAGTTGAGAGCCCCTTCTTCTTATGCAAGCTAACTTTTGAGATATTTGATCATCCATACACCATATCTATACACTACATACAACCTTGGAGCCATAACTTAGAACCTTGGTTGAGCTTTGTGAATCACAATTCAAGCTTGAGAGTGTGCTTGGACCAAGTTTGGTTCACAAACAAGAGCTTACCTTCTTCAAGAGGTATAAGCTTACGACCTTTCTATTGATTTGATTTCTGTCTTTCTCTGCCTATTTCTTGTGTTTTTGTATTGTTTTGATCCTATTTCAAGTGTTGGAACTTGGGTTTGAATAGCTACTAAAGGGTAAAGAGGGTTAACACCCTTTCTTGCACTATACTTCATAGCTCACACCCTTGTTTTACACTCTTTTCTTTGCATCTTAAACTAATTTTCAGAGTTTGAAAAAGGCTAAAAAACATGGTTTGAGGTCTCAAAAATGGAGAGGTTAACCACCTCTCCTTGCTCTTGTTCACTAGCCTTGCATTGCCTTGTTCTTTCCTACTAATTTATTTAATTAGTGTATGCTTTGAATATCTAGCTTGTTGTGTTGTAAGTCCTCATATCTAGCTTGCTGTGTTGTGTCACCCATGCTTTGATAGCTTTTCTTTGGTTAATTTCATGTCAAGAGTCTCATCCTAATAATCAAATTCATGTGATCATTTCGGTCACCTTCCTTTTTTCTTCATTTTTTTCTTTCGTTTGAGAGTTATTTCAAACGATTGATGGTTATTCAAGACATGGGAAAGAAACCTATGCTCAATGGCTTAATCTCTATGGAGGTTCATCGTCAAGGCATAGGCTCTCTCTCATGTCAAGAATCACTTCTCATTGGATATTTCTTCTCATTTAGTGGACTCAACCATCACTTTGGACAAATTGATTAAAGAATGGAAAAGACTAATAAAATCGGCTTAAAGTGAACTAAACCGACATAAAGAAAATGTTTAGAGTTGGTTGGATTCTCCCGGATGTTATGCCGAGTCCATCGTTCCGAGAATTATCATGTATCAATCCATGATATGTTGATAAGACTTAGAGTGTGTCTACTTCCATCTTTAAGCCTTCATGATAAAAGGGAGGGGTGGTTTTCCATTGCATCTATTCAATTTTGTCCAAACCTGTTCGAAATCATCAAGCCATCAAATTGTGCTTGTTGGTGGTTTTGGACTCGAAATTGTTCTTCTCTTGAGTTTCCCATGATAGAGAAGAGCAGAAGGGACAAATAGGGCCTAAAAGGCTTTGTCTGTACTGTTCTGACCTCAGAGCACAAAACATTTTTTGGCATAAAATTAGGGTACGGCCGGCACTTTTTTGACCTGGCTGGATCTTATTTGGGGCCGACTGACTCCCAATGTTTGGCAAGCAATGAGTTTTTTTGTAGAAACAGAAGACAGTGGCTAGGGTAAGGTAGAGCAGTCTGGGCAGATAGAGTAGCTTCTAGACACTGTGCATGCAATCATTGTGCCTCATTGTTACTTGTATTCACATTATTATCTTATTATTCTAATTATTGTTGTTGTTATTGTAAATATTGATTGTTGTTGCAATTGCATTGAATGTTATTGTCACGTAATTAGTATTGATATAATATCTTTGTTGTAATAAATTAGATAGGTAGCTTAGTATCCCTTGAATTTGTAATGAATGGTTAATTAGCTTAGCTAGTTTTAATTCATTTATTTGTTTGGTGTTGTAATAGTTAGCTATTAATCCGAACACTTGGATACTCATTCAGACCCTTTTGGATGAGGGCAAAATATGTAATGATGATGTATGTCTTCCAACCCCCATTTCTTTCTCTCTTTTATTTACCTACCTATGATGGTAGCATAGAGCATCATATTTGCTTAGCATTCCCATGTTCGCATACACTTGTTTCATGTACATGTAGGTTCGGCTCATCATACCAACCAATGTCAATTTCAATTTCATTGCTTGAAAACGTGATTTATCACATGTCTTGAATTGGATCATATACCATGCTCATAGCCAAGCTATAAAAATGGTATAAATGTGTGCGTTGCATTAGTCACATTGTATTGTTTAGGAACAAGCATATTTTCTAATCATTTTTCTTTATTTGGCTTGCCTTGGAGTACTAATTGAGCACTTATTGTTTTTAGCATACCACATAAGTGTGATTGTTGCCATGCCAAGCATAATACCATGAGGCTAGGTGTTTAATTGATATACTTGTTTGAATGCCTGTGGATGAAGGCTAATTGCTAAAATTGGATAAATTGATTAATGTACGAACTCACATTTTCAAGTGATGAGTATCAAAAACAATTTTCAAACAAACATGAAATCAAAGTGTTCCAACTTTTGCAAATTAGTCTATACTTGTGTGCATCACTCAGTAATATTAGCTAATAAATCGGAACAAGAGCATATAATGTAAATAAAAATCACATCGTGATTAGTAGAGGCCGATCTTTGATAGGGTGAGAGGGGTGCTCAATTCATGATCTTCCCCTCTCATACCTAAGTTCCCGAGCCAAGACACTTTGGTGATGACGGATAAGTGGCCTTTGGCATGAGTCACAGTTTCCTAGATTTCCCAAAAATATTTAAGTGGTAATTCTGTAATCTGGCAAAGCGGTCCATTTTTGACATTTTGATTGAAAATTAATTTTCTAAAAGATTTTTCGGATTTAGACTCATTTGTATTTATCTATTTTACATTGCACTTGTGAAATCAGTTTTAGAACCACGTGAGTTCGAACTGTAGGGCTAATCGTATTCGAAAGGAGCACGAAAAGAAAGCTATAGTTTCTGGCGACTTTGCCAGGGACTTAGAAAACTTGACTCGAACTTCATGATGTGAAATTTTATCTACATGTATATGTTCTTTGCATAGCATTTGCATTGTTACTTTAAGTCATTGTGTTCTCCATTTGCTATTCCTTGACAGCTTACCTAAAAAGCTTGCTAAAAGGCTAGTTGGTCGTGGGCTTACCATGTTGGAAACACAACCCGTGGATCTGGATTACTGATGTACCGCTTGATCCTCCTTTCACTTCTCGGTGTTAGGTTTGAGAGGTATATTAGGTAATCTTGCCAAGGTACCTTTTCGACCATTTGGCCTAGTTTCATATAGTAAGCCATAGCAACTATCCCAAAATTAGGACAGGATGCCACCCATATGCAAGATGTTGTGAGACTTGTTGATTAAAGTAGTGCAACCTAGATCATGTAAAAAATCTAGGACAGGGTAACCCTACCTCCTTCATAAGGGTGTTTTGGTTCTTTTACTTGGTATATGCTTTTACAGTGAGACTTCACAGTATGGTTCATATCAGTATTAGTTTGAGAACAGAGTTCAGTGGAGATTGTGGTTCTTCAGCTATGTTTTTATTTGCCATGAATTAGGCCGAAGTGTTGTCTAATTTTTATCGATGGGTTTTTTTCTGTCTTTTGCTAGGTAGTTTACCATCATAGCTTCAGAAAGACCTGATATTCCCTAAGTTGTGTGGACTCGCTCTGGTAGGCTTTGCAAAGATCAAGACCTTGGTGGTGGTCAACTAGTGTTAGTCTCACTTTCGCTAGTTGTTCAACGAAGATGGAACAAACAGTCAGCAGCTCCAGTACAAATTATTCAGCAAACACCTATCTGTTCTCACTCAAACAGTTCACCATCATCTAACTCACCTAGCCCAGTAATGGCACAAAATGCAGAAGAATTTGCTGCCATGATGGCAACTTTCCAAAGAACCATGGATACCATGAACCAAAGGATGGCTGTACAGGATGAATCATCGCTGATCTACGACGCACGTCTTGGGCATCCACGTCAACTGTACATCCAATCCTGACTGCTTAGCCAAACCCGTATCCACCTCCACCAGTGGAAAATCCCCAAATCCCAGATCCTCAGGAAATGTTTTCCTCAGCCCTGGCTTATAGGCCTTTGGCTCAACCCCCTGCAGGAATCCTTTCCTTTTATATCAATGAAATTGATTCAGCCTTGATCAAGATTGCCAAGCTAGAGAAAGTGCTAAAAAAATCCCAGGGCTTCAACTCCATTTCGGATATTAAAGACGGGTACACTAAGGTTTCTGTCAGATTATCGAAGAAATTTAAGATGCCCCACATTGACAGATTCGATGGAAATAGGGATCCGATTGTACACGTCCACTTGTTTTCAGATGTGCTAAGGCCAATGGGCCTGTCTTGGGCTCAAAAACTATCGTTGTTTAGGAGAACTCTGTCTGATGTAATGGCCATCCGGTACGCAAAACTGGAGGATTCTACGAAGCAGAATTAGGAAGAGCTAGCTGAGGCGTTTGTTAACCAGTACTCTTATAACACTCAGATAGAGGTGACTATCAGTGAGCTGGAGTCTACTACCTAGAAACCCAAAGAATCATTCATTGACTTTGTTGCCAAATGGAGGGCAAAAGCAGCAAGAATGACAAATAGACCTTCTGAAAGGGACCAAGTCCGACTGGTGGTCCAGAATCTTGAACCAGATATGCTGCAGAGAATGATAGTGGCACCGTTATCCACCTTTGCTTTCCTACACAAGTTGGAGGTCCAGATTGAGAGTGCATTCAACAAGGGCATTATTCACAGAACAAGCGAACCTGTAAGAAGGCCATTCTCTCGGGGTACTAATGCTAGTAGTAGCACTATTCCGCGGCTTGCAGATGTCAATACAGTTGTTACAGCGGCCAAAATGGCCGATTTCTTTGCTGCCGCAACCTCGCAACGTTCACAAACCACCGGTCCACCCCGAAACTGAAGGACCTTTACCCCCCTCCATATGAGCCCAGCCCGCTCCCTCAAATTGTTAATGGAAAAGGGGCATCTCAAGCCCCTCGATCCTCGACCACTTCTTGACCTATTACCACCTAGACATGACCCTACCCAGTATTGCATCTTCCACCAACAAGATGGTCATCCCACAGACTTGTGCTACCTCCTACATCATGAAATCCAAGATCTCATTGACAACAAAGTCATCACCCCACCCTCCAAACCAAACGTAACTGCCAACACACTTCCTACACATAACCAAGTCCCTCCACCCACAAACATTAACCAAATCCATACACTACCACCTGTAGACACCCCATTTTTGACCGCCCTTAAGACTTGGGCATCTCAAGTTAATCACTCGATGATGAAAAGTTACGCTATCCAATCGCTCAATTTCTTCAGTAAGAAGAGCTTTTAAATCCCGACCTTACAACCCATTTTGGACCAAAACTATTTTAGACCTTAAAACCCTCTCTTTCAAAATATTTTTCCAAATGTTTTTACGATGTTTCAAGGCTTGCATTTCGTAAAATATTGCACTTTTCGGTAAACCGAGTAAGGACAAAGTGGAAATAAATGGAAGGGAGGTGAACTCTTTAAAAAATCTTTCTAAACCTCTTATTTATAGGTTTGTAGTTGAAGAAAATTGGAGGAGAGTGAAGAAAATTGAAGGAAAGAAAAGAAAACTCGTTGGGTATCAAACCGTTAAGAGAGAACTGAGCAGCCTTCACTAAATCAGGCCTATCTTTTTATATAGTTGAAGTTTAGTTGTGAGGCCACCACCATTGGAAAGTGGACTTCTGGGGCTTCAATTTAGACTCAAGAATCTCCTAAAGCCAAGACCGGATGAGGGAGATATGACCGTTTGAAGTTAGGCATCCATCCGGTTAAGATAGAAATGAGCAACCTTTACTAAAATAGGCATATCTCTTTTCACACTTAGAATTTAAATGTGCGGCTGCCACCATTGGAAATTATACTTCTAGGGCTTCAATTTAGATTCAAGAATGACCTAAAACCAAGTCCGGATAAATGAGATATACTTGTTTGAAGTCTGGTCTGGAAGCAGATTTTTGGTAGCCGGCAGGTGGCCGTCAGATGGCTGGCCGGCCACCATTTGTGGCCGGCAATTCACATTTCTGGCCTGCCAGCCACTGGTGAAAAACATAGATATTTTTGGCCAGCTGTCCCCTAAAAGCTCCAGCTGTTCCAGGCTTGATATTTTCGACCTGAGGGGCTGTTTTTCTATATATAGGGGGCCTTCCTTCATGATTTAAGGTTACAAAAAAATCCTTAAGGGCCAAAACTTGAAATTCTCTCTTTATCTCTATCTTGCAACCTATAGACCCTCTCTCTCCACTTTCTAAACCAATATTGGAGCTCTCCTTGTTGAGATTATTAAGTCCAAATTTCAGCCCTTGAGAGTGAGAACTTGTTGGTTTGTGAATAAAAGTGTTATTCCTCTTCAAGAGGTATAATTTTGAGCACCTTTGCACTGTTTCTTTTCTATCTTTTCTTGCTAATTTTGAACTATTTTTCAACTATTTTTATGGGCTGAAACTTGTGGTTTAAAGCTACCAAAGGTGGAGGGGTTAACCACCTTTTGCCCATGTGCTTCCCATTCTTTTCTCAACCTTTTTTTGAGCTTTTTAAAACTGATTTTCAGAGGTTTTTAGAGGCTAAAAAAGGTGGTTTTGAAGTCCCAAAAATGAAGGGGTTAGCCACCCCTCCTTTGGCTTGTTTACTAGCTTAAATTGCTTCATGTTTTAGCTACTTGTTTTAGCTACTTTTGTCTTCATTCCAGCACATTTTTGTACTGTTTTTGGGCTGTTTTTGGACTGTCTAAACTCTAAAATTTTGGGCTGAAACTTGTGGTTTAAGGCCAATAAGGCTGGAGAGGTGGCTCACCATTCCTTCTACCTAGCTTCCAAGGCCTTTACCCTTGTGTTTCCTACCTTGTTGTCACCTTTTTTTGAGCTTTTAAATACTGAATTTCAAAGTTATTTCAGTGGCTAAAAATACTTTTTGAAGTCTAAAATTAGAGGGGTTAGCCTCCCCTCCTCGTATCTTGCGTACTAGCCTAGCATGCTCTATATTTTAACTTATTGTTCTAGTTATTTTTGTCTTAATTCTAACATGTTTTAGGACTTATTTAGTACTGTTTTAGGACTGTTTTTAGCTAATTGTTACATTTGAGCTTTGTTTTGCATGCTTATAGTGTAATTATCCTCATGAGTTTAGTGTTTTAGGCATTAGTGTAGACACCCCATTTTTGACCGCCCTTAAGACTTGGGCACTACTGATGGTTTACTTGGTGGAGAAATGTGTGCAGGGCAAAAGTTCAGTTTCTTCGGCAAGGAGAGAGACAGATCTCAACTTCATACCCCTTTTGGACCAAAACAATCTTGATCAAAAGATTTTAGACTTTGAAACCCTCTCTTTCAAAATGTTTTGAAAATAAAGTTTCTACGATATTCCGACACTCGCATTTTGTTAAATGTCGTGCTTTTCGGTAAACCGAGCAAGGACAAAGTGGAAATGAATGAAAGAGAGATGAAATCTTTGAAAAATCTTTCAAAACACTTTGTTTAGGGGTTTGGAGTTGAAGAAAAGAGGAAAGGAGAGAAGAAAACTAGTTTGGGAGAAGTTCGGCATGAATCCGGGGTAGGACCAAAACTGCGCGGCTTCACCAAAACAGGAATAACTTTTTTGCACAGTTGAAATTTTGATGCAAAGCTGCCACCATTGGAAAGCTTACTTCCGGGGCTTCAATTTGGACACAAGAATGACCTGAAAATGAGTCCAGATGAAGGAGTTATGCCCATTTGAAGTTGGACTTGGAAAGCAGAAAAGTGGTTGGCCGACCAGAAAAAGTAGCTGGCCGACCAGAAAAAGTAGCTGGCCAACCAGAAAAGTGGTCGGCCGACCAGAAAAAGTGGCTGACAAGTCCCAAACTCAGATTTTTTGAAGATATTTTCCCTCCAGCTGTCTTCCACAACCTCCAGCTGTTCCATAAACAGATATTTCAAACCAACTCTTGCTTTTTGCTATATATGAGCCATATCTCCCATTTTGCAAAGGAAGAACCTTTTGAGTAAGTTTGGGAGCCTCTCTCTCTAAAAACTCCTCTCTCTCTAGAATTTTCAGACCTAAATCTCTGCCTCTCTCTCTATAGTTCACTCTCTCTTCCCCTTTTGTGCATAGAAGGGCATAAAAGTAGAGAAATATAACTAGTTGGCCTAGGCATCCTTCATCAAAGTTGCATATCCATGGGCTGAGGTCTCTTGGAACTGATTTTTGGGCTGATTGAAGGTTGTTTGGCTCAGAATAGTGGTTGTTTTACAGTTGTGCTTCAAGGGTAAGCATCTTCAAGGGTAAGCATCTCCCTCTTTTAAGCTCATTTTTGTACACTATCTTGGCCATTCTTGCATGCTTGTTTTGCCATCCTTTTAAACTATTTTTGGCTTGGTTTTGAACTGAAGAAAACTCTGTTTTTCAGTCCTCAAAGTGTTGCTTTATGCCTTGTTTGGCTAGGAGGTGTTTCCTCCCTTTTGCTCATTGACTTGTATAGCTTTTGAGCCATCTTCTAAGCCCTTTCAAAACAAATTTTCGTGGCCTTAGAACCACTAAAATCCAGAGGATTTTTAGTGGTAAAAAGCTTGTTTTGAGGTCCCAAATGGGAGGGGATAGCCTCCCCTCCTTGTCTCTTCATACCATGCCTTGTTAGCTCTATGAAGTAGCATCTTTTTGTGGCTTATGTTAGCTCTTTTCAAGCATGTTTTTGTGACTTTCCAGACCTTCCATAACTCTGTTTTGGTCTGTCTTGGTCACCTCTTGCATGCTTCTTATACTTGTAGTGTAAACCTACTTGTAGCCTTGCAAAGTAGCATGTCTTTCTAGCATGTATTGGCTCCATTTCAGTAGGTTTTTGGCCATCATTTGACATGTCATAACTCTGATTTTTGTTGGTTAAGTCATCACACACTTGGCTTTGGTAGGTGTAGTGTAAACCCCCTTATTGGCCTTACATACTCCATGTTTTGGCCTTTCATTCTAGCATATTTTGGCTATGCTTCAACATGATTTTGTTCATATTTTGGGCTACCTTAGCTCTGTTTTGAGGCCTCTTGGTCGAATGATGCTTGTCATGCATGCTTGTAGTGTAATAGCCTTGACTAGCTTTGAGTTTTGAGGTCCCTTGCATGCTTAACTTGAGGTATTTGCATGTTTTGGCATCATGGGGAATGTTATTTCAAAGCATTTAGGGCTGTTACATTTCCATATTTTCCGCTCTTTGAGTGCCCTTGAGAGTTGTGCTTTTATGCCCTATTTGTGAGCCATTGCATGGGCCTCATTTTAGTGCCTTTCAAGCCATCATCCCAACTCATTTTTGCTACTATTTTGGCTTGCATATGGTCTGTTTGGGGTTGGTTTGACCACTTGAGCATTGCCTTGCATGCCTCTAGTGTAATATGCTTCACTAGCTTTTGATGCTTGAGCTTTTCAACATGCGTTACATGAGTTGTTTGCATGATTCGAAGTCATTTTGTATGCCATTTCAGTGCTGGAACATATGCCATTGTATGCCATATTTCATGCTTTCAATACTTGTGGAAAGTTGTGTTTTGTGCCTTAGGCTTGGGCCATTGCATTTGTGCATGCCATGTTCATTGCATTGCGTATGCTAATTACCATGTACATTGTGTATGTTAGTGTCATGAGCATTGTGTATGCCATATAGTCCATAGCATTGTGCATGCTAGTTTGCATATCTAAGTTGTGTTGCATCAAGTCGCGTGCTTGAGTCGCATTGTGCATGCCATGTTTGTTGCATTGTGTTTGGAATAGGCGTTAGTCCAAACACGGGAAACGAGAGGCGTTTCATGCTTGAAATGATGAACGTGCCTCAATTCTCGGTCGCCGACACTCTTGACTATGCATGATGGAGTTTTAGGCTTTACGTGTTTACTTGTGCATTCATTGTCATATTGAATTGTGCAATTCAGCTCCTCGGCCATCATGCATCGAGATGCGTGATTGGTGGCCCGAGGGTCGAGAACTATACTCCCTTGAGTTTGTGTAAGGGTGGTTATGCATACATGTGTTGCAAATACATTGTCATGCCCTTTCTTGCTCTCTGTTGCAGCAAACTGAAGTCTGGCAGCAGAAACTGGTCGGCCGACCAGATAAAGTGGCTGGCCGACCACTTTTTCTAGTTTTCACCACAAAAAGTGGTCGGCAGGTGGGCTCCAAAGCCAAAAACTGGTCGGCAGCCTTCCCACAGATTCCCAAGGTGGAGTTTCAGCCTTCTGGAGCCTTTTGCAGTGTTCTAAGATCAATTGCAAACAAAGGCAAATCGGGGCATTGCGATGAATTTCCGAGCAAGGCGATTCGAGCATGCATGCATCCTTCGTCATCCAAGGCAGAGCTGAGGCAGCCTACATCATATAGTTTATATGCTTATTTTAATTGCTAACTTAGTTAATTTGTTAATTAGCTAGAGTTGTGTAATAATTAGTTGTAGCTTGTTATTCTTTTTGTCGTGTAATAACTAGTTTAATTAGATTAGCTTAGAATAGCTAACTGGTTCTGTATTATTTATTCGGACCCTCCGTCGAGAGGGAAAATTTTGTAATAAGTGTGCGTGTGTGTGATGCATGTCTTCCAACCCCCATTTCTTTCTCCCTTTTATTTACCAGCTTACGATGGTTAGTTTTAGGGCATGTTTCAATTAGCATCCTTATGCTCGCATGTTTGCATCCATTCATCTGTCTTGCATGCACCGGGCTCGGCGCATCATACTAACTGCATTGTATTTCAATTCCTGTTTAAATACATGTATCAAATTGTATTTCACATGACATTTTAGAATAGCCGAGCCTATCTTAGTTGCATTTTGTATGTGTTGCATTAGGCATTCTTGACATAGCTAGGATCATGCATTGATTTCTAACATAGCTTTGTTTTGGCTTGGAGTACTCGGTAAGTGTTTATGCTTTGGCATTCTTGCATGTGTGTGAGTGACTGCCATGATAGCATGCTTACCATGAGGCTATTTGCTTATGTGATATAACTGCCTGAATGCCTGTGGGTGAAGGTTGGGTTACTTGAATTGGGACAATTCATTGATTGCGAGTTTTAAGCCCACTTGAGAGTGGCAAATCACTATGTTTTCTAAGCCCACTTGAGGGTGGCAAAATCCATATTTTAGCCTACTTGCGAGTAGCGAACCGTTTTCAAAACGAATATGCAATGCTTTGTTCCAACTTAGGTAATCCAGTCTATACTTGTATGCTGTGCGCATCACATAGTAATTCTAGGTTAATAACCGGAATAAGAGCACATGTGTTTTTAAAAACAAGATATCATGTTAGTAAAGGCCGATCTTTGATCGGGCAAGCAGGGGTGCTCATTGCATGACCTTCCCCTCTCGTACCCAAGTTCCCGAGCCAAGGCAACTTTGGTGATGACGGACACGTGGCCTTAGGCACGAGTCAGGGTTTCCTAAATTCCCCCCAAATAAAATATTTAGGTAGCGACTCTGTATCTGGCAAAGCAGTCCATGTTTGGCACTTCTTTCTAAAAATCAATTTTTCAAAACGATTTGCTGGATTTGGACTCTTTGCTGATTTATCGATCTTGCATTGTATTTTGTGAGATTAGATTCAGAACCGTGACATTAAGTCCGAACTGTAGTAAGCCCAATGAACAAAACGGGATTTTCCCGGGACGTTCAGGTGCGTCTACAATTAGACACCATCTTATTTGAGTTGATTGCATTTATTTATGATTTTCTATACTTGTGATCACTCTTAATCACTTTTGCAACCTCTCTTCTTTCTTGGCTTTTGTTTTACTTTGAAAGTGGTTTCAAACTACTTGTTTGTTTAAGCATAAGATTGAGATGTCATGCTTAATGGTTTAATCCCTTTAGGGGTTCATTACCAACAGTATGATGTCTCTTTCATGCCCAAAACAACTCTTGGTTTGAGCCCTCTTTCCATTAGAGGACTTAAATTCATGTTTGGACTCAATTGGTTAAAGAATGGATGGTAATTAAAATAAAGTAATAAAACTTGTACTAAAAGTGAGTAATATAATAACTTGTTTGGGTTCAATCGGACATTAATTGAACCCTTGAGTCTTGAGTCGTTTCATACTCATTAGTGATGAAAACAGTTCAAGATTCATTGTCAACTACTTCCCTTGATTATTCATGATAAGGAGGTGGTTTTGAGAGTCTTGTTTTATTGCATTTATTGAACTTGCACACTTTGGTTCATAGACCATCATGTAATGAAATTACATAGATTAATGGTTTGTGAATCAAGTTTTACTACTCCTTTGAACTGTTCAAATGATAAGGAGGGGTAAATTGTGCAAACAAGCCCTTGAGAATACACTGTGTCTGTTATATTTGCTCTCTGTTGCAACAGGGAAGTTCTATCATCAGTGGCCGACAGGCTCCTATTGGTGACTGGCAGGCCATCATTAGTGGACGGCAAGCCCTTTGCCGGCCACCAACGCAAAATTCAAGCAGTGTTCTCGGAGGTAGAACAAAGTTGGTCTGGAGGTGGAAATCAGTGTAAGTGTTCTACTATGCAACAGAGGCATTGAACAATAGAAACAATGGCTTTTTAGGGAGGAAACCGCATTCATGCATGAGCCTTCCATCAATCCTCGAGAACTGTGTTGTATATATTAGTGTTGTGCTTTAAATAATGGCTTTGTACTTAATTAGTTAGAATAGCTAATTTGTCTCGTGTTGTAATTATTTTAATTAGCTAGAATAGTTAATTATCTAGAATCGTTAATTACTTCAGTTTGTAATAATTAGTTAAGTAGTTTAGCTATTTATTCATTTCGTTTTGTAATAGTTAATTAATTAGCTTAGCTTAGCTAGTTAGCTAGTTAGTTTATTCAGACTCTCCTTCGTGAGAGCGCAATGTAATAATGTGTATGTCTTCCAACCCCACGTCTTTCTCCCTTTTATTTACTAGCTTATGATGGTTAGTTTAGGGACATCATGTTTTGTTTAGCATACTTCATGTTTGCATCCATTTGTATTGCATGCACCAAGGCTCAGTTCATCATTCTAACTTGCATTGTTAGTTTAAATACTTCTTTGAATACGTGCTTAGACCGCATGCTATCAAATTGATTCATATGCTATATTAGTAGCCGAGCCTATTTAGATTGCATATCGTATGTGCTGCACTAGTCATATCGCATAGTTAGGAATCATGCATTTTTCTAACTCTTTATCATCTTTTTTTTTTTTTTTGGGCTTGGAATACTAGGTGAGCCTTTACTCGCTTTAGCATATTGCATGTGTGCGATTGTTGCCATGTCTAGCATGCTTGCCATGAGGCTAATTGCTTAAGTGCTATAACTGCTTGAATGCCTGTGGATGAAGGCTAGTTGCTTGAATTGGAATAATTTGAGTAATGTTTATATGCGATCATTTTTTCAAGTGGTACATATTCGAAACAATTTTCAAAACAAACATGAATCAAAGCGTTCCAATTCTTGCAAATTAGTCTATTCTTGTGTGTGTGCACTTCACATAGTTATGCTAGCCTAATAAACCAGAACAAGAGCATATAATGTAGATAAGATTCATATCATGATTAGTAGAGGCCGATATTTGATCGAACGAGCGGGGTTGCTCAAATCATGACCTTCCCCTCTCGTACCTAAGTTCCCGAGCCGAGAGAATCTTGGTGACGATGGACACATGGCCTTTGGCACGACTCATGGGTTTCCAAAATTTTCCCAAAAAATATTTAGGTGGCGACTCTGTATCTGGCAAAGCAGTCCATTTTTGGCAATTTGATTCAAAATTAATTTTCCAAAAGATTTGCTGGATTGGAACTCTTTGGTGTTTATCTATTTCACATTGCACTTGTGAGATTAGATTCAGAACCACAGGAGTCCGATACTATAGGACTTATTCGTCTTCCGAAAGGGGGTGTGAAAAAGCCGAGCTACACCACCCACCTATAATCCCAGCACATATATTACCCCATCCCATCTACCCAAGCCAGAGGTGATTATTCCGGAAGGCACAGACATGTGCATGATGGACTTAACACCGCAAACCCAACCCGAGTCCATGGCGGCAGAGGCGGAGAAGAAATAAAGTGCACTAGAGAAGGGTTTGCCTGATGCATAAGTCATAGAGAAAGGGGCCTCACTCACAGAGGAGTACGACCCCAGCTTATACATTGTGGCCATCAATCAGCCGAAGCTAGTAGTCATATTGCTGGACTTCCTCAGCATTAACGCTATTGAGGAGGACTAGTTAGGGAAAAATCAAAACGATTGGCTAGAATAAGGCCTAAATGACTTAGCCGAACTGGAAGAAGACCTGGCCGAGCTGGAAGAGGATCTAGACAACCTCTACTTCTTTGAAGAAGAGGATACAAGGAGTGTACAACTGGGGTGGTGGGACCCTAGCCATCCAAAAATAAGCAACGGGTGGTTGAGTGAGGAGGAGTCAAATGTTGAGGAATAGACAAAAGAGACTGGGAAAGAAGAGGGAGTTGGTGCTAGCAGTAAGGCTGAGGCTGCACCTCTGACTGAGAAAGAACAAGTGTTGGAGCAATTCCAGTGGGAAAGGATAGAAGAGATCCAAAGAAAGATAACCCTGGAGTAGGAAAAAGGGAAAGAAACAGCAGAGATCGAGCCTACAGTGGTAGATGTCCAAAATACGAGAAAGACCAAACGAGAGCTCGATGACAGGAAAAGAATGCGGAGAAAGCTCAGAAAGTACTGGAACATAGAAACCAAGACTGTGGTGAAAGAAGAGTGGTATGATGACGGGGGCCGTGATGTGAACATGTTTAAGATAGAACCAGATACTAGCCTAGCCGTGACTGTAGGGGAGTGGTGAGAAGATAATGATTTGAGTTACGCGTACACAGATGAAGGTTGGAAAGCTGAGACCCTTGATGACACGTGGTATACTGACGAGATTAACAACATGACCCGGAGTGGTCAGTACTTCAAACCTGCGGCCTTAGATCAGCCGGAGTCCTCCAACAAAGAGTCTGAGAAATCAAAAGAGAAGGATGTTGAAGAAAACCTGGTCTTGAAACAACTTAAGAAGATTCAGGCTGACATATCAATTTAGGGGCTAATCATGGCTTCTTTGGAGCATAGGCAAGCATTGCTAGAGGCAATGAACTGAACAAAACTGCCTATCGACACCACTACTGACCAATTGGTGTCGTTGGTCACATTAGGAGACGTTACGCCAGTGATATCCTTTATGGATAAGGAGTTGCCACCCGAGGGTGCAAACCACAACAGACCCCAGTAAGTAACCCTGGAAAGTCAAAAAAAGTGGATTTTAGTGGTCTTGGTAGATACTAGATCCGCGATTAATGTATGTCCAATAAGGACTGTTTATGCCATCGGTTTGAGGTCGGCTGACTTTACGCCTACAACCCAAGCCGTCCAAGCCGATGACAACACTAGCCGGGATGTTATGGGGACATTCAAAAGCCAAGTGCTAATTGGCCTGTCCGAACATGAGGTAGAATTCTATGTAATGGATGTATCGGCAACCTTTAACTTACTCTTAGGAAGGCCTTGGCTGCATTAGATGAAAGCAATGTCATCACCGGTCCACCAGTTGATAAAGTACCCCTTCAAAGGCGGGATTGCTACTGTGTACCGCAATTCTGCGATCCATTCTCCCCAGGGAACTACCACACCAGTGTTAGAAATCATACATGGGGAAGAAGACGTATTCCTCTCCGGTTTCTCGCTAGCAGAGGCCCGGTTGGTCCAATCCATCACGGTAGAAGATGATGGGACTTACGTGAGCACTCGTTCCATCTATATGATGAACAAAAACGGGTATATTCTTGGATCAAGACTAGGCGAAAGTGGCTGGTAGGGAGGTACTGTTGCCAAGAAGATGAGTCACAACCCCTATACTTTTGAGCTGGGATACAAACCTATTGCTACAGATTGGCAAAGAAAGGGAGAGGAGTTGAAGGGAAGGCTGAAAGCAAAGAGGACTGGAAGACAGTACGAGTTAGTCTACAAACCAATACGGGAACCTTGAATGGACGTTTTGTCCACCAAGGGGAAGACTTCCCCTTCTGTGGATTTCCAAAGCCTTGGTATGATTGGAAGACAAAAACAAGGTATTTGGGGTTCGAGATCTTCTTCGCACACCAGTTACCAGAAGAGGAGGATGAGCATCCTGTCATGGTTCTGAATCTAATCTCACAAAGTGCAATGTGAGACTGATAAACTCCAAAGAATCCAAATCTGGCAATTGGTTTTGGAAAATCAATTTTGAATGAAAAAGTGCCAAACATGGACTGCTTTGCCAGATTACAGAGTCGCCACCTAAATATTTTATTTTGGGAAATTTAGGAAACCCTGACTCGTGCCAAAGGCCACGTGTCCGTCATCACCAAAGTTGCCTCTGCTCGGGAACTTGGGTACGAGAGGGAAAGGTCTTGAAATGAGCACCCCCGCTCGCCTGATCAAAGGATCGGCCTCTACTAAACATGATATGTTGTTTGATAAACACGTGTTCTTTTTCCGATTATTAGCTAACTTTACTATGTGATGCGCACAGCATACATGTATAGACTAAGTCGCAAGACTTGGAACAAATCAACTCATGTTTGTTTTTTAAAATAGTTTGAAAGTGCCACTCGCAAGCGGGCTAAAGCGCGGATTTGCCACCCTCGGGTGGGCTTTAGAACATGTTTGCCACTTCGCAAAATGGGCTTAAAACTCATAACCATCGAATTGTCCCAATTCAAGCAACAAAGCCATCATCCACAGGCATTCATGCAGTTAATCACCTAAGCACATAGCCTCATAGCAAGCATGCTATCATGGCAAAACTCACACTCATGCAAGTATGCTAAAGCGTAAAACTTACAGTGTACTCCAAGCCAAAACAAAAGCTAGTTAGAAATCATGCATGATCCTAGCTATACAAGATGCCTAATGCAACACATGCAAAAATGCAACTAAATAGGCTCGGCTATCTAAAATGGCATATGAATGCAACACTTGATAACATGCTGTGAAACACGTATTCAGGTAGGTATTGAAATACGATGCAGTTTGAATGATGCGCCGAGCCCGGTGCATGCAAAACAAATGAATGATGCACGCATGCAAGCATAAGGTATGTTAATCAAAATATGCCCATCAAAATATGCCCTAAAACTAACCATCAAAAGCGGTAAGTAAAAGGGAGAAAGAAGTGGGGTTGGAAGACATGCACACACACACACACCCTTATTACAACATTGCGCCCTCTCGCAGGAGGGTCCGAATAAAAGCTAAGCTAATCTAAGTTAAGCTAATCTAACTAATCTAATTAATCTAATTAGACTAATTATTACACAACCAAACGAATAACTAGCAAACTACTTACTAATTATTACAACAATTAACTAATTAACAAATTAATTAATTAAATCACAAATTCAAGCTAATTAATAAATAAAGCTTTAAACTAAGCTGCCCCAGCTCTGTTTGAAGATGTTGAACATGCATGCACGCATTCGGTTTCTCGCCCTGAAAAGCCTTCTGGTTTGCTCTTTAGAGGCTCTGTTTGCAGGGTGTCTTCAAGAACTTGCAGCTGAAATTTACCAAACCAATGCTGGGGAGTGCACCAGTGGCCTGCCGGCTATGAGGAGTTGCTGCCGGCCATCTGCCGGCCAAGAGTGTGCCTCCGCCAGCCAAGGATGTAAGGTTGCCAGCCAACAATGAAACGGTGCTGGCCAGTGGTGTGCTGTGACACCAAACTGCAACAGAACACAAAACAGAGAAAAATAGAAGTTCTTCAGGGGACATGTTTGTACCATGCCACTACTTATCATCTCAAAACATCAAGGGAGTGGCACCATTGGGTCCAAAGCCACCAATCAAGTATTTTCAATGCATGATGGCCAAGGATCCAACTTGCACAAATTCAATAAATGCAAGACAAACAAGACTCTAGGACCACTACCTTCTCATGGATAATCAAAGGCAATGGAGACAAAGGAGACTGGTTCATTTTCATCCCTTTAAGTATGAAATGAACCAATTTTTCTTGTGTTCAACATAATGTCCGGTTGAACACAATGCAATGCGAACAACATGCTTATCTTGGCATGTTTTACTTGGTTAATTTTAATTACTCATTTCAAGTTACCAAGCCATTCATTAACCAATTTGTCCAATTGTGAAAGTCCTCTAATGAGAGGAAGGTCAATCAAAAGATGACTTAAGACATGGGAGAGATCATGCCTTTGACTAGGAGGAACCCTCAAAAGAGGGTTAAAGCCATTTAAGCATATGCCTCAATCCCATAGCTTAAGCACAACTTAAGACTAATCAACCCTCAAAACAAATCAAAAGTGGAGAAATGAGGGAGGTGGCAGATTTTTAGTGCTGATATGGCACGAAAAACAAGACTCTAACATGCAAACAACTCATGTACAACATGTTAGGAGACTTAAGTATCAAAGCTAGTCAAGAGCATTACACAAGAGGCATGCAATATCAAACTCAAATGGCCAAACCAACTTTGGACAGACCTCAAACATGCCAAAATAAGGGCCAAAACACGCTGAAATGTTAGCATGAAAAGCAAGAAATGCATGCTCATGTATTGGCTCATAAACATGGCATAAAGGCACAACTCTCAAAGCCATAAAAGAGTGAAATATGTGAGAGTGTGACTACACTATATGCACTGAAATCATGTATGAAATGATGCCATGGCATGCAAACAACTCAAACAAAGCATGTTAGGGACCTTGAAACTCAAAGCTAGTCAAGGCCATTTACACTACAACCATGCAAGGCAAAGAATATATGACCAAGAAGGCTCAAAATAGAGCTGAAGCATGTTAAAACATGAGCAAAAACATGTTGGAGTAGAGCCAACACATGCTAGAATAATAGGTTAAAACATCAAGCACACTAGGCTAGCGAACAAGATTGCACTACAAGTGTAAGAAGCAAGCAAGAGTTGACCAAACCAGCCAAAAACAGAGTTATAGCATGTCAAAAAAGTCACAAAAACATGCTAAGATCAAGCCATGAGATGGTAGAAAAACATGCTCACATGATGGGCCATCTACACAAGCAAACAAGACACAAGGAGGGGAGGCCAACCCCTCCTATTTTGGACCTCAAAACATAGTTTCTACCACTAAAAATCCCCTAGATTTTAGTGGTTAAAAGGCCAAAAGAGTTGGTTTGAAAGGTGATAAAAGATGGCATAAAAAGCTATACAAGCTAAGGAACAAAAGGGAGAGACAACCCTCTAACTCACAAGGGCCCTAAACCACCATTTTTAGGACTAAAAAATAGAGGTTTTTGTAGTTGAAAACCAAGCCAAAAACAGCACAAAAAGATGGCAAAGACAAGTATGAAAACAAGCTTAAAGGGTGATAGTTATACCTCTTGAAGCCAAGCACACTTTGAGGCACAAAACCAAGTCAAAACCACCTTAAGGAGCTCCAAGGAGGCTCCAAGAGAGTTTCAAGCAACCTCAGCCTAAAGATGAACCACTCTTGTTAAGGGTTGATAGGTTGAAGATGGATGTATGCAAGCTTCTAAGCACAACGCTCTTAGAGATAGAGGAATCTAGAGAGAGGATTGTAGAGAGAGAGGCTCCCAAAGCTCTTCCTAAAATGTTCTAAGCTCCAAAACAATAGAGAAGGCTCATCATATATAGACAAATACAGCTCCAAGTCGAAAATATCTCCAAAAGGGACAGCTGTAACAGCTGGAGCAAAAATATCTGCCAAAAACTGCCTTTTTGCATCAATGGCCGGCACTGGATCATTGATGGCCGGCACTACATCATTGTTGGCCAGCATGGGACACTCTTGGACGGCAAGGGGCCGGCATAGGCCATTCATGGCCAGCACATGGCCAAAAAATCCCATTTATGGCCAGCATTCTCCACCTCTGGTTGGCCAGAAAAATCTGCTTTTGGGGCCCAACTTCAAATAGGAATATCTCCTTTGTCTGGACACCTTTGCAGGTCATTCTTGAGCCTAAAATGAAGCCCTGGAAGTCTTCTTTCAATGGTGGCAGCCTCACTTAATTAAGCTCGGTCCTTATGGTTTCTTAAGTCATCTTAACCTTCAATTTCTAATTCAACTAAAGGCCTTACACATGAAATTGAATTTATTAAGTTTCTCCATCTTTCATTTTATTGACTCATGATAAATTAACATACTAATTATCTCGTAACCTAATTAATCACCGTTTAGTCTTAATTAAGATTTGGTTGTATAGTTCTCATGATAATTAATCTATCGAATCTCAACCAAATCTTAATTTATTTTAATCTTACTTAAATTTAATTAAGCTTCCACGAGCTTTACACATTAGACCAAATTTGTTAAATTCCTCATTTTGGTTTCTAAATCATATAATAACTCAATTTTTTGATTTGAAACAAAATCTCTTTTAATCTAATTACTTTCATTAACTCATTAACCTTGATTCAGTTTAATTAATTATATTCAATTTTAGATCTTCATTACATATTTGATTCCAATTAAATTAAATTAAACTCGCCTAATTTCCGTTAACATGATCAATTTTTCAACAAATCCTCTAACATATTCTAAACATCAAATTAAGCTATTAAGCCCTTCAATTAGAGTTTCTAAGATGCGTAAATATTTCAATTTCAAGTTTGAAGTTATCCTCTAGCCCAATTTTATACATTAAAATTTAATATAAATGCTTTCCTTAAAATTAATCCAATTTGTTTAAGTCTCATAATTTTAATCGCATATGCTTCTTTTAAATTCTTTGACATTATATTTATATTCGAACACTCCATCCTAATAATTCATATTTCCATTTCTAGAATATTATATAATTATTAAATTATAGTACATATATATTTATTTATGTCATGTAATACTACATTTGGTGTGGTATATATTTCCTTTGACAACTTAGGAGGTGATTACTTTTTAACTTTTACCAATTGACAAGGGAGCTCATATGGTCAAACTTATTATCTATATTCTTTTCCGACCATTTAGTTAACTATTTCATATTATAAGATAACTAATTTGTTTTAAACCATTTAAATATGGATGGTACTATGTTTTCCGTAAGTGGCATTCTTCGGGTCGTTATAGCTACCCTCCTTGGCTAGTGTAATCGCGAAAAGGAAACTATGTTTGCCTCGACCCCATAGGTCATACAGCGATGGTAACAAGCTATTGTTCCAATCTCCCAAAAAATAGAAATAATCCCCACCTGGTGTGGACACGATAACCTTTCTACGATGATAGTCTATAATGGCATGGTACGAAGATAACCAATCCATGCCTAAAATGACGTCAAAATCCGACATATCGAATACAATGAAGTCAAAAAAGAGTCGGCGATTGGCGACCTCAATCTCATAACCACGGCATATCTGATTCAAGACAACTTTACTCATAACCAGTGACTCTACTATAAGTGGAGACTCTAGTTGATCAATCTCTAACCCCAGAATAGAGGCAAATGCAGAAAATATGAATGAGTGACATGCCCCTATATCTATCAACACATTGGCCCAACTATTGAAGAAAAGATATGTACCTCTCACTACAGTTGGTCTAGATGACTGCTCGAATGTGGTGACGGCGTACACTCACCCTTGTGGTCTCTGCTCACCCTAGTCATTCCTCGAAACATAGGCTTGATGTACAGACTGTGAGAAGTGGCCCCGTATACTATCCTGGATGTCTGTTCTAACTGAACTGGCTAAGGAATCTATCCCTGGCCCTAGCCTACCTAAAATCCTCTAAACTGTCGAGTCCTTAAAGCACTGGCCTTCCCAACCAACTGTTGACAAGACCTCTTCAAATGCCCCGTCTGCCCGTATGATAGCATGTGGGTGGCTGACTTCCTCCCTAACACTGGCTCCGAGAATGAGCTAACTACTGTTGTTGACTAAAACCTTGAGTGCACTCAGAAGCTTTGTGACCCTATTGGCCACGACTAAAACAATTAACACAGCTCTGACTTGTGTTCCCTGAACTCCTTATCAAAACAGGACTTGAACATGTGGCCTATTGGGGCAAGGACTGAAAAGAAGATGAACCCCTCGATTTCTTGGAAGATCCCGTATCATTTCAGGACTCCGTGTAACTTGATATTTTAAACTTTTGCCTCTTCAGTCTCTACCATGATTTCTATGTGTGTCGCGACTTTAACAACTTGGTCATACTCCCTAATCATGTTGCCCACCACCTTTATCAAAATCTTGGGCCTCAACCTTTTCTCAAACTCCAAGCATCAGTGCTCCTTGGTTGTTACAAGTTTGGGTGCAAAACCGGATAGACTAGTATATGAGGCCTCAAATTTGGCCATAGGAGTGTCAAGCTATTTTAGGTCCTCAAATTGTTTCCTCAACCTCTCTCAGGTAGTGGGAGGTAAAAACTTCTCGTGGAAGGCGTAAGTAAATGCCTCCCTAGTGTGCTTAACACAATTCTTAGCAGAATTCCAACATTGACCAGCTTCCCCTTTCAACTGGTAAGCCGCAAGTGCTACTCAGAGCTTACTCTCATGGATGTCTAAAATTTGAAAGGATTTGATGATATGTTCTAGCCATTCATCTTTCTTCATGGGATCAAGTCCACCATTGTACTTGGCAGGATTAGAACGGAAAAACTCTTTCTTTAGGAAGGTGAGTTTAGTCTCTCCCTCTACAGTCCTAGTCACTTGCTCGGCTCTAAATATATTCATGGACTCCCAAAGAGCCCAGGCTATTTCTCAGGCCAATGCTCTCATTGCATCTTGGGCTGGGGTGCAGCCACATTATTTTATCTAACCCTCTCTTCTTGGAGAGAAATATCTTGTTGGGCTGGAATACCTCAACCACCCTGGCAAGGTCTATCACGGCCACATCCAGATATCATATATGAAAGTAGAGGTAAGATTAAATTCACAATTCACATACCCATAGGTCACTTCACACGCCACACATGCATAATCATGAACCTACACATGTATCTACTTCACATAAACACATAGTCACATAGAGCACATACGGATCACCCTCCTAAGATATCAACTCGTCCCACGGTACTCAAGGACTTCCAAGTGAAAAAAACAATGATCAGGTACATTTCCAAAAGGATTTCGATGAATGCAATGGACGCAAGTTGTATCATAGAAACTTAACCTCATATCCGCATAGCCACATAAACACATAAAACATGCAAGACAAACTAATATCTCATTCTAGCATGATAAACCCATTGTAACAAAGCCATGTCCCACGAGCTCAAGGTATTCAAACCTAGTTAGCTCCGATACCAAGTTGTAATGCTCCTAAATTTGTCATCCATTTTATAATTAAAAATAAAACCATTAAATATTTTCCAACCATTACAATGAACACCCTTAAAGAACATAGTCTTTTACTCAAAATAATCTCTTTCTCATTGAACTATTTCAAGTGAAATATACATCATTGTCTCATTAACAAATAATCATCAGTAACAACAGTTCCAAGAGTAAGAAAATACAAAAGTATAGTGCCCTAATGGAGTACACATTTTCAAGGATAGTCTTTGCATACACAAAAGTGGACATTTAGTCCCAAACCACAAAATAGCCTTAGAGCTTCAACAAAAAAACATCCGTTAAGCCTTCGTGCTCCATTCAAAACACTTCTACCGCCTAGTCACTTGGGCAGAGTCACATCATCAATTCTTGAAATATTGTCAGTTTGGGGTGAGCTAATTCCTAGTAGGGATATTGTTAACAAAGTATATAAATGATCGAGATGCATATATCATGCTATACACTTGTTAAGATAAAATCCATATTTTTTCTTTCAAAATTTATATACTCAATGCATGATTTCTATTTAAAATCTCTTTCACAATAATGAGGTGGTAAATACGCTATAATATCCCAAGCAAGAGCCGTAAAACCATACATACATATATAGATTTATATACTGAACATATTCTTACATTTGCCGACTCTAAAAATGGCGGGCGATGAGCACCTACAACATTTCCTTTTACATTTGACAACTCCTGAAATGGTGGGCTCGTGAATACTCAAAATCCTTTTTCCACATTCGTCCAACGATAAGCTCAAGACAGGGCAATCGGGCACATTGACTCCCCATGCGGGTACCAATACAATACACAACCATTTCCAAAATCTGACTCAATTACCCAGACTCATAAGCTATTTACCCCTTCCAACATTTCCAAATATTCACAAGATTGTAGGATCACAAGAGAAAATTATAATGCAGATGATGCATAAGTTTGCAAATCCCAATTTACCTAAGATTTATTCAATTCATAAGTAAGATTTAACAGTAGCAACAACAAAAGAATTTCTCCAACTTCTCAATTCCACAACGTCAACATTCATCTATCTCAATACATATATCCAAGAAAGTTTAAAAATCTCATGTCTCAACACCATTGCCATAACCATTCACCCAAATTCAAGATTTAAATGTCAATTAAATTAAGCACCATTATTAAATCAAGTTTAAAAACTAGGATTTTCAGAAATTTTGGGCTTTTTCCTCTTTTACACTTTAAGAACCAATATTTATCATCAACATCAATAGTCAATAAGAAATATTCATAATATTTCCCAAAAATCAAGTATAAGTCCCTTTTTGTTTATCAAAACTCATTTTATATATACAAAATCATCTCATACATCACTACAACTAAGAAAATGCCACACATATATACCTCAAACCATAGATATACCAAGTCAAAAGTACCCCTACCTCAAAAATGAGAGCTAGGAGTTGAAGATCCAATAGGAAACCTCAATGAAAACACGATCCAATTGGTGAAAAGTTTGATCTTCACTAGTTCTTCACTTTTAATGTGAGGTTTTGAAGGGATCATTGGTAAAACTAGAGGAAATCAAGTGTTTAAGGTTAGGGTTTTCGGAAATAGGTGTTAGAGGGAGTGAGAAATGAAAAAGTGAGAAAGAAATAAGCAAAAGTCAATTTTTAAGTTGGTTGTCCCAAACAGACCACTCGAACGGTCTTCCCACTGCTCGAGTGGTAAACTCAAGCTTCTAGAAATTTTGCAAGTCTGAAATGAATAAGTACAGGTTGCCAAGCTTCTCCACTCGAGTGGTCAATTAATTGAGCGGTCAATTAATTGCTCGAGCGGTCTCCCTCAACACACAGCTTGCAGAAAATAATACTGGGAGCCTCGATTCATCGCTCGAGTGGTAACTCTACCGCTCAAGTGGATATGCAAAATTTTTAAGATGTTACAATCGGTGCACAGAAACTCTCACATGAAGGTGGGACCTACACATGTGGGACTCATG
Source organism: Camellia japonica (assembly GCA_030407325.1). NCBI lineage: Eukaryota > Viridiplantae > Streptophyta > Magnoliopsida > Ericales > Theaceae > Camellia > Camellia japonica. Next base: position 63,266,623 of record JAPPVO010000014.1, on the reverse strand, counting down.
TGGAACCCATCCTCATATAAAAGTTTTTGTGCATTATGTATACAGATTTTCTATGTAAATAATATTTCTCAATAGATAATGTGGGACACCCTTCTAGTAGAGTCCCACAATTAAACCATATTAATTGAAATTAAATTAAGTAGATGGAATGTATAATTTAAGGATGAAATAATATTTAAAAAATAAAAGTGAAATTAATCTTAAAATTAAGTAGGCAAAAAAGTGAAAATAAAAGAAAATTGTTAGAAACCCACAATCCAACCACTATGGTATGACATAAAAGTAGGGTCTTACATGGTTAAGTTTGCCTTTACATGATTGAGTTTATAAACCAAACACTACCTTATAGCATACACATTTATTGAATAAAGTGCACATCATTCTTTTACCTAGCTAGTAATACATAAATTATGATGATAAAAAAAATATAATTAAAGCAATATAAAATATATGCATAAATATGAATTTCTATATAAATATATTATGTAATATAATTTGTAATCGGGTCGAGGTGAGCTTGAAGCGTTCTTTATTGGGATTTAAAAAAAATTTCTCAACTTGGCCAAACTGAAATCCAAACTGTAATTCCAAACCTTATAAATCGTAATAGTTTCAAGCCAGTTTAATGATGCATATTCACCCATTCTCCCATCTCCCACCACCTTTTCCATTTTATATCCTTTAATGAACCACAAACCCATCCCACCTCTCTCTAATACTATGATCAACTTTATCTAATATTAAACTTTCATAGAGGGTCAAAGGGTGAAACAGTGAAATTCCATTGGATCTTTGACCGATTGACAATGAAATTGAAAATCTGTTATTTTGTGAATCAATGCTTTCAATTAATATGTTTTCTTCAATGATTTGTCATGCATGCTTTGGGATTAAATAACTCCTTGTTTTATAAATTTTGGTTGAATTTTAGGTATTGACCTAACCAAATCGATCAAATTTTGATTGTGTGATAAATTGGGTTCATTTGGTTGCCATGAAAGCTTGAGAAAAGAAATCCAATGAAAAATTTAGGCCATGGAAAAATTAGAAAAAGAGTACACATATATTGATGTATTTCAGCCATTAATTTTTTTAATTATATTTTTTTAAGATAAGATCATTTAGGCATAGAGTTGATACCAATTACAAAACAAAAAAGGAAATGAGCTTTTTACTATTTTTCTTATGGAATTATGGTGGAGTTATAAAATAAGGAATTATGATAGAGAAATTAGAGACAAAGAGGAAGCACAAAAATGGAGAGAATTTACATGCTTCATTATGTTGGCATAAAGGCCAATATATAGACTACAAGATGGTGAATAAAAACAAAACCAAACTTAATGCATATCTAACATATCTAACTTGGCAAGACTTTACGGCCAAGAGTTGCAAAATTTCTAACACCCTAGTCAAGCCTAGTCATAGGCTTTATAAAAAGTCTTCAAAAAATAAATACAAAGAGACAAAAATGGTTAAAGGAAAGTCTACAATTATTTGCTCTTTGCTACAGTTTTTCTAATTATATACACTGATACAATTATATACTGAATTCCTCTTTGCTATAGTTTTTCTAATTATATACACTGATACAATTATATATACACTGTCTACCCTCCCCGGTTTTCAAAGAGATAGACGGTTGTGGATAAGCTTTGGCTGAGCTGCTTTGTCATGTAGCGTCGGCTGAAAGGATGTGGCTGATCACTTTCCGCCTAATAATGCAGGTTGCTCCATGTGTCCTGGATAAGGTTGGAGTCGATCAGGAGACAGTTGCATTTGATAGTGGGGTCCACTATGCTTCCATCCTGTTGATGAGATTGTGATATTCCTCATCAGTCTCTGATGGAGAGGAATCCGAATCTTGGCTGTATTGCTGATTCCGGAAATGTTCTACATCATCCGCAGTCATGGCTAGTTCCAACGGAAGATCCAAATTATTTCTCTTTTTGAGATTTATTAACATGTCGAGAGCCTCATTAATTTGTGTAGGAGACCTTTGATATGTTATGGGAAAATGGGTTACAAATAATATTCTATCATCTGTAACCATGAATGGCAATTTTGCTGAGCCATGGATGTTGGATGCCGCTTGTGAAACAGATATTAGACTGTTTATCCAATATTCTGTTAAAGAAAGTTTTTGGATATTTTCCAATCGCTCTCTCCGGTGATCTTCATCTAAATAATCATCTTCAAATTCAAAATCTTCAGTTTCTTTAAGATACCAAATCTGGTATAGTTGGAAAAAAATGTTCTCGTTCTCGCCAACCAACAATGCTGGAGATCCAGAAAGTAAAATATTTGCTCTATCGGAAGCCTTTTACTATCCATGAGAGCATTGCTTTGATGATCATTAGATAATCTATCCATTGGATTGGATCTAAAATTTGGAAAATAACTTGATTAGTTATTCCCTAATCTATATCCTCAAAAAACCACATGTCATGGTTTGCCATAATGGTTATTTTGGGAATTCCATCTTTCAAATTTAATTTATCATAAGATCGTTCTAAGATTTGTCTAATCTTATCATGATGATCTTCAACTCGATTTTGATTAACATAAAAATTTCTTTTGGAAACAAGTTCTTGCTTTTTCAAAAAGACAAATTCTTTTTATTTGTTCAAAAACTGGATCAGAAAACTCATTTGATATGAGGTCTGATAGCTGAAGAAAATTGTTTATTTTTTCAATTAAAATCTTCATTCCAATTCATTTGTTTAAGAATATTGAAACAAAGCTTTTGCAAATCTTTTAATTTAGCTGTTTGCTTAGTTAATTTGTTGGCCAGAACTCCCATGTGTTTTCGAAATTTCACTTTGTTGTTTACAATGTGAGTTTTCCAAACTCCATTGAGTTCTGTATAAATTTCTCTAGATATACCAAGGTTGAAAAAATCTTTTATCTTAGATTCATCTGGTCTAGATGTCTGAATATTAGTTGGAGCTGGGTTAGTTCTCATTTGACAAAAATTCTTTTGATAAACAGGCATAGCTGGTGCACTGTAAAAAGCTTTTTTAGCTTTGGTCATGCTATCATATGCTTTAAAGCTTGCTCCTAAGAATCCACAAACTTGTGTTTTGCAATCATTCCATTCTGTGTAAATTCCAAGTTGTCTGCCTGCAAACACAACATAAACTTTTTCTTCTCTGGGGATTTTTTTTTAGCAATTGTCACCCAATCTACCCTTATCCATTGTTTCCTCTTGGTCTAGAGGTCTTCTGCAAAAAATAAATTTACTTATTTAGCAATTTAATTTTCTAAAACAATTTCTGCTAAGAAAATCTGCAAGAAAATTGTTAGTACCTTTAAGATGTTCTACTTCAAAAGTATATTCAGAAATTTTATTATACCAGGCTAATCTTCTTCCTTGTTCAATAGGTTTTTTATTGATCAAGAGATCTCTTACTGCCTTATTATCAGTGCGCACAATAAAATTTTCTACGGCTAAATAAATATGAAAACTCTTTATTGCTAATTTTATTACAAGTAATTCTTTTTCAAAAATAATATATTTCTGTTCATTTGGTTTAAATGTTCCAGAATTATATCCGCAAATTAATTCTTCTTTTTGTAAGAAAAAATGTTATTTTTGAATGGACAGCAGAAGATGTTGCTTTAATTAAACAAATTAAAGAAAATGTTGAAACTTTACCAGATGTTTATCTTCCTAAAACAGGTGATAAATTAATTTTAAAAACAGATGCCTTAGAAGCATGCTGGGGATGTGTTCTTAAAGCAATACCAAGTAATTTATGGTATGATAAAGAGATACCTTTATCAGAAAATGGGATTAGACCAAGGAAAAATCCAATACCCATAAAATTACAAAAAGAAGAATTAATTTGCGGATATAATTCTGGAACATTTAAACCAAATGAACAGAAATATATTATTTTTGAAAAAGAATTATTTGCAATAAAATTGGCAATAAAAAGCTTTCATATTTATTTAGCCCCAGAAAATTTTATTGTGCACACTGATAATAAGGCAGTAAGAGATTTCTTGATCAATAAAAAACCTATTGAACAAGGAAGAAGATTAGCCTGGTATAATAAATTTTCTGAATATACCTTTGAAGTAGAACATCTTAAAGGTACTAACAATTTTTTTGCAGATTTTCTTAACAGAAATTGTTTCAGAAAATTAAATTGCTAAACAAGTAAATTTAATTTTTGCAGAAGACCTCTAGACCAGGAGGAAACAATGGATAAGGGTAAACAACCCGCTCAAGGAGATTGGGTGACAATTGCTAAAAAAAAATCCCCAGAGAAGAAAAAGTTTATGTTGTGTTTGCAGGAAGACAACTTGGAATTTACACAGAATGGAATGATTGCAAAACACAAGTTTGTAGATACTCAGGAGCAAGCTTTAAAGCATATGATAGCATGACCAAAGCTAAAAAAGCTTTTTACAGTGCATCAGCTATGCTTATGTATCAAAGGAATCAAATGAGAACTAACCCAGTTCTAACTAATATTCAGACATCTAAACCAGATGAATCTGAGATAAAAGATTTTTTCAACCCTGGTATATCCAGAGAAATTTATACAGAACTCAATGGAGTTTGGAAAACTCACATTGTAGACAACAAAGTGAAATTTCAAAAATACATGGGAGTTCTGGCCAACAAATTAGCTGAGCAAACAGCTAAATTAAAAGATTTGCAAAATCTTTGTTTCAATATTCTTAAACAAATGAATTGGAATGAAGATTTTAATTTTGAAAAAATAGACAATTTTCTTCAACTATCAGACCTCATATCAGATGAGTTTTCTGATCTAGTTTTTGAACAAATAAAAAGAATTTGTCTTTTTGAAAAAGTAAGAACTTCACTTCCAAAAGAAATTGTTATGTTAATCAAAAATCGGGTTGAAGATCATCATGATAAGATTAGACAAATCTTAGAACGATCTAATGATAAATTAAATTTGAAAGATGGAATTCCCAAAATAACCATCATGGCAAACCATGACATGTGGTTTTTGAGGATATAGATTGGGGAATAACTAATCAAGTTATTTTCCAAATTTTAGATCCAATCCAATGGATAGATTATCCAATGATCATCAAAGCAATGCTCTCATGGATAGTAAAAGGCTTTCGATGGAGCAAACATTTTACTTTCTGGATCTCCAGCACTATTGGTTGGCGAGAACGAGAACATTTTTTCCAACCATACCAGATTTGGTATCTTAAAGAAACTGAAGATTTTGAATTTGAAGATGATTATTTAGATGAAGATCACCGGAGAGAGAGATTGGAAAATATCCAAAAGCTTTCTTTGACAGAATATTAGATAGACAGTCTAATATCTGTTTCACAAGCAGCGTCCAACATCCATGGCTTAGCAAAATTGCCATTCATGGTTACAGATGGTAGAATATTATTTGTAACTCATTTTCCCATAACATATCAAATGTCTCCTACATAAATTAATGAGGTTCTTGACATGTTAATAAATCTCAAAAAGAGAAATAATTTGGATCTTCCGTTGGAACTAGCCATGACCGTAGATGATGTTGAACATTTCCGGAATGAGCAATATAGCCAGGATCCGAATTCCTCTCCATCAGAGACTGATGAAGAATATCACAATCTCATCAACATGATGGAAGCATAGTAGACCCCACTATTAAATGCAGCTGTCTCCTGATCGACTCCAACTTTATCTAGGACACGTGGAGCAACCTGCATCATTCGGGGGAAAGTGATCAGCAAAATCTTTTCAGCCGGCGCTACACGACAAATCCGCTCTTCCAAAGCTTATCTATAACAGTCTATCTCTTTGAAAACTGAGGAGGATAGACAGTGTATGTATATATTGATGACAAATATATACAGTGTATGTATATAATTGTAGTATAAAGATGACAAATAATTGAAGTCTTTCATTTATGACTTTTTTTGTCTTTGTATTTAATAAGCCTATGCCTAAGCTTGTAGACTTTGTCAAAAAGTTATAAAGTTTTGTCAAAAGTTATAGAAATTGGACGTAAAGTAAATATGCCATAACTTTTGGTTTTTGTCTGTATATACAATATGTATTCTATAAATTGACATTCAAACCAATGAATAAGGCAATGTAAATTCTCTCCATCTTCTCTCCATCGTTGTGCTTTGTCTCTAATTCCTTATTCCATAACTCCACCATAATTCCATAATAAAAATAGTCCTCCACCATAATTTAATAATAAAAATAGTAAAAAAGGTCCTTTCATTCCATTTATGTAATGAACTTTTTAATAGAAGTTTGGGCGAATTACACTAACAGTCTCTATAGTTTGGGGCGCGTGTCACTTTAGTCCCTGACTTTTCAATTGTGACACATTTGACCCTGAATTTTGAATCTTGTTCCAAATAAGGACAATTGAAGAAATCTTTACTCAATTTCAAGGGTAAAGTCATCAATTTGGTAAAATATAAACTAATTTGACAAAAATAAATGTCAAAAAAATATTTTTAAAATTTTTAAAATTATTTCTACTGACCCTAACCAAAATTATGTAAAATTGATAAATCTTTTACGCATTTATTTATTTATTTTAACAAATTAATTTTTATTATGTGTTTGGATGATGATCATGTAATGGGTGGTTGTTAGGCTTTTAATATGTAATCGATATATTTAATATATGAAATGTTTTTAGTTTTGGTTTTTTTGATTTAATAGATTGGTTTAAAATTGATATCAAAGTGTTGCCACGTTTGACTATTGAAAAAATAGAAACTAATTTAATGAAAATAAAAACAATCACCCATTGCATGATTATCATCTAAACACATAATAAAAATTAATTTGGCAAAATAAATAAATCATCCAAACACATAATAAAAATTAATTTGGCAAAATAAATAAATCATCCAAACCAATAATAAAAATTAATTTGGTAAAATAATAAATAAATAAATGTGTAAAAGATGTATCAATTTTACATTTTATCTTTGGTGGTTAGAAATAATTTTTAAAAATTCAAAAATATTTTTTTGACATTTATTTTTGTCAAATTAATTTATATTTTATCAAATTGACTACTTTGCTCTTGAAATTGAGCATTGATATTTTCAATTGTCCTTATTTGAAAAAAGATTCAAAATTCAAGATCAAATATGTCACAATTGAAAAGTCAGGAACCAAAATGACACAAGTTCCAAACTAGAGGGACGGTTAGTATAATTTGCCCTAGAAGTTTTAAATTGATATAAATTCATAGATCAGGTATGAAAACGTAATATTCACTACAAAAAAATGAGTGATTTAGAGATTAATATTTAAGGACTACATCATGAGATCGATGGATTGATTCTTCTTCTTCTTCTTCAAATTTTCTGTAGATTTCTACAAGTTTGAGGAAATCGATTGGTTGATTCACTCTCTCTCAAGGTATTTCTCGGCTCTACAAGCTGTATTGTTCGATGTGAGAAAATCGAAGACGAAATCGATGTATTTGGTATATCTATGACAGAGATCTTAAGCTTCAATATGGGAGATCTATCAATTTCATTTTCCCAACAAACACAAACACACGCGCGCCACACACACATATATATACATCATGAAATCGATGGGTTGATTCTTCCTCTTCTTCAATTTTTTTGCAGATTTCTACAAGTTTGAGGAAATCAATTGGTTGATTCACTCTCTATCAAGGTATTTCTATGCCCTACAAGCTATATTGAGTTTTTAACAAAGATTGTAGCAATTTTGAACTTGCGTGAGTGCTGATGGATGCGCGGTAACAATATGAAAATTTAAGCTCTGTTTAGATAAATAGTAAACAAAATGGAGACCACGAGTGCAATGTGAGGAAATTTTTACTAGATTTTTCTGTTTTATTTTGTTTTTAACATGGTTTGAAATTCTTGATTTTGATTTTGATTTTTTTTTTTTTGAAGCCATTAGGAAGGACTAACTTGGGGTTTAGAGTATTTCCTTAACTTTTTCGTCCTTGAAATAGTTTAAGTGCATGTGTGATTGATGCTTAACTTGCAATTCTTGTACTTTCTTAGGCAAATACAGTGAAATAAACTTGTGTTTAGATTTGCTTTCTATTTTCAAAAGATAGTGTATTAAATGCTATTGCTTTTTCTTGTGATCATAATTTGCAATTCTTGTTCTTGATTAGGCAAATACATGACAAATTTGGTAAACTTGTGTTTAGATTTGTTTTCTATTTTGAAACGATAGTGTATTGAATGCTATTATTGCTATACTTTCTCTTTGGCTACCAGGTATTGATTTTATGTTAAAGCATAGTGGAAAAAGAATGACTTTAGTGGTTTTTTCCATGGGAAATGTGTCAACATTAACATTTTCAAAATCACAATATTAAGGCAAGCTGAAATCTCTCTCTTTGATTCCTCACTTTTGTCACTGTGTGCTTATTTGTATCCAAAAATACTAAAATAAGCAAAAAAGAATTGGACGCATGAACATTTTGCTTATTTTTGTCTACCAAAGTTTGTTCTATGTGATGTGTGCATCTATTCAAAACTTAATGAAGTTAATGCCTCTCATTAGTTTCATTAGCAAACAAATTAGTTGGTTTATTTAGGCATCATTTGTTGGCGTGTTTTGGAAGAAAAATTTTCTGCTTCCGAAAGCAAGATCTGGCTTGATTTTTGTTATAGGAGTTGAGAATCACACACACTGCACATGTCCTACTCAGTGTTTCAAGCAATTTATGTATTTCTTAATTTATTAATATCCATATCTCATGCAGTATAGAAGAAAGGTATGGCAACCAAAAGGAGCGGTACACGTTTCAACATCAAGTGCCAAGAAAATCCTGATAATGGGAGGGGCTCGGTTTATTGGTGTGTTTTTGTCAAGACTTCTTGTAAAAGAAGGCGACCAGGTATGAACCCTTCTCTTTACATTTTAACATTTACATGTACTGATTTTCTTTTCCCAATTGTTTTAACTTTCTTAACCATCTTTTCCACTTTATGGTGTGCAATTAAAATTGGGTCGACAAATTACTACACATTTATTTTTGTTGACTTCTTTGACATTTTAATAAACAAGTTTTATGTCATAATGCTGGTAACTCTATTCACAAGAGGAAAAGCTTCCATCACCCAACAATTGCCTGGTGAATCAGAGAAGGATTATGCTGATTTTTCTTCCAAGGTTATTAATTATGACATATAGACTAGAAAATTCTATAGGCCTTTTTGATCAGTTTCATATTTTTCTTTGTTGAGGAATGAAATATTGTATTCTAAGTGTAGATCTTGCACTTGAAAGGAGACAGGAAGGACTTTGAATTTGTGAAAGCCAGTCTCTCAGCCGAAGGCTTTGATGTTGTTTATGATATTAATGGTATGCATTGCAATAACTTTTTGCTCCTTGTGCAATCCACACAATGTGTCCTATCTATGTGTTTATTTTAGACTTGTTAATTATGTTCTAGTTTTTGTTATAAAATTTGGAGTGTTTATATTGTTTCAATTGTTCTAGTTAATTACTTTGATAGCCTTCTTAATATCATATATGGAGTTTGTGGTGTTACATTAATTGGGTATTGTCATTCTTGTCTTGTTCATCATCTATGGCTAGCCTTTTACCTTTTAATCTTAGAAAAGTAAATTACTAGAGTTAAAATTTGTGTGTGATAATTCTTTCAGGATATGGCTTGTGACACATTCTTGAAAATTGTTCAGAAGTACAAGTGTAAATTTGTTATTGTACCGGTAACATTATTTTAATCTTGTTGGTCAAATGTCAATTTTTCATATTGGATATAACTTTGAATGTGTCATGCTTTTCTTCTATTGTTTCCAACTTGGAGAAAGTGAACCATTTATATCTGAGCTTCTAACAAGCCTTCCTACAACTATAGCTGATCTTGAGCCCCATCAGATTCATTCATTTTATGAATCACTATGTTTGTTTGATTTTTTGATAAATAGTATGGTTGTCTGATGCCCTAATATTAGACTGTATAAAGGGTGGTTGTGGAGTAACAATTGCTGTTCTACTGTTTTAGGTCAGCAATATTATTCAAGCAGAATCTGATCTTCAAAAGAGGGATGAATATTTGAAGAGGCTGATGGAGCTTCCAAATCAGGCAAGCTTACATAAAAAGTGCTACTACTTCCAGGAATGCATGTGCATGTGTTCAAGCCCATGCTAGTCTCTATGGTGGCTAGTGGCTTATGGTTTCATTTTTCTATGCAGAAACGGGTTGAAATTATAGGACAGGCACGCCATAGTGTGGATTTCTTGAAAGATCAAGATGTAATCAGGACTGTCCTTAATATATTGCAGGTATGTTTTATGACTAAGACAATTTTTCTTGAGTCAATGAAATTACATTATTTGTTGTACTTCCAGAACTTGGTTCTCTCATGAGATGGAGCATTATTTTTTCTAAGCTTCTTCTTGTTCTTCATTTATCTATTTAGTTATTTTCTTTGGGGGTGGGGTGGGTATTCTGTGTGTGAGTTGATGTGAAATTGAAACCACTTAGGGAGTCTTTGGCAACCCATGCTTTATTATTTGACTTTGTTTTACTGCAACAGAATGCACAATTTTTTTATTTTATTTTATTAAATTTTATTTATTTTTTTAGCATGGAGATATTTGAACATAATAATGGTATTTTTTTGGTCATCGAACATGATAATGGTGTCATTACAAAGAATTGTAGACATGCTCCAGATTGACAAGAAGAAATGTAAGTGTCCTTGTGATGTACTTTAAGGGTAAAATGTAAATTTTTCTTACTATAACAGTAGGCTTGAAGCATCCATATTAATCCTAAGATTGAGTTATTATTATAGAAAAATATAAGCAAAACATAATTTTTGCTAAAAGCTTCATTCAATAGTGTGATAATGACATCCTTGGAAAGCCACCTGAAATCCATTCTATCTAGACAATGATAAAAATTTAACTGATAAAGTTATGATTATTATCACTTACTAACAAAAGAGTTAATTTAATATTTATTATGACACTAATGAATATTAGATGAAAAATCATCACCACAATTCATCGACAAACAAAACTGAAAAATGATTTATGGACATTTAAGGCTAGTAAGGTACTTAGCCAGCTTGGAACTACCATGAAAATGGACAAGAAAACCTTAGAAAAATACATGGCCACAATAGCCAAAGTTATGGACATGAGGAGTAGTTGAAAAGAATCATTTATATGAGATGTTTTACTCTCAGCACGATCAACCATTCTAGTACCATTTACTAACACTACTAGAAAAGGGAGTATTGGACATGGAGCCCTTTGCGACGGTTTGAAAATCGTCGTAAATGACACTGTCGTGAAATAATTTTTTTTGCGACAGAAAATCCAAGACCGTGGCAAAAAATAGTATTTTACACGACGATTTGTCATCTGTCGGTAATTTTTTTTTTTTTTTTTTTGCAACGCTGTTTATTCCTCGTCGCAAAAAAAAAATCTTTTTGCTTCCTGCGCCCTTCATCTTTGCCCTGTCTTCCATATACCCTTTCAGTATCTTGTTCTCATATCCAAAAAAAAAAAAAAATAGGGAAAAAAACTGTCTGCCTTTTCCCAGTCGTTTCTTTCCATCTCGGAGCCCCAACAGCACCAGCGTGAGATACCCTTCTCCCCTCTCCTTTTCTCTCCTCTCACATTTGCTCGCGCAGACCCTCCCTCGCACAAACCCTCACAATCTCTCTCTCTTGCTCTCGCTCTTGTGTTATCCTCACAATCTGTCTATAGCAGCAGCGGCGGCGACTTTCCACTGGTTCTCCCTCCGGCATCCAGGTATCTCTCCTCTGTTGTTCTCTCTTCTTTTTCTCTTCTTTTGCCTTCATTGGAATCAAACCCTCTTCATTGAAACCCTAGAAAGTGGTGCAGAGATTGGAGATTGAGAGAGAGGGGATTGGAACCTTAGTTTTAAATCTATATAAAACTTAATATTTTCATATTTATGGCTTAAATTTTAAATACTGAGAGATGAGAATTAGCTATCTCAATACTTAATTGAATGTTCTTATTACAAGATGATACACTAATAATTCCTTTCATACGCTGTTTCCTATAATGAACCTCAAGTAATTTCCATTGGTTTCTTATTGTTTCTTCTTCAGTTTTAACTAAGCATTCAATATGTTACATTAAATTATCAATTGAAGTATCTTCTTCTTCTTCTTTTTTTTTTTTTCCCCCATCTATATAAGTGTATCTATTGAAGTATTCATATAAGTTTCCAGTTCTTTTTATTTTTTATTTTTTATGGTTGCCAAATATTTCTTGCTAGGATTCCTATTGTGTTTCCCAATCAATTTTTTAATATCTTCTTGTATATTGTCTGACCTCATTTTTATGTTTACCCTCTAATTTCTCATTGTTAGTTCCTATTTTGTTAACCGGAGGCATGAACATAGACACAATCATGAACATTGACACAGGCACGAGACAAGTATTTTGAAAAAATTAGAATACGGACACGACATGTATACGGCATAAAGAAAATATATTTTTCATCGTCTGTCACTATACATTGCACAACTCAAACTTGACTCTCAATCAGTGCTGTAAGGAGTAGATAATCAAAAAGATCGGTAAAATACTTCCAGACATTAGCATTTCTGTACTTCCTCAAGCATTCATCATAAAATCCATACCTGAACAAAGGAAGAAAAAATTATGAATAATAATGAAGTTAGAGTATTTTGTAACTTACAAGTAACTATGGTAGCTCTAAGCGGTGTGACACAGTGAAATACCTTTCCAAATTATAGGCAAAGCTACATGAATTTGTTTTGAATCTTATGATATTGTTCTATCTAAATAAATGTCTCTCGACTGGTTGGTCATCATCAAAGTCATGGCTTATCTCAAGCAATAACATTTTAAGCTTTCTCATAGTTTTTGCAGCCCCTTAACTACAAGGCATCAGTCCTTATTCTTGTAGGAGTATTTGTTTTTTGGCACATAATCAAATCATCTCAACTTTCAATTCAATTGTCCTCCTTGGTATTACAAGCTCCAGTTGTAATGCATGCTCCATCACTAAAACTATCTATAACAACTCTCATGCCATCAATTTTTTATTTTATTTTATTTTATTTTATTTTTTATTTTTCAATAAATAACATGGCATCAAATTTAGGAGTAGCAGTGTAAGATATTGTCAGTGATAGAAAAGACTACACCATTGAAGAAACAACATGAAAAAGTTGACCTGGCTTCTTCTCGAGGATCAAACACATTTGGTTATCAATAAAAATAAGGCAAGAGATGAAAATGTTTGGCATAAAAGCCTCCCTACTTTAAAACTAAAAAAAAGTGGTTTCATAGGTTCTTTAAATAGAGGGGCAGCTTGAACTTAACATTTTCCTTCAAGATTGAACATATATATTGGAGCAATTACAAGCTTTGAAACAATTAGAGATCAGAAATAAAATTTCAATCACGGGCTTCCATCAAAGGTTGATATTTAGGCTATTTATGAACTTAGTATACAACCCAAAACGTACTCCAAACTGTGGCTTCCATGCAAATAAAATAATGCTATACAATTTAGGGCATTATGGAAACTTTGTGACTGAAACTCAACAAGACTTGATTCCAATTACTTAAAATTGAATATTATGAGCAAGACTAATCTTAAATACATGAGGTGCAACCAACATAAGATTGAAAAGGGTTCAAGTTATTATTAAGTATTAAATACCATAAGGTGTCCATTTTTCCGTTAACATATAATCAAGATCCACAAACGAGAGAAAGAACATGAAATTGTTGATACTCAATAGATTTAGAATTAAATTGAAGTAAAGAAGCATTCCCCATGGTTGTCATATTATAAAATGCTCCATCAACACAAAGGAAGAGTTCTAAAAGTCACCTGTAAATTGGGTCATACGAATGGTACAAAAATTGGAGAAACAAGACACGACAACCAAAATGAGTGAGGATATTGAGAAAATTGGGTTAAATGAATACTTAAGTATTCAAGGAATGTAAACTAAATCATACAAACAAACTAGAAACAGTTCAAAATGAGAACAAACAAATAGAAAATCATATGTGATGATTGATGCAAAAATGCCACTGATTGCAATTTGTCATAATTTGGTTCAAGTTAAAGGCATTACAAGGAGAACATGAAGACAATGATGGTCAGAAGAGATGGCATGTCATGTAATAAAAAATTAAACTCTAGTAGAGTGACGGGTGAATAAGGCTCTACGAAGCTGATCAGTTGAAATTTAAGGTGTCATTAGTTTCAGCCCATGACAGTGCATCAAGCATAAGTTGTTAAAAATTTCTTATAGTTTCACGTTGCATGGGTCAAATTAAAGAGAAAAATCATTAAGTAGCTTTATCTGGTAAAGGATCCCTTCACTAACATAGATGTTCATTTGCTAATAGCCTGGAGATGTGCATGAAGTATTGACTTTATGATTCCCCTTCCAAAAAGCATATTTACACATGAAACATATGAATTAATACCTTTTTCTATCAGTAACATATGAATTAATACCTTCAAGATGTGGAATTCAAAAAGGCATGCATGCTTAAATGTGATGTGGAATACAGTAACATATGCTTAAATGTCTCGTATTACTGCCAAGGTAAAAAATTTGGAAAGAAATATGTTAATGGAGCAAATTTTAAAGTCTAAAGCCAAGGGTGATGTGTGGCTACCTGGAAATCTCTTCCCTAGTTGTGAATTTCCCTGATTAATGTTGGAATTCCTATGATGAAATTAGCTATAATTTGTGGATATGAACTCAAGTGTTGTGTTTTGACTTTGGACATCTGTGCCAGATGAGGATGCTATCCAAAATCCAGGGCCGGGAACATGAGTTTATGCTTGTGAATTACTTTATTGACCGAGAACAATGATCTATATGCATACATGCTTGCAGAAGAGCAATGCAGAGCAAAAAAATGATAAAAAATAATAGTCACGGTGTAGTCTCCTTCGCAAGGAGCCACATATAGCTCACATGTGTATTTTTAAGATTACTGTGCACTGCTTATAGTGCTCTGCTGGGACTGTGTGGGTGAAGCAGAGGAGGTGTCATGGTCTGAGATGGAGTTGTGAGCAGAGGAGATCTGTTTTGCTACTGTTTTATTTAGCTAATTTGCTGCTGTGAACTGTGTTGCTGCTGTGATGCAGCAAATTTGCTGGTTTGCTGTTTAGCTAATTTGCTGCTGTGAAGCAGAGGAGGTGTCATGGTCTTTGTTGCTTTTGGCTTTGTTTAGCTATTATCTTGGGTGTGGGTTGGTTTTGTATTTGTGGTTGGTTACTCACCAACTCTTGATGGTGTGCTAGCATATGATTGGGTGGACTTATCGGTGCCAAACTAGTTGGGATTGGTTTGTTTCGTTATGATGCTTTTTGCACTCATCCCCCTTTCCTTTATTGATGTAATATTCTCTTAGTTCTTCAATAAAGTTTCTTTTTTGCTGATGAAAAAAAAAAGAACCTGTTTTTTCTGCAAACTAGTTTGATAAATAAAGGTCCTATTCAAAAGTTGTGCTCACACTTACTAGGGTTTGGAGTCTTTTAAAAAGAAAGAGAGGAAAAAATGCAAAATCAAACATGCGTTGGAATCAAGGTTTTGAAAACCGGACCAGACCGGCTGGTTCAACCGGTTGAAGAGTCGAGTGGGTGAGGCTCCGGTCCAGTCAACTCTCTTAAACCGTTCAAGGACAAAAACCGGAATATTTGCGGAGAACCGTTTGAACTATAAATTGACTTCAATAAGACAAGATTCTTGTTAAAATAGAAGCAATTGAATGTTTTGTTTGAGTATGTTGCTAATATTGCCTTTAAGTTATATTTACCTTTTGTGGTTACAAAGGTTGCAGTTCTGTTGTGTGTCAAAGAAGCAAAATTGAGTTCAATATACTACTATTTCTACATATTCAACAAATATTGAAGGAAAACTGCTCTTCTGATTTTGATTGTTCAATCAATTTGTATTTGGAATCTTGAATTTTAATCCCTAAACTTTCTAGTTACTAATGTGATTGAATCTTGTAAAATTTATTGCATATTTCTTTCTGTATGCTTCAAACTTGATACTTATGTCATCCTTTAAATTGTTGAATACTTCATTCTTTAAGGCGAATATATATATATATATATGTATGTATGTATGTATGTACATATTAAAATCCTTTTAGATACATTTGCAATGTCAATTGGCAGCACATGATGAGATAGAGTGGTCTTTTTCACTGGTTTAGTTTTTAAATTATTAAAACTAAATTGACACTTTCCAAATTTAATTATTCAAGTTTTTGTGAAGCAGGTGCTGAATGCCAGCAAAAATAAGCTTAAATCAATGGATGAGGTCAGATCTCTTTTGAGCTTACGTGCATTGATCTTAAATGGTTGGATCCATCTTGACCAACTGCATCACCTTAGTTTTTAATTTCTGATGTATATATTAATTTTGTTGGTTGGAAAAATACAATTTTAAATTTCCTTATTTCCGCTAATGAATCCCTCTTTGTGCAGATAATGAGATTGTTTCCATTTGCAGGCTTGATCAATTGAAAGAATTGAACACTTTAGGTATGAGTTTTTAGTAATCAATTTCATATCATGTTGATGATATTATTGCCCAATACCTATGCTATGCCTATGACATATAACTGAATCACCTCATTGCCAGTAAACTTACTTATTTGTTCTTCCGACACTTGTGATGGTCCAGTTGCTGAGAATTTGTATACTTGTGTATGTAAATCAGCTTTAAACTATTCGTTTGTAGATATAATATAAGCATATTATCTTACATGATTTCTATTGTTATCTACAGTCTTTATATTTTTTTCAGTACTTTACTCTTGACTAGTTCTAGGTTTGTGTCAAACAAGCAGTCATTGTTTTGTTTCTCTAAACTGATGGGTATATTTATTGATAAATGAGAAAATTAATTGTATTATGAAATTTTAGAAGCTTCAGATGATTTACTGATAGCAACATCATATATACAACCAATCACCACCTTTGTACATTGAACAAAATATTTCAATTCGATCTGAGATACACTCTATGCATAATAGGGTAAAATTAAATGCACTTTCAATTTTTTCTTAAGTTGACCTTTCTGTACGTGGCTCAAAACGGAATCGGGGGTCCATATGTTCACCTCAGCCCTGTATGTTCACATTGTACAAATATTTCAATTCAAGCCAATGACCTGAAATACACTTAATGCATAATAGGGTACATCTAAATGTTAAATGGAGCCTCAATTTTATTTAAGTTGACCTTTCTTTTCTCTACATGGCTCAAAACCTGAATTGTGGGTCCATATGATATATGTTTACCTCAGCCATGTAGGAAGGTTTCTGAACAATCCAAATGTGGATATAATGATTAAACCTTGCCTCAATGGGGTTTAATGTGTTTGTAACACAATTCTGGTACAACTGTATAGGTGATGGAGAAATCGGAAATGGAACTAATTTTCTTTTAATTAGTCTTTTCTTTTTTAATTTTAAAAACCAAGCTTGCATAGGATGCATCTTTATTCTTTGTCAAGTCCTGTTATTTTTAGGTGTGTGTGACTAGACCAGAGTATGAAAAGAATGAGAATTTCTGAACATGTATAGGTCGTTTTATTAAACAAATCTTGGTTGTGATTATAATTTAATAGAGTAGTTCTTACAATATACACTGTAGGTAAATGTTTACTTTTTGAGTTTTGAGTTCTTTTTTTGGGTTCTGTATACTCTTCAGTTCTTTCTAGAAATCCAATCAATAAACTTGGAGAGTCTCTGGTCAAGGTGAAATCAATCACGAAGGTAAGCATTTATAAATGGCAAGCTTCAACATCAGTTTACCCTTGCTAGGATTGTGACTTATTCATGATTCCAGCTCTCTATCTAATTGCCAACTTCAAGCCATTGATTCACTAAAGTCGTGCACCGAGTTGAAAGAGCTCCGACTTGCTCACAATGATACCAAGGTATATATATGTTCTGCTTGCTCAGTTTTGCAAAACCATGCTATGCTTGAATGCAGTCTCCTCTATGCTCAGTTTCTTGTGAGCTTCAATTTTGCGATTCAATTATGTTTTTTTCCAAGTCATTTTAAATCTTCCCATTTTTCTTTTTTCTTTTGTAGTATTAATTTGATCAATACTATAGATAATTATCATTATCCTTTATGCCATAAGGACTGACGCCCACTTTTCAAAGACAATAAAATTTTAAGTTTTTTTTTTTTTTTTTAAATAAAATTTTAACTAGATTGAGTCTTTTACTAATTTATAATATTTATGGGCTTATATTTTATTTTTGTAATCCTTTTAGGGACTAAACAAGTTTGAATTAAATACTTTAGGGATTTAATGGATTCAATCGATAGTTTAGGGACTAAATATATTTTGATTTATATACTTTAGGGACTTAATAGACTCAATCGATAGTTTACGGACCAAGTATATAATTTGGCGATAGTTTAGGGATATAAAATGTACCCATTTTTAAATTATGTTGTTTATGCTTTGTGTTCTGGGGCAAGTAGGACAAAAAATGCTTAGCCATATGCCCTATCTTCGTGTGGTTTTTGGTGAATATTGTGGGTCTCGTTTGTTAAAGCCACTTGTATAAATTCGAAATTGAAATTTCTCCATGAGCTGTTAATTACTGCTTTCCCATTGGGTTTGACATATAGTCTAGTCAAGCAAGACTGTTGCTAGTGTCACATTTGAGGTTGGGATGAACTAGTTAGTGCCTTTTCTTGTAGAATTGATTGTACTTGGGATTAGATTCATCCTTTGTAAATGATGTTTTTTTTGTATTTTTTTTTTTTTTTTTTTTTTTTTTTACAGATGCAATCCTTTTTGAGTATGTGATGATATCTTCGCATATCGATATTGGAGTTTATTGTAGATATTAAAACAAACTATAATATATATGTTTTTTTATTTACATTTTCATACTTTTGTTTTACTTTAGATACACAAATTTAAGTTCTTGAATATCAAAAATTATTAGTATTGTTAGAGAATATTTTATATATTTTTGTAAAGAATTTTTAGTTGACGATTGTTACAGTACATATATGAGTGGATGTGGATGTGGATGTGGATGTGGATGTGGATGTATTTTATTTTAGAAAATATTAATAATTTATACAGGGAATAAATTAATAAAATATATATTAATTTTATAAAAATAATTTTATTGCAACAATAATAACCGTCGCTAATGTAATTATCATTTTCTTACATTTTATTAGCGACGGGTTAATCTGTAAAATATATATATTAGTCCAAATCTTTAGCGACGGTTTAAACTGTCGCAAATATGTATTAATTTTATTTTATTTTTTTGCGATGTTTTAGACTGCAGCTAATAATACTTTTTGTGACGGTTTAAACTGTCGCAAATGCATTAATTTAATTTTACTTTTTTTGCGACGTTTTAGACCGTCGCTAATAATACTTTTCACGACGTCAAATACCGTCGCAAAAAAAGTTTTGGCGACAGCAACCAACATCATCACTAAAAGTGAAGTTTTTTCTCCTTTTTTTTTTTGTGTCAGGTTAAATCGTCGCAAAAACCATTGATTAGCTGTCGCTACAAGAACGCGATGGTTTGTAACCGTCGCAAATAGTTTTTGTCACATCCCTTTCTGCCACTCTCCATTATCCGTCGCTGTTCCGTTGCAAAAGATTCTTTGCAACGATATATGAATCTTTTGCGACGTTTGAGATTGTTGCAGAAAGTCCGGTATTTAGTAGCGTAAGAAAAATGGTGAAGGATTTGTCGTGCCCTCAATTGAAATATTGTTCGCCTAATTGGTCATGTTCTTCTTGAGTTCCATCATTGAATTCCTAAGTTGAATTCCTAAGTTGTTGAGGCTCTTCTTGAGCTCGTGCAACCCAAGCTCGTCTATTGGAGCTTCCCACCAACACTGTCTTTGGCTAGCTTTTCTCGCATGGTCTAGGGTTTCACCATGTCTTTTCTCGACCTCTAATTCATTGAGAATTTGGGTAAGTTATAAGTTAAGCTCGCACACGCTAGCATTACAATGAGCCTCAATGACGTGGCTTGTGGTGGTGTTTGGTGGAGGGTTTCGAGTCAAGAACTGATTAACGACGGAATCCACATTAGGGTGGCCGAAAGAGAAGACCTTGCCAGCAGGAGTGGAGACTATGATAGCAATCACTACGCCACAAAACGTGCAAAATTCACTTGCCTTTTTAAAAAGTCCAGAGCGACGTTTTGAAAATGTGACTTGCAAGTGATTTTTTATCTCTATTTTCGCGATTTTGATCTTTTGGCGACCCATGCTTGGTTTCTTTGCCATGGCTAAAATATTGAAGAATTTTCTCTTCTCGCAAAAGAGAAAATAAAATTTCACATTTACCAGGGATATGTTTAGATGAGACGAGAGCAATTTAAAGGGACTTGGAATTTACTCATAAAGCTGGCCAATATGATTGTGTTTTCAGCTTTTGACTGCCAATTTATTAATCTACTGATTTGAGAGTTATAAAATCTTATGCTCTTAATGCATGAGATTTATGAAATCATTTTTTTTTTTAGTTGGCATGATAAGAAGCTAGTTGGATTTTCATGTCAAAGTCAAATGTTTAGTTGTAATTAAGCAAAAATTTCAAAAAAACTCTTCACGGGAAAAAGTTATTTCCTAATATATTTAAAAGAAACTCACAAATATTCATCTTGAAGTCAACTAATTGTTTTATGTGACAATTGTAATTGTTTAACCCTCAAAAAATAAAAGAATTTTTTTTTATAAAAAAAAGTGGATAAACTATTCAAATTTTGGGGTAAATACAAAGTATATATCTACATATATATATATATATATATATTCAGAATTTGAACTTTATAACAAAATAAATTTTTAATTTTGTCAATTCAAATCATAATATTTTGATTTGAATTTAATATAAATCGTTTGTCTATATTTGTTAACCAAAGTAGATAGAAAATGAGTATTTTAGCTATTAAATTTAATGTTGGTATACATAAAATGTTTAAAATATCAATTTCTTTTTTATTGTGTTTAATGACTAAAATATCATTTTTATTGATGGGTTGTAATGAAGATAAATAAAAAAATCAGAATTTAAATTGATAAAATTAAAAACTCGTTTATTTTTGTTACAAGAGTCAAACGCTCAATCACTTTGTTTGGTTTGAGTTATTTAAATATATTTTTCAGAAAATTTTATTTTTTTATTTTTCGTATTTCTTTTATTTTTACTTTTTTTTTTAAATATTTTAAGCATTTTTTTTTTAATTTTTAGACATACTTAACATAAATACACTTAAAAAGTATAATTTATGTGAAAAAAATCTTTAAAAAATTTACTAATTACCAAAAATACAAAAAAAAAGAGCAAAAATTCAATGTATTTTTTATATTTTGTATATTTATTAATTTTTTAAAATATTTTATTTTTAGACACATCTAAATAAGATGAATATAAAAAAGTAAAAAAATGTTTAAAATTTTAAAAATATTCACTAAAAATAAAAAAAAAACACGAAAAATAAAAAATTTAATTTTAAAAAACTCAAACTAAACATACTGAATAGAGTTTTGTGTGTCTGTGTGTTATAGTTATGTTCGTAATGCAAAATTGGTCAGAAAAGTTGGAGAAAATGCTTTAAAAAATCCAAGTAATTATAAGGTTTTGTATTAGACGGATATATATTACTTGTAACGTTTGTGATGTGATTAATTGAAATAACTTGAAAACCCTGTGCACCAATTTATCCATTATTGATTTTCCTATTAAAGCTTCTATTACTAACGCTATCTTCTATACATAATGTGTGTAACCTGAGAAAATTATCTGCCCATTTTTCTTTTTCTTTTTATTTTTTTTATGACATTTATTTATTTACTTACTTTTAATTTGTAGAATCAAGTATTGCCCATTTTTTAGTGGGAAATTCTAATATACACACTCTTGAAAATTATGTATCATATGCATCCTTAATTATGATTTTTCTTTTAGTTATGATATTATTTTAGTTATGACTATAAGTTCTTTAGTTATGTCTCATGTTATATTTAATTATGATATTTTTTTATTATAATTTAAAAAATATAAAATTATATCATTTATTTTTTTATTTATGAAAGAGATATAATACACATTCTTTATAATGTTTCGCTTTTTGAGAACTCTACTCATAGCTATATCATTGAAATGATTTCTCATATCTTATCTTTCTAGCTCACTTTGGGAAGCTAGCAAAAAGCTAGTTTTTAGTTTTTTTAGCCAAAAAAATTTAGCTTTTTTACTCAAGTCACTATCCAAAAAGCTAACTTTTTTAGCTAAAAAAACCAAAAATCAAAAGCCAGAAGCCAATTTTTTACCAACTTCTCAAAAAACCACAATGTCGCAAATTATTTCATTAGTAAGAAAATTTTAACAAATTTTCATAATTTTTAAAGTGAATGGTTAGGGTTAGGGATGCTCATGAACTCTAGTGATCCGTTAAGATCAACCGACCAGATTCAATACACTCACTTTTAACAGTTTTGATAGTATGAAATGCTGGATGTGAATAGAAATTTTTTAAATTCGCTTGTATTCGGATGGATGGCAGATGAAAGGTCACCCAACCTAATTCGATCCTCCAACCCTCTTTAAGAAAATGATATTATGTTTTTATACTTTGTATGTTGAAAAAATACATTTTACTTAGTAATAATATTAGTTATTTATAAAATTTGAAAATTTGACCTTTATTTTACTTATAAAAAATGAAGAATAAGTCTTTTAGATTCAAATAAAGTCAAAAATAGTAAAAAATTACTCTAAAATGATTTTTTTTTTACACAAAAAACATAAAATAGTAAAATTCAAATCGCCAAATCTATTCGCATCTATCTGCCAACCTATATAGCCCACTCAGTTTGCATCCGTTAACTAAGGTGACAAATGTAGATTGATTTTTGCAAATCTGCCTAAATTCAAATGGATGATAAATGAAAGGTAATCTGACCCAACCCGATTTACGAGTACCTAGTTAGAGTGTCTCCAATGGTTTGCCATTGAAACTGTTATTACTATAATATAACAACAGTGGTGCTCTAATGGTGAATATGACAGCTATCAAATTTGGCAAATGCTAAAACTTGTGCAAAATTTGATACAGGTTTTGGCAGCGGTCATATTTATTAACTCAACCAAAATCAACCATTGCTCTCCCTACCTCCTTCCCTTCCTCTTAGCAAAACAAATAAATTTTTATAATATCGTCATTTTCGCAGAGCCAAACACAGAAATTGGTGTGTTCGGGAACACACCAGTTTTCGTGTTTGGTCTGCTAAAATGACATCTAACCATTGGAGCATATTGCTATAATTCTATCATTTTCTACTATTTATTACCAAATAATAATAATAATAATAACATTTGGCATTGAAATCCTCTTGGGATTGTCATATTATTTAGAAGATTTAAGTTTTAATTCCTAGAATCTCTAGTCAGTTACCCACATCATATTAAGAAACAAATGGGATTGTCATCTTATTTAAAAGATTTAAGTTTTAATTACTAGAATTCCTAGTCAGTTACCCACATCATATTAAGAAACAAATGGGAACTGCTGGACAAAAATAAAAACAAAAAATTTGAATCTAGCAATTATACCATGCCAATGATGCCATCAGTAGTTTTATTTAATAATTTGTTATTATTTATTCTATTATGTTTATGTGGTAAGATATTCATTGAAAATGGGGTCCACCCGTCATACGTAAGTTTGACTGGTGATTTCAAGTTATCAATATCATCGTAATACTGAAATTTATTCAAGTCGCAAGTTCAAGATGGATTGATAGTTTTATGGGATTTTTTTTGAAAAAATTACAAATCAGATAAATTTTTCCAAAATAATTATATATTCATACAAAAAAAATTTAAAATTTAATTATTAAAATTTGTAAAATTTACCATTAATTTGTAAATTATTTTTTTCAAACTTGCACTGATTTGTTATTTTTCCTATTTTGTTGTAGGCACTGAAAATATTGTAGATTAAGTCTAAAAAAATAAAGGAGAATTTCAAATCAGTATATAAATGGAATAATAACTACAAATTAATAATAAACTTTATCAATATTAATAATTAATATTATAAACTTTTCCACACATGCAATATTTTTTTATAATTACCACCTGCAGTTAATTTTCCCAAAATTAAAAATATTACGTCTGAGCTATCATCTCTTGAATGAAATACTATATTATCTAGTTAAAAAACGATATATCTGCATAAACAAGTTCAACGAAGTGGCAGGTTGTTACTTTTTATTTTGTTTTAAATTTTTTGTTTCTTTAAATCTTGATTTTCGGATCCTAGTTGACGAAATGTATCAAACATCCAAATTCAATATAACATTTTGCAGAAGAAAAGGAAAAAAAAAATTCACTTACATAAATATACACAGTTTATATACAAAACTTATGAAATTTTACTTTCTCTACGAAAGGTTTGCAATATTTCAATAATAATTTAATAAAATTTTTGCAATTTTATTGATATTTTTGTAGTACATAACATTGTTATAATACTAATTAAACCCAAAATCATAAGCAAACATGCAAGTTCTTCATAGCACCAAACAACAAAATATCAAAAAAATCCATGTCCATAGCCGAGGGTATATCCATGTGGGGTCATGGACAAACCTAGCCCAGAAACCTTAACATCATGAGAAGCACCTCCAACATGCCCTCCCATGGAACTTGACCCAGCTTCAAAAAACTTCCACGGGTTCGATTCCTCCATCTGAATCTTCTCGCTTTGCTTCGCAACATTCTTCTTTAGATCCTCCATTGCAACCTTCAATTGCTCGAGTTGCTGAAGTCCAAGCTCGCTAACCGGTGCTTCCCACCAACACCCGTCTCGGCTAGCTTTCCTCATCTTGTTAAGCTCTTCGCCTCTTTTCTTCTCTGCTTCCAACATATCAAGTGCTTCGGTAAGTTGCAAGTTGAGGTTGCTAACATTCGCATTGCAGTGAGCCTTAACAAGTTGGAGCGAGCCTGAATTGGGTGGAGAGTTTCGAGAGAGAAAACAATCTACAACAGTGTCAACACAAGGGTGGCCAAAAGAGAAGGCCTTTTTGACAGGAGAGAAAACGACGATGGCAATTTCAGCACCACATAGGGTGCAGAGTTCGCTTGCCTTCTTGAATAGCCCAGAACGACGCTTTGAGAAGGTAACGATTCGGTTGCTTTTATTTGATATTCTTGTCATCGCAATCTTCTGACGGCCTTTGCTCTTCCTTTCCATGGCTGCAACTGATGAGAAAAAAAGAAACAAAAATTATTAGAGAAATAGGGAATTGAAATGGTGATTGTCTAATGAGAGAAACATGAGAGTATGAGTATATATAGGGTGACTCCATATATATAACTTTAATTTACTCTCAAAGTTATTGCATATTTCCTTCCTTTTAGGTTTTAATACTATATTTTACATGCCATTTAATTTAATTACATGTTTTGGGGTAAGTTACTCTGTCTCAAAATTTCCATATCCTTTTACTCTCTCCTACGCTGACAACTACCCAATGTGATATAAATCTCAAAACAAAAATGAGTGTTGAAACTTAAAAGCATAGCGAAAGCATGCAATTTTGTTTTCTCTCAAAATTAGATTGTATTTGGGGCCTCATAGATTGTCAAATTATTTATTTTTTTCCTTCTTTGTACAAATGCAATCAATCATAATACTTAAATGTTTATCACTAATCCAAGTATATAATCCTTACTACGGCAATATAATTTTTTTTTGCAAATTAATATCGTTGTGATACATCTGTTATACCCAATATACTCGTATTTATGGCCATAAATTGCCAAATAGAATGTGATACAAAAGATGGTGAAGTAACAGGAGGAAACAAATCAAATAATGTCAAGTCCATAAACATTTCCTCTTCATTTTTCTTAAGCTTCCTTTATTGGAAAAAGGAAAATTAAGAGAAGAAAACCACACACACATATAAAAAGTGCATCAATTTATTATGGTTACATTACTATATTACCATGTTAATTATTTTGTTTTACCGCATTTTAATTGTGTTTTTGTAGTTGAACCCTCTGTAAAAAATTTTAGTCGTGCAATCACAAATAACTTAGTTGTATACGGAAGTGATAGAAAGATAAAATAAGAGAGAATAAACTCACGTGGGCGATAGTTGAGGGCCCTCTAGAGTATATTAGGCATCGTTTGGCAACTTGAAGTTTTAATGAAAAAATCAAAATAATTATAAGTTGTCATATCGCTATCTTTATTTTTCCGTACATCCTTTTGTAAAGAGTCAAAAATTACTAAAATAACATATTACCAAACCAAGCCTAACTAAGTTTGAATGACTTAGAAAAAGTCCAGAGCAACATTTTGAAAATGTGACTTGCAAGTGATTTTTTATCTCTATTTTCGTGATTTTGATCTTTTGGCGACCCATGCTTGGTTTCTTTGCCATGGCTAAAATATTGAAGAAATTTCTCTTCCGGCAAGAGAGAAAATAAAAATTCAGATTTATTAGGGATATGTTTAGATGAAACAAGAGCAATTTAAAGGGACTTGGAATTTACTCATAAAGCTGGCCAATATGATTCTGTTTTCAGCTTTTGACTGTCAATTTATTAATCTACTGATTTGAGAGTTATAAAATCTTATGCTCTTAATGCATGAGATTTATGAAATCATTTTTTTTCTTAGTTGGCATGATAAGAAGCTAGTTGGCTTTTCATGTCAAAGTCAAATGTTTAGTTGTAATTAAGCAAAAATTTCAAAAAAATCTTCATGGGAAAATGTTATTTCCTAATATATTTAAAAGAAACTCACAAATGTTCATCTTGAAGTAAACTAATTGTTTTATGTGACAATTGCAATTGGTTTATCCCTCAAAATAAAAATAGTGGTTGGCTTATACTCTACCTACTTATAATGCATAAACTATTCAAAATTTTGGGGTAAATACAAATATATATATATATATATATATGTATACATAAAGTCAAATGTTTAGTGTTAATTCAAGCAAAAATTTCAAAAAAATCTTCATGGGAAAATGTTATTTCCTAATATATTTAAAAGAAACTCACAAATATTCATCATGAAGTCAACTAATTGTTTTATGTGACAATTTTAATTGGTTTATCCCTCAAAAAAAGAAAATATTGGATAAACTATTCAAAATTTTGGGGTAAATACAAAATATATATTCAGAATTTGATTTTTATAACAAAATAAATTTTTTATTTTTAATTTTGTCAATTCAAATCATAATATTTTGATTTGAATTTAATATAAATCATTTGTCTATATTTGTTAACTAAAAGTTGATAGAAAATGAGTATTTTAGCCATTAAATTTAATGTTGGTGTACATAAAATGTTTAAAATATTATTTTTTTATTGTGTTTAATGACTAAAATATCATTTTTATTGGTGGGTTATATTGAAAATAAATCAAAAAATTAGAATTTAAATTGATAAAATTAAAAACTCGTTTATTTTTGTTACAAGAGTCAAACTCTCAATCACTTTGTTTGGTTTAAGTTTTCTAAAAATATTTTTCAGAAAATTTTATTTTTTTATCTTTCGTATTTTTTTATTTTTACTGATTTTTTTTAAATATTTCAAGCAAATTTTTTTTTAATTTTTAGACACACCTAAAATAAATACACTGAAAAAGTATAATTTCTGTGAAAAAAATGTTTAAAAAATTTACTAATTACCAAAAATACAAAAAAAAAAACAAAAATTCAGTATATTTTTCATATTTTTGTATATTTATTAATTTTTCAAAATATTTTTTCACAAATATTTTATTTTTTAGATACATCTAAGTAAGATGTGTTGAAAAATAAGCTTGATCCTGATAATGGTAGGTGGCCAAACCAGCCACCATGTTTGAACCATGTTGAACACATGGTTCTTCAATGGTCAACAATGGCTGCCAAAATGGTGGGCTTTCACACTATGGTTCACATTGTATGATTCATCTATAAATAAGCTATGTATTATGAGAGTTAGATATGTGGGAGAAAAGAAAAGAATAAAGAGAGTGCTGTGAAATTTTCAGAAATTTCAGAATAAATTTCAGTGAGTTTATTTTCAGTTTGGCTCGTGTTTAAGCTTCTCTTTGTAAATTACCAACAGTGGTTTACACCCCACTCCCACCAACAGTGGTATCAGAGCCCGAAGGTAGCCTGAATTTGCACTACCTTCGGGCTCTGATACCACTGTTGGTGGGAGTGGGGTGTAAACCACTGTTGGTGATTTACAAAGAGAGGCTTAAACACGAGCCAAACTGAAAATAAATTTTCAGAAATTTCAGAATAAATTTCAGTGAGTTTATTTTCAGTTTGGCTCGTGTTGAAGCCTCTCTTTGTAAATCACCAACAGTGGTTTACACCCCACTCCCACCAACAATGGTATCAGAGCCCGAAGGTAGCTTGAATTTGCAGAAATTCTGCAAATTTGCAAAACAGAGTGTGTTCTGCGAAAATTGCCCAGAAATCAAAGTTGTGAAAATTAATTTTTGATCATACCAAATTGAAGCTCTCAACAAGACGAGCACAACCGTGAAAACCGCGTCGAAAACCGAGCCTCACAGACGTCGCACGCGCCCCATGCGCCTTCCTGACGCTGTCGCCACGCGCACACGCGCTCCATGCATCTTCTTCGCCCGAATTGCAGGGTTTGACCCGCGATCCGACCCGTCAACCCAGATCCGGATCCAAGGCTGCCGTCATCGCTGACGTCATCAGCTGACGTCATCCAAGCCGAGCCGCCGAGCCTCCAGCCGAGCCGCCCGAGCCGTTGACCAAGCCGTTGACCGAGCCGACCAGCCGAGCTCCAGCCGTTGAAAAATGATCTATTCAACAAAATGAAGATAATGCTCGGGATGAAGCAGCATGGAGAATCAAGCTTAAGGGGGGATGTTGAAAAATAAGCTTGATCTTGATAATGGTAGGTGGCCAAACCAGCCACCATGTTTGAACCATGTTGAACACATGGTTCTTCAATGGTCAACAATGGCTGCCAAAATGGTGGGCTTTCACACTATGGTTCACATTGTATGATTCATCTATAAATAAGTTATGTATTATGAGAGTTAGATATGTGGGAGAAAAAGAAAAGAATAAAGAGAGTGCTGTGTAATTTTCAGAAATTTCAGAATAAATTTCAGTGAGTTTATTTTCAGTTTGGCTCGTGTTTAAGCCTCTCTTTGTAAATTACCAACAGTGGTTTACACCCACTCCCACCAACAGTGGTATCAGAGCCCGAAGGTAGCTTGAATTTGCACTACCTTCGGGCTCTGATACCACTATTGGTGGGAGTGGGGTGTAAACCACTGTTGGTGATTTACAAAGAGAGGCTTAAACACGAGCCAAACTGAAAATAAATTTTCAGAAATTTCAGAATAAATTTCAGTGAGTTTATTTTCAGTTTGGCTCGTGTTTAAGCCTCTCTTTGTAAATCACCAACAGTGGTTTACACCCCACTCCCACCAATAAGATGAATCTAAAAAAGTAAAAAAATGCTTAAAATTTTAAAAATATTCAGTAAAAACAAAAAAAAAAACACGAAAAATAAAAAACTTAATTTTTAAACAACTTAATTCAAAAAACTCAAACTAAACACACTAAATAGTGTTTTTTTTTTTTTTTTTTTTGTCTTTTTTCTTTTTGTGTGTTATGTTCGTAATGTAAAATTGGTCAGAAAAGTTGGAGAAATTGCTTTAAAAAATCCAAGTAACTATAAGGTTTTGTATTAGACGGATATATTACTTGTAACGTTTGTGTTTTGATTAATTGAAAATAACATGAAAACCTTGTGCGCCAATTTATCCATTATTGATTTCCCTTTTTTCTTTTTCTTTTTTAATGACATTTATTTATTTACTTACTTTTAATTTGTAGAAATCAAGTATTGCCCATTTTTTAGAGGAAAATTCTAATATACACTCTTGAAAATTATGTACCATATGCATCTTTAATTATATATATTTTTAATTATGATATTATTTTAGTTATGACCATGAGTTTTTTAGTTATGCCTCGTGTTATATTTAATTATGACATTTTTTTATTATAATTTAAAAAATATAAAATTATATCATTTATTTTTTATTTATTAAATAGATATGATACACATTCTTTATAATGTTTCACTTTTTAAGAACTCTATTCATAGCTATACGATTGTAATGATTACTCATATCTAATGTTTACATCATGTTGCAAAGTAATTCATTAATAAAAAAAATTTAACAAATTTTCATAATTTTTAAGGTGAATGGTTAGGGTTAGGGATGCTCATCAACTCGAGTGATCCGTTAAGATCAATCAAACCGATTCAATACACTCACTTTTAACAGTTTTGATAGTATGAAATGTCGCCTGTAAATAGAAATTTTTTTAATTCGCTTATATTCGGACGAATGGCGGATGAAAGGTCACCCAACTTAACCCGATCCTCCAACCTTCTTTAATAAAATGATATTTTGTCTTTATACTTTGTATGTTAGTAAAATACATTTTACTTAGTAATAATATTAGTTATTTATAAAATTTGAAAATTTTACCTTTATTTTAATTATAAAAAATGAAGAATAAGTCTTTTAGATTCAAATAAAGTCAAAAATAGTAAAAAATTATTCCAAAATGATTTTTTTTTCAAAAAAAAAAAAAACATAAAATAATAAAATCCAAATTGCCAAATCTATTGGCATCCACTCGCTAACCCGTATGACATACTCAATCTGCATCCGCTAACTAAGCTGATGAATGTAGATCGATTTTTTCAAATCTACCTAAATTCGAATGGATGATAGATGAAAGGCAATCCGACCCAATCCGATCTACGAGCACCTAACGAGTACGTAATTAGAGTGTCTCCAATGGTTTGCCATTGGAGCTGCCATTGCTATAATATAACAGCAGTGGTGCTCTAATGGTGAATATGGTAGCTATTAAATTTGACAAATACTAAAACTTGTGCTAAATTTCATACAAGTTTTGACAGCTGTCATATTCATTAACTCAGTCAAAACCAACCATTCCTCTCCCTACCTTCTTCCCTTCCTCCTAGCAAAACAAATAAATTTTTACAATATCGTCATTTTTGCAAAACCAAACACAGAAATTGATGTGTTCGGGAACGCACCAATTTCTGTGTTTGGTTCTGCCAAAATGACATCTGACCATTGGAACACATTGCTATAATTCTATCATTTTTTACTATTCATTACCAAATAATAATACTATTATAACATTTGTCATTGAAGATCCTCTTGGGATTGTCATATTATTCAAAAGATTTAAGTTTTAATTCCTAGGATCTCTAGTCAGTTACCCACATCATATTAAGAAACAAATGGGATTGTCATATTATTCAAAAGATTTAAGTTTTAATTCCTAAAATCTCTAATCAGTTACCCACATCATACTAAGAAAGAAATGGGAACTCGCTGGACAAAAATAAAAACAAAAGATTTGAATCTAGCAGTTATACCATGCCATCAGTATTTTTATTTAATAATTTGTTATTATTTATTCTATTATGTTTATGTGGTAAGATATTCATTGAAAATGGGGTTCACCCGTCATACGTAAGTTTGATTGGTGATTTCACGCCATCAATATCATCATAATACTGAAATTATTCAAGTCGCAAGTTCAAGATGGACTAACAGTTTTATGGGATTTTTTTTTGGAAAAATTACAAATCAGAGACATTTTTCCAAAATAATTATATATTCACAAAAAAAATTTAAAATATTAAAATTTGTAAAATTTACCATTAATTTGTAAATTATTTTTTTCAAACTTCACTGATTTGTTATTTTTCCTATTTTGTTATAGGCACTGTGAAAATATTGTAGATTAAAGTCTAAAAAAATAAAGGAGAATTTCAAATCAGTGTATAAATGGAATAATAACTACAAATTAATAATAAAATTTATCAATATTAATAATTAATATTATAAACTTTTCTACACATATGTAATAATTTTTTATAATTACCACCTGCAGTTAATTTTCCCAAAAATAAAAATATTACATCTCAACTATCATCCCTTGAATGAAATACCATATTATCTAGTTAAAAAGTGACATATGTACAAAAACAAGTTCAATGAAGTGGCAGGTTACTTTTTATTTTGTTTCAAATTTTTTGTTTCATTAAATCTAGATTTTTGGATCCTATTTGATGAAATGTATCAAACAACATCTAAATTCAATATAACATTTTGCAGAAGAAAAGGAAAAAGAAATTCACTTACATAAATATACACAGTTTATATACAAAACTCATGAAATTTTACTTTCTCTACGAAAGGTTTGCAATATTTCAATAATAATTTAATAAAATTTTGCAATTTTATTGATATTTTTGTAGTACATAGCATTGTTGTAATACTAATGAAACCCAAAATCATAGCAACAAACGACAAAATATCAAAAAAATCCATGTCCATAGCCGAGGGTATATCCATGTGGGGTCATGGACAGACCTAGCCCAGAAACCTTAACATCATGAGAAGCACCTCCAACATGCCCTCCCACGGAACTTGACCCAGCTTCAAAAAACCTCCACGGGTTCGATTCCTCCATCTGAATCTTCTCGCTTTGCTTCGCAACATTCTTCTTTAGATCCTCCATTGCAACCTTCAATTGCTCGAGTTGCTGAAGTCCAAGCTCGCTAACCGGTGCTTCCCACCAACACCCGTCTCGGCTAGCTTTCCTCATCTTGTTAAGCTCTTCGCCTCTTTTCTTCTCTGCTTCCAACATATCAAGTGCTTCGGTAAGTTGCAAGTTGAGGTTGCTAACATTCGCATTGCAGTGAGCCTTGACAAGTTGGAGCGAGCCTGAATTGGGTGGAGAGTTTCGAGAGAGAAAACAATCTACAACAGTGTCAACACAAGGGTGGCCAAAAGAGAAGGCCTTTTTGCCAGGAGAGAAAACGACGATGGCAATTTCAGCACCACATAGGGTGCAGAGTTCGCTTGCCTTCTTGAATAGCCCAGAACGACGCTTTGAGAAGGTAACGATTCAGTTGCTTTTATTTGATATTCTTGTCATCGCAATCTTCTGACGGCCTTTGCTCTTCCTTTCCATGGCTACAACTGATGAGAAAAAAAGAAAAAAACATTATTAGAGAAATAGGGAATTGAAATGGTTATTGTCTAATGAGAGAACCATGAGAGTATGAGTATATATAGGGTGACGCCATATATATAACTTTAATTTACTCTCAAATTATTGCATATTTCCTTCCTTTTAGGTTTTAATACTATATTTTACATGCCATTTAATTTAATTACATGTTTTGGGATAAGTTACTCTGTCTCAAAATTTCCATATCCTTTCACTCTCTCCTACGCTGACAACTACCCAATGTGATATAAATCTCAAAACAAAAATGAGTGTTGAAACTTAAAGCATAGCGAAAGCATGCAATTTTGTTTTCTCTCAAAATTAGATTGTATTTGGGGCCTCATAGATTGTCAAATTATTTATTTTTTTCCTTCTTTGTACAAATGCAATCAATCATAATACTTAAATGTTTATCACTAATCCAAGTATATAATCCTTACTACGGCAATATAATTTTTTTTTGCAAATTAATATCGTTGTGATACATCTGTTATATCAAATATACTCGTACTTATGGCCATAAATTGCCAAATAGAATGTGATACAAAAGATGGTGAAGTAACAGGAGGAAACAAATCAAATAATGTCAAGTCCATAAACATTTCCTCTTCATTTTTCTTTTTTTTTTTTTGATCAGCGAAAAAGAGGGAACTTTATTGATGAAGATCAAAAATAGAGATACATCAATAAAGAAGGGGAAGGGGAAAGGGAGTGCAAAGAGCATCATAGCGAAACAGAACAATCCCAACTAGGTTGGCACTGTTGAGATCGCTCAATCATATGTTAGCACACCGCCTCGAGATGGAGAGTTGGTGAGTAACCAACCACAAAACAAACAAGCCAAGCCAAAAAAACAACTAAGATGAAGAACAGCAAAAAACCCTCTGCTGGAGCATCTAAAACTGCAGACCACAGTCAGGCAATAAAATCAGCAGCATAACACCAGGATGGAAAAGCTAACAACCAGCCACCATTCATCCCAGCATACAATAACTCCTATGTTAACACAGGACCACCTTTCAGCCAAGTCCACAAAACTCCTATGACATTCAGTAGGCCTTTGCATTCCATACCCCTCTGCTACCACTCCAATCTGCTATATGCCCATCTGCTTCACACCACACAAAAGCTAGACCATGCTCAATAGTTGAATGCTACAAACTACTTGCAAATCCCTAACCGATTTTCCTCAGTCAACCCAAAGAACAAGCTTCTTGCAGGGACAAACTTCTTCTAGCAGCAATTCTCATCCAGACTTGATCAACAACTTCCAAGCTAGTAACCAAACCTAGGCTCTGCTTCACACCACACAAAAGCTAGACCATGCTCAATAGTTGAATGCTACAAACTACTTGCAGCAGACCAGCACACATCCAAAACAAACAACCAGCCATCCTGATACCCCACAAGCAAAACCACACCAGCTTGGATGAGATCGCACGCCGGAGTTGACTTGCAGCCTAGCAGTAAGCTCACCTTAGCAAAGATCACCATTACAGCCCACTTGCAGCCAGTACTTAACACAGATCAGTACAGAGCACCAAAACACAGCAAGTAGCAGGATTAGCACTGCAGCAGCCTAAGTATAGCAATGCAACACTCTCCATCCCTGAACAGCAAGTCACCACCTATTGAGGTCCCCATCAGATAGGCTTCTTCTGATCACTTCATGATTCTCTTCCTTTAGCATGATCTAGTAGAACATTCTCAATACAATAATCCCCCTTTCAACTGTGAACTCCACCCAGCACACAGCAGTAGAATCAACCCAGAACACATGCTGATCTTCAGATTCTAGATATTACTTACCCCAATTTGCTCACCAATGCAGACAATAAAACCCCCAACAATACCACCAAGTCAGCCACAATGTAATGCATACCTTACCTGATCCAAATTGGCCACCACATCATGCACTGAGTATTGGAACCCACTAAAGGTTGCAATAATCCACAATGCAACTCTAGTTTTAATTAGCTCACCAAAACCTCCTCCAATATAGGTTGTTTTTCCTTAAAGATACACTCATTTCGAAGCCTCCACACAGACCACAGGACTGCCAAAGGAATTGCCTCCCAGATTTTCTGTTCAATCTTTCTCCATTTGTACCCTCTCCACCAATCCAATATCCCTTTGGGCTTTTCAGGTATCACCCAAATCAAACCCCACCAATTCAGCAAATTTGTCCAGATCCTCCAAACAAAAGGGCACTGCACCAGAACATGACATCCTGATTCCACCTCACAGCTGCAAAAAACACAATTTAATTGAGCCTCATGACTAAGACACCTCACTCTTTGGAGGAAAGCTCTTGATTTGATTCGACCCTTCCAAGCGAGCCAACCAAAAAACTGAACGTTTGGTGGAGAAATATTATTCCAAATCAGCCTTGATGTCCCCAAGCTCTGCTCTACACATCTTCTATTATACATTGAATTAACTGTGAACACACCTGAAGATGACGCCTTCCAATCCAATGAATCAGCTTTTTCTGATAAAGATGGGTCATATGAAATCAAAATGGACTGCAGTCTTTCCATCTCAACCTCCTCCCAAGCTCTCAGATTCCTTCTGAAACTCAGCTTCCATTCAGATAAGCCATTTCTTTTATCTATCATCTGCTTAAGAGTGACCTCTTTTTCTACTGACAACTCAAATAATCGAGGAAAAACCTCCTTTAGACATTTGTTGGAAGCCCAACTATCCTCCCAAAATCTAACCCTCATACCATCCCCTACTTGAATAACAGCATTATCCATAAGGAAGCAAAATAGGTTAGCATTGCTGTGTTCCAACCTGAGAATATCACTCCAGACTCTTGAACATTGGTCACTGCTACCAGAATCTGGTCTCCACCTACCTCCAGAGCTGCCATATTTACTAATTAAAATGTCTTTCCACAACACACGGTCCTCACTACCATATCTCCACCACCATTTGGCTAGTAAACAATCATTGACTTCCTTCAATTTCTTAATCCCCAAACCTCCCAAGTGCTTTGTTTTGGTTACCTCCTCCCATTTTACCAGATGGATCTTCTTTTTAAGTTCTGAACCTCCCCACAAAAACCTGGCCTGAATTTTGTCCAGCAATTTTGATACATTTGCAGGCAATTTAAACAAAGAGAGGTAGTACACTGGTAATGAAGACAGCACTGCTTTGATCAATGTCAACCTACCTCCAAATGATAGTAATTTCCTTTTCCAAGATGCCAGCCTAGACTTGAATTTATTGATTACCGGCAACCATGTGCTTTTCTTCCTCGGACTGGCCCCCAGTGGTAAACCAAGATACATGAAAGGTAACTTTTGGATCATACAATTCAATCGTCCTGCGAAAACATTTACCTCTGCCTCTTGTACACCTACTCCACAAACTGTACTCTTATGAAAATTAATCTTCAATCCAGAGAGCACTTCAAAACACCTCAAGATTCTCTTAACACTCAAAATGTCGTTCTCTTCTGCCTCACAGAACACGATTGTATCATCTGCAAATTGCAAATGAGTAACATTAACCTCCCTTAGGCCAATCACAACACCTTTGATTAACTCCAATGCTTTAGCTCTTTGGAATAATATATTCAAACCCTCGGCCACTATATTAAAAAGGAATGGAGACAACGGATCCCCTTGCCTGAGTCCTTTTTCTGGACAGAATTCATTAGTTGGGGAACCATTAACAAGAACTGAAGTTCTAACTGATTGTATACACGCCTTCATCCACCTAATCCACTTATCCTGGAATCCAAAGCTTGACATCATATTGAAGAGATACTCCCAATTCACCGTATCGTATGCTTTTTCAAAATCTAGTTTCAAAATTACACCATTCTTCTTTTTCCTCTTCCACCAATCCACTATTTCATTGGATACTAAAACCCCATCTAAAATGTTCCTTCCCCCAATGAAAGCGGACTGAGATTCACCAATTATTTTAGGCAATACCTTCTTAAGTCTAGAAGCTAGAACCTTAGACAAAATTTTGTACAGAGATCCAATCAGGCTAATTGGTCTATAATCTGAAATACCACCTGGATTCTCATTCTTAGGTAACAATGTGATGAAAGAGCTATTGATACCTTTTGCTAAGCATCCATTATCGTAGAATTCCTTAAAGAATTGTAAGATATCCTTTTTAAACACTTTCCAACACTTTTGAAAGCAAAGCAAATTGAAACTGTCCGGTCCTGGTGCCTTATTTCCATCACTCTCTCTAATAGCTCTCCAAATCTCCTCCTCTGAAAAAGGGATGACCAGCCCATTAGAGTCATTATCCTGCCCAATGGATTTGAAAACACCTTGGAGCTTAGGTCGAAATTTCCACTCTTCACAAAATCTGCTTTTAAAATGTTTAGCTACCTCAAATTTGATCTTTTGTGGATCCTCATGAACCTCCCCATCCACTTCAATTGAATTCAGCAGATTTCTATTCTGCCTGCTTGTAGCTATGACATGAAAGAATCTTGTATTCTTATCTCCTTTTAAACTCCAATTAACTCTAGACTTCTGCCTCCATAACCATTCTTCTCTCCTATTTAATGACCATACTTCCTTTCGAACTTCTCTTCTTCTTTTAACCTCATTCTGCATAAGACTTCTGGATTCAACCGCTAGATCAATTGCATGGAGTTCCTCCTCCGTTGCTTTCAATGAATGAGTAACATTACCAAAGACCTCTACATTCCATTTTTTCAACACTGAACGTAGAACCTTCAGCTTATTCATAATAATAAAACCTGCCCAGCCAGTAAAAGCAGAATCATCCCAGGACTTTTTCACAACTTCTCCAAATTTCGGATGTGAAGTCCAAGCGTTTATGAACCGGAAAGGCCTTGGACCCCAATCCCTACCATCCTCGACCAGTAGCAGTGGGCAATGATCTGAAACACTTCTCTCTAAACCCCATAACTTTAAATTCAACCTTTCCACCCACTCCGTTGACATGAGTACTCTGTCAATTCTACTCCATCTTTCACCTTCATTAGGCACCATGTAAATTGTCTTCCCAACATGGGTAAATCAAGAAGCTCCATATTTTCTATAAATAAATTAAACTCTTTCATTCATCTGTCTCTTCTAGAACACCCCATTCTTTCCCCAAGATTCCGTATCTCATTGAAGTCACCAACTAAACACCAGGGATTAGAGAAGCTAGATTTCAACCCATACAGGACATTCCAGAATCTACTTCTCTCATTAACTTCATTTGGAGCATGAACGTTGACAAGAACACAGTTAAAATAAGGAAGAAGAGTACCTGAGAGTACAATGCAATGCCTTGTGCTACAACACTGGGATAGCTTGAAAACAGCTGGTTTCCAGATGCACAGAAGCCCACCAGCTCTCCCTTCAGAGTTGACTACCATGAATTCCATTTCATCCACAGGCCATAATGATTTTACAAAATCTGGTGTAACCTCAGTTGTCTTTGTCTCTTGGAAAAAAACAAAATCAATTTTCCTATCCTTGAGCAGTAGTTTGAC
Organism: Camellia japonica; assembly: GCA_030407325.1. Taxonomy (NCBI): domain Eukaryota; kingdom Viridiplantae; phylum Streptophyta; class Magnoliopsida; order Ericales; family Theaceae; genus Camellia; species Camellia japonica. The sequence continues at coordinate 63,227,986 of JAPPVO010000014.1, read as the reverse complement.
CCTCATTCTCTTCAGATTTACCCAAACCCCTTACATTCCATGATAAGAACTTCATAGAGACACATTATATAACACCTGTAACCACCTGATACATTCAATCAATTTTGCACATCAGCTCCCAACTGTGCATGTATAGCCCTTGAAGCTGCCTGAACTCTATTCTTGATCTCCATAACTTTTAATTTTTCCTTCACCTCCTCTTCCTTCCCACCAAAACATATGCCTAAAGCTTTACCCATGCGTATTGTTGCTTCTGCCTCCTCCTGTGGTGTCAAGTCTCTCTGTAATTTTCTTCTAATCACCTCCAATTTTGATCTTGCCCCAGACTTATCTTTACTTGTGACTTTCCTTTGTGCATCCGATCTTGCTTTGAACCCAGCTTTACCTCTTAGGACAGCACCTCTGCTCCAGCTTCCCATACCCACTGCACCTCATTTCCTTTCATCTCTCCCTCCCCTGGCTCTCCCCTGCTTATCTGCCGAGATTCTATTACCATTCCTTCGTACTAGCTTCTTCCTCTGTTTTAATTCCCCTTTTTTACCAACTATGTTACCACTATCAACTGAAGTCTCAACATAAAGAGATGATGACCCAACATCCTGGGCCTGTGACACCTCGTTATCTGAATTACAATGACTACCCATGAGCCCAAATCTAGGCCCATCACACTGGGTATGTACCAAATCCACTTCCAATGCTAACCCTTTCTGTTTTGTCTTCAGCCTATTAGAAATGTTGCCATTGCAACCTTCATGCTTTGTTTGCCCCATACACCCACTGGGCCTTGTATCTGCCCAATTAGTAAAACTGGTGAGATTTAAATTTAGGCCTCCCACCCCCGCACCTACACTATTATTCACCACTGGGTTTTGAATATGGCCCAAGTTTACTTCCAAGCTAATACCAGGCTTATTTCTAGTAGACCCACCCATACTCTGAAGAAACCTGGGTGTAGCTATCTGCTCATCCACACATAGATTATCATCATTGTTTTGAAGGCTGCCCTCTGCCACTCCACTGACCGTTTCCTCTACCACTGTGTCCACTATGTCCACCTGTTTGTCCCCCACTCCACTGACCGTCTCCTCTACCACTGTGTCCACTATGTCCACCTGTTTGTCCCCCACTCCACTGCCCCTCTCCTCTACCACTGTGTCCACCTATTTGGTTGCTTGAGCATCATCAACAGCTTCATCTTCCACAACCAAATTAACACCAGATTGATCCCCAACATCCACCCCAACGGATTGATATTGGACTACCTCGTTTGAGCTCCGATCCTCCCTCACCTCACTGGACACAATGCTACCACAGTCAACTGCAATCTGCGGTTGTTCTTCGCAAACCAAGACTGAATGAAAACGACCTTTGCATTCCAGCTTGATCGTTTGATTTATACACTCCATATATTGCGTTGCAACTCTAATTCTTCCATGACTAAAGGACTGTGGTTGACTGATATTTCCATCCAAACTAAGCACACTGCCCCATATACTCCCAATCGTGTTGAAGGTGTTTCTATTCCACATACTCAGAGGAACACCATAACACCTGAGCCACAGACACCTCTCTTGCTCTGTATAGACACCTGGTTCCCAAAGCTTGACAAATTCGCACCCTTCCTTGAACCATTCTTTTATCAATTCAAACTGTGACAGCATATCCTCCTTTGATGAGAAAGTCAATATAGCAGTCCTACCACCCCCATTTCTAACCAACACATGCCCCAGTCCTTTCTCTTTTAGCACCATCGCAATACCCTGCATCGAGAACTCCGATTTGAACTTTAGCAACACACTATCATACAACCAGCCATGCCCTTCTTCATTAACCAGAATCGTAAGACCTTCATTACTCCCCTGTCCCTTAGCGCCTGCTTTTACCACATCAATAAATGATCTTCGAAGACCCACCTGATCCCCATTATACCTTCCTCCACCGACCTTATCCCCACTATTCCTTCCAACCTGATCCCTTCTCACCAATCCATTCGCAATACGACCGTACTCAGCTATGTTGACTTTAAGTTCCTTATCCGCCACCCACAGACCATCTGTTTTCTGTACAGCCACCTTTGCGGCTACTGAGCAATCAAATCTAACAAAACCAAATCGAGTATTGGTATTCTTCCTTCTCTTTTGAGGTATAAACACATCCTTCACTAAACCAAACTTGGAAAACAGATGAAACAATGATTTCGGATCCATATTGGAAGGGATGTTATCCACAAAAATAGAGATTAAGCCCTTACTACCCTTGTTACTTCATACTTCACTCTTTTTCCTTTGCTTCACTACTGGTATCCACCCACCGTTCTCCATTTTTTTCACTCTCTAGGGAATACAAGTTGTCACATCACTTTAATGCTACTTCCTAACCATTCCTCTTCATTTTTTCTTAAACTTCCTTTATTGGAAAAAAGAAAATTAAGAGAAGAAAACCACACACACATAAAAAGTGCATCAATTTATTATGGTTACATTACTATATTACCATGTTAATTATTTTGTTTTACCGCATTTTAATCGTGTTTTTTTAGTTGAACCATCTGTAATTTTGAGTCCTGCAATCACAAATAACTCGGTTGTATATGGAAGTGACAAAAAGATAAAATACGAAAGAATAAACTCACGTGGGCAATAGTGGAGGGCCCTCTAGAGTATATTAGGCATCGTTTGGCAACTTGAAGTTTTAGTGAAAAAGTCGAAGTCATTATAAGTTGTCATATCGCTCTCTCTATTTTTCTGTACATCTTTTTTTAAAAAGTCAAAAAATTACTAAAATAACATGTTACCAAACCAAGCCTAACTAAGTTTGAGTGACTTAGAAAAAGTCTAGAGCGACGTTTTGAAAATGTGAATTGCAAGTGACTTTTTATCTCTATTTTTGCGATTTTAATCTTTTGGCTTAATCTTTTGGCAACCCATGCTTGGTTTCTTTGCCATGGCTAAAATATTGAAGAACTTTTCTCTTCCCGCAAGAGAGAAAATAAAAATTCACATTTACCAGGGATATGTTTAGATGAAACAAGAGCAATTTAAAGGGACTTGAAATTTACTCATAAAGCTGGCCAATATGATTTTGTTTTCAACTTTTGACTGTCAATTTATTAATCGACTGATTTGAGAGTTATAAAATCTTGTGCTCTTAATGCATGAGATTTATGAAATCAGTTTTTTCTTAGTTGGAATGATAAGGTGCTAGTTGGCTTTTCATGTCAAAGTCAAATGTTTAGTTGTAATCAACCAAAAATTTCAAAAAAATCTTCATGGGAAAATGTTATTTCCTAATATATTTAAAAGAAACTCACAAATATTCATCTTGAAGTCAACTAATTGTTTTATGTGACAATTGTAATTGGTTTATCCCTCAAAAAAAAAAAATAATAATAATAATAATAATAATTTAAAAAAATAGTGGATAAACTATTCAAAATTTTGGGGTAAATACAAAATATATGTGTATATATATATAGAATTTGATCTTTATAACAAAATAAATTTTTAATTTTTAATTTTGTCAATTCAAATCATAATATTTTGATTTGAATTTAATATAAATCATTTGTCTATAATTGTAAACTAAAGTCAATAGAAAATGAGTATTTTAGCCACTAAATTTAATGTTGGTGTACATAAAATATTTAAAATATCATTTTTTTATTGTGTTTAATGACTAAAATATCATTTTTATCGATGGGTTATATTGAAAATAAAAAAAAATTAGAATTTAAATTGATAAAATTAAAAACTCGTTTTTTTGTTACAAGAGTCAAACTCTCAAACACTTTGTTTGGTTTGAGTTTTTTTAAAATATTTTTTAGAAAATTTTATTTTTTTATTTTTCATATTTTTTTATTTTTACTGATTTTTTTAGTATTTTAAGAATTTTTTTAAAAAAAATTTAGACACACCTAATATAAATATACTTAAAAAGTATAATTTCTGTGAAAAAAATCTTTAAAAATTTTACTAATTACCAAAAATAAAAAAAAAATTAAATATATTTTTCATATTTTTTTATATTTATTAATTTTTTAAAATATTTTTTTCACAAATATTTTACTTTTTAAACACATCTAAGTAAGATGAATCTAAAAAAGTAAAAAAAATGCTTAAAATTATAAAAATATTCACTAAAAACAAAAATAACACAAAAAATAAAAAATTCAACTTTCAAAAAACTTAATTCAGAAAACTCAAACTAAACACACTTAATAATCTTTTGTGTGTGTGTGTGTTGGTTATGTTCGTAATGTAAAATTGGTCAGAAAAGTTGGAGAAAATGCTTTTAAAAAATCCAAGTAATTATAAGGTTTTGTATTAGACGGATATATTACTTGTAACAGTTGTGATTTGATTAATTGAAAATAACATGAAAACCTTGTGCACCAATTTATCCATTATTGATTTTCCTATTTAAAGCTGTACGGGGAGCAAATATTCCGGTAAGCCCGTACTCATTTTTTCCAAGCTTCTGCTTGTCCGATCGACCTGCGAGCACAACGGCGGTGAGCTACCCGGCGATGTATGGCCGGAATACCCCTCCGACGATCAAGTTAGACACACACATGGATAGAGAGAGAGAGAGAGAGGATTGAGTGTTTAGTGTAAATCTCACCAAATGTTCGTCTGTTTCAGCATGGGGGGCGCAGACTCGCTTATATACCTTCTGCGCCCCAAATCTACTCCCATTAGTCTTTCGACACGTGGTGCTGCTATCCCATCTGTCAGCACAAATCTAACTGAACATCACCTAACTGCCAGCCCACACCACTGGGAGCTCGGCAGCCGGGCTGCAGCATCTCGGCTGTCAACGGCCGTGCTGCGCAGTTAGCCAGAGCGCTCCGCTCGCCAAGCTCAATGATGACCGAGCTCGGTTACATTCCGGCTTAGCCGAGCTTGGGAAAAGTCATGCTAGTTAGCTGTCGGCCTTCCTGCCGAGCTAACGCATGAACCGTGGAACCCAGTAAGGCAGCGGACATCTCGGCCGAACCTCACTTGACCGGCTAGTATGACATCAATTATGCAACTATGCCATTACCGAGCAAGTAGCTCGGTTTCACAGCAACCGTGCCATTACCGAGTGAAAATCCTTTCTGGATGGGCCCAGGCTACCACGTCCCAAATGAGTTCGGCCCACAATTTGTCCGGCCCTTACCATGACCCAATCCAAATCATAAATCTCCCTCTCAATTGCCCCTTAATTCTGTCCGCGCAAGCGTGACTGGGATTACCTGTTCTGACCGGGATAACTCTTCCTCGGTTCACAGTCTGCTAGACAGTGACCGAGCTAGTTGACTTACCTGTCTTCAAACTTGCCCGGTCGACGCCTCGACTTGCCATCCCGTCTCTTCAGTACTGACGCCGTCGTCAATAGGGACACGTGTCGCTCGCTCATTGGCCTCGAGCAGCCCACCGTCCCTTCACATTCAAATTTTTGGCGGTCTTCCTCCTATATATACGCCATTTCCTCTTCATTTCATTCTTACTGTTCCTCCTCCATTCCAAGCGTTCCAGAGCTCCTGTGCCTCTTGCAAGCCTCGTTCCTACCTTTCCTTGCATTTGTGTTCGAGGAGGAAGCTCCTGCCCTTAACTGGTAAGTCCTTCGAGCCTCCTTTTTGCTATTTTCATTTGGTATTTCACATATTAGGGCACAAAATCCGTAGGTTTTAGGACATAACCCTTCAAAAACCCACACTTGCCCCTGTTCTCTTCGTTGTTCTTCAATCCCAGTAATGAACACATGAACACACGAAGAACTGGAGCGGACCGAGCTCCAGGTCGCCTTTTGATCCAAAAAACAATTAGACTGAGCAATTTACAAGTTTGCCAAAACCTTAGTAGAAACCGAGGTAGACAGAGGACTTGGCCGCTCGACCGGGCTAAGAACTGGTCTGCTTGAGCGACCGAGCTCCTTGATTTGCCTTCGCGACCGAGGTGGTCTGGCACTCTTCATGACCGAGCTAAAGTCAAGCTCGTTTTGCGCGACCGCGCTTCCACTTACACTTGCCATCATTTTCCTGCAAAGTCCAAGGGGACCACTGACCAATTACCGAGGCTTTCAAAGACCGAGCAGCCATTAAACACCAGTCTGTGCCAAACCACGTCAGCCGAGCTAAACCAACCGGCTACACATGGGGCGCTTCTGCTTCCTTGTTGATACTCCAGCTGCCCTGGCCGCGTTCCGGGAAGAGTACGGTATCCCGGCCGACGTCCACCTAGAGCTCAGCGAAATTGAGACAACCCCTTGGGGCAGATTAGATCAGCGCCTGTCACGACCCAAACCCGCCACTATGGGTTTAGCACCGTAACCGGCCAGTAATCCGAGATTACCGAAGGCCTGTTTAACAGTAATACAGTAAAACAGAGTATAGGGGCATGGCGGAAGTCAATACAGTAAATAAATAATGTCCAATGAGCTGTGACAGTCTGTATGCAAAAAGATTTTTCATACATATATGCAGTCAGTGACCAAACAGTATGTACCATATTTACAAACATTCAGAACAGGGACTCAATCCCTATTAAACAGTACAGTACAGTGCTAACAGTCTATACAGTTATACAAAACAGACACAGGGACAGACAGGGGAAATAAAAACATCCCTAAGCCATAGCTGGCAGGCTCGGAACTTCGCAGTGAGGCACAATAGTTGGCTTGACAAAACTGGAGTTTACCCCGACGCCTCTAGCCGCAGTCTGGTGCCTGTACACCTACATATATATATGAGCAGTGAGCTAAAGCCCAGTGAATAACATAAAGTGTAAAGGGGTTTAGAATGAATGTCTTTCAGTATTGAAAACAGTTGTTTCAATCAGTATATCAATTGTTCAGTACAGTAAACAGTCATATGTGGTACACCAATTAGTATAACAGTACAGTGAACAGTAGGTCTAAAAAGACCGAACAGTCATTGATGGCCATCAATCAGTAAACAGTAGTGGTTCCAACAAGGGAACCGACAGAGATCTCTGTAACAGTAACAGTCAGTAACAGTAGTTGCTAAGGATGCCACAATACAGTTCAGAATATAGGACATACATTCATTCAGTTAACAGTAGCAGTTCAGAAAATAGTTTAGTTCAATTGTTCAGAAGATAATCATTTTCGAACATATCTTTATACAGTTGTTACTCACAGAGTTCTGGGCTACAATAAGCTAGAGCGTCTCCTCGGAAGCCAACCCTACACAGTTAACAGATCGAACACACACTAAGCTACACAGTTGGGAAAGATAATAACTTAATCCCTAATTGCCTCGGTGTGTTCTACATCTATATCCTCATTAAGATGCCTTAAACTAGACCTAAGAATGCCTAGGATGGAATGAGGATGCAAAGATGCACTTTAAAAGCATTTTCAGAATTTTTAGAAAACAGAGGTCCCGCTCGAGCGTAGGTATCCCCGCTCGAGCGGTCATGCAGAAAAAGGTTTCCGCTCGAGCGTCACTTCCCACGCTCGAGCGTAATGCAAAACATGGCAAAAGTACTGGATGCTCGAAAATCACGCTCGATAGGCGCTCGATAGCCGCTCGAGCGCAAGACACAAGGTCCCGCTCGAGCGCCAATTACCCCGCTCGAGCGGACTGTAAAACAGTGCAAAGTACTGGGAGCACGAATTTCCCGCTCGAGCGCCACTTTCCCCGCTCGAGCGGGAGTCTAAAATTTGGAATTTCCAGATTTGAACTTCCAAGCTCAAATCAAGTTTAAATGCATCAAATTCGATCCTCTTGGGCTAATTTTCTGGAAAACACTTGTAAACTCATAGGACAACATGTTTCAAAGATCAATTTGAGAAATCGAAGCCCAAAGGTAGTTCAATTAAATACAATTTTGAACCAAATTTCAAGAACATGAAGAACACGCAAACATGCATGGATTTAACCAATTCAAAGCTTCAAACTCTTGCTCTAATGAGCCAATCTTTTCAAAACAAGATGACATCATGGTCTATCACACTATTATCAACATGCATGCACCAATTGCCATGAAATTAACATCAAGATGCAAGGATAAACACATGCATGCATGAATTAAGCTATAATTCAACATGTTAGAACTAAATCATGACTTGGCTCCTCAATTAGACATGAACCATGCAAGAATCAACTTAAACACAACAATGAGAAGATGAAACACCAACCTTAAATCTTTAAACTCAAGAATATAAGCTCAATTTTGCAACCCTCCCATCAATTCTTTCAATTTCAAGCAAATCTCCAAGTTTGAACTCAACTCTCTCACTCTCTCACTCTTGGTCGGCAATAACAAGAAAGGGCTGAGCAAATGCTTTGTTGAATGAATAATAAGGCTCTAATATGTTATAATAAAGGGCCCACTAACATGGCAATTCCGTAAATAAGGCAACTTGTTTAATTTAGCTTATCTTAATCTAATTTAATCATACCAAATCAATTTTCAGATAATTACACCATAAATTCACATAAATTATGATTAACACACATCACTAATCAATTTCAGATTCGGCCGCCGATAAGGCCTTCAATTTGCAGTTTAAACATAAAAACATGAACAGATAACTAAGCAGGCAACAGATAGAAATGCATTTAAACAGATACAGTCAATCAATCAGTTTCAGATTTCAGTCAGTTAGTTCAGTATTTCAATCAGTTCCATTACTTATCATAATCAGTCTCAGTTTAGCAGTATTCGGTAGTTAATCGGTGAACAGTGGCGAGGGTTGTTACAGTGCCCCTTCACCGTGCTATTCATCATTGAAGAAGGCCTCCGCTTCCCGGTCAATCCACTGATGACCGAATTCTTGCGCAGCACCGGGCTAGCACCCACTCAAGTCTCAACCAACACTTACCGAATAATCAACGGGATCCACGAGTTGAACAATCGGCTAGGAACCAACTTAGGTTTAGCCGAGATACTCCATCAATACACCCTTGGGCACACGGGCAACGGCCTCGCCTATTACTTAAAAATTTGACCGGGCAAAGAAAAAATAGTGACCGGCACCCCAGACAAGGACTTACACGACGACGACTTTTTCTGGGTGTCTGGCAACTATGAAACGGCCGACGTACCGGGTTGGTTTATTAGCAAGAACTTCGGTGAGACATATAAGCCGTGCTAACTGCTCGGTCAATTTATCTTTCTTCACTATTCTGTACTTGACACTTTTCTTCTTTCCTTTGCAGCGATCCAAGCCTTGCAAGCCAACTACTACTACCTTAACGAAACAGCCATTAGAACCGTGCTCCGTTACCGCAACCGGGATTGTAACGAGCTCCTCGGCTACACTCCAACATATTGGTATTCAGCTCCGTACCGGAGTAAAGTCACTGACTTTCTTCGCGCTCCATCTCCACCGCCAGATCCCACGCTGCCAGACGTCCCATTCATTCGTTTAACCGAAGCAGAAGAAATGGCCAAGAGAGCCGCATTAAGAACTTGATCACTGCCACCTTGTCCGAGATCCCGAGCATTCCAACCCGCTCTCCGGCTGCCGGTCAATCCAGCGGGACCGTGGTTGCGTTGGCTTCTCCTGCCACCGGGCAAGCCAGCAGAGACTCCCCCCGAGCTGGCAAAAGGCCCCGTGCAGACCCTTCTGCCGAGCTAGTAACCGAGCTCAATACCAAGCAGCCTGCCGTCACCGTCGACCCAACATTGGCATGGAGGGCCCAGCTCAAACACCGGGGCAAGGAGATCCCGGCAACAGCCTCCGTTAAGGGCGACAAAGAGCATCTTCTCGCCTTTGACCTCACCAAGGCCCTTCTCCTACCAAGCGACGTGGTCGGCAGCGACCATGTTCCAGACACCCGGCTGGTGAAGTCGTCGGTCAAATCCATGACTAGGGTAAGAATCTCAAACTTGTGCTCAAAATTTCACCAAGTGTTTGTTCGATTTTCTTTCTGATCAATCTCTCTTCTTGCAGGCCATCCAGAAGCAGCACTTGGTCATGGAGCGCATTCACCGGCTTCGGCAGAAGGCAACTGACTCTGCCAGCCAAGTTCAAAGCCTCCAAGCTGAGCTCGGGAGAGCCCAGTCTTCATTGCAAATGGCGAACTCCGACAACTCTCGGTTGCTCGGCCAGCTTGGCTCTGCCGAGAATGAGAGAGACGTGCTCCGGGCCGAGCTAGATGTGCTGAAACAATCACGGGAAGAGGATCTGAAGGGTGTAAACAACGCCGGTTTCCTTGAGGCCGAGGAGAGTTACACAAAGTAGGTCCGCGCCACCCAAGACATTTTCTTCAAGGCTGGGTGGAAGTCTGCTTGTGAACATCTCGGCCAGGGACCGGGGACCGACGTGTTCGCCACTCCTCCAGCTGCCTCCCTACCGAGCTATCTCGTGCCCTACGCCAACGACATCTTTGCCACGTTGCAGGCTGAGGCCGAGGAAGAAGGCGACGAGGAAACCGAGGAAAATGCGAAGGGGGAAAATCACACAGTTCAGCCCGGCCAAACGGAGACCGGTGTCCAAGACCAAACACCAACGGTCAACCTGGAGGCAGCCGAGGACGAATTCAATGACCTTTCCCCCCTAGCTTAGTTTTCTTTGTCTTCTTTCTTCCTTTTTGGTTTACATATGCAACCGGGCTATCCGCCCCTCCTCTTGTAATCACTTTTCACATCAATGAAAAAGCTCCGTTTTCTTCAAGTGTTTGCACGTTCTTCATGCTAGATAACGTCAGTTGTCAAAATACCTCGGCAAGACTAACCACTTTATCTAATTTATCTAACCGGAAAAGACATCACGGTTTCCAGCATAAAGTTGAGTAAATCATCAACTGCGTTAACTGGAGTAAAACATCTCGGTTAAAATCACATTTTTGAACAAATCATCAACGAAATTAACCGGAGTAAAACATCTTGGTTTTGAATCGCAAATTTGAGCAAAACATCAACTCATTCAACCGGAGTTAACATCTCGGTTGAGAATCTAAAAGTTGAGCAAAACATCAACTCATTCAACCGGAGTTAACATCTCGGTTGAGAATCTAAAAGTTGAGAAAAACATCAACTCATTCAACAGGAGTTAACATCTCAGTTGAGAATCTGAAAGTTGAGCAAAACATCAACTCATTCAACCGGAGTAAGACATCACGGTTGAGAATCTCAGTTGATCAGATCATCAACTCAATGAACCGGAGTAAATCATCTCGGTTTTAATCTCAAAATCAACTGGAGTAAAACATCTTGGTTGAGAATCTAAAAGTTGAGCAAAACATCAACTCATTCAATCGGAGTTAACATCTCGGTTGAGAATCTAAAAGTTGAGCAAAACATCAACTCAATGAACCGGAGTAAATCATCTCGGTTTTAATCTCAAAATCAACCGGAGTAAAACATCTCAGTTGAGAATCTAAAAATTGAAAAGCAACAATCAAAATGCTAAGGCAAAGATGAGACACTTCTATATATTGACAAAAAGAATATTACATTCTGAAGTGTAAGCCAAAAAATTCCTTTGCACAAAAAGAAAACAAAAGCTAAAAATAGTACAGTTTGAGGTTGGCCGCATTCCATGGCCAGGGTATTCCTCTGCCTTCCAGGTCCTCCAAGTGGTATGCTCCCTTGCCCGCCAGACCGATTATCTTGTAGGGTCCTTCCCAGTTTGCCCCTAGTTTGCCTTCACCTGGCACCAGGGTATTGCCCATGACCTTCCTCAAGACCCAGTCTACTTTGAACGGTCTGGGGTGCACCGTTTTGTTGTATTTCCTTGAGAGCTCTTGTTGGTAGGCGGCCACATGGATGAGAGCCTTTTCCCGGCGTTCTTCCACGAGGTCCAATTCCAGGGCAATGGCTTCGGCGTTCAGCTCGGGCTCAAAACTTTCACTTCTGAGGGTGGGCATTCCAACTTCCAAAGGTATGACCGCCTCCATGCCATATGCCAAAGCAAAAGGTGTTTCCCCGGTAGATCGCCGCGGGGTTGTTCGGTATGCCCAAAGGACGTTGGGGAGTTCCTCGGCCCATTTTCCCTTGGCTTTCTCAAGCCTCTTCTTCAACCCATCAAGGATGGTCTTGTTTGATGCTTCGGCTTGACCATTAGACTGTGGGTAAGCCGGGGTAGAGTTGTAGAATTCAATCTTCAAGTCTTCACAAAATCCTCTGAATAGGCGACCATCAAATTGGGTGCCGTTATCAGAGATCAGAATTTTTGGGACGCCAAACCGCGTTACCACATTCTGCCAGACAAATTGCTTGACGTCTTTCTCCTTGATTGTTGCCAAAGGCTCTGCTTCAACCCATTTGGTGAAGTAGTCTGTGGCCGCGATGAAGAACTTCCGGTTGCCTGGTGCAGTTGGGAGTGGCCCCACTATATCGAGCCCCCACATCGCAAAGGGCCAAGGGCTGGTGAGGGGAAGAAGTTCTCTGGCCGGTTGGTGAATTTGGTGGGCAAACTTCTGGCACTTCTCACACTTGCGAACATACTTCTGCGCGTCGGCTTGCATGCACGGCCACCAGTAGCCTTGCGAAATAGCTCGGTAGGCCAAAGATCTGCCCCCTATGTGACTGCCACAGATGCCTTCGTGAATTTCGTACAGGAAGGCGTCCACGCTGCTCGGGTGCACACACTTTAGATACGGACCGGTAAAAGACTTCTTGTATAAAGCGCCTGACGGAGAGAGCCAAAACCGCTCTGACTTCACCCGGACTTTATGTGCTTCCTTCTTCTCGGCTGGAAGGGTCCGGTCTCTGAGAAAGAGGATAATAGGGTCCATCCATGAAGGACCTAGCTCGGCGTAGAGAACTTCTGTCTGCCCGGTTTCCTCAATGCTGGGCCGCGGAAGGAATTCAATCAGGAGAGGGTTGGAAGATGTGCTATCGACCATGGAAGCAAGGCCGGCCAATTCATCTGCTCGGCCGTTTTCTTCTCGGCCAATCTGTTGGACCCTTATTGCCTGAATCGCTTGATGTGGTCTCTGACCAGAGCCTGGTACTTCATCATTCTGTCATCCTTTGCTTCGTAAACCCCAGAAACTTGGTTAACCACAAGCTGGGAATCACTGTAAACCATTAGCTCGGATGCGTGCATCTGAAGCGCGCTCTTGAGCCCGGCCAAAAGCGCTTCGTACTCAGCCTCGTTGTTTGAGGCAGGGAATCCGAGGGTGATAGAATGTTCGATAGTCAGCCCGTCTGGCGAAATCAAAACTATACCTAGCCCGGCACCGTGACGGTTCGAGGCTCCATCAACAAAAAGTTTCCACATTTCGCCAACAAAGAGCTTCTAACAGTCTGAGGGGTCCTGAGAGGCTTGAAGGTTGATGGGATCACGGCTGTTCGGCTTCAAGTTCTGTGCTGAGCGGTTCCACTTCAGCCCCCCTCGGCGATTCGGCGCCGGACTCAGCAAGTTGATCCGTAATGCCTAAGTCCGTAGGCGAATCGCCGGGTTGCAGTATTATGCCGGCTGCAGGCTCTGTGCTGAGCGGTTCCACTTCTTCCCCCCTTGGTGATGCGGTACCGGACGGAGCAGGTTGGTCGGTGATACCCAACTCCGTCATCGCATCGCCGGGCTGTGGTATTGTACTAACCGAAGGTTCTTCGGCGGGGCGCGCAAGTTCCGCGTCGCCGTCATCGCCTAGCTGTGTTATTGCGGTCTGGCCTGCATTCACCTCCTCATCTGCCGCGGCAATATCCACCGGGCATACCGGATGAGTTCCAGGTGAGAATTCAGCAACGAAGTCGGCCAATGTCTGAGCTTTTATGGCAGTTCGTGGCTGGAATTTGACGTCGAATTGTCCCAATTCAACCGCCCACTTGAGGATTCGACCGGAGAAGTCCGCCCGTTCGAACAAAGCTTTGAGGGGGAACTCGGTCAAAACGATGATTGTATGGGCATGGAAGTAGTGCGCCAATTTCCTGGAGGCCATCATCAATGCCAATGCAAGTTTTTCCAGCGGCAAGTATCTCGACTCTGCCGGTAGCAAGGTTTTGCTGACGTAGAAGATAGGGAGATGCTTGATTCCTTCCGACCGGACAAGCACCGCACTGACCGCATGCTGTGAAATGGCCAGATAAAGGTTGAGCTCTTCGCCGGGCTTCAGTGTTACCAACAGTGGCGCTGAAGACAGATACTCCTTGAGCGCGGCCAAAGCCCGGTCACACTCTTCATCCCATGAGAACTTTGATTTCAAAGCTCGAAAGAAAGAGTGGCAGCGATCTGATGACCGGCTTATGAATCGGTTAAGCGCGGCGGCCATGCCGGCCAGATACTGCACGTCCTTAGCCGAGCTAGGCTGCTTTAACTCTTGTACGGCTAGGATTTGTGTGGGGTCTGCCTCGATGCCTCGGTTTGTGACTAAGAAGCCCAAGAATTTTCCGGATCCCACGCCAAAGGCACACTTAGACGCATTCAGGCGTAGCTTGTGTTGTTTGAGAATGGCGAACATCTCGGCCAAGTCGAACAAGTGGTCTGCTTGATGCCGACTCTTAACCACCATATCATCAATATAAGCCTCCATTGTCCGACCTAGCAGAGGAGCGAACATCTCGGTCACCATCCTCTAGAAAGTTGCCCCGGCGTTCTTCAAACCAAAAGGCATGACTCGGTAGCAGAAGAGTCCCCTCGGTGTAGTGAAGGAGGTGATCTCGCGGTCGGGGCCATGCATGGCAATCTGATGATAACCGCGGTAGGCATCCAAGAAACTGAGCCTGTTATGTCCAGCCGTTAAGTCCACGAGCTGGTCTATTCTGGGCAGTGGAAAGCTGTCTTTAGGGCAAGCTCGGTTGACGGTCTTATAGTCGACACAAACTCGCCACTTCCCATTCTTCTTTGGTACAACAACTGTGTTTGAAATCCACCGAGGGTAGTGCACTTCCTGAATAGCTCGTGCCTCAAGCAAGTTCTTCACTTCCTCTGCAACTACCTCGGCGTGATGCGCCGATCTCCTTGTTCGCTGAATGACCGGCTTGGCTCCGGGGAAGACGTTTAGGTGATGGCAAATAAAACTCGGATCGAGGCCGGGCATGTCATAAGGCGACCATGCGAAGACTTCGATATTGGCCATCAAAAACTCAACCATCTCGGTCCTTTCTTGTGCGGTAAGGCTTGAGCCGAGCAAGAAGAACCTGTCCGGACTCTCTGTATCAATTCGCACTTCGACCAATTCTTCGACGGCTTTGTCCTCGGCCCTAGTGCCCACATCGTCAAGGACTCCTCGGTCTTTGGTCCCTCTATCATTTGGACGAAGCCTTTGGCAGCTCGGCTCCCGTTGACTGCCACGAAGCATTGCTTCGACATGACTTGATCGCCCCAAATCTCCTCAATTGCCCCCGTAGCCGAGGGGAATCTCATCACCTGATGGAAGGTCGACGCTACGGCTTGCATAGCGTGAAGCCATCCCCTTCCAAGGATCAGGTTATAAGTAGATGGCACCTGCAACACCCAGAACTCCACTTGCTTGACCACGGATCCCGCTTTGACCGGCAGAATAATCTTTCCCAAAGGCCACTCAGGTTGTGAGTTGAAACCAACCAGTGGCGAAGTTGCCGGGCCAAGTCTGTATCCGGAGTTTGAGCTGTTGAATGCGTCGTAATACATGATCTCGACCGAGCTTCCCTGATCGATCAAGATGCGCTTGACATCGAATTCCTTGACGCGGAGAGTGACCACCAAGGCATCATTGTGCGGTGTCTGAATGCGCTCTAAGTCCCTTGTAGAGAAACTGATCACGTCCTTCTCTTCGGTCTTCCCCCTCTTGATCGCGGGCTGGACCGACAAAACTTCCCTCATGTGTTCTGCCTTCTTGATCATACCTCGGAGCTCGCATACACGCGCCGGCTCCACTATGCCGTGGATGACATTAATCACTCCTTGAGGGGGCGCCTCCAAGTCACCCGGTGCACGCGGATCAACCGGGGCTTGATTTGCCTTCACGCCCCCGTCAATGTAAAGGTCCAGGTGTCCGGCTGCGACTAGCTCTTCCAAGTGTTGCCTCAAAGGCAAACAGTCCTCTGTCCGGTGGCCGCGCTCCCGGTGAAATGTGCAACGGTACCGCGGATTGAAACCCTTCTGTCCGTCGCCCAACTTAGCAGGAAACCGGACATAATCCTCGTCACGGATTTCACTAAGTATGCGATAAATTGGAATCTTAAAAACCGTGGTAATGCCTGTCCTGGCCTTCAACCTTCTGTTTGCATCAGCGACGTCATCCCGGGGGTAGTCATCTCGGTCATTTCGACGACCCCTACCCCGGTTTTTGCGATTTGAGCCACGGTCTGATTCCTCTGCGCGATCATTTGAACGGTTTGCCTCCTGTCCGACCGCGTGTACCTTGCCAGCCGACCTCTTGTCTGTTGCTACCGGTGTTGCCTTCGCGGTAGATGCTGCCGCATCATCTTCTACTCGGATGTGCTCATTGATGCGCTGCATTAGCTGGCCCATGGATGTCGGCTGGTGCATCGTAAGCGAGTCCCGCAGTCTATGTCCGACCGGGAGACCACGCTTGTACTGCGTGATTGCAAGGTTGACCTAACAATCCAAGATCTCGTTGAAGGTTTCCCAGTATCTGGAGTTGTATGCCTTGAGCGTGTCGCTCGGCTCCATCTTGACACTGAGAAGGTGGTCAACTTCCTTCGGCGTCTTAGTGTTGGTTTTGAAGCGCGTCACAAAGGCTTCCGCCAACTGATGCCACCTTTCTATGCTCCCCTCCGGCAGCCTCTCAAACCATTTCAAGCCCAGCTCGCCCAAGCTTGACAGGAAGATAAGGCACATAAGGGCGTCATTTCGCCTATGTCCGGCCATGACCTGTCGGAAGTGGCTTACATGCATATAGGGATCGATTTTTCCGTCGTAGAGCGTGAACTTTGGCTGGTGGAACCCTGCCGGAAGCGGTGTTGTTTCTATCTCCAGGGAGAAAGGGGTGGCGCTCAGCCTTGCCAAGTCTGTGTCTAGAAGGAGTGGCGCAGCTAGGCGGGGTGGAGGCATTCCGACCTCTTCACTGGCGTGAACCCCATAGGATAGCCGCTGGAACGCCGGCACCCTATGAGCCTCCCGCCGGCGAGCCCGTTCCTTCAAGACTACCCGCAAATCCTCTGAACGAGCGGAATAAGAATACCTCGACGTCGTCGCCGGTCGTGAAGGTTGATAGGTGCTGTCTTGCGCGCTGGACCTCTGTACATGCGCGTCGGAATCTCCAACCTTATAACTTCTGGTGATTGAGATGGACGGAGTATGCCGCTGGCTCTGACTGCATGAACGGCGGGGTTGGGTGCGCTCACTGTGGTCTCCCACTCCAGCTACACCCTTCCCTTTAACATGCCGCTTGAGATCTTCCATCTCCGCCGCCATTCTCCGGATGACGGCGTCTTGGTCCCTTAGCTTGTGTTCCAGTCGTCTGGCGTGCGATTCTCTCCGCCGCCGGTGACCGTCTGGACTCCGAGAATGACCAAAGCTTCTTCCGCGCTTATCTCGCGCGTCTCTTGAGTGTCCTCCTGGGGATGTCTCCAGGTCCGCCATTGGAGGAATGGCGGGATGTCCTTCTCTCCGTCTGCCTGACTCCGGGGTAACTCCGTCGATGGCAGACAACGGAATCTCGTCGTTGTTCGCCATGGACGGCGATCAGATGAGTCTGGAAGACAAGGTTTTGTCTGTCAAGTTTCCCACAGACGGCGCCAATTGTACGGGGAGCAAATATTCGGCAAGCCCGTACTCCTTTCTTCCTCCTGCTGTCCGATCGACCTGCGAGCACAACGGCGGTGAGCTACCCGGCGGTGTGTGGCCGGAAACCCCTCCGACGATCAAGTTAGACACACACACATAGAGAGAGAGAGGATTGAGTGTTTAGTGTAAATTTCACCAAATGTTCATCTGCCTCAGCATGGGGGGCGCAGACTCGCTTATATACCTTCTGCGCCCCAAATCTACTCCCATTAGTCTCTCGACACGTGGTGCTGCTATCCCATCTGTCAGCACAAATCTAGCTGAACATCACCTAACTGCCAGCCCACACCACTGGGAGCTCGGCAGCCGGGCTGCAGCATCTCGGCTGTCAACGGCCGTGCTGCGCAGCTAGCCAGAGCGCTCCGCTCGCCAAGCTCAATGACGACCGAGCTCGGTTGCATTCCGGCTTAGCCGAGCTCGGGAAAGTCATGCTGGTTAGCCGTCGGCCTTCCTGCCGAGCTAACGCATGAACCGTGGAACCCAGTGAGGCAGCGGACATCTCAGCCGAACCTCACTTGACCGGCTAGTACGACATCAATTATGCAATTATGCCATTACCGAGCAACTATGCCATTACCGAGCAAGTAGCTCGGTTTCACAGCAACCGTGCCATTACCGAGCGAAAATCCTTTCTGGATGGGCCCAGGCTGCCACGGCCCAAATGTGTTCGGCCCACAATTTGTCCGGCCCTTACCACGGCCCAATCCAAATCATAAATCTCCCTCTCAAAAGCTTCTATTACTAATACTGTCTTCTATACATAATTATGACATTTTTTTTATTATAATTTAAAAAATATAAAATTATATCATTTATTTTTTATTTATAGAATAGATATGATACACATTATTTATAATGTTTCGCTTTTTGAGAACTCTATCATAGCTATACCATTGTAATGATTACTCATCTTATGTTTTTACATCATGTCGCAAAGTAATTCAATAATAATGATCACAACGCTGCACAAGGATCAATAGGCAAGATCAGGATATCAAATGTTTCCTTTGACATTTTCATCAAGTTGTAGAAATTTAATTTCAATTTTTCTTTTCTTTTATTTTCCTTAAAATAGAAGGTATGAAGGGCTATGGTGGAGAGTGGCATCCGGTGTTTTACAGGAGAAGGGCTCAAGGTCAAAATCGTAGGGCTTTTGCTAGTAACCTCATTACAATCTTTGTGGATAACTTGCCCGCTTAGATGGATCCAAAAAGGTTGTTTAGGATGTATTCGAAGTTCAGAGTTGTTCGTTATGTGTTCATACCCTACAAGAATAGCAAGGTGGGAACGAAGTTTGGTTTTGTAAGGTATGATTGTGTAGTTGCAGCGGGGATTGCAATCCAGAAGACAAACGGGGTGTGGTGCGATAACAAAGAGTTGAAGGTCAAGTTTGCAGACTATGATAATCGCAAAGGTCGGAAAGCTGTTATCACCAGTAATGCAGTGTCATTGGGTGGCCACATCAAGACTCCAGAGGTCATTAGCAAGATCACTAGTTTTAGGGGAGGTAAATCCTTTGCGAATGTTGTGAAACAAAGAGGTGGTGAAGCCATTAGTTGCTTGAAGGTTTTGGCTTCAGATGAATGTTGTGAGTGGTTAGACAGTACTATGATTGTCCGTTTGAAGTCCTTGGCTTTGGTGGGTAGTTTAGACGCATTGCTGAAAAACTATAATCACAATATCTCTATTCGGTTTGGTGGCGGTAACATTGTGCTACTTTCCTTTGGGTCCAAGGTTGAACTCGATAAGGAATTCAATTCGGTTGCTGTGATTATCCAGGACTTGTGTGAGGAGATTAGATCTTGGGGGGAGGACTTTGTATTAGAATCCTCTCGTCTTGTCTGGCTGCATTGTTTTGGTATTCTATTTCATGTGTGGAATCCTAGCACTTTTCAAAGGATTGGCAATTTGTAGGGAGATATCATAAGATTTGACTCCTTGGATTCAAAATCTCTGGTTTGTGGGAGAATACTAGTGCATACCAGAGTTATGGAGACCATTAACTCTATGGTGTCTGTGGAATATAATAACAAGAACTTTGTTGTATCAGTGAAAGAAGGGCTGTCTAGTTTGGATTTCGTGGAGGAAATTGGGCAGAAATGGGGTCTCAGCTCGCTTGTCGATCATCGGTTGGAATCTTCAATAGCCGGCGATAGGAGTAGGAAGAAGAAGAGTCATAAAGAGATGGAGGGTAATGATGAGATGATACAGGTTCATTCCTCCCAGAAGGTAGTTGGAGCTATTGCGTCTGGCATGCATGGGCATTGGGACTCGGTGTCGGCTGTGAATGAATCAAGATCAGAGCATACTTTTCAACAGGAGGATTGTGATCGTGAGGGGCGAAGGTTTTTGAATAGTGTTAGGCCTGCTAGTGAATTGGGTTTTGTTAGGTCTCAGGTGGGTTTTATGAGGAGTATTAGTAGATCACTTGGGCCTCAACCTGGGCTGAATTTGGAAGTTGTGCTGGGTGAACCCTCTTTTGTTGGACCCAACTTGGTAAAAGATGCACTATTACTAATATAAAGGAGATGGGCCAGACCATGGGGGTTGAGCCTTGTAATATTGGGGAGAATTTAGAGGCAGGGGTCATAGAGGGTGATCTAGCTGAATCGGTGGATGTGGGCATATCTAGAAGCATTCTTGGTGATGTGAACAAGGCTAATCCGCAGACCAAGTTAAAGCTCAGGGATGTCAGGAAGGGCTGTAAGAATCCGGTTCGGTTGAAAGTGATTAAGGGCATCTTGAGACCTCCTGGGTAGAGGAACCGCAATCAGCAGGCCAATACTAAGAAGGGAGCCTCTCTTAAAGCTACGATTGCGGCGTTTTTGTTGGCTTCAACTTCAAAGTCGGGGCCTAGTAGTGGTAGAATCATTCTTAATGAAGCTCAAGCAACTGTGCAGTTGGGAAAAGCTTTGGGTATTGATTTTGATGATCATGAAGATGTTGTGCTTAACAGAATTACCGACTTGGAAAGGCAAGATATGGCAAGAACTGAGCAAAGGAAGAACCAGCAAGTCAGGTAAGTTTTGCATGTTTTCGGGAGTGTTGGAGTTTTCTATTGGTTATTATGCATCTTTTGTCCTAGAATATTCAAGGTTTGGGGAGAGAGGTTAAAAAGAGGAAAATTAGGAAAGTACTTAAAGATGAGAAGATGGATATGGTGTTTTTTCAAGAAACTAAGAGAGAAGTTATTAGTTCTGATATGGTGAGATCCATTTGGCCTGTTGATAGTTTTGAGTTTTTGGAAGTTGGTGCAAATGGCTCCGCTGGTGGTCTTTTGTGTGTTTGGAATCCTGGAGTATTCAGGCTTCAGGATACTTGCTGTAACAGGAACTTTATTGTGTTAGCTGGCAAGATCAAATCTGAGTTTGAAGGTGTGTTAGTCAATCTCTATGCTCCGAATGATGTTGTCAAGAGAAGGGATTTATGGGATTGTTTGTCAGGATCAAACCATTGTTTCCTAAACCTTGGTGTATTGGGGGGCGATTTTAATGAGATTAGGTGTTTGAGTGAAAGGGTTGGTTGCTCTAAGAGAAGTGTGGGTATGTAGGATTTGAATGAGTTCATTGATAATTTTAAAGGAGTGGAGATGCCAATGTTAGGGAGAAAGTTCACTTGGAGCAATTCCAGTGAAAATGGAAAATGGAGTCGTATTGATAGGTTTATATTAGACTCAGATTGGCTTGCTGTGTTCAATTTTAAATGTTGGGGGCTGTCTAGGTCAATGTCTGATCATTGTCCTATTATTCTGAAGAAAGATAGTAGGGACTGGGGTCCTAAACCTTTTAGGTTCTTGAACTGTTGGCTTCTCCATTCAGGTTTTTTGCCTATGGCTGAAAAGGCTTGGCTTGAAGCAGGGTTTGATGGGTGGGTTGGGTATAGATTGTCCAAAAAGTTAGGTTGTTTAAAGAAGCATCTCAAGGAGTGGAATGTATCTGTATTTGGTAACCTTACATCCCATCTGAAACTTGCTGAGGAGGAGTTCTATCAGCTAGATTTGCTAGCTGAGTCTAGAGAGTTGGTGGTAGCTGAGAAATCCAAGAAAGTAGAGTTGAGGGAGTCAATTTGGAAGTTAACCAAGAGGTTAGAGTGGTTTTGGCTCCAGAAATCCAGACAAGATTGGGCTCTTAGAGGTGATAAAAATACTAGGTATTTCCATTTGATCGTTAAATGTAGGCAGAACATTAATCTCATTAACTCAGTGGTAGCAAATGGAGTGGTGGTTAATGATCCAGCAGCAGTAAAAAAGGAGGTTTGGAATCATTTCAAGAGTGCTTTTTCAGAATCATGGAAGGTCAAGCCAAAAATAGGGGGTGTATTCCAGACTTTAGTTAGTTCCCAAGTTTTTGATCTGGAAAAAGAGTTCACAGAGTCTGAGGTATGGAGTGCTCTGAAGGTCTGTGATGGGAATAAGGCTCCTGGGCCAAATGGTTTTAATCTTTTGGCTATTAGAAAGTATTGGAACTTTATGAAAGGGGATATCATGCTATTTTTCAAAGAGTTTTTTGCTAATGGAAAGTTGGCCTCTAGTCTCATTTCTTCATTTATTGCTCTTATCCCCAAAAATGATAATCCTAGTAGCCTCAATGACTACAAACTAATTAGTCTTATTGGCTCCATGTACAAGATTCTTGCCAAAGTGCTTTCTAGAAGGTTGAAGTTAGTTCTTCCATCCATTATTAGCCCTTCCCAATCAGCTTTTCTGGAAGGGAGATCCATTCTTGATGGGGTGCTTGTAACAAATGAGGTATTGGAGTGGTGGAAGAGTAAAAAGAAGAAATTGGTGATTATTAAAATCGATTTTGAGAAAGCTTATGACTGTGTCAATTGGAATTTCTTATTTAATTTGATGGAAAGTTTTGAATTCGGTCTCAAATGGAGGAATTGGATTAAAAACTGTGTTACTAATGCTAGAATCTCTGTTTTAGTTAATGGTAGCCCTACAGAGGAGTTTATTGCTGAAAGAGGTTTAAGGCAAGGGGATCCTCTCTCCCCTTTTTTATTTAATATGGTTGTGGAAAGTCTTAATATTTTGATTTTGAGGGCTAGAGAGTTGGGTATTTTCACTGAGGCTGCTATTGGGACTGATTTGGTAAAGGTGTCACATCTTCAATTTGCAAATGACACAATCTTGTTCAGTGACGCCAATCAGGAGGAAATTCTTTGTATCAAGAGGTTGCTTCGATGCTTTGAAGTTGTTTCTGGACTTAAGATTAACTACAACAAAAGTTCAGTTATTGAAGTTGGAGTGGATGAGGACATTCTGGACCAGTTTGCTGATATGCTCAATTGTTCTAAAGATGTGCTTCCTATTTCTTACTTGGGGTTACCTCTTGGTGCTAGTCCTAGACTTAAATCAACATAGGCCCCTGTTATTAGGAAGTTTAAAGTTAAGCTTGCCAGTTGGAAGAGAAGGCATCTATCTTTTGGCGGGAGATTATCCTTAATTAAATCTGTTTTGAGCAACCTTCCTGTCTATTTTTTATCTTTGTTTAAGATTCCTGGAGGAGTTGCTAAAGAACTTGATTGAATTCAAGCTTCCTTTTTATGGGGGGATCTGACCTTAAGTTACTAAAGATTTAAGAGTTGGTGGTCTTCGTATTAAAAGGATTAGAGATGTGAATCTATGTCTGCTGGCTAAGTGGTGGTGGAGGTTTGGGTGTGTGGAGAAGGCCCTTTGGAAAGACATTATTTGCAGTAAATATAAGTATACTCCAAAGTCTTGGTTGCCTCCAACTGATCTTCAAATTAGTGGTTCTAGAGTTTGGTCTAACATATTGTCAGTCGATGTCCCTAGGCCTATTTTCTTTGATTTCCTGCACTCCAATATTAGTATTGTTTTAGGAGATGGCTTTAGATGTTTTTTTTTGGAATGATTCCTGGATTGATGCTGGATGTTTGAAGTTAGCTTTCCCTAGACTGTATATGCTTTCTCAGGATAAAGAAGCCTCTGTTTTTGATATTTTCAGTAGAAGGTCGTCATCTTCTGGGTGGGTGTTAAACTTCAGAAGAAACCTTTATTCTTGGGAATCTGTAGATTTATCTGCTCTTATTCATATGCTTAATTCTGTACCAGAGTTAAGACCTCGTGTGGAGGATAAATTGGTGTGAAATTTTGGTACCTCAGCGGTATATTTGTAAAATCAGCTTATGAGTGGCTTTCCTCCATCGACAGCTCAGGTTTAGTGGTGCCTAGGTTGCTGTAGAAGGGTATCTCTCCTCAAAAAATGCAGTTCACATGTTGGTTGGCACGGAGAAATAGACTTAAAACATCTGTGTTTCTGCAGAGTATTAGTGTTCTGGACCCCAATGGTTCCTCTTTGTGCTGCTTTTGTCACTCATGTGCTGAAGATGTCAGTCATGTCCTTCTTCATTGTCAGTTTGCTTGGAGTATATGGTCTGAAGTGGTAAAGTGGTGGAGTTTGGTGTGGGTTGTGCCTGAGAATATAACTCAGCTTCTGGATTGGTGGAGTGGTTATAAATTTAAGAAAATGCTTAAATGTATGTGGAATGCAGTACCATCTGTGGTCATGTGGTATGTGTGGAAGGCTAGGAATGAAATCAAGTTTGCTGGTTCAGATGTTAATTGGTGTGGTGTCTGTGAGTCCATTAAGTTGCACATTGCTTTTTTGGTTAAGTATCATACTAAGGGGGTTGCTTTTTCAGTTAATGATTTGCTTTATAATTTGAAATCTATTAGGGGGCTTTGAGGTGTGGTTGATGTTGTCTACCTCTTTGTGTTTAATGCTGTCTATCTCTTGGTTTGTTGCTACTCTATGCTGTTATACTGTTGTGTTGTTTAGCTGCTGCTACTGCTATGTTGTTATATGTTGTGTTGCCTACTTTGGTTTTCTGCTAGTTGGTTTCTCACCAACTAGCTTTTGGCTAGTGCTAGCACATGATTGGGTGGCTTTCTTGTGCCAACCTGGTTGGGATGAATAAAGTTTACTATGATACTATTAGTACTGCTTTTGTTTATCTTTATCTTTATTGATATAAGATGTAAGGATTTTTTCCTTGGTTCTAATTCAATAAAGTGTTATTTTTGCTGATCAAAAAAAAAAAGTAATTCATTAATAAGAAAATTTTAACAAATTTCCATAACTTTTAAGGTGAATGGTTAGGGTTAGGGATGCTCATGAACTTGAGTGATTCGTTAAGATCAACTGACCGATTCAATACACTCACATTTAAGCAATTTTGATAGTATGAAAAGCTGGATGTGAATAGAAATTTTTTAAATTCCCTTATATTTGAAGGGATGGCGAATGATAAGTCACCCAACCTAACTCGATCCTCCAACCCTCTTTAAGAAAATGATATTATGTTTTTATACTTTGTATGTTGAAAAAATACATTTTACTTAGTAATAATATTAGTTATTTATAAAATTTGAAAATTTGACCTTTATTTTAATTATAAAAAATGAAGAATAAGTCTTTTAGATTCAAATAAAGTCCAAAATAGTAAAACATTACTCTAAAATAAAATAAAACATAAAACATAAAATAGTAAAATCCAAATTGCCAAATCTATTCGCATCCACCCGCCAACCCGTATGGTCCACTCAATCCACATCCGCTAACTAAGCTGACGAATGCAGATTGAATTTTTCAAATCTACCTAAATTCAAATGGATGATAGATGAAAAGTAATCCGACCCAATCCTATCTATGAGTACCTAGTTAGAGTGTCACCAATGATTTGCCATTGGAGCTGCCATTGCTATAATATAACAACAGTTGTGCTCTAATGGTGAATATGGTAGCTATTAAAGTTGACAAATGTTAAAACTTGTGCCAAATTTGATACAAGTTTTGGCAGCTGTCATATTCATTAACTCGGCCAAAACCAACCATTTATCTCCCTATGTCCTTCCCTTCCTCCTAGCAAAACAAATAAATTTTTACAATATCGTCATTTTTGGAGAACCAAATACAGAAACTGGTGTGTTGGGGAACACACTAGTTTCTGTGTTTGGTTCTATCAAAATGACATTTGACCATTGGAACACATTGCTATAGTTCTACTATTTTCTACTATTCATTACCAAATTATAATAATAATAATAATATTATTATAACATTTGTCATTGAAGATCCTCTCGGAATTGTCATATTATTCAAAAGATTTAAGTTTTAATTCCTAGAATCTCTAGTCATTTACCCACATCATATTAAGAAACAAATGGGATTGTCCTATTATTGAAAAGATTTAAGTTTTAATTCCTAGAATCTCTAGTCAGTTACCCACATCATATTAAGAAACAAATGGGAACTCGCTGGACAAAAATAAAAACAAAAAATTTGAATCTAGCAGTTATACCATGCCATCAGTATTTTTATTTTTAATAATTTGTTATTATTTATTCTATTATGTTTATGTGGTAAGATATTCATTGAAAATGGGGTCCACCCGTCATACGTAAGTTTGATTGGTGATTTCATGTTATCAATATATCATAATACTGAAATTTTATTCAAGTCACAAGTTCATGATGGACTAATAGTTTTATGGTATTTTTTTTGGAAAAAAATTACAAATCATAGACATTTTTCCAAAATAATTATATATTCACAAAAAAAGTTTTTAAATTTAATTATTAAAATTTGTAAAATTTACCATTAATTTGGAAATTATTTTTTTCAAACTTGCACTGATTTGTCATTTTTCCTATTTTGTTATAGGCACTGTGAAAATATTGTAGATTAAGTCTAAAAAAATAAAAAAACAAAGGTGAATTTCAAATCAGTGTATAAATGGAATAATAATTACAAATTAATAATAAATTTTATCAATATTAATAATTAATATTATAAACTTTTCCACACATAAAATAATTTTTTATAATTACCACCTGCAATTAATTTTCCCAAAAATAAAAATATTACGTCTCAGCTATCATCCCTTGAATGAAATACCATATTATCTAGTTAAAAAGTGATATATGTGCATAAACAAGTTCAACGAAGTGGCAGGTTACTTTTTATTTTGTTTTAAATTTTTTGTTTCATTAAATCTAGATTTTTGGATCCTATTTGACGAAATGTATCAAACAACACTTATGAAATTACCTTACATAAATATACACAGTTTATATACAAAACTTATGAAATTTTACTTTCTCTACGAAAGGTTTGCAATATTTCAATAATAATTTAATAAAATTTTGCAATTTTATTGATATTTTTGTAGTACATAACATTGTTGTAATACTAATTACAACAATCAATTATACTAAATAATGATGCAAGATTAACATTATGCTAGTACTTAGAATAAACCAATCTTAAACTAAGAATTTGTAAACATACAAATATTTTCATTCACCACATTCCAATCCTTTTTTTTTAAACAAAAAAATAATAATAATAATTTAAAGCAAAGAAGACAATGACTCTACTAGCAATTATAATTATGTAACTTGCTCAAATAACATAATTGATCATCAATATTCAAATGATATATTTCATAACCAATAAATTGTTTTAATATATATAAATTCTTTGTAACTGTTTACAAAAGTTATGAGGCTAATCAATTTACAATTCAAGTCTCCCATTATATATTAAATGACATTTATGGTGAATTCTAAATTAAACTATGAAATAAATATTATGGCATTTACCCATTGTAATCTAATTTATATTTTATAAGAGAAATGTTAGGGATCATAAAAATGATCATGAAAAATTTGTGACTCTTAGATTACCTTGATTATTGTGTGGTACTTTATTCTAAGTGTAATCCAAAGGTTACAAATCTTTCATGATCATTTTCATGAAAGACTTTTCATGATACCTAGCATTATGTAATAAAGTAGAGCTAAATAAGTCATAAATATATGTATGGCTGTGATATGACCAAAATCATTAACCAAAATTATATAAGACTAATCATATTTACACACATCATTGCTCGCACATAATTTGTTTTATTTTTTTTTTAAATAAAAGAAACCACATAAATTTCCAATCACACACTACATTAAACAATATAATTTACGGGATATAGTAAACCCTCAAAATATTTGTAAGCACAACATCAACAAGGCCAATGGCCTTTAATTCACCAATTGTAAAATTCATGACACACTTCAAATTTTTAGCAGTTACAAAATAATTCAAATCTTAATTTTGTCAATTATGAAACAAATACAAATCACAAACAGATCAAGTAATCTAATGTTATCAAAATTTTATCATTTATCTACTCATGTCAAACCTATTATCACACACACAGTTGCATACATTCTATCATGTCTCAAAAATCATAATACACTTTTAAGTTTTTAACAGTTACAAAATTTATAACACAATTATTCTCATAAATCTTTATTTCCGTTTAATTACATTAAGATCCAAATACTAATATTCAACAGTCACATGCTATCACTTACATATAATAACGGTAAATCAAAGATTAAGTACTAAATTAAATATGCAACTATTTCACGTACTACTTAGCAACAAATTCGAAATGTTATTTGATAACAATTATATTCCATTTCAAGTTATTTTAATTTAAAATCCTTGACTATTACTATTATTTCACATTCACATTGCAATACAATATCCTCAATATTAACCACCAATGATTAAAAGCTACCAATTGCATACACAATAAAAATTTCAAATATGCTATAATATTATTCATCATAGAACATATGACAGAATTATAAAAGCCACTTAACCATCATAAAAGTCTAATTTCAAATAACCTTACATATGAAATTTATATTAATCATTCTCTAAAATGTTTCACAAGTTAAACACAAAACTACTTTTCCCTTATATATATATATATATATATAAATGATTATAATAACTTTATGTTGCCAAGAGATAAGAATTAATTTTCTACAAAATAGAGGAAGGCACAGAATTACATATAACAGAAACTCATGAACCAAATAATTTAAAAGGAATTACTTAACAAACCAATTTCAAGCTACATATCTAGTAATAAATAATTTACAACAATAAAAGTAAAGATATATGGTTGTGAGATTCTACAGACAAAGATACCAACTAATTTCACATATGAAGAGTAAGGGAAGACTTTAAATTCAACATGTACCAAACATTTGTTTTCCTTGACATTTGAAAGAAAAAAAAAAAAAACAAACGGCTTTAGATTGTTAGAAAAAAAAACTATACACTAATATAATTTAATTAATAAAAATGATTAAGAGATTTACGATAAATAAAATATGAAAGCAAGTAAAGTCACATAGAATAAGAAAGAATTAGCCTGTGAGATTAGCAATAATTAATTTTATTTTTATTAAAATTCCAACAAATTAAACCCGAAATCATAAGCAAACATGCAAGTTCTTCATAGCAACAAACGACAAAATATCAAAAAAATCCATGTCCGTAGCCGAGGGTATATCCATGTGGAGTCATGGACAGACCTAGCCCAGAAACATTAACATCATGAGAAGCACCTCCAACATGCCCTCCCATGGAACTTGACCCAGCTTCAAAAAACCTCCAGGGGTTCGATTCCTCCATCTGAATCTTCTCGCTTTGCTTCGCGACATTCTTCTTTAGATCCTCCATTGCAACCTTCAATTGCTCGAGTTGCTGAAGTCCAAGCTCGCTAACCGGTGCTTCCCACCAACACCTGTCTCGGCTAGCTTTCCTCATCTTGTTAAGCTCTTCGCCTCTTTTCTTCTCTGCTTCCAACATATCAAGTGCTTCGGTAAGCTGCAAGTTGAGCGTGCTAACATTCGCATTGCAGTGAGCCTTGACAAGTTGGAGCGAGCCTGAATTGGGTGGAGAGTTTCGAGAGAGAAAACAATCTACAACAGTGTCAACACAAGGGTGGCCAAAAGAGAAGGCCTTCTTGCCAGGAGAGAAAACGACGATGGCAATTTCAGCGCCACATAGGGTGCAGAGTTCGCTTGCCTTCTTGAATAGCCCAGAACGACGCTTTGAGAAGGTAACGCTTCGGTTGCTGTCATTTGACATTCTTGTCATCGGGATCTTCTGACGGCCTTTGCTCTTCCTTTCCATGGCTGCAACTGATCAGAAAAAAAGAAAAAGAAAATTATTAGAGAAATAGGGAATTGAAATGGTGATTGTCTAATGAGAGAAACATGAGAGTATGAGTATATATAGGGTGACTCCATATATATAAATTTAATTTACTCTCAAAGTTATTGCATATTTCCTTCCTTTTACGTTTTAATACTATATTTTACATGCCATTTAATTTAATTACATGTTTTGGGGCAAGTTACTCTCTCTCAAAATTTTCATATCCTTTTACCCAGTGACGGAGTCAAGAAATTAAATCAAATGGGCAATTATTAATTACAATATTAAAATTTTTTATAAAAATATTTTACATAAATTTTTACCGTTAACTTCAAGAAAGATATATAAAAAAAAAATAATCAGTGTGTTTGGTTTTAGTTTTCTGAATTCAGTTTTCTGAAAACTAAGTTTTTTATTTTTCATATTTTTTTGGTTTTAGTGAATATTTTAAACAATTTTTTTACTTTTTTAGATGCACATTACTTAGATATGTATCCAAATAGTAAAATATTTGTGAAAAAATATTTTAAAAAATTAGTAAATACACAAAAATATGAAAAATGTACTGAATTTTCGTATTATTTTTATATTTTTTGATATTTAGTGTATTTTTTTAAAGATTATTTTTCACAAATATTATACTTTTTAGGTATATTTATGTTAGGTGTGTCTAAAAATTAAAAAAAAAAATCCTTAAAATATTAAAAAAATTTATTGAAAATATTAAAATACAGAAAATAAAATTGTAGAATTTTTTGAAAACTGTTTTTTTTAAAACTAGAACCAAATAAGCTAAATATTATTTGTAATTCAAGTCTCCCATTATATATTAAATGACATTTATGGTGAATTCTAAATTAAACCATGAAATAAATATTATGGCATTTACCCATTGTAATCTAAATTTCAAAAATGCTAGAGCCCCAAAAATTTTATCAAAAGTTTTACCAAATGTCTCACATGGGTGTGGGAATGTGAGTCCCACACCCATGTGAGACATTTGGTAAAACTTTTGGTAGAATATTTGGGGTCTCTAGCATTACTCATCTAATTTATATTTTATAAATAGCAATCCTATGGCAAAATACCATCCCATCTTATATTTATAATAATTGATTACGTAATAAAGTAGAGCTAAATAAGTCATAAATGTATGTATGACTATAATATGTCCAAAATGATTAACCAAAATCAAATAAGACTAATCATATTTACAAACATCATTGCTCGCACATAATTTTTTTTATTTTTTATTTTTAAATAAAAGAAACCACATAAATTTCCAATCACACACTACATTAAACAATATAATTTACGGGATATAGTAAACCCTCAAAATATTTGTAACCACAACATTAACAAGGGCAATGGCCTTTAATTCACTAATTGTAAAATTCATGACACGCTTTAAATTTTTAGCAGTTACAAAATAATTCAAATCTTAATTTTGTCAATTATGAACCAAATACAAATCACAAACAGATCAGGTAATCTAATGTTATCAAACTTTTATTATTTATCTACTCATGTCAAACCTATTATCACACACACAGTCAGGGGTGGAGGGAGCATGTGACCAGGGGGTCACGTGCCCCCTGAATTTTGAGAATTTTTTTTTTTTTGCAAATATAAAAAAAATTAAATAAAAAATTACAAAAATATTATTATAGTGAAATGTCAAAGACATTTTAAAAATTATGAAAACAATAATGGTTGTTTTGATTGAAAATGGAGAGACTATTATAAATAAACCATATTAGTTATGAAAATTTTTTAATGTAACGACGATGTCATTATTAGTGATATGTAAGTATAAGTAATTTCACTATAAATATATGAAATTTATTAGATTGTTAGTTACATTTAACATGTGAGGTTCACTATTTATGCGTTTATTTACCATTAGTGGGTGATGTTACATACCAGTGATGATGTGGTATTACCATTATATTGAATTTTTAATCAAATTTTGTATCAAAAAATAATTTATCATTATAATTTATTTTAAGATTTATATCCATTTTTTTTTTGTATTGTCCATGATACACTAGTTACAAATAATATTTTTTTTCTTGATGTTTCTCGAAATCAATCACAAAAATTTACGTGAAATATTTTTGTAAAAATTATTATAATTAGTAAGTGCCCCCTCTAAATTAATTTTCTGGTTCCGCTACTGCACACAGTTACACACATTCTATCATGTCTCAAAAATCAAATTACACTTTTAAGTTTTTAACAGTTACAAAATTTATAACACAATTATTCTCATAAATCTTTATTTCCGTTTAATTACATTAAGATCCAAATACTAATATTCAACAGTCACATGCTATCACTTACATATAATAACGGTAAATCAAAGATTGAGGAATAAATTAAATATGCAACTATTTCACGTACTATAATAACAAATTCGAAATGTAATTTGATAACAATTATATTCCATTTCAAGTTATTTTAATTTATAATCCTTGACTATTACAATTATTTAACATTAACATTGCAATACAATATCCTCAATATTAACCACCAATGATTAAAATCTACCAATTGCATATACAATAAAAATTTCAAATATTTTTTAATATTATTTATCATAGAACATATGACAGAATTATAAAAGCCACTTAACCATCATAAAAGTCTAATTTCAAATAACCTTACATAGGGGTGGGCGCGGGTCGGTTGCGGCCACGGAACTTCCAATCCGCCATCCGTCCGCCAGATTGGCGGATTGGAGAAAATCAATCCGCATCCGTCCGCCAATCCGGTGGACGTGGATTGAGCGGATTGACGGTTTGGCGGATGGATGCGAATCGGTTTAGCGGTTTAAAATTTTATAAATTTTCAACATAATTCAACTTGTGCACTTCCTCAAAAAAAAAAAAAAAAAGAAGAAGAAAGTATTACAGTTAATGACTTAAAAAAATATTACAATCACTGCATGCCTCATCCAAAGTAAGAAAGTTTGAAACTTTAGAATATCAGAATCACTGCATGTCTCATCCACATACTACAATCACAGCATGTCTCATCCACATAAAGTATTACAATCTGTGGTTATTAAAATATAAAAACAATTCAAACCACCAAAATCATGAACAGACCAGTAGTAGAGATTGTATGTTTCTATATTGTTACATCTATATTTGTTTTTGAAAACAAAAATCAACCAGCATATATCATATTTTCTATTTATTATTTTTAGAGATAGATTTAAAAACCAAAAAATATAGATAAATAATACATTTATTTATTTTAATTCAAAAAAGATATTCAAGTTAAAAACATTTTTTCAACAAAATATTTAAACTATTTTTTAATTGAAAATACAAACAGAATATTTATACAAACTGAAAACACAAAGTTTTATAAATTACTAGGGGTGTTCGCGGTTTGGCGGTTCGGTTGCGGTCAAAAAAATCTCAAATCCGCCATCCGTCCGCCAGATTGGCGGATTGGAGAAAATCAATCCGTAACCGTCCGCTCGTCATCACGTATCCGTCTAAAATGCGACGGATCGGTTCGGTTCGGTCGGTTTTGGCGGATCGGTATATCCGCTGCTCACCCCTAACCTTACATATGAAATTTATATTAATCATTCTCTAAAATGTTTCACAAGTTAAACACAAAACTACTTTTCCCTTATATATTATATATAAATGATTATAATAACTTTATGTTGCCAAGAGATAAGAATTAATTTTCTACAAAATAGAGGAAGGCTCAGAATTACATATAACAGAAGCTCATGAACCAAATAATTTAAAAGGAATTACTTAACAAACCAATTTCAAGCTACATATCTAGTAATAAATAATTTACAACAATAAAAGTAGAGATATATAGTTGTGCAATTATAGAGACAAAGTTACGAACTAATTTCACATATGAAGAGTAAGGGAAGACTTTAAATTCAACATTTACCAAACTTTTGTTTTCCTTGACATTTGAAATAGATATTTAAAAAAAAAAAACCACAATGGCTTCAGATTGATAGAAAAAACACTATGCACTAATATAATTTAATTAATAAAAATGATTAAGATATTTATGATAAATAAAATATGAAAGTAATGTAAGAAAGAATTAGCCTATGAGATTGAGAAGCGTGTAGTGACTACCCTAAAGCCGTTGTTTCTCTCCACATGAAGATATAACCGTAGTGCAACAGCTCCAAGATACAACCCAAGCGCTCACAACCTTTCTCCTCCGATGTTCACGTCTACTAGGAGAATATGAATGAGTAACGAACCATAGTTGCTCAAAAATACATAAAATAGATAAAATACTCTTATGTTAAAACTCAAAATCACACACATATATATATATATATATATATGTCTTCTTGCGATTTTTATCCATTATACATCTGTAGAAAACACAAAAATATATCCAAGTGAAAATCTCATAACATTTAATCATTACATAATTATAATAATAAAACTTAATAATATCTTTGTAACCAAAATATTTAAAATCAATATTAACGGTCAAACAAATTAAATAGCAATAATTAATTTTGTTTTTATTAAAATTCCAACAAATTAAACCCGAAATCATAAGCAAACATGCAAGTTCTTCGTAGCAACAAACGACAAAATATCAAAAAAAATCCATGTCCATAGCCGAGGGTATATCCACGTGGAGTCATGGACAGAACTAGCCCAGAAACCTTAACATCATGAGAAGCACCTCCAACATGCCCTCCCATGGAACTTGACCCAGCTTCAAAAAACCTCCAGGGGTTCGATTCCTCCATCTGAATCTTCTCGCTTTGCTTCGCAACATTCTTCTTTAGATCCTCCATTGCAACCTTCAATTGCTCGAGTTGCTGAAGTCCAAGCTCGCTAACCGGTGCTTCCCACCAACACCTGTCTCGGCTAGCTTTCCTCATCTTGTTAAGCTCTTCACCTCTTTTCTTCTCTGCTTCCAACATATCAAGTGAGTTGAGCTTGCTAACATTCGCATTGCAGTGAGCCTTGACAAGTTGGAGAAGGCCTGAATTGGGTAGAGTTTCGAGAGAGAAAACAATCTACAACAGAGTCAACACAAAGGTGGCCAAAAGAGAAGGCCTTTTTGCCAGGAGAGAAAACGATGATGGCAATTTCAGCGCCACATAGGGTGCAGAGTTCGCTTGCCTTCTTGAATAGCCCAGAACAACGCTTTGAGAAGGTAACGATTCGGTTGCTTTCATTTGACATTCTTGTCATCGCGATCTTCTCACGGCCTTTGCTCTTCCTTTCCATGGCTGCAAATGATGAGAAAAAAAGAAAAAGAAAATTATTAGAGAAATAGGGAATTGAAATGGTGATTATCTAATGAGAGAAAACATGAGAGTATGAGTATATATAGAGTGACTCCATATATATAAATTTAGTTTACTCTCAAAGTTATTGCATATTTCCTTCCTTCTAGGTTTTAATACTATATTTTACATGCCATTTAATTTAATTACATGTTTTGGGGCAAGTTACCCTGTCTCAAAATTTCCATATCCTTTTACTCTCGTACGCTAACAACTACCCATGTGATATAAATCTCAAAACAAAAATGAGTGTTGAAACTTAAAAGCATAGCGAAAGCATGCAATTTTGTTATCTCTCAAAATTAGATTGTATTTGGGGCCTCATTGATTGTCAAATTATTATTTTTTTCTTTCTTTGTACAAATGCAATCAATCATAATACTTAAATGTTTATCACTAATCCAAGCATATAATCCCTACTACGGCAATATAATTTTTTTTTGCAAATTAATATCGTTGTGATACATCTGTTATACCCAATATACCCGTATTTATGGCCATAAATTGCCAAATAGAATGTGATACAAAAGATGATGAAGTAACAGGAGGAAACAAATCGAACAATGTCAAGTCCATAAACATTTCCTCTTCATTTTACTTAAGCTTCCTTTATTGGAAAAAAGAAAATTAAGAGAAGAAAAACACACACATAAAAAGTGCATAAATTTATTATGGTTACATTACTACATATTACCATGTTAATTATTTTGTTTTACCGCATTTTAATCGTGTTTTTGTAGTTGAACCCTCTGTAATTTTGAGTCGTGCAATCACAAATAACTCGGTTGTATATGGAAGTGACAGAAAGATAAAATATGAGAGAATAAATTCACGTGGGCAATAGTGGAGGGGACTCTAGAGTATATTAGGCATCGTTTGGCAACTTGAAGTTTAGTCAAAAAGTCAAAGTCGTCATAAGTTGTCATATCACTCTTTTTATTTTTCTGTACATCTTTTTATAAAAAATCAAAAAATTACTAAAATAACATGTTCTCAAACCAGGCCTAACTAAGTTTGAGTGGCTTAGAAAAACAATGTAAGATAAATCTAACAAGCCAATTAAGGCTCTTTATTTAAGAAGGCCTCTAAATTTGTAAGACTCTTAATTATGTATACATTAGACCCATCATATTTTTAAAAAATTATGGAACCCATCATGTCATATTAAAATCCACATATAAATTTTAAAAAAATTATTAGTGAAATAAAATAAAAAGCCTTCTTGGGGGCATAAATTTTGCAAGGAACACTTCCATTTATCCCATTAGTGTTATTAGGAGTTTTAAATCCTTTAATATGTAATTGTAACCAACCTCATAAAATTACAAGACAAATGGTAATCTATTGGGCCGAGTTGAGCTAGTTTTTTAAGGCTAGCTTAATATTTTGGGCTGAATTTGGAATTTTTGTTTCTCGGCCAGCCTGGCACACTAATAAAATTTCGATATTTATTGGTGGTCAGATCTGTTCGTTAATGGTGTGGTGGTTGGAGAGAGAGAGAAGGGGAGAGAGTTTGATTTGGGAACCGTTGGAAAGAATGAAGAGAGATTGATTTGGGCAGAGGAGAGAGAGGAGAGTTTTGAGAGAGAAAGAGAGAAGCCTAGGTGACCTTCACTGCCACGTCATTTGGGGATCAGGTGATATATTGTGTAGATGAAATATTTTTCTATAAAGCTAAATAGTTCAATAGTTGAAATTTCAAAATTTTATTTTAAAATTGTTTAGCTTTGTAAGTTCTGTAATTGTGAGTGGTTTTGATCCCTATATCATGGAAAATTGATGTGGTTGAGTAATTATTTGATATTTTTATATGGAATTGTGAAATTATAAAATAAAAAAAATAAAAAAATAGTTTCAAGAAATTATATAATTGTGATTCCTTTTTTCTATGGATTAAAATGTTTATTTCTAATGAAATTAAAGAGAACTTTAGGCAAATTATTATATTTTGCAAACTCGTACATTGCATTGCATTCATTGTTTTGTACTCTTATTGGTCCATTATTTTGGATGTTGGAATATTGGAAAGGGGGTAAACGGCATAATAATCCGGATAGTGAATCGGTTTTTGAAAAATGTGGAGTAATATATTGGTATTCGTGTGGGCAATCATGTGTCCAATTGCCTTATCGTGTGCTTGATGCTGGATTAATGTACGAAACGATGTTTTCAAGGTGCTCAATTGCCCTTCAATACTTGATGCCAAAAAATGCCAAAAAATGTTTGTGTGCCCAATTGTCCTCCCATGCTTGATGACGGTAAATGTGGGGCTATTGTTATATATATATATATATATATGTATGTATATGTATATGTATGTATATGTATATGTATGTATTTGGCTCATACTTTGGGATTCTAGAGCATGTTTACCGCCCCGTTCTTGATATTGGTTTGTTTTAATAAAGGTGTATTAATGTATCATTCTTTTGCATAGAACAAAGAGATGAATTTTGGACATGATATTGCGTTGGCATGATCATACTTATATCAAATGTTTATATATCTCGTTATATGCATTTATATTGGGTAATCTTGCTTATTCCTATCATAATTAACACTTTCAAGCCAAGATGATGGAGGTATACCTCGTTGACTAGATGATGGGGATATTTTGATGGAGCACAGACGCTCATTTTGATTTGCTACTCGTGATACAGCTACCGAGCTAAATTGTCCAGATAATATTCTATTTTGTGTAATCAAGACCCTTGTCTTGAAAGATGTAAGCTATTAAGGCATCCTTATTTGTATCTCTCTACAGCTCTTTGCACTACTAGTATAATTATTTGTATTTTGGAAAGATATTAATGTGAACGTGTAATCTGTTGGGAAATTCAAGGAGAAAGAAAAGTATTTTTATATTCTATTTATATCTTTATTAAACACTAACTTCTATTATGAAATGGAAATAAGAATAAAAGGGTTGATAACTATAAATGATTAAAATATTGGGGTGTTACATTTTACTTTGGGAGGGGCAATACTTCGCCATAAAAGTTTGCAGTTGTTGTCCTCGCCAAGAGCTAAATGGCAATGAGAGATAAGAGGTTTAAGAGTAAATAGACCATGTTTGTCAGCCAAACAATGGAGGGAGTCATTTTGACGATGGAGTGGCATGACACCTAAGAGTAAGTGAAGAAGATCCCTTAAGAGATCATATTCCCAATGGCAAAGATGACGTCTAAATTGTAGATTCCAAATTGGTCCCTCACTAGAGTGTGATAAGATTTCAACAATGGTATTATCTTTCTTGGTGGAAATGGAGAACAATCTGGGGAAAGCCTGAGAAAGAGGTCTAGTTAAGATCCATACATCAGACCAAAAGAAGATGTCGATTCCTGAACCAAGCTTCAAAACCAGATTATTCAAGAGGAAGTCACTAAATCCGTCACCTCCCCGACCAACCTCACAGATTTCATTCCAAATCTTAGAGAAGGAAGATGCTTGCATATCATAGGGGAACCAACTATTGGCTCTGACTTCAAATTTATTAACTATCACTTTTCTCCAGAGTGCATGCTTTTCAGAACCATAACGCCACCACCATTTTGCAAGCAAGGCATCATTTTTTAACTTCAGAGATTGAACGGTGAGCCGCCAAACCTTCTCCGTAGTTATAGCTTTCCAACTTGCAAGGTGAATTCCTCTTTTTTCGCCACACCCACCCCAAAGGAACTTTCTCTGTAATTTTTCATGTTCAGAACAAACGCTGACTGGCATCTTATAAGACATAAAATAGATTGGAAGGTTGGCAAGAGATGCATTAAGCATAGTTAATTGCCCTTCCAAGGATAGATACTTCCGCTTCCAAGAGGATAAACGAGACTTGAATCTATTGCTAACTGGTTGCCACACCAAGACTGACCTTGGATTGACTCCAATTAGAAGGCCTATGTAGGCTAGTGGAAGATTCACAATTTTACAGCCAAGAAGCTCTGAGGCCTAATGCATGAAACTATTTGCAACTCCAATTCCACAAATGGGGCTATTGTTAAAGTTTACTTTTAACCCAGACATTAGCTCAAAACTGATTAGGATGTTCTTGACTTGATTGAGTTCCTCCAAATCAGCAGATGCAAATAGCAATGTGTAATTGGCAAACTGGAGGTGAGATTACCAACCCATTAGTACCAACAGCAACCCCCTAAATCAAGAAGACAATTAAGTCCTTCGGCCACAATCAAGAGAAAGGGGGAGAGAGGGTTCCCTTGTCGGAGGCCTTTGATCATGACAAATTTGGAGGAGGTAGAACCGTTTACAAGAACTAAGACTGAAGCTGAGGAGAGACACTCGCGTATCCAAGTACACAGCTTGAAGCTTGGAGTTGAAGATCATTTGGAAGAACAACTTGAGTTTTTGGCGCATCATTCATTTTCTACTTCTTGCCTCCATTTCTAAGTGTTTAAAGCTTCAAAGAGGTAGGAATTTTCTCATTTCTTCTTAGAACGACATGTTAGGGTGATTTCAAGTTAACTGCATGATTTGGTATGAAGAGCATGATTTACGAGCATGATTTAAATGATTTGATATGAGAAGCATGATTTAAATTGTCTTGTTTAAATCTATGTGATACATGTTAGTTTATGACACTTGAAACTAATTTTTGGGTTAGAGTTAAATTTACATATTTTAGACTTGAAAAGTTACTTAGTTGGTGGGTTTCATGAATTTGGAGTATAATGTGGCCATGTTTTATTTAAATTCGTGAAACACAATGTTGAATAAATTTGTGCTTAAATCTCAAAAAGTGTTATCTATGCCATATTCTAAGATTCTTGATGTAAAGGATATGATTTTTTGGAATAACTTTAGATTTTTGTTAAATCTTGAAAGTATTGAAAATTTGGGGAAAATAATGTAGTTGGGCTAATAAGGCGATTAAATATCGTAGTTATAAAGATGATTTGATTTGGTTGAGTTGTGCGATTGTTTCATATTTAGAAATTGAAAAACCTAAGTGACTCGTGATTAGATCAAGATTTAATTGTACCAATTCCCAAAAGGGTATGAGCAAGCTTGACTTGGAAGTCTCACAATCTACGAGAATGAGTACAATAAACACAAATGGAAACACCACATTTATAAAGTGTTGTAATCAGAAACTATAGAAATACAAATGATAGGACTATGTTGGTGAAGATCAGTATCAAACCAAAAAGCTAATATTGCAACAAAAGGGGATTACAAAACAAGAAAGCTGACAAATGAGAGGGTTTTACTTTCTTTGTCTAAATGAGAGGATCAAAATATATTCGTAGCATCACTACTAGTCCAATCACAGCTCAAATATTTGAAACAAGGAAACTAAGTACTAGCTATAACTATTCATGGACTGAAAATGTTATATATTAAATAAATAAAATGAAAATGTTAAGTGCCGCCAAAGCTATATATTCAAAAACAAATCTAGTAAGCATTTCACTCTGTAACAAGCGAAAGACAATTAAGAGTTGAGGAGTACTGATATCATATCCCCCATTGAAGCTAAAAAAACAGTGCAATCTTCCTAAGAAAAAACTCAGACAACCATAAGCAACCAAACAAATCTTTCATTACACAACCCAAGCATGGCCAAAAGAATTCTATCGAAGAATTTGTAGGCAAGGGAGGAATAAGGGACTATTTGCATATTCAAATCAGTGAGTCAAACAATTTAACTATATATAATGTTGCTTTTAGTGAGTGAAGGTATTAGGAAAAAAAAAAAAAACTCTCTTTAGTAAAGTGTTTTTGAAAGCACATGAGTAGCAGAAATTTCTTACTAAAATAAACAAAAATCAAACACGTAGAATCACAATTTTCCGAAAAATAGTTTACCATCAAGAAGGAACTAGTCTATTGTCATGTTAAACCATCCCTAATAGATAAGATTGGGAAAAAAATAAGAATAACCTGACAGCTTTAATTGACATAATTAGCCCACAACAAAACCCATTTGAAATGAAGAAAAACCCACTACCCCAATTGACATTATTATTATCAGTAGCCAAATTAAGTTGAAAGAGTATTCTTTTACCTGGATTCGTATCCTCACATCCTTGATCTTTGGTCCCATGTTAGCATGTTTGTTTAAATTTGTAACCTTCTCAAAAGAAAAAGAAAAATAAAAAATCAGCCTATACTAACTCTTTGGTTAAAAAAAAAAAAAAAAAAGAGGATTTAAATCCATTTGCAATGCATGTTTTCCTTTCCAATAGTTAGGAACAAAAGAAGTGCTGAAATAATGTACTCATTGAAAAGGCTCATTATGTCTATTAATTTCTAAAGTTCAAATAAGTTAAATTGTGAACTGCATTAATTTAGGGTTTTTGGGAAGTTTAAATTTTAGTTAAAAGGACAAAAAGTCATTACAAAAAGTCAACTAACTCTTCTCTCTTTTTTTTTTTTGCAGGTCTGTTCGTAAAAAAGTCAAAAAAAACCCACTAAAAAAGCCAATTCCAAAAAAAAAAAAACCCCTTAATGCACAAGACAGCCAAGAATACTAAGGTAGTACCTATATAGCTAGAAAGTGGTACCTACTACTTGTGATCTGGGCTCATTATCACTAATTAGTTGATGGTGATCTGAGGTTAACTTCTGTTGAAATTAGATCTTTGCTTGATAGATGAATTGGACACATTCTTTTCTTTTTTTTTGATTGGCACCAGGTGTCCAAATCAAAGCCCAACCAAATTGGACACATTCTATAACCATAGAATGGCAAATTGCTTTTTGAGAAGTCAACATCCATTTTGTTTGGTGACACAATTAGAACAATACTATGCTTACCATTTTCATTTCCCATTTGATTAGGCACTCGTCACTATCGTTGGTGTAATGAGTCTCGCATAAATGTTGTTAATATCCAAGGGTTATAAAATTGAAGAGTGAAAATATTTATGTCAACACCAAGGTGTGGGTGTTTTTTCAATGTGACCCATAAGACCTCATCCTCTATCTTCCCTTCTCTTCCACCCCAAATCACTCATAACCAAGCAAAACTCAAGTTTAAACAAAAAATAAAAAATAAAAAACAAAAAACCTCAATAATTCAATGCCCAACTGATTTTTGCTCGAAGGCCCATCACATTGAATTTTGCAAATCAATAATTGTGCTCTTTCACAAATTTTAATTTAATAATTACCCACAGTATAATGCAATAATGTCTCTGCGATAAAAGTATAAAGAGTAGAAACTCAAATGAAGAAATCAAAGAAATTCACAAATTACAAACATTGAGAGCAAGGGAGCAACAATTTACAAATTAGGAAAAACAGATGATCATATGAAAAGCAAAAAATTAGATTCCACAATTTAATAAGAACAAAAGTCCTAATTATGCCAAATCCAATTATTTCCAACACAACCAAATTTACCTTTTCTTTAACATGTCATGATCAATTCAAACACACAAAAATAATAAAAAAAAAAAAGCCCCAACATATTCGATGCAATCCAGTTAAAATAAATAAGCTATAACTTTGGTTTCTTACTTGATCAACAATTAAATTAGATATTTAATGGACAACTTCAAAATAAGGGAAACACTAAAATGGTGTTCTCCCTTTGAAGCATTGGAATCCATGCTAAAAGAAGGGAAAACACAAAAAAATAAAATAAAATTTTGCACAACTTATTTGAGCATATATATATATATAGAGAGAGAGAGAGAGAGAGAGAGAGAGAGAGAGAGGTAGGTGAATAAAAAATGAGTAAGACCTCTCCATTTCCCTACCACCCAGATATAACCAAACACATGAAGCATTAATCAGATGTCGATGGCTTAGGAACAATAGCATAGATTGCATTAGTTTTGAACTTTGTATGGATGGGGTTTTTCTGTTTTTTTTTTTTTTTCCCTGTTTGGATGGTTATGAAGCTTTTCTTGGATAGATATGAAATTGGGGCTAACCAAGGTTACAACAAATTTTTGGGAAATGTTATTAAAGAGAGCTAAAAATCCTTTGTTTGAGTGTAGAGAAAACAGAAAACAAACTTATTTTTCCTACTAACCAAAAAAAAAAAAAGGCAAACAGGTGAAGAAGAAGAAGAAGAGGAAAGTGAAAACTAGACAAAAATACATGGTCCTAATCCAAAAGTTCTGTTAGTGGGTAAATATATATAATTCCAGCCAGTCAGTATATATCAGTAAACCTACTAATGTGGGTATCAGATTATTCCAACCAATTTGCTTCATATGTGGAAAAGTTCACTTAATTCATAACTAAAACAAACATAATATACAGTTCTTACGGTAGAATTACTACATAGATATAGATTCGCATCCACACAATATTCACAATATTCATCAAACTAACTTAATAACCAAATTCTACAGAGATAAACACAATACTCACCTCATCAAATCAAACGCATCAATATTAGCTGTTGAATCCAAAGACCTTCAAAACCCTATAATATTTTTCATAAATCCCAATCAGTATATCAACACCACCAAAAAAAAAAAAAAAAAGTATCAAAACAGCAATAAGTCATTTACATACATATAAAGCTTTAAAGAGTCAAAACTTTGCAAAAGGCCTATGTGGGGGTAGGAGCCAGTGTGAAGCAATTGTTCCGTGGGTGTGTATGAGGATGAATAATTCTGTAACAGTATTGCTTTTACAGAGGTTCCATGTGTGTAGTTTCTTTATGAATAAATCACGAATACAACTACATTTGAGCGTTAGCCCCAAAAAAATAAAAAATAGAAAAAAAAAAAATTGTAGTTAGTTTACAAAATTTGAATCTCATTCCTTCAGGAAAACTAGAAACGAATGTTTGTCACATACTATTT
Source organism: Camellia japonica (assembly GCA_030407325.1). Classification (NCBI taxonomy): domain Eukaryota; kingdom Viridiplantae; phylum Streptophyta; class Magnoliopsida; order Ericales; family Theaceae; genus Camellia; species Camellia japonica. The sequence continues at coordinate 63,184,217 of JAPPVO010000014.1, read as the reverse complement.
TTCAAGAATTTATTGGGACACCATTATTAGCAGAAATTACCTCCCTCGGACCCTTTCCCCTCCACAAATTAAATGCATATGTTTTGACATAGTTGGAGTTTAGATTTCAATCTAAAAAATGGCCAACCAAACAAGCTTCCCATTTTTCAATGTTTTCCCGAGGTGGGAGATCAACAACAATGTCAGTATTGCTATCAGGTGGAAAATACCTTAGTTTCACAGACTCCGCAAAAGAACTAGGGTTCGTGACTGTCTTTCCAGATTGACCACAACTGATGGGCGATTCACCTTTCATACCCCCGAAACCCTGATCAAACAGCTTCGCAGAGTATGATTTCCCAAACCCCGCAGTACATCCATCAAGAACCCCCAAAACCTCATTAGACACCTTCATGAACTCCGATCCCTTTTTTCCTTCCAGTACATCTACTTCGCCTCTAGAAGAATCGACCCCACGAGTATTAAGAGAATCAGCCATAATCAATGAGAGATTGATGAAACCCTAGAAACGAGATGTTTCTAGAGAGAAGGCAGACATTCTCTCTCTAACCCATCTAACTTTTTTTTGTTTCATCGCAACTTTCTAACTGAGTCAATAGCTTCCCACCATTGTGTTCAACTTTAAGAGGCTTTTGCTTCTTGGAGCTCTTGATGTCGATTTGGGTTTGGGTTTGGGTTTGGTTTGGGTTTGGGTTTGGGTTTGATAGAGAGAGAGGGAGAGAGAATGAGGGTTTGGAGTGTTCTTGCAAGGGATGATGAAAGCAGAGAGAGAGAAGGAGAGATAGTGTGGCAGAGAACGATCAAACAAAAGCAAAAACTAATTTGCTTCGTTTCAGTTTTTTAAATTTAGGCTTCGTTTGGTAAGCCTCTCAAAATATAATTTTACCCATTGATTTGAGTGTGTTGTTTATTTGGAGCTTTCAAAACATAATTCTATACCTATTTTTCAAAACTCAATTCAAAACATAATTATTACTTTTCAAAACTCATAACCAAACGCATAATTCAAAACTTTTTTCAAAACTCAATTCAAATCAATATTTTAATTTTTTAAATATTTTAAATATTTTAATATTTAAATATGTTACGATTTTTTTAATTTTTTAATTTTTTAAATATTTTAATTTCAAAATATTACGATTTTAATTTTTAAAATTTTAAAATATTTTATAAAAATAAATTCAAACTCTATTTTATAAAAATATTTTTAAATATTTTAATTTTTTGTTATGTATTTGGTTACAATTTGAGTGTAGAGTTGTGAAAGTAGTATGAAATTTTGAATTATGTGTTTGGTTATGAGTTTTAAAAATAATTTCTTAATTGAGTTTTGTTTTATGTGTTTAGTTACGATTTGAGTGTAGAGTTGTTTTTAAATTTAAAATATTAACATTCTAAATTATTTAAAATTTTTCAATATTTAAATTATTAAAATTTTTACGATTTAAATTTTTGAATATTTATTTTAATTTTTTACTTATTAAATTTTTTTAGATTATTTAAATATTTATGATTTAAATTTTTGAATATTTATGTTGAAAAAAAATTATTTCTTTTGTAGTATTTTCAATTAAAAAATTGATTAATGTTATTTTCTGTTAATAATAATTTTTTTTAATTGAATTTTAAAAAGAGTTTGGTTATGAGTGTTGATCAAAATTTTCAATTGTGTGAAAGTAGTGTGTTTTGTTATGAGTTATAATAATTTGAATTAAGTTTTGAAATTTTTTTTCAGAATTCATAACCAAACAAAATTTCTTACTTCACATGTCAAATCAAATTTTCAAAACTCAATTACACACTCAATTCAACACTCTATTCAAAAGTCATAACCAAATAAATTTTTTACACTCAAATCATAATTCCACAACTCACAAACTCAAAATACAACTCATACTCTCAAATCATATTTACAAAACTCTACCAAACGCAACCTTAGTTTTATGAAAATTGATTTTTTATTTTTTAATTTTTAATGAACATTTTTTAAATTTTAAATAATTTTTTTACTTTGTTAAATGTATCTTACTTAGATATATTTAAATAGTAAAATATTTATAAAAAAATATTTTAAAAAATTAATAAATATACAAAATACAAAAAATATACTAAATTTTCATTTTTTTTTTTTTGTATTTTTTTATATTTAGGGTATTTTTTAAAGTTTTTTTAGAGAGACTTATTTATAAGTCCTTTTTCAGACACTTATGGTACTTATGGTAGGTTAAGTCTTGTGTAATTTCTTATAGAGTCTTAAATCCTATTTAGATAGGAATGTATTCTACAAGATCCTACATAAACGTAACGTGACGTGACACTTACATAAACGTAACGTAACGTAACGTGACACCTATATAAACGTAACGTAACGTGACACCTACATAAACGTAACATAACGTGTCACGTTACGTTTCGCAAACTTAATGAGTTTTTTTTTTTTTTATATTGAATGTGAAAATGTTGCTGGTTTATATTGGTGTCACGTTACGGTTCATATAAATATGATCTATGGTAACATTCAATTTCCTATATATGAAATTGAATGTTGTCATAGATCATAAGTGTCACGTTACGTTTATGTAGGTGTCACGTTACGTTATGTTTATGTAGATATGATCTATAGTAACATGCAATATAGGAAATTGCATGTTACCATAGATCATAGGTGTCATGTTACGTTTATGTAGGTGTTACGTTACGTTACGTTTATATAGATATGATTTATGGTAACATTTAATTTCCTATATATGATTTTACTATTATTTATGATATTAACAACTAATATTGAGGGTAAATGTGTCAACAAACTTCTCACAGGACTTATGGAACATAAGTTTTTTAATAGGACCATATGTAGCATAATCCCTAATAGGACTTATAAATAATTTTTCTATTTTTTTACAAATATTATACTTTGTAAGTGTTTTTATGTTAGGTGTATCTAAAAAATTTTTTTAAAAAGTTTGCTTAAAATATTAAAAAAATTATTGAAAACATTAAAATATGAAAAATAAAAAAGTAAAATTTTCTGAAAACTATTTTCTAAAAACCAGAATCAAACAAGCTGATTGTTCTTCACTGTGTGTATTAGGGTGTTTGGATGATGAAACCCACATTTTTTTTTTAGATTCATATTGGGGTTGAAGAGTTGGGGTTTTTAAATTTATTTTTTTTTAATTTTTTGGTGTTTGGCGCTTAAAATTTTTATTTTAGCCTTTTTTTTTTTTTTGTCGTATCTTTCACGATAGCAATTGCGTGTTGTGAAAGTTATAATATTTTAAACAGCTTGCTTTTCGTGCATCATGGAAAGTGTAATTTTTAACGGCTGATTTTTTGTACGCCGTGAAATGTTCAATATTTTTAACAACTGGTATACACGTGTCATGTATATTTGATGTATTAACGGCATGTCATATGCACGTCATAGAAAGTTTTATTATTTACGGCTAATATTGCAAGCCATAAAAAAATAATCATTATTAATATTCACGACCTATGCAATAGACACGTCGTGGTTGGGAAATTATTTACGACATGCAAAAAAAATAAATCGTAAAAGTAAGAAACCTCGGCTTGCATTTACTGTATGTCGTTAATGTGAAGCCGTAAAAACCCAGTTTTGTTGTAGTGACATTTAGCGATGACAACACTATTCGTCGGTAAAAATTTTGCTAGTGAAACAAGGTGATTTCATGATTTGCGTTTTTATTATAATTTTTCAAAAAGTTTTAAATATTCTAATTATTGAATTTTAAAATTAAAGTGATCATCGAATTAGATCACAAAATGAACCCATTAAGCCCAAACACACTCTTAAATTAAGATGGCCAATTTGAGATAATCTAAACTTTTCCAAAGAATGTGGTTAGATTTATCAATTTCAATATGTTTGGTTTTACTTTTAGAAAATTATTTCAATTTTTTTTTTCTAAAAAACTAAAAATAATTTGGTGAAAAAATTAAAAAAAAAATACTTATTATTTTTGTATAATTTTATCTTTTTGGAGGTCATAAATAATTTTTTAAAATTTTAAAATGTATTTTTTATTTTTATTTTTCTGAAATTAATTTTAATTTTTTCAAGGCATTTTTTTTTTTTTGGTGATATGCCTCTACAAATTGTTGTTCCCCTCCAAAAAAAACAAATACTGTGTAAAGTTTCCCTCTCAAATTCCCTTCTTTTTTTTCCTAGGATAGATAAACCCTCTCATCACTCTCCACATTTTTCACTCTTGCACAGCCTTCTCGCACAATTGGTAGGTATCTCCCTCACAATCGCACACCCATGTAGACGTTTGTTGATCGTTGGTTTTCGACCGTTTGCTGCTGCTGTACGAGACCATTAGTGCTTCAATCTGCCCCTATAGGTTTGTTCCCTTTTTGCTTTGTATTTGACTTCCCCTGCTTCTCTCTCTCAATTTCTTAACTGAATCTAGGTTTGTCAATTTTCTCTTCTTTTACTATTGTATCTATCCATGAGTCCTGTGACTGCTCTTTCAGTCAAGAAACTTGAAAAGTCTTTTGGGTTATTGATATTTCTTGTAAAGATTGAGACCCTTTTGGTTCTTTTCTCTCATTTGGATCTCATCATCTAAAGAACATTTTAAAGACGCCCAATTGGTTAGGTCTTTTTTCAGCATGGCTAGGGTTTTTTTTCTTCTTCTTCCTGTTAGAGTCCTAGTGTTTTTGAATTCAAGGCATACAATCTAAGTTTGAATAAGTGTTACCAATAAATTCAAAGCCATTCAAACTTTTCAACTATAGATTTTTGGTTTTTGGTTTTGTATCTCTAATTTGCTTTGGAGACATGGTAGCAATATGTTGGGTTTCTTGCTGGTTGTTGATACTGTGTGTGTTGAGTTTGGTTGCTTTTTTGTTTGGCTAAAAGGCTAAAGTCAAGTAATCTCTAATGGTTTCTTTTTCCTCAAGGGTCATGTGCTAGCATAGGGTCTATTTCTTTTTGTAATTTCATTGTTGTTGTTGTTGATTTTTATTTTTTATTTATTTTTTTAACTGTTATGCAATTTGAAATGTAAAATTATTAGGTAGTTTGAAAATCATATGATATTATTTTAGTGGTGTTTCTAATTATTGAAAATTCATAAGACATCTGAAGTGACTCATTCATTGTCTATTACTAATAAAGGTGGGTGCTATCAATGTGAAACAAACTTTGGCTAAATAACATACCTGTGACAAAGCAAATCATTCATGCTATTGACTTGCAACAACATGTAGGAATTACCAGGGCCATAATTTGATAATCCAAGAGTGGGGAAAATGTAGATAGGGATTGGGTGGTTTTTTTTTTCTTTGTTTTTAATTTGCTGCAGTGTTTTTATGTATTTTATTCATTTGTGTGCTAGTCTCACCAACTGTGCATTTGGTTTTTTGGGAATGTTCTCCTGAACTTGGTATGCTCTGTTCTTGCTAGTTTGCTTTGGAGACATGGCAGCTATATGTTGGGTTTCTTGCTGGTTGTTGCTACTGTGTGTGTTAAGTTTGGTTGCTTTTTTCTTTTCTTTTTTTCTTTTTTTTTTATCAACAAAAAGGAAACTTTATTGATGAAAAAGTTATATACAAGCGAAGAAATTACATCAATAAAGCGGGGAAGTGCATCAAGCATCATAACTAAACTCAACAATCCTAATTAGGTTGGTACCGAAGAGCTAGCTCAATCATATACCAGCACTTAACTCAAGATTGGAGAGGGTCCAATCAACTAGCCAATAAAGAGAAATAAAACAGTAGAAATAACAGAATATCACCAAGGTAAAATAATCCCCAAAGCTACAAATAAACACCCAAGGCCCAACACAGCTCTGTATCAGCAGCAGTAACTAGCAGCAGCTCTGTAGCAACAGCAACAACTGGCAGCAGCTCTGTAGCAACAGCAGCAACTGTCATCAACTGGCAGCAACAACATATCTGTAAACATTAGCAGCATCTAGTAGCAATAGCAACTTGGTTACACTCCTAGACTTCCAAGCCCCAAGCTAGACTTCCAAGCTCCAACCAAAACACCAACTGATACCCCCCCACAATTACCTAAACAGAGCCTACATAGGATACAACAACAACCATAAAATGTAATCTTTCCACCACCTCATAAACATAGCCTATTGACTTGCCAGAACATTTAGGAATTACCAGGGCCATAATTTGATAATCCAAGTGTGGGGAAAATATAGATAGGGATTAGGTGGTTTTTGTTTCTTTGTTTTCAATTCACTGCAATGTTTTTATGTATTTTATTCATTTGTGTGCTGGTCTCACCAATTGTGCGTTTGGTTTTTTTGGAATGTTCTCCTGAACTTGGTATGCTTTGTTCTTGCTAGTTTGCTTTGGAGACACGGCAGCTTTATGTTGGGTGTCTTGGTGGTTGATGCTGCTGTGTGTGTTGAGTTTGGTTCCTTTTTTTGTTTGGCTGAAAGGCTAAAGTCAAGTAATCTCTGATGGTTTCTTTTTCCACAAGGGTCATGTGCTGGCATAAGGTTTGTTTTGTAGTATAATTTGATTGTTATTGTTGGTTTTTTTTTTTTTTTTAACTGTTTTGCAATTTGAAATGTAAAATTAATAGGTAGTTTGAAAATCATATGATATTATTTTAGTGGTGTTTCTGATAATTGAAAGTTTATAAGGCATCTGAAGTGACTAATTCATTGTCTATTACTAATAAAGATGGGTGCTATCAATGTAAAACAAACTTGGGCTAAATAACATACATGTGACAGAGCAAACCATGCATGCTATTGACTTGCAACAACATGTAGGAATTACCAGGGCCATAATTAGATAATCCAAGGGTTCCAAATCCAAGTTCAGTCTTATATGGCTCTTCAATTTGAATGGAGATAAGCATGAAAAGAGGAAAGCACCTCCTTCAACTTATATGAATTCATCTTTAAACCCACAAGGAAATTCAACTTAGACAAGCATTATTGTTTTCATTTTGCATTGCTTCTAAATAGTTTGAATGCTCCCCACTCAAAAATAAGTGATGCACTATATATGGGTTTAATATGTGAGGTCTTTTCTATAGGTTTTTAATGGTTTCATTTAATTTAAGTTTAAAATTTAAATTTTGTTTTTTGAAACTCCAAAAAAAAAAAAAAATTTGAATTTCAAATTTATAAAAACTATTTTCAAAATATACAATCAAACAAAATTTCAAATTGTGCACTCTTTTAAAACATCTAATTATAAAATTCATTTGAAAATCCAAACCAAATAGACCGTGTATTTTTTTTTTGAGTTTGTCTTGTTGTTTGTTGCTTTTGTTTTGTGGCTGTTCTGGTGCTTTAGGGGCAACAATTTTCTTTTAGTTCTTTGTGTTGTTTTGTTAAGGTTTTATTTTTTTGTCCACATATGCTATTTCACTTTCCTTTTGACACTTATATAATTCATCACTAAGTTTAGGAATGTAAAATAAAAAAACACTTAATTTTTTTTCTGTTGACAAATGTAAAAATAAAAAATAAAAAATAAAAAATAAAAAACTTAAACTTAATACGTAATATATGCAGATAGAATAGAATTTTAAGGGATTTGTTGGTTGAAACCTTGATACAAAATTAAATAAGCCTATAGGTATATGCATCTTTACTGGCTATGATGTGTCACTCTACAATAATATTAACTACTTTGTCTTTATGTTAAGAAAAATAAATAATAACAATAATAATAAATAAATAAAAGTTGTGCCCCATTGGTGTTAACTACTATCTTATGATCAGATATGGACAAGAGTTGGATGTTAATTTATGACAGATTTAGTCAGCCATATGTAGGTGGGGTGAACTCATTTATTGAATTTGCAAAGGCTCATTTGGGTGAGGCTAGGGAGATTAATTGCCCATGTATCAATTGTTACAACTTTTATAAGCAGGAGTATGATATTGTGAAGGCTCATTTGCTCATAAGTGGGATGATGGTATCATACACCACTTGGTTAGAACATGGTGAACTTCCAGAACACAATAACCTTGATGAAAGCAATGGTGAATATGATGAGGATCAAGATGAATATGATGAACTAAGATAGAGGACTATCAGAAGGGGAATTGTCACGCCCCGTATTTTATTACTCGGATAACATTACCAATATTCATTAATGAAGTCCATTTACAAATGACAATTCATCTTTTGATGAAATGATGAATAATTAAATATACATATTCCCTCTTGTTATACAACAATGACATTTACATACAAATAAAAGAAATGCCCTAAGACTTACAATCAATAAGAGAGCGTTGCCCTTTACAAAGCATAGAACTCAACCAAAGAAACAATTAAAAAAGCACTACGACTCATCACCACTTTGTAACCATACCAAGTTGTTTGATTCTCAAATCCGAAAACATTCCCTGCACACATGTACAGGTAGGGGGTAAGCAAACTAGCTCACCAAACAATCTCATATTATAATTTAGAAGATATGCGGGTACAAAATACTCATACATATACGTGAAATCATATCATGTCAAAACCATATGATTTTATTACATAACCTCTTAAATGTAATTTATTTTAATTAACCACAACTAGTTAACTTAAATAAATAAGCATGCCTCAATAGCAACATGACTTCTCTTTCAATTTATTCAATTACCCCATTGTCAGTTGAATCAAATAATTAAACAATTCATAACACTACAAGAAATTTCACTTTTGGCAACTACTTTTGGCGACGATGTCAATTTTTCATCGCCAAAAGTATATTTTTGGCGACACAGTGATCAATTTCGTTGGTAAAAGTACACCTTTACCGACGCAATTTGCTACCATCGCTAAAAAAGCATAACATTCTTTTAGCGCCAAAATTTTTGGTTGGCACCAAAATTTCAGAACTTTTAACTACGAGGCTTATGTTTTAGCAACACAATGAGCGTTGCTATTAGTGTGCATACTTTTGGCGACGACAAGTTGGCGTGGGCAAAGAGTTAACCATTTAGCAACGATAACAGTATTCGTCGGTAAAAGTTTTGCTAGTGGAATGATGTGATTTAGCGATTTGTATTTTATATTATAATTTTTCAAAGAGTTTTCAATATTCTAATTACTGAATTGTAAAATTAAAATGATCATTGAATTAGATCACAAAATGAACCCATTAAGTCCAAACACACTCTTATGTTAAGATGACTAATTTGAGATAATTTAAACTTTTTTAAAGAATATGGTTAGATTATCAATTTCAATATGTTTGGTTTTATTTTCAGAAACCAGTTTCAATTTTTTTTCCTAAAAAACTAAAAAAAATTGGGTGAAAAAAAAATACTTATTATTTTTGTATATTTTTATCTTTTACGTCATAAATACTTTTTAAAATTTTAAAAATATAATTTTGATTTTTATTGCTCTCAAATTATTTTTAATTTTTTTCTAAAAAACAAATCTAAAAATTGTTTTGAAATTATTATTATTATTTTTTTTTTGAGGGGGGGTGATCTGATTATCGGGCGGGGTGGCAAATTCCCTCTTAAAATTCCCTCCTTTTTTTTTCCCTCATCAAATCTCCCCTCATCAATCTCCACGATTTCACTCTTGCACACCCTTATCTCAGAATTCGTAGTTATCTCCCCCTCACGACTTCACTCTTGATCGTAGGGTTTGAGCCATTTGCTGCTACCGTGCGAAACGATCGGTGCTTCAGTCTGCCCCTACAGGTTTGTTCCCTTTTTGCTTTGTATTTCAATCCCCTACTTCTCTCTCTCAATTTCTTAACTGAATCTATGTTTTTCTATTTTCACTTCTTCTACTACTGCCTCTATCTACACATTCTGTAGCTGCTCGTTCTGTCAAGCATGTCAGATAGTTTTCTGGGTTATTGTTATTTCTTGTAAAGATTGAGCCCATCTTGGTTGTTTTCTCTCATTTGGCTCTCAGCATTGTTGTCATCGTTTTGTTTTTGTTTTTGTTTATTTTTTCCTGCTCTAGTATTTTAAAACTTTTCAACTCCCCAAAAAATAAAAGAAAAGTAAAAATCCAAACAAATTGAGGCCAAACAGGGAGTAGAAGTCCAAACAAATTCAGTAAGGCACTCATAAGTGATCCAAATAGAGATTTTTTGTTTTGCCCTGCTCTATTATATCTAGATGTGTTTATATGAAGGGAACGAAACTATATTGTATTTTGTAGTCACTGTTATGTATAATTAAAATTTACTAGTTTTTCTTTGAGCATACTTTCACCACTGCCATGTGGCACTAGTAGGACTTATGGAATAGGATTGCTGATGGAAGCCTGGCCAACGTAGGCCTCCATGTTGATCCGGTCTAATTTTTGCTCCCAGACTTGTAACACTCTACTCTGACATATGAACAACACCAATTTTATCAAATCTGTAGCTACTTTCATGTTCATTTTTCTATTTGATTGACGAAATGCATAATTTGCTTACACTTGCTTGTTGGGATTTATGCATGTGTAGAAGGATATACTATCTACTCTAAAAAATTGCAATCATGAATCATGATGCTTTATTGAGTTGACTTGTTCTTTTCATAAAACACAGTAGTGGACTTCATGTCTCTCAATATTCCCATGTGCCTATTATATTTGATACCAATGGAATTTGGTAAGGTCCTTAGAGTACAATTAAAAAAAAATTTAAAGTCTACTTCATTTAATGGAGTCAGGGCATGTTTTCTCTTTTGTGTGTGTGTATGCGTGCATCTCTCCGGATGTATGTGTGTAAAAAGTTTTTAAAGGACTTAGTGCTCATGATGTGCTATGCTATATCGACATTTACAAGTCTTGGGGACTTGATATCTTAGTTTACTCGAGGATATTCCTTTCAAGTTCTTTCTGATATGGTTTTACAATTTTCAGTAACTGAAAATCTACACAACTTTGGTTTGCCTTCAACGTTCCTGTCTTTGAATTAGATCTCTACAAATTCGCTTATTATTGGATGTGTTTGGTAGATTAAGGACCCTGTGTCCTTGTCTTTTGAACTTTGTTTTTTGAAGAAAATATAATAACCATATTATCCTTACTTTTGCCGATAGACTATTCATTGTTGGGTTTTGTAAATCTTACAGAGTTCAAAAGACAAGGACACAAGGTACTCGACACAAACTGTCAACCTTTCTTGCTGAAAAATCTAGAAACCACTAGATGTTGATTTGTGATTATGTACCAATTTTAAGCAAAAAATAACAATCCCAATCAAACAATCAAGAGAAAGAGACACAAAGATTTTACGTGGAAAAACCACAATTGGACGCCTTCCAATTGTGATAAAAAAACCACGGGCAACAGCCACAAGAACAATCCACTAAGAAGATATAAAGGAATTACACAGGTATCACTCTCAATTATCTAGCCATAACGCCTAATTGAACCAACCTCTATGTGCCTCTTCCAACCCCATCTTCAGCACGGAATTGTCTTTCTGATGAGCCACTCCGGATTCCCTCCAAAGCTTCAGGCTCGAATTCTTCAGAATTCACAACTGAAGAACAACTCTCTCTTTTGTAGAACAAACAAACAAATATTTGATGTATACTCTTTAAACCATGAGTTTGAATACTCAATAAGACATCAAAGAAAACTAACAAAATATCCCCAGATATAAACTTTAAGATCTAAAAAGAAGATCTGGAGGAATTAATCAGTAGTATAGTTTTGGGAGAAAACCAACTACTTATAGAAAATCCAAAGCAATCCTAGTTGGAGAAGAAAACCAACTTCTTGTTGAAACCCAAAATAATCCTTGTTTCAGAAGAAAACCAACTCCATAATGAATCTGGAAACCTGGGATCGCGAGGTCCGCTCGAGCGTGGGTCTTCCCGCTCGAGCGGAGACTTCATATTTCATGATTTCATATAGGCTCCCCGCTCGAGCGTCCGTTTCCCCGATCGAGCGGAGAATCACACATTCCAGTATTTTTTCAGGCAAAACAGATACTGTGAGCTTGCAAACCCCGCTCGAGCGCCCATTTCCCCGCTCGAGCGGGAAGGCCAAAACTGGAAAATCTTGAAAAGTATAACATGAACGGACAGGCAACTTTGAATGCATTTTTGCATTTTGCTTCGGCCGCGAGCTGACCGGGCAGCTCGACCCCCGTAATAATCAGCGAAGTGGCAATCTTGAAAACATTAACATCATAAACTAATCTGCAAGACTCGATTCGGGTTGGATTCACATCTAATAAACTCATAGCCACACTGAAATAAAAATGCGAAAACAAATACAACTGAAAGGAGTTTTGTCAAACGAGGTTGCCAATAATAAAAACCCAACACTTGCTAAGTTCATTTCTTACCTTTTTAAGGGATTGCTTTTGTGCCAAAATAACCATGGGGTTGTGTCTAGTGTCGAATTCATTGGTTGTTCCTTTAGTAAAAGAAAGCTATTTTCGCTTCCTGTTTCTACTATTATCCCAGGTTTTGTTGGCTTCAAAGAAGTTGGAATTTACCAAGTTCTGAAGTTACTAGTTACGTGAAGAATTAAGAAAGATAAATTAGATACATAATTTACCTTTGAGTTTTTTTTGCTCTTCTTTACTTTTTGGGTTACCTACTTTGTGTAGTTCTTTAGTTTATTTAAGTTAAGATATTTTTGTAACAAAGGGGAATAGTATCGGTTGAATCTGTTCCACCTCAAACACAAGCCACCCCTCATCAAAGTTCTATTTCTACCTTTCTCTACACCATGGCTACGCTCCCCAACCCTTCTACAATTTTTGCACTACTTCACCTAAACACTGACATTGAATTCGAAACTACGGACCTAGCTCTACCATCTATCAATATAATGAGCCTAGAAACATGCCTATCCCAAACAGATCAAATTATTGAAGAAATGGATACTTCTATCTAAGAATATGCATTTAATGATAATGGTGTATAAAATATGGGAGATGGCCTTTTATTTTCTAACTACTCATATACCTTAAAATTGTTCTATTTCAACTAGTATCAAATCAAAGCTATTCGTGGTTCCACCCCAACTTGAGCATTTGCTTGAGTAACTCATTATGGTAAGTACATAAATGACAAATCTTTGCATCTATTGTTAGGAAGCCTATGAGTCTATGACTAAGAGTGTAAATCTTATGATCAAGTTGCATAACAGGAAGTAAATGCATAGGTTCATTAGTAGAAAATTTAGATGTAGTGGCTGGATGTAATTTGTGCTAGGGTCTTTTAGGAGAGCTGAAAACCCCTTTTAGATAAACATAGAAGTTTCATCAAAGAGGGGGTATTGATTGGTGTAGTGTAAATGCTTGAGTTCCCGTGTATGAAAATATGGGTTTGAATTGAAAAATGTAGTCCCTTCCCACAAATATTATAGAGGTTAGGCCTGTAGCCACTCTTAGTCCTTCCCTGTGCCCTTAATTTGTAGGAGCCCATTAGGTAATGTCCTTTAAGGATGATATTGGAATGAATTGGAATAGTACATTGCCATGCCAACTGCCTTTTACCATTTAACAGACATTAACAATATATATATTTTTTTGTTTTTTTTGTTGATAAATGTAAAAAAACACTTAACTTAATACATAATATATGCAGATATAATAGAATTTTAAAGGATTTGTTGGTCGAAACCTTGATACAAAATTAAAAAAGCCTATAGGTAGATGCACCTTTATTGACGATGATGTGTCACTCTACACTTATATTAACTACTTTGTCTTCATATTTAAAAAAAAAATAAATAAATAAAAATAATAATAATAATAATAATAATAATAATAATAATAAATAAAAGGTTGTGTCCTATTAGTATTAGCTACTATCTTATGATCATATATGGATAGGAGTTGGATGTTAATTTCTGATAGATTCAGTCAGCCATATGTAGATGGGGTGAACTCATTTATTGAATTTGCAAAGGTTCATTTAGGTGAGGCTAGGGAGATTAAGTGCCCATGGATCAATTGTTGTAACTTTTATAAGCAGGAGTATGATATTGTGAAGGCTCATTTGCTCATAAATGGGATGATAGTATCATACACCACTTGGTTAGAACACGGTGAACTTCCAGAACACAATAACCTTGATGAAAGCAATGGTGACAATGACGAGGATGAAGATGAATATGATGAGCTGATAGAGGACTATCACAGGGGGAATTTTATGGAGGGTGATACTCTAGAAAGAGAGGATGTACGACACTTTGATAAATTGTTAGATGCTTCCCAATGTTGCTTGTACTCAGGTTGCAAAAACTCGGATACTTTGTTATCATTCGTTGTTCGGATGCTACATGTGAAGGTAGAAAATAGGTGGAGCAATAAGTCTTTTGACAAGGTTTTGGAGATACAAAGGCGATTTCTACCAGAAGGCCACATGGTGCCAGGGTCAATTTACGAGTGCAAGAAGTTACTACGTGACTTGGGCTTGGGGTACGAGCCCATCGATGCATGTAAACATGATTGTGTACTATTCTGGAAAGAGAATGCTCACTTGGAAAAATGTCCCATATGTCAAGCATCTAGGTACAAAGCAAATGATAGCAAGGGTAAGAAGATCCCTCACAAGATATTGCGTTACTTCCCATTGACACCTAGGTTGAGAAGATTGTACATGTCTAGGAAGACAGGAAAAGACATGAGATGGCATAGTGATAAGCGTGTGGATGATGGTGTAGGGAGGCATCCGGCTGACTATAAAAAGTGGAAGAAATTTGATTTGCATTATCCAGAGTTTGCTCAAGAGACTCACAATGTTAGGTTGGGCTTAGCCACCGATGGGTTCAATCCTTTTGGAAACATGAGCACTTCCTATAACATGTGGCCTGCCATACTCATGCCCTATAACCTCCCACCTTGGAGATATATGAAGGCCCCATTTTTCATGATGTCCTTACTTATTCCTAGATGTAATCAACCAGGAACTGATATTGATGTCTACCTAAGGCCATTGATTGATGAGTTGAAGGAGTTGTGGGAGAATGGCGTGATGACTTACGATGCCTCCACTGAATAGACCTTCCAGATGCATGCAGCTGTAATGTGGACCATAAATGACTTTCTTGCACATGGTGACTTATCCGGATAGAGAACTAAAGGTTATTTGTCTTGCCCTCCTTGTAATGATAATCCGTTGTCACGCGGGTTGATCAGTAAGATTTGGTGGGTGGGTCATCGAGCTTACTTGCCTGATAACCACCTTTGAAGGAAAGACAAGAAGTTTGATGGTTTAACTAAGCTTATAAAGAAATCCTTGGATTTACCAGTGGAAAAAGTAATGGCTCAATTGGATAAATTGTGGGAAGTCAAGTTTGGAAAGGATCCTACCAACAAGAAAAGACCACGAGAGTCTGAAGAATTGAATTGGAAGAAATTAAACCTCCGACACAATCTTGATGTCCTGCACATTGAGAAGAATATTTGTGAAAACTTTTACGGGACGATGTTGGCCATAGATGGGAAAAACAAGGACACGTACAAAGCACATGATGATTTGCAAGAAATGGGCATAAGGCAAGAATTGCATCTATAGAGGAAAGATAACGGATCCGTTGTAAAGCCTCGGGTAGCCTACACATTGGATTCTCGACAAATAGATGGTTTTTGTGAATTCTTGAAGTCTATTAGTTATCCAGATGGCTATGCAGCAAACATCTCAAGATGTGTGACTTCTAAAAATGGAAGATTATTAGGCATGAAAAGCCATGATTGTCATGTCCTGCTTCAGCGGCTTCTTCCAATTGGCATGCATGGTTTTGTGAACAATGAGATCTCTACAGCACTATTTGAGTTAGGCAACTTCTTCCAAGAACTACGCTAAAAAACATTAAGGTAGAGTGATTTGGAAAAAAAAGGAGGAACAAATTGTGCTCATACTTTGCAAGTTGAAGAAAAATTTTCCTCCAACTTTCTTTGATGTGATGGTCCATTTGGATGTTCACTTACCGCGTGAGGCCATGTTTGCTGGACCGGTGCAATATCAATGGATGTACCCAATCGAAAGGTAATCATTATGAACATATGGTTATTTATTAATTTTTTTATAAGTAAACTATTGTGCAAAAATCCACCCATAAAAGACTATTGTGCAAAGGAGTAATTTTTCTACATCAACAAGCATAATTTTCATTCTCAATTTTGGTTGAAGGTTTCTTGGGACTTTGAAAGGGTATGTCAGTAATAGAGCACATCCAGAAGGTTCTATCGCTGAGGCTTACATTGTCAAAAAGTGTCTTACTTTTTGTTCAATGTACTTAAAAGGGATTGATAAACTCGAACGAAATGATGATGGTGGGGAACATGGTCTCGGGATGGAGGTCTTCACCCAAAATGCTCGTCTATTCTCACCTATCACAAGGGCTCTTAACCCTTCGCAAAATGAATGAGAAATGGCTCACTAGTTTATGTTGTACAATAGCTCTGAAGTGGAGCCATATATTGAGTATGTATTGCAATTTAATTATGTTTATGCATAATTGTTCCATTTTGTTTCAAACTCTTTAAGTTACTTACGTGTATCACATTTCCTTGGGTAGCGAGCACAAGAATATTGTACGTAATCTATAAAGACGTGACATAACTCAGGTACAACGAGAAGAATTCCCAAAATGGTTCAAAAATCGTGTAAGATATACTAAAGAACTTAACTGAATACTCATGTAATAAGTTTCAATTCACATTAACTTAGTACACTTGTTATATAGTGTTTTATATAGATGAATGATTTGTGAATGAAAGGGTCACCTGAAGCAATTGATGAATTGTGGTCATTAGCAAATGGTCCTGGATTGGTAATTGACTTTTATTCTAGGTGCATCTACAATGTAATTCGATTCCATACTAGAAATCGTGAAAATCGTCGTACATGCCAAAATAGTGGGTTGGTCGTAGAAGGGGACTACAATGGGAACCAAATTAATTTTTACGGCTACTTGTGCAAAATCTGGGAATTGAAATACTTGCATGAGGGTACAGTGGTTTTGTTCCAATGTGAATGGTATGACACCGGTCACAAGAATAGACTATACTCCGATGAACATGTCACAAGTATTGATCTTACAAGACTTTGGTATAAAGATGACCAATTTGTTCTACCTAGTCAGGTGAGACAAGTATTCTACTTCAATGATACTAACAAAGGCAAAACTTGGAGAGTCATCAAACAGGTTAAGCATCGGGGAGTATGGGATATACTAGAGTGGGACGATGTCTCTAATGATGCTTTTCAACAGGATGAAACCATTGATGGTGTTGGGGTAGTGATCCAAGCTATTGATGTTCAATACAGTAGGGATGATATGGATCTTGAGATCATTTTCAATGATCAACTAATGGCAGAGAATTTGGTTCACAATGATGATGAGGATGACACAATCATAGAGTATAATGATGATGAAGATGATGAACAACATAGACAACCTGATGTTGATGTAGATCCTGATATAGATCTTGATATAGATTATGATATGTAGTGTTTGCTTTTTTATTATATGGACAAAGTGTTATAATTTTATAATAAATTGCTTGGTTTACATTTCATGGCATTGTTTTTCAAATTTCATAGCATTGTTTCACATTACATTTCATTTCATTTAATTTTATGCCATATCTATAGTTGCAAAGATGTCCACAAACGGTAAATTATTTCTAAATCCCGATGGCTTGCTCTAGAAGATGACGAAATATGAGAAGGACAGAAAAAAACAATTCAAAAAAATAAAATCAAATTTGATGCTATAGGGATAAAGACCCTCAAGAATTCAATGTTTGGTTCTATTCAAAAGGACAATAGTAAAAGTTCTAGGTGGGAAAGAGAGAGGTAGGTGAATGTGATAATGACGAGGACTATCAACAACTTGATGATGATGAAGGACTGAGTTCTTCAAGTGATGATGGCGAGCTATTTGATTCTCAAGCGATTGAGGTAATATATGTGTACAAAAAGAAATTTCTCTATTTTTTTTCACTTGTTATATTACTTATGTTATGTCTAGTTATTTCAAACTTTATTTTTAATAAGCATCCTTAAATTATTGAAAATGTACTCACAATTTATTTTTATATTATGTCGGGATATTCATATGAGTCTCGGTAAGAAAACAAGTAGGTCTACAGCTCGCCTAATAGCTTCACAAACACATAAGGAAGAGAGAAGTACTCTTGATGAAGATACACTTACTCTTCCGAGACGACCTTTAGCAGCACAAGTTACTCATTCAGAGAGCACACCTGAGGTGTCGACCCAACCTATCCATCTTCCCGCCTTATATACTAGGCCCGATCAGCTCCTTACCTTAGCCACTTAACATGACCACCTTTCGAGCCCATGTACTGTCACCAACAATTGAGGTGAGAGATAAATGACCACTTAAATGAAATGATAATTTCTTATCTCAATATTTATTTAGTGCATTCATGTTTTATGTCGACTAACTTGAATAAAATTTTGGTCATAATAGCATCAATTCCAGTTTTGGGCAAGAAGCGTATACAAGGGCTGACTTAAGGAAAGAATATAGAGAAGATTAGAAAGGAATGTAGTAATCGAATACCCGTTACACTTAACCATTTGACCAAAGCAATAGAAGGGGATTACGCCACACCACTAGTAGCTGCTCTTGGTCAACAATTCGAGTTCATGCCCCAGTCCGAAATGATAGATGGATAGCCATTGAATTTGGGTTAAGAGAGTCCATTGTTACAAGAGTTGGGGTAATTTAAATTACACGTATTATATATTCAACATGTTATTTATCTTAATCGCAATGATATATAAAATATATTGAATTTTATTGTTGCTAATTACAGCAAACTTTTGACTTTGGGGACTACAATAATGATGTGGATGTGAGATGTATTATTGATCAGAAGTGCCAAACTTTATACACTGAATGGAAAAGTAGATTACACATGCACTACAAATCCCTTAAAGAAGACAAAGTATTTGACCTCAAAAGTCATACATTATATCCTTGTACACAGGATGATTGGAAATGGATGATTGACAATCTGTGGGAAACTGACAATTGGATGGTATTTATAAAAATATTTACTAAAGTAATATCCTCCTCGTATATTAATTAATGTTACCTATTTTTGTTTTTATTTGTAGGAAAAGTCAAAGAATGCGATGAAAGTAAGAGGTTGTGTGAAGTATAATCATACGAGCGGCTCGAGATCGTTTGCATCGCGAGCATCTATGCTTGTAAGTGTAGATTTACAAATTTGAACATACTAAATTATAAATACATAATTATTGTTTGACTAGAAAATCTAATGAAATGAAAGGTACAAGGAAGCAAACCAACTATTACGAAACTATTTTAGGACACCTACAAACATCATCGACATGGGGGAGTGTGGATAAATAGCACGGCTGAGGAACATCGTGTAACCATAACTATTTCAATTTCAATAATATATTTATGCATTTTGATATTATGTTTTAAGCTTACTTATGTTTCATTCATAGGCCACTATGGTTTCAAAGATCACTGAGCAGTCTCAACCTAGTGTCACACATCCATTATCTGATGAGCAAATTTCTAGGGAAGTACTTGGGAAGAGGTCGGTCTACTTGAAGGGATATGGGATCCGCAAGGACACTAGTTCATCTTCCACACATTTTGAGGCTCCTAATTCTGAGGTGATTGTTCTTCGACAGCAGTTAATTGACCAGCGACAATAATTAGCTGACTAGGGAAAACAGTTACTTGACCAGGCTCAAAAACATGAGTACAATGCAAGTTGTTATTCAAATGTTGGCTGCAAAAAATGGGATAGATCTAGCAAGCATTCTAGGGTTAGTTCCAAGCAACAGTGTCGGGGAGGATGCATCGGGTGTAAGAGAGGATGAAACTTCTTTCGGTTGAAATAGAGGTAAATTTAACATCTCATTAAACTGATTTATTTTATATAACTTGAATAACATGTGTCAACAATCTAAAATTATATAAACTTACAACATGCAATATATTTCTATAACAATCTAAAACATAACACTTTACGTTTAAAAATAGGATACAAAACTCTATGAAGAAAATCACCAAAAATTTGAATTAGCCATAGAAATGCCCAATAATCAGTTCAAACACTTAGTAAGGACCAAAGTGACTTATACAAACTCACGGAACAAGCACTAGACTCCCGATTTCAAAATTAAGTTCAAACTTGCATTTTTTGAACTCTTCAACTTTAAAATAGAGAAAACCATGTAATAATCATGAAAATGCCCAGGAATTGGTTTGAACACCTTATTAAAGACAAAAGTGAATTGTAGAAACTCACGGTATAAGCACAAAACTTTCAGTTTGGAAATTAGGCTCAATTTTAACTAATTCAAAAAAAGATAAAATACTCATGTTTTTACACTTAAAAAGGAAATCAGTTTAATTAATTCAATTAATTTTAACTGTATTTGTATGTTATTTTTGAAGTTAATGCATTGATAAAATTTTCATGTTTTTATCCTTTTGTTCACAGGTTGGTGATGAATGTTCATGGTTCAGCACTGATATATATGATCATGAAAGATATGATAATTTGTCATTTCGCACATAGGCTTTCATTTTATTTTTCTTTGTTTCGTTTTATAGGTTAGTTTTTTGAATATTTAGATACTTTTTGGAATTATTATGTTTGGGATTGTTGGATGTAGTTAAACACATTTTAGGATTCTTATGTTTAGTATTATTGGATATTTGAATAAAATTTGGGATATTGAAATGCATTTGATATTAATTTGGTTACATTACGAATTGTTATGATGTTGTGTTAAGTTTAGTTTGTATTATTTGTTATGTATAGATTTTTTTTGTATGTTTTACAGAGAAATACAAGTTATAGAGAAATTGGATTATCCTCATGTTTCTTGGTGGCTCCTTCTAGATGTTAGTGCTTGTGTTTGATATTGTTTTTATTTTGATTTGCTCTCCCATGTGAGCTGTACATGGGCTTCTTTTGTGATGGCTTAGCTGGTTATTGTTTTTGTTTTGTAACAACATTGGTTGAGTTTCCATTTCCCAAGTGGTTTATATGCCCTGTTTGGTCCTATTCTAGACATTCATATTATTGTATGTAGTTCTTGAACAGATTAGTGTGGTTCTTGAACAGATTAGTGAGGGTGAGCATATAATTTGAGTGTGTTGTATCTTATGCTAATATGTATCGTTGTTGAGGTTCTCCACCTGGCAGATAAAGTGATCGAGTTGCTCTAGTGTTCTCCACCTGGCAGATTAAATTCTTGCTACATATATGATTTTTTGTTGTTTCTATCTATCATTACCCAGCCAGTGTTATTTTTTTGGATGCTGCTAGAAGGTGTTGGTGTTGTTTGGCAGTTGGTCGGATTATTGCTGGAGCAATGGTGATGCCCTACTGGTTTGATGTTGCTGGTGGCTACTGGTTGTTGCTTGCTATTTAGCTGCAGCTGCTGGTCTACTGCTGTTACTGCCCTGGTGGCTGATGTTGTTGCAATGTTGTTGTGAGGCTGCTGCTACTAGATGCTAGTCTACTGCAATGTTTGCTACAATGGTTTTATCCCTGGCTCTGTTTTGGTATGAGCTGGGATCCAGCTACTGCAATGTAGCTAAGGCTATGGCTGTAGTTGTTGATGGGACTCTAGTTCTGTATTGGTAAATCCTTTGCTTCTGCAAGTTTTAATCATTTATTTTATTTTTGTTGCTCCTTTGTGGGTTAAACAATGATTGTTTGGGTTTTGTTTGTTTTATTTATATTGTTGGTGATGCAAGGCCTGGGGAATGCGCTTTGTAAGCTTGTATATTTTATTGTTTTATTTTATTCACCCCAAAAAAAAAAAAAAAAGAGAGTGAAGTGTGGCTCTTGAATGGGTTAGTGTGTTTCTGGTGCTAGTTTGTTAGTTTGCTGTTTGAACAGGTGCTGCTGGAGCTGGTGGGAAGTGATGTTTAGTTATTAGGCTCTGGTGCCTTATTTAGCTTTTGTTTTCTTGTGTTTTGCTGTTGATAGGTCTGTTGTGCCTAAGGGATGCCTCTTGTAAATATGTAAATCTTATAAAAAATATAAATGACTTTCAATTATTTTTACCGATGCAAATTAATCATTACCAAAAAGTAAAGCTTTCTCGACAAACAACTTGTCGGTAAATATGTTACCAAAAGTTTACTTTTGCTGGCTCATAGTGTGCTGCTAGAAGCATATTTTTTGCCAATGCAAATTTTTCATTGCAAAAAGTAAAGCTTTCTTGACAAACAAATCGTCGACAAATGACAACATTTACCGACGTAAATGTGTCACCAAAAGTGTACTTTTGCCAACTTATATTGTGTTGCTAAAAGTATATTTTTTGCCAACGCAAATTTGTGTCGGGAAAAGTGCCACACAATCATCATATTTGAATTACTTTTACCGACGCAAGGTAAATTGCTGACGATGGATGACGGCTTTTACCGACGACTATGTTTGTTGCTAAAGGCATTACTTTTACCAACGCAATGATAATTTCATCGGCAAAAAGTTCTGCCGACTCACTTTTACCTACGGGTTGTCAACGTAGCTCTGTGTATCGGCGAAACTTTTTGCCGACGAGTTTTCCCTTTTAGCAACATATTTTGTTACGTTGCGAAAAATACAATTTCTTGTAGTGGTAGTTGTGATTGTTGCATGGAGCTAGTTGGATGATTCTTGAGGTTTGATGTTAAGAAAGTTGTTGGCTTTCATTGTTGTTGATATTTTCTCAAAAGCAAAGTAAGAGCTTTTAGGTCAAAGGTGTTGAAAACTCTTTTCTTAATCCATGTTGAGTATGGAAAGGGATGTTACATCCTTATTCCATGAGTAGGAAGAGGTGTCTTCAATTACCTTTGATGAATCTCTTACTTTCAAAACAAGGCTTCCCCCAAGAAATGGTGGCAATCTACTCTCTCCAATTAATAGCATGGATTTGGGTATTAATTTGCCATTATCCACAAAGAGATGAATGTAGGTTTCTATTTATTTCTTGGGCTTGATTTTTTCCATTCTCAATTTCTATTTCATTTGATAAATTGTCATACATATCATATTGTTTAGCTTCTTATGTTGTTAATTAAGGGTTGAGGCCTATCTATCTCTTCCTTGAGTGTCTCTATGGAAGGAAGAGGTAAAAAAGATGAGCATCCTTTAGAAGGTGTTTTGTTATTCTGTTTTGGCTCTGCTGCACAAAACAGACTTCCCTCAGATTTTTTATCTAGCCGGCCAGGAAAACAATCTAGCCAGCAAATCTTTTATCTGGCCGACTAACCTTTCTTCACGCAGAACAAAGCAAAACAGGGCAGCTTCTGCACAGTGATCTTCTGGGCATTTGTGGTTATAATTTGCTTTCTATTCCCTTATGATTTGTTAGATTCAGCTTTATTTGGATGAATCAATTCATTGTTGTAATAACTTCCCACCCCACATCTTTATATTCAATTCATTCATTGTTGTAATAACTTCTAACCCCATGTCTTTCTATACCTTTTATTTCTATGCTTTCTGTGTCTTTTGATAAACATCATGTTTTATTTATCATATCCATACTTTGCATCCACTTTTCATACATCCGGACTCATTTGCATTTGGGGGATTTATCATTTGAAACGTGATTTTATGTGCTACCTCATGTCTTAAGATGATTCACATGTCACGTATTAATAGCTAGATCTTTAGTTGCATTTTCTGTATGTATTGTATTAGCTATTTGCATATAGGATCATGTATATGTCTATACCATATTATTTTTTGGTTTATCATGGATGAATACTAGGTGAGTATTTCTAATTTTAGCATCCTGGTTGTATATGTCATTACTATATCTAGCATCTTAACATGTGGTTACATGCTTAAGTGATATATCTCATGACTACCAATGGATGAAGGTTGTGTTGCTTGGGTTCAAATGATATTGATTCTTATGCTTCTAAACTCACTTTTGTTTGAGTTGTGCGAAAAGGTCTTTCAAAATGTATAAAATCAAAGCATAACCAAAATAAGTGACACACTCTATACTCACTTGCTTCACATAGGAATGTTAGCATTATTAAAATAGCCGGAACATGGGCATATATTGTCTATAAAAATGCATATCATGGTTTAATAGAGGTCGATCTTTTGATCTGGTAAACAGGGGTGCTCAATTCATGACCTTTCCCCTTCAAACCTAAGTTCCTGAATCGAGACAATTTAGTTATGACGGATGGTAGTCTTTGGCACGAGTCATGGGTTTCCTAGTTTTCTCAAAAGATTAAGTGGCGACTCTGAGATCTAGTGATGTAGTCTATTTCAGGCAAATCTTTTGCACTAAAATGGATTTTCTATAAAAGTTCCTGGATTTGGACTCTCATTTTCTGTTTCACACAACACTAGTGAGATTAGATTGAAGATCGGAAGTTTGAACTGTCGGGCGCACTTGGGTTATCCCTAAGACGCCTATAGTTTTTGACGACTTTGCTCGAGACACTAAGAGATCTTGACTTGAACTCCATGATATGGAATTTATTTACATATATATGTTCATTGCATTAACATGCATGGTGCGCTTAAGTCACTGTGTTCGCCATTTGATATCCTAAACGGCTTGCCGGACATGGGCTCTATCATGGTGGGAACACAAGCCTTGGATCTGGATCACCAACATACTGCTTAATCCTCCCTTCACTTATAGGTGCTGGGTGGGGTAGGTATATCGGTGTCTTGCTGAGGTACCCTTTTTTACTAGACTGACCTAGTGCATATAATAAGCTATAATAACTTTCCAACTTAGGACAGGAGATTCTCTCATTTTTAAGATGTTGTGATGCCTTTGTTTGAATAGTGAAATTATAAATCTTTCCAAAGCTAAGACAAGAAAATCCTAACCTCTATGGGTGTTTAGAATGCTTGGTTATGTGTGAATGTGAAATGCTTGCTATGCGAATGTAAAATCTTTAGGACAAAAGGGCACTCAATCCTTGGAATTTTAAGGGAATTTCTTTCAAAATTTAAGGTTGTATCAGAATCAGAATTTGGGTCAAAATCTAGGGGTGGTGTTTGATAGAGGATCAAAATTTTTTTAATTGTGTCTGAATGAGTGAATTTACAGCAAGATCAGAACTAGGAAATTAAAAATTGTGTCTTGCTTTGTTTTGTTTGACATGTCCAATACCATGATCTGATAGGGTATTTGTTTTGATGCTAGGATTCACTGAGGTCAAGAGAGCTTGGTCTTACATACTTTGGTGGGCCACCTAGGAGAAACCATACCCAAGTTAGAAAATAAAAAATTAATCCAATCCAACTCAGATAAGGCTTAACCCATCCCATTCCGTATAAATCCAACCTATCCAAGTCAAAAACATTCCGGTCCATTCAAACCTGCAAAAGCCATATCTGAAACACTCTGGTCCATCTAATCCCAAAAAAATCCATCTCTGAAACACTCCAGTCCATCCAATCCCAAAAAGCCCATTTAGAAAAGGCCAGTTCAATTCAGTACAAGTCCAGTCAACTCTGAAAAGCCGAGCTCAATCAATCCATCTAGACCAATCCAATTCCGATACACCAAATTTACCAATGGCCAAACCCACTACTTCTGATATGTTGAGAATGATTAAAGACCTTTAGAGAACTATGGAAGATTTAACCTTTGGGGTTTTGGCCCCATCATCAACCACATCCCATGCTGTGAATTTCACATCCAAGAGCCCTCCAAGCTTCAGGCAAGTAAAAAATGAAATGGGCCAACCTAAAGTCGAAATTGTGATGAAGGTTGATGGTGATTGTAGAAGGTTAGCCCAATTGGATACATTATTCAAAGATATCTCAAGCTTGGGTGATACTATGTCAACAACAAATAGGCCTTACCCAAATATAGCCATCTAATTCCTTGACAAGGTTGAAGCAAGCACTAAGAATGGGTCTGGGGCAAGTATTGATCCTTGTGTATATCTTTGATGGGTTATTGAGACTTTGAAGATCAAAGGCCTAAACAAACAACAAGTTCTTGCAGTTGTTGAGAAGATTATGGATGAAACTTTTGCCACTCAATACACTAATGCCCAAGTGAAGGGTATCGCAAGTGAAATCAGTGAGAGAAGCCAGGTTGAGGGAATTTTGAATCAGGAAACAACAAACAAAGGAAGGCCAATCCATGGAGAGAGATGCTTTACCAGAAATACTCATCCTAACTCCAATCCCAAACATATAGGAGTCCTTCCCATGAGTACCCAATCAACACCCACCGGTCCCTTTGCCAATACTTCTAGGGCTGGTGCTCGCTGCTTCCAAAACCGCACCTTTGATCACGTCTACATGGCTATGTCCAAAGCTCTTCAAATCCTCACAGAAAAAGGCCATCTCAATCCTCTTGAACCAAAGTCGCTCACATATCCACTCCCAACTAGACTTAACCCTACATAGCACTGTGCTTTTGATCAGCAATATGGTCATGATACTGACCATTGCTTTCACCTCCTCCATGAAATTCAAGACTTGATTGACAACAAGGTCATCACCCCACCCAAAAATCCCAGTCGCCGACAATCCTTTCCCTGACCATGATAGATTACCACCCCACAACATAAATTCCATCCATGTTTTTCCAATAATCAGCTTCGACCCTAGCTAGTACATTATACCTACTAATGAGCCCAAACCCATGGTGTTCATTCCTGAATCTTCAAATCTCTACCTCATCAAAAATTTTGAGAAAGAAGAGCAAAATGAACAAAACTTTGAAGAAGTGGAAGGTTTACTCAATCTTGATGAGCTCGACTTTAGTAGTGTTGGAGTAAAGCGGGAGGCTCCCTTAACTAGTGCCAGCAATAATGGTTGGAAGATGAGTCTCAAGATCAACCAAGAGCAATTGTTGAAAGCACTTGGAAAGAAGCTTCTAAACTAGGGGCATGGTGTGAGAAATTTCAAAGGGAAGTTGTTTCGGTCAAGGAGAAGTATGGGGGGGCTACCAGGCTAATGGTGTGACTCAACCTGAACGTCTAAAATCAAGCCTACTAGGTATAAATGATAGCAATGTTGAAATGAATGCGAGTTTGGACCCGTCAAAGGGCTACTTGAAGTTCGTCATGAATTCTTCCGGTGCCCTTTGTGTTTGGGATGCTTGAGTGGCATCTTGTGGGTGGTTGAGTCGTATGTCAAGTTTAGAGTCTTGTTTTCTTTGTATTCTCTTGAGTCTTTGTGTCGGTTGAGTCGTTTTCTTTCTTTTGAGTTGCTTTTGTACACTCTTCGTTCTTTGTCCCTCAATAAAAGAAAGAGAGTCCAGTTTTTGATCATTCGATTATGCCTACAATAATCCATGTGTGACCTAATAAAAAAAAGAAAGGTTTTGAAAATTTTGATTAAGCAAAGGTGTAAATTGTCCAATAAGAATGAGATTTCACTAGTTAGCTTGAGTATTGAGAAGGATCTCCCAAAAGGTTAGAATGAATTCTAAATTGTTGTTGCAAGGTTCTTCATGATCATTCTAAATTTTCGAGCAGTTTTTTCTTTGCAAACTTACCAGGATAGATTCAGAATCATGTGTGGTGTTTTACACTGTTTTGGGAATTCTCTTCACACTCTAGCAATCATTTCGGCGGGCACAAGATGGCTTTCGGATCTCACAAATCCTAGAATTCCTCCTCATGGAATTTTCATCACTCAAAACAAGAAAGAAGAAGAAAAGGTAAAAATCAAAAAAGAAAGAGAGAAAGAGGAAAAGAAAAAGAAAAAAAGGAAAAGTCGATCATCAAGCCAGGGGCATTCATGGGATGAAATCCAATCAACTATGAGGAAAATGAAGTTCTGTCCTCATTCAAAGAAGCCAATGCAATGAGGTACCTCATTATGAATAGAGCTAACTTTGAAAATGCAGTGAAACGAGAAAGATAGCATGCACAAGTCAAGGGAGAGCCAAGCTTGAATAAAGATGAAGCAAGTTTCATTGTTAGGTAAGGATGATTGCTGATCAAATTCACTGCAAATATTATAACACTACCCTTGAGAGGCTCGCTGGGTCAAAAACTAGAAAGGGCAAATCGGGAAAAACTTAGAGCATGAAAAAGTGAAAAATGAAAAAGAAAAAAAAAATGAGAGCTCGCAGGGCTGAAAACCCAAAAGGGCGACTTTGGAAAAAGTTAGAGCGCCAAGAGAAGAGTGTTAATATCCATGTGAACCCTACCTATGAACTACGTGAGGTCTGATTCTCATTTTTTAGATACATAGGTAACCTCTTCTTGAGGTTTGACCTAATATCCTTGCCCAAGTCACATCTTTAGCTTCACATCCATCTAGGAGCTACAATGACTGCTGTACATAGCATATTTACGTTGGGTGAGGAAGAACTAGTTTGAATCAACAGGTGGAGAAGTTTTCAATACTTGAACTTATCAGTGAAATCTTCAACATGAGCCCAAAGGGAATTGAAACATGACCTTTTGCAAAATCTATTTCTAAAGATGATTCTTGAATAATGAGTGAGCATGGAAAATACTAAGGGCATGATGAATGATAAGTCAATTTGAGTCTTTTCTCTTCTTCTTTATTGTTTGGTGTCCGTTGTGAGTTTTGTTGTTTTCGTGTCGAGTGTGTGTCTCAATCGGCGCTCATCGAGTCTCTCTTGTGTCTATTAGTGTGTGCATGGCTCAAAGTTCAATAGAGTGGTGTGGTCAAAATTCCATACATGAATCTTCACTCCAAATTCAAAACAAGTTCAGGTGTGAAAGTCATGAACAAACAGAAAGTGCCTACGCAAGGGGCATCAAGTCCATGATCATTGCAAAGTCTATGGGACAAATCCATCCTTATTTCATAGACTAGAATAAGTTCTTAATACTCTGGGACATGGGAGAAACATGAGCCTGCTTGGCTAGGAACTATTCTATGATCTAATGATCTCCATCATAGGCTCCTGCATTATGTTGAAAAATGTGAACAGTGACTAGACACTAAGGGCAATAGTACATCTGACTGGGTTATCAATTAAACAAGGGGCATGAACCATAATTTTCTCTCAGTCTACTCAAGCTATCTGTCAAGAACTTTTCCCTAGGTTAGGGTGACCTCACCCCCATGATGATTCTGATATGATTTAGCCTTTGAAAATTATCCCTGACCAATTCAAGACTTTCTTTGGTTGCTCTTTTCCCACTGATTGACATATGTGCTTTGGTTTATACATGCAT
The DNA here is from genome assembly GCA_030407325.1 of Camellia japonica. Classification (NCBI taxonomy): domain Eukaryota; kingdom Viridiplantae; phylum Streptophyta; class Magnoliopsida; order Ericales; family Theaceae; genus Camellia; species Camellia japonica. The sequence goes on along the minus strand of JAPPVO010000014.1, from coordinate 63,155,141 downwards.
GCTCACACATTCTGATTAATTTGAACTACATGATTTTTTGCTATAACTCTCGATTTTGTTCTGTAATTGTAAATATCAATAATTGAGTTGCATTGAGTCACCTTGATTTGTGTTTAGGTTTAACCCATGGAGTTGGTTTTCTTAAGTTGGTTTTACTTCAATAAGTTGCACAAGTAGTCATGTTTTGTTGCATAATGTGGTGTGACTTTCACACTACACTACATTCATTTCATGAGGTATATGATGCACCGTCCTCCATACCATTCATTTCATGAGATATGTGATGCACTACTCTCCATACTACTTATCTGATAAGCTGCATCACGTGTCGCTCCACATACCATGCATATCTCATATCATCCATCATGCACTGTTTTCCATGCCATCTATGTCTTAAGAAATGCATCATGCACCCTCTTTTCATTTGTGTGAAATGCATTTGTAGGTGATGTGCCTCCTTTTCCGTTAGTGTGAAACACATTTGTAGGCAATGTACTTTATCGATCACTTTGCTATATTTGTTCACCCCCTTCATGCGTACGAAACATGAGAAGATTGCATTCTTCATATCTGCATCTTTTGTTATGTTTCATATCATTTGCACTAGGCTTGCCTCTCATATTGTGAGAACCCGAATATAAAAATTAAGTAAATAATTAAATAATAATATTACAATCTCAAATATTTTGATGGTGAATCCTAAAGTGCAAATTAAATATTTGGAAGGTCTTTTAATTAATTTTAAAACCTAAAATAAATTTATAGTGAAAGTCTTTAATTTAGAGGCAAGATTTATTATTTAAAAAAAAAAATTTAAGTGACAAATTTGTAAGCATATTTTGATCTAATAATATTGGTATTTTATTTAAATTAATGGAGAGAAAATAAAATAATATAAAGATAATAATTTAAAATCTTTTGTTTAGATATATAGAAAACAACCCTAGTTTTCCTAACAAAAACCCTAACCCTTATTATAATTGTTTTCCACAACACTTTCAACATATAGCAGCCACAGGAGGGAGGGAGAGGGGGAGAGAGAGAGAGAGAGAGAAAAGAGAGGCAGAGAAAGAAATTTTCAGCACCTTTGTGTCTCAACAACTCTCTAAGGTAATAATCAATCTATTCTTGTTCTATTATAATATGTTGTTTACATAGTTATGGTGCTTGTGGGTGTTATGAGTTGTTGGAAGAAAAAGGAACGGTTTGGTTGATTGAGATAGTGTTTTGTGTATATTATTATCATGAAAAATTTTAAAGCGAATTAAGGAGCTAAAGTCGTTGGATAAAAATTTTGTACAATATCACAAACTTTAAAAATCGAGAAACCATATCAAACGAATGAATTTTGAACTGAAATTTTTACAGTAGATTAATTACATATTGAATTGCATATCTGAATTTTCTCATAACTTTTGGGAGTTGAAATCTATATTAACTGGTGCATTCAAATCTGTCCAGAAAATTGGTTTAAACAGTAACTTCGAAAGTGTCGTTCTCTTTGGGTATAAATTTGAAAATTATCAAATCAGCGTCATTAGAACCGGTTACGAGTCTAGTTTCTTACATTTTTGGCCTTGCGTTGATTGCTCTTGTATACTAAGAGAACCATTAATTTCTTTAAAGTACTATACAAAACAACCTGTTTGGGTGTAATTAGTTGTAAATAATTATTTTGATAAGCAAATCAAGTGAAACCAATTGGGTTTGAAACTTAGGATATATTAGTTGATATCTGGAGGGTTTTGTAATTTTTCAAATAGCGTGGAGTGAGTTTTGTAATTTTCAAAGTTAGCGAATAGATTGGGAAAGTTTGTTTAAAATTCTGTTTTTATCTTAAAGTTACTTTTAATTAAGTTTCGATTTGAACCCATGTCTTTGGTGATTTTAGACCTTGAAGAACATGAGCTTAGGTAATATTTAAGAGTAAAGGTGAGTTGGGTTGAGTCGTGTTAGTGCGCTTTAGTTTGGGGTTACTTAGTTTCTTATTCTTTAGTACTTTTAAATTAGTAGTGACGTGTAGTTTTCATACTTGGTTCAGGGTACTAGTTGGACTTTTATACTCTATTCGAGGATTACATTATTCCGTTTCCAAGTGAGTAGTTTCATGCTACATATTTTTATAAATGTTCCCCTACCCTGAATTGGTAGAAAATTTAATTGTTGTTTCAGGACTAAACTGTTTTAGTAAATTATTATATTATCAATGGAATCAAATTATTTCTGAAACATGTGTGAACTTGACATACTGTAAACTACTTGTTTTGGTCTCATGTTTATAATGGTGAACTACCATGTTTTGCAAAACTGATGTGTATTGATTATCGGGACCATCTGTATATTTTAGTCTAGAGAAATTATTCCACTGTGTGTGGTGACTCTGGCCACTAGGGAACAGATCCGGGTTGGGCCGTGATGACTCTAGTGCTCAACGATTGTAAGGAAAAGACCTAAGTTAAGCTAGGTGACCTTCAATCGGATTGTCTTAGAGAAAAGGCCCGAGTTGCCACCCTAAGGATGACTCTTAGTTCGGTATTAGATTCAACGGGGCTTATAGCCTTGAGAACTGTGTGGCATGTTACTTGTTATTTCTTGGTACCCAGAAAATTATTGGTGTTCACGTTGTAATATGTTTTAAGTGGAAAATGTCATTTATCATGTTCTTGGGAGACATGAGTATTTTAACTGTTGAACTGTGGAATCTTCTTTTTGAAACAGATTCTCTTTACCAAACTGTATGCTAATCTAGTTTCTGTAATATATATCTTATTTTGGAATTGAACCCTGTTTTCAAAACTGTATTTACTATCCATGTTGCTACTCACTAAGCTATCAGCTAACTTAGTTGTTTATCACTTCCAGGTGTTAAAAGGACTTAGAGTGGACTCATGGCGTAGCAAGGACTCAATTGCATGGACCTCTAGGACATTCATTATTTTGTTTTAGCTTGTTATGTTGGTTTTGAGCATACATTGTGGTGGATTTTATTTAGAATTATTTTATTTTATGGGCGATTTGTGTTTCATTTAGTATATATTTTTAGAAGTTGGTTATGGTTGGTTTTACCATTTATACTTATGACTTGTCACTGGTGGGTTTTGATTTATTTAGTTCTGGGCTATCATTACATTTATTCTTTGTGATTTTGGGTTCATGTATAGGCTTACGTGTGCCTTGGGCTAAGTCCCTGTGGGCCACGGTCGGTCATACCCGGGTTTCGGGTGTGACACATATTACTATCTTTGCATCTTTGTTATCATTACATTGCATAATAGTCTAACTCTTAACCAGTTGTAGAAACATGTAAGTCCAATTCTCAATCCGACTATGGAAACAAGTCTAACTCTCAACTGACTATGGAAACATGTAAGTCCAACTCTCAACCAGTTATGAAAACACGTAAGTCCAACTCTCAATTTGGTTGTGGAAACACGTAAGTCCAACACTCAATCCGGCTGTGGAAACACGTAAGTCCAACTCTGAAACCAACTGCGAAAATATGTAAGACCAACTCTCAATCGACTGTGAAAACATATAAGTCCAACTCTTAAACTGGCTCACATAAATCCAACTCTCAATTCGACTGTGGAAACATGTAAGTCCAACTCTCAATCCGGCTGAGGAAACAAGTAAGTCCAACTTTCAAATTGCATTTTGAGCATATCATTTGCATCCTAACCATGAAAGACGCTACTTTGATACTTTGTAAAGTGGATACGTAGGCAATCCTTAGGTTCAACCAACTACATCTGTATTTTGTTTGCCCAAGTCTTACGACCTCGTCAAAAAGGTCACCCTCGAGCTTTCACATTCACTCACATCATGAAATGACACATCAAGTTTTTTCAAAGAGGGGCAACTGTAGACACCCCACTTTGACCGGCCCTAAGACTTGGTGCTTGCTTCCTAACACCCAATGATGAAAGTTGGAATGTGCTATCTTACTAATTCCTCAGCAGGAAAATCGGTTCAAGCTTTAATCCCAACCTTACACCTGTTTTCGGCTAAACTATCTTTTGACCTATTCAAAAACCTTTCTCAAAATATTTTTGTCGTGTTGATCCAAACATCTATACAATGTTCAGAGGTTCGTATTTTAAACTCCAAGTGTTATACTTTTTAGAAAATTGAGCAAGGAAAAAGTGGGATAAGTGGAAGGAATATTCTCTAGAAAAAAAAAATCATGTTTTCCCCTTCAAAAGATTAATTAGGCTATACAAAAAATCATCTGACCAAATGATTTTTCATTTGGCCATACAAAAAACATCTGGTTGAATGATTTTTATCTGGCCGAATGAATTATTCGGGGTACAGAGCATTTTTAGAAAAATTCAGCATCCTCTATAAGTTTCACACAAATATCATAGATATTTGTCTCCAACAATCTATAAATGCACCTCTTTGGCTCATTTGAAAGGGTTGAGAAATTTTCATGAGGCTTAGAGAGCAATTTCCAAAGCTTGTGCACCACACCACTTTTCAACCTTTATCTTCTCAAACTTCCACCTCTTTCCTTGATATATCTACGACATAAACATCATCAAAGCTTGATCTTGAGGCTCCTTACTAAGTGTTCAATCCATTTCCAAGGACCTTGAGAATGCTAGAAAAGAGTTTGACAACCAAGAAGTTCAATCTCTTTTCAAAAGGTAAACTTTTGACAATTTCTCATCCTCTCTCCCTCTTTCTTCATTCTCAAGTTTCATACTTCACTATTGTTGTGTTATAATCATGTGATTGAAACCTTGTGGATGTGGAGGGAGTTAGACCCATCCATAAGTTTGATTATGTAGTGTAATTTCTTTCATTTTCATACACTTTCTTATCACCTTCCTCATCATCTAAGCATGTTAGTTCATATATTCATACTCAACTCTAATGAGTAGTTGTGATTGTTGCATGCAGCTAGTTGGATGATTCTTGAGGTTTGGTGTTGAGAAAGTTGTTGGCTTTCATTGTTGTTGATATTTTCTCAAAAGCAAAGTAAGAGCTTTTAGGTCAAATGTGTTGAAAACTCTCTTCTCAATCCAAGTTGGGCATGGAAAGGGATGTCACATCCTTATTCCATGAGCGGGAAGAGGAGTCTTCAATTACCTTTGATGAATCTCTTACTTTCAAAACAAGGCTTCCACCAAGAAATAGTGGCAATCTACTCTCCAATTAATAGCATGGATTTGGGTATTAATTTACCCTTATCCACAAAAAGATGAATGTAGGTTTCCATTTATTTCTTCGACTTGATTTTTTCCAATCTCAATTTCTATTTCATTTGATAAATTGTTGTACATATCATGTTGTTTAGCTTCTTATGTTGTTAATTAAAGGTTGAGGCCTATCTACTTCTTCCTTGAGTGTCTCTGTAAGAGAATGAGGTAGAAAGGATGAACATTCTTTAGAAGGTGTTTTGTAGTTCTGGTTTGGTTGTGCTACACAAAATAGAGTTCCTTCGGATCTTTCATCTGGCCAGCCAGGAAAACAATCTGGCCAGCAAATCTTTCATCCGGTCGGCTAACCTTTCTCCAGGCAGAACAAGGCATCTTATGCACGGTTGTAGCACTTTGTACTTCCTGTTATAATGAAATTATATTTGACTCTTTGATTATCTTGATTTTGGACCTTCTTACTCAATATTTGAGCCTTGGTTGAGGTGTTGCCATAGTGGTTGAGGTGTTATTGAGTAGTCTTCACTCTTTTATCATTTTCTCTTTCCATACTTTGAAGCTTGATATGAGGCTAGAACTATTAGAAAGCTTACTTCCAGGGCTTTAATTTGGACAGAAGAACAACCCTAAACGGAGTCCGGACAAGAGAGATATACCTGTTTGAAATTTGCGAATCTGTGTTGTGAGCATAGTGCGCTCGAGCGCAACTTTCGACGCTCGAGTGTACAATGCAAAATCAAATCTTTAAAAGTCACTTTTTTGGATCAAACCACTTCACTTTTCACTCCCTTCTCTCTCTTTCCTTCTGCCATTTTTGTTTTCCCAAGCTTTTTAGGCTTGATTTCATCTATTTCTATACATCTTTGACTCCTAGTTCCATATATCAAAACGTAGAGCATGACGAGGACTTCCATTTAATCTCAACGGATCATTGTTTCGTCGCCGGTGATTTTTTCGACTTGTTTCCTTCTTGCTTCAAGAGGTAGGGTCTATTTCTTAAACTCAGTATGAGTTCGGTTAGTGTATTTGTGGTGTATTTTAAATATATGGATCCCATTGTTCTTGGATTGATTTTTGATAATTTGTTTGTAAGTTAGGATTTGTTCCAAATGGGATTGTTAAGCTATGGTTTAGCTACAAAATTTTATTTTCCACTTACAAAGAATGTATATGAGTTTTTAAATGTAAAAAGCCCTAATTTGGAGAAACCCTAAAATGTTGATATTTTGGGAAATTGTTGGGTTATTAAATCAAAAAATAAATGAGGGGTTTTCAAATGTTTTCTTGAAAAAGGTCGTGATTATGAAATTGAAGTTAATATATGTTGAAATGAGCTATTGCTTGCATTGAAATGAATTTTCAAAGAGGAAGGAAGTTATGCCCTAAAATGTAATTTGATATTGTAAAGAGGAAATGAAATAAATGTTGAAAAATGTGAAATTGAAGTGATGATTAATGATGATGGTGGAGTTGGATATGTAATATCACTCCTATTTGAGATTTTAAAAAAGTGTATCTTAAATGGAATTTATTTATTTGTTTAGATATATTTGTTTTGGGCTATCGGTGGAGGATAGCTATGATTGTTGTAGAAATTGCATGTGGACTAGGCAAATTGGACTGTTTATAAATCATGCATATCATGGAGCATGAAATGGATTTTGAGGATTTAAACTGTATGTTTTGGAAAGAGATTTGGGAAACTCTTGTGTTATGTTTTAAAAGCATTTGTTTCATTTTGAAAATCATATTGTGGATCACATGTATTGTGCTATTTGGAAAGAGTAAATAAAATGGTAAATTTGAGAAATGATTGATGTTTGGGAGGAGAAAAAGGATGTACTCCATGTTTGGGAGAAGAAAGGGGATGGACTCCATTGAATTAAGTTGGCCTATGTGTCCAGGGTAAAAGTACTGAAAATCGCTTGTATACATAGATGCCGATCCCGCAGATGAAATTTTCGTAAAATGGAAATTGTAGTGCTTATATAGTCTACATTTACATAGGACCCATTTGATGGTTTCCTACAGATGAAATTTTCGTGAAAGGTTGTATTAGTTTTAGAGATTTACTCATTTTATTTATTATCATTTTTGGTTTTGGAAATAAATGATTTTAAATGGTTTTAGCAATATATTTGATGTTGGTTAACGATGTATTCGTATTGGAATTGGCAATGAAATTGCTAGTTGGTATTGAGATACCTAGATTGATTTGTGGAAATGGATTTTATATCAAACTAATGTACGTTTTGAATAAACGAAAGATTTGGAAGACTGGAAAGAAATGGTTTTTATTGAGAAAGCAAGTGGATTTGAGAATGCATTGAGCATATTATATATGTATGTATTGCATTCATGATCATTTACACCGGTGGAGCATATTTAGTTTTTTGAAATATTTTCTCCTGGGCTTTATGCTCACCTTACGTGGCTGAAAATATTTTTCAGGTATGCTTATAGGACGTGGACTGAGACGTTGAAGTTGTGTTTGGAACCGTGTAGGTGGTTCCTTTATTTGTTGGCAAGGGCCATTTATGTATTTGTTGGCCGTGTGCCATTCTGTAAGGGTTATACCCTTTGTATATGATGTAAGCCTTTGGGCATCTTAATTTGATTTATAACATCTTTGTATGTTTTTATTACAAGCATCCATTTGACTTAGATGTTGTATCTAAGAATGTTTAAAATTGAAATAACACATGTACTGTGTGCTTATATTATATACATCTGCATGGTGTTGTTAGTGATCGTCTATCGTTGGGTGGTTTACTCACGTGGGCCACCTCGTAAATCTGGGGTGTGACAACGGTGATCTCCTAGGCATTTGTGGTTATAATTTGCTTTATATTCCCTTATGATTTGTTAGATTCATCTTCATTTGGCTAAATCAATTCATTGTTGTAATAACTTCCAATCCCACGTCTTCTATTCAATTCATTCATTTTTGTAACAACTTCCAACCCCATGTATTTCTATCCCTTTTATTTTTATGCTTTCTATGCCTTTTGATAAACATCATGTTTTATTTATCATATCCATGCTTTGCATCCATTTTTCATGCATCGGATCGGCCCATCTGCATTTGTGGGATTTATCATTTGAAACATGATTTTGTGCGCTACCTCATGCTTAGATATTCACATGTCACGTATTAGTAGCAGATCTTTAGTTGCATTTTGTGTATGTATTACATTAGCTATTTGCATATAGGATCATGCATATGTCTATACATATTATTTTTTGGCTTACATGAATGAATACTAGGTGAGCATTTCTAATTTTAGCATCCCGATTGTATATGTCTTTACTATTCTAGCATCTTAACATGTGGTACATGCTTAAGTGAATATCTCCATGACTACAGTGGATGAAGGTTGTTTCTTGGTTGAATGATATTGATTCTTATGCTTCTGAACTCACTTTTGTTTGAGTTGTGCAAAGGTCTTTCAAAATGTATAAAATCAAAGTTAACTAAATGAGTGACACATCTATACTCGCTTGCTTACATAATAATGTTAGCATTATTAAAATAACGGAATATGAGCATATATTGTCTATAAGGTAGTCATTTTCTGATCGTCGGGCCAATTCATACCTAACTAATTCTCGAATCAAGACAATTTGGTTATGACCGATGGTGGCCTTTGGCACGAGTCATGAGTTTTCTAGTTTTCTCAAAAGATTAGGTGGCGATCTGAGATCTGGTGATGTAGATATTTCTAACAAATGTTTTGCAATAAAATGATTTTCTATAAAAGTTTCCGGATCTGGACTCTCATTTTCTGTTTCACACGCTCCTAGTGAGATAGATGAAATTGGAAGTTTGAACTATCGGTTGCGCTCGTACCCCTAGGACGCCTACAATAGCCTTTAAGACAAGTATTGTATGCCTTGTTGGCAGTTATTATATTTTAAAGCTATTTTTTTAAGTTAACCGAACAGAGTTAATTAAATAAACTAGAATTTGAGGCCCTGTTGGCAAGTATTTATTTGGTTTTCGAATTATTTCTTTTGTTTAATTATATTGCATGAGTTAATTAAATAAAGTGGATTGAATGAGCATTATTTCTTTTATTAAATTATATTGTGTGAGTTAATTAAATAAAGTGGACTTGACGTGTATTATTTCTTTTATTTAATTATATTGTGTGAGATAATTAAATAAAGCGAGCTTGATGAGTATTATTTCATTTATTTAATTATTATAGTATTAGTTAATTAAACAAGATGAACCTCTTTTTTTTTAAGTTGATAAATAAGATGAACTTAATAAATTTAAGTAGTTAATCTGAAATTGGGCACGTCATTGCATGTTTTTAATTGACTCTACACTTGCATGTTTACTTAGAATAAATGAGATTATTATCAGGTGAGTGTCAATACTCACCCCCAAGGATGGAGGGAAGAAGAGACCAGGACGGCACGTGCCATCCTCAATTTCTTTTAATTATACTAGTAGCTATATATAGTATGGGCTTGCTAGCTTAGTTTGAAAGAATAATTGACTTTCAAAATATGTGAAATGTTTTAGTTGCTATTTTGTTTGAGCGAGTTTCACTCAAGTTTGAGTTTGATTTTCCATGTAGAGTTAAAAGAGTGCATATAAGTTTCTTGAACCAAGTGTATAGTGTTTTAAAATGTGTTCAAGTTGATATTAAATCCGTTTGAGAATTAAGTTATTTAATTGTCTTTTGACATTTTGATTTTTTTTTAATTTGATTAAGAAAGTTATATTTGGGATGGCGGGTTTTTTTATTTTATTTGTTGTATTTTTTATTTTTTTTAATATATATAATATTATATTTGATGATTGAAAAGAAAAAGTGAAATGGTTATGAATTAGA